>CM076663.1:14964838-15045511 GCA_038496675.1 Rachycentron canadum | reverse complement strand
ATATATATATATATACACACACACACACACACACACACACACACACACACACACACACACACACACACACAAACAAAATTGGAATAGTATCATACTATCTTAAAAAAAACACAAATCAATGTAGGCTAATTTGTACAACAAGCAAGAATATTCTTGTAAACTCTTCATTTATTCACAAATCTCCCCATGTTATGTTTCCTTACTAGATTTTCTTTCCCTAATCAACAGTAATAAAGCCCCAATCTCCTCAAATGAGTATGTTATAATTAGCAGTCTTGTAGCTTGCTACTATTGCTAAAAAATTGTCAAATTTGATTGCCATATAAAATTACAGACATCATTAAGTATATATAAACAAGTTTCAACCATAAAATTTGATGAGGTGTGTCACGTTTGTGTCGGGATCGGCTATCAAGTGACTTGGCTGAGATGGGGGCCAGCTTGTTTTTACACTGATCGGTGTAATGCGCTTTTGCTGCCACTAGTTTATAGCAAAAGTGTCTATGAATGAGGACAACCGGTTGCAGTGAAGCAGAGTGAAGTCTAAGAGGAGGTGAAGCACGTACTTATATGAGGATGCAAGGTCTTGGGAGGTAATATCCTTTTTAAAAGGTGAAATGCTTCTGAATTTTTTCTTTAAACAAATTGACTTTAGTCTGCTTTACACTTACTCACCACTAAAATAGACTAGAAAAAAATAATGTCGGTATCTATTTACTGGGATCCTTGACTTTTTTTTTCCTCCATAGTGCAAGCAAATGGGAACCATGACCAGTTCCATACTTCTCCATGTGCCTGGGTCTGGTAGCCCCACAATCTTAACAAAGAATCTTTAACAGCTTCAGCTCTAGCTCCGCTGAAATCCAACTGCATTGAATTATAAAGTACCCACAGACCACATCTAATGAGCCCATCCTTGAGAGAAAGTAAATGCACTGCTGAACTCAATATCCAAGGTGTGCAGTCTGAACTGGAGTTTATTCCACATTATCCGTGCAATACATGTGTGAAACATATTCGTTATGATCGTAATTTATCATTGGTGGATGACTCCTGTGATAAACTAAAAGCTATTTCCTCTATTTTATCTATATGGTGTTGGAATTAAGGAGTTCTTATTACCTCAGTCAATAAGGGGAGAAAACATCCCTTGTGGTACAAATTGGTCTCCCAAACAAAGAAAATTAAAATCTAGAAATAGAAAATAGTTATACTGAGTGACCACTAAAAAGACAAAAAAATCCCTTCAAAAGGAAAATAATACCAGTATACAGAATCATTAGATCATAGATTAAAGATTATCTAATAAGACTTTTCCCAACGTGTGTATATGCAACAATTCTTGCCTTTGTTTCTATTGATGAAGCCCCAAACTCAACGATTTTAATTTTGGAAGTGAGTTAACAGGAAAACCACTTTTTCACACTTTTTTAATATACAGTGGGTATTTCCAGTTGCCAACGCAGGAATTGTTGCGTGTGGGAAAAGGTTCATTCATTCCTGGGCTATCCCCAGACCCCCTTGTCTAGTGTTAGGAGACGCCACATTTATTTCAGCAAAACCACTGCACTGCACAGTCTGGCTCCTGAGTCAGAGTGATATGTCAAAAAAAAAAAAAAGAAAAGAAAAAAAAAAAAAGAACACGCTTAGGGCCACTCATGGCCTAGATGTTTAAGGCCCCAACCATGAACCACATATTCTTGGTTCTTGCTCTACTATATACTCTCTAGCAGGGTGGCTGTGGCTCAGAACATAGCGAGGGTTGTGCATTAATCACACGGTTGCTGGTGCAATCCCCAGCCTCTCCTGTCCCCACACGTCAAAGTGTCCTTGTGTTAGTCAGTGAAGACCAGTTGCTGCTGAAGGTTAGGCCACCTTGCAAGCGACTTTCCAACATTGGTAGTGAACTACAAGCAATATTTATAAACTTTGGACATATATAGGTGCTGTTTTAATGCAGTCTATGCAGCATAAAATACTATCCCCTAAAAAAATAACTCCCTAAAAAAATTGGCTCCTGGATGGTTGGGAGTGGATCAATTTTTGTAGCAATGCAAAAAAAATAAATAAATAAATAACCATCCATTATCTGTAGCACTTAAGGGGGGTGGGGGGGGTGGGGGGTGTGGATCACATGAATCGCAACCTCTGGTCAGTACTTTCAGAATAAAAGCCAGAAACAGAAAGCAGAGAGTTTGTATGACCTTTTGGTTCAAGAGCTTTGTGTCCAGGCAACCGCACGCACAACTTGTCATGAGATTCGTGGTTTGGATCATGCTAAAATAAAATAAAAGTATAAGACGCTCCTTTATCAAGAGTGGTCACTATTTAAAAATCAACAAAAGCTCAAGACTCTTTTCAATGAATAGATATTTGTGCACTGAACCACAAGTATCTTCAAGTAGACCTTCTTGTTCTGGTGGAATAATGGAGTGAAATAGCTTGTGGGCACTTCACTTAAAAATATCCCTGGGTAGAGTTCGTCTGTTTCGGGAAATGCATTTCAAGAGAGATTCAATACAGAATCCTGACAATTCTTAACCCCCACCCTTCACCTCATTTCTCTGCCTGCATCCTAATCTCTCATTCTTTGTACAGACATCTAAGTGCACTGTGGCAGAGAATGGTATTGCCTAATTTATTGATGTGGCGCATTTTGCTCATTTGCAGATCTCAGCGGAGATCAGCATGTCGCCCTTGTGTGAGCTCTCACACACACACACACACACACACACACACAAAGGTCTCTAATTAATCCATGTGCATCTACACACAGGCACATATGCCACACCCGCTTGAATGCTAACTTGTGATCAAAAATTCAACACCATATACCCTGGTAGGAAGTATTTGGAGTTTCTCTTTGTTGCTTGATGAACAAGTGATGACAGCGCTCCTCTTTCTCTCACTCTACCTTCCAGAGACCCCAACTCTGCCCCCTCTCATCTTTAGCTTTCCCCTCAGAAGCTTTCCTCAGAGGCGAACCTAATTTATTTACGCACATCTGCTGACAACCATGTCTGCTCTGTTTTAAGTGTTTTATCTGAATTAGATCATTTGGGTGCCAGCCAATACGAGGGGCCGACATTGTTTTGAGTGATTTCGCCCGGCTGACATTTCAGAAGTCAGTATTTTGTTTATCAAGCTCACTCCAGCACACCATCAAGTCAGTGCGATTCACTTTGCCTTATCAGTTATTCACAAATGGCAGGCAAGCTGAGATGATCTCATGCTGTGAAAAGAGACAACAGTACTAAACCTCTCCATCACCAAAAAGGGCATTTTGTCTTACACACACACACACACACACACACACACACACACACACACACCCATGCATATTCACACATTCACCTCAGCTTGACATCTGACGTGTATAAATGTGTGTGATGAAACTGAGCGGAGAATTAATTATGTATATTTAAATCAAGTCAGAGGAGTGGATGATACATTGAATCTCAGTTTTTAAGAAGTGCGGTGGCAGCTTGGTTTGTCGAGACAACAGTGGGATATGAAGGCAGAACGCTGACAATGATGCAGAGAGACGGCAGCTTCAGGACCATTAGCAGCCACAATACATCTGAATACAATGCAAACACCTGGAATGGTGTGTTTAAACACCCACGTCATACTTTTCGTCTTCTTTAATCTTTTACTATGTGTATTTGTGTATCATTCATTTCAGTAAGTTCAGTCGAGTCAAAACTGGAAAAAGCCGCAGCAGCCCGACTAATGACTTAACACTTTGCTCTGCAAGATGAAGTAGCATTTTGTATCACAGGCCTGCGCCATCACCCAGGCACTGATGTTCGCAGAGAGGAGCCGAACTCCAGCAGCACCACGTTGCAGAACAGATTCTCTGATCAGGTGAAGAAAGTCGGACCATGGTTTCATTTGAAATGTTCACTGCTGGACAAGACGCGGCGGAGCACTCTGTTTGTTATTTTTCAGAGCACGCAGACTAAAATAACACTTAGCCAGTGTCTGTAAATTACACATTCATTTTGTCATTGTCACACAGACCGATGAGTTTAATGAATGAGTGTAGTTAACCTTTCATAATTAACAAAGCCGCATACCCTCATCATTACCATTGAGCCAACCTGCCAGTTATTTAGTGTATTGTAATTTAGTGGACTATGGGCACAAGTGATTGGTTTACTGGACCAAGAAGCAGAAAGTCTAGTGGTTAAGTGGGAAATTTGCAAAATCAAAAATAACTTTTGTTTTTCCTTTTCATTCAGAATCAAATCATGACACTAAGAATATGATAAGAAGCAAATGGTGAAAAATCACCGCCTCCATCACGACTCAACACGCACAGTAGTTAGTCTTATGTTACTGGATCTTAGAAAAGCAAATTACGCTTCATTGTGTAATCGCCCTTGGAACACAATTAACACTGAAAATTGCTGACGTTTCTGCTTAGGCTAAGGGACAATGTTACAAGCGAGGACAAAGCCGACCGGCGGGAGAATGCAGTGAAAGAGCACTCAAGAAAGCGGCCTTCAAGACAGTGCAACATAGCGGAGGCAGAGAGAGAAAATGTTTTCTCCCCTCTGCGGTGGCAATGCAGAATGTCGTTCAGCTGAGGACTTACTTCATAACTTAGTTTCCCTATGACATCCATAACATCAGTAATCGGTAGCAAAACAAAGCCAGACAGGCTGAGCTATGAATATGAGCACAGCGCTAAAATGACCACCACTGGTGCCATCACTATCAGGAAACTATATTCTGGGAGATTATAAAACCCAGTGGTGACCGTTAACATCTGCATGAGCTCTGTGTTTCACTGTGCTGTTGGTGTCATGATCCATGCTAAATAAACAAACAGAAGAAATGGCATTGCCATTAGTAACGTTATATTGTGGAGGAAATTCATGACATGTCATCTCACAGCGCTCTATGAAAATTACATCTCATTTATCAGCCTCTAACCGAACATATATTTACACTTAGAGCAAAAAGATTTTTCATTATACTCCATGGGGGAAAAAAAAAAGCATTTAAGCTAATTATTAGATTACTCAACGTGTTCCAAACCCAAATTTCAATATTGATTGGTGTTGCATTCACAGGGAGATATTGATAATGAGGCCCATTAATTTCACATGAGTGCATAAACAAGTGTTGGAGATTGGGATAAGCAAATGGATGAAATGGGAAGTGGCTTGCAGGGTGGCATCAAGTGTTTTCTTCGTTCTTCCTGTTTTTGCACTAAATGGAAAAAAAAAGATCATTTGCAGTGTGTCCCATGTGAATATGTCCTCCAAGTACACCACTGCTGTACAAGTTGTATCGGCACGTGTTCACTAAAAGGGCTTTAGCTGAATGCCCCAGTGATGGAGAACGTTTACGGAAGATAATACTGAGATATGACTTTGCAATATTAAAGTAAGTTTACACCTTGGCACATCAATCCGATGCAGGCAGAATAATGGAACAAAAATTCTACTGCTGAAGGTGGAGACTTTTCTACAGCACAGCGATGCCTTTGTTAGGAGCCAAATTCAGTTTGAACTCATTATTCTCATGAGTGCTTTAGTGGTGTGTTACTTGGCAAGGTCAAACTGTATGCAACATGTACTATAAAAGGCTCTTTGTCACTACTCAGAAGAAAAACTAGACTGAGCTGGCACACAGTTTTTCTGTATCAGGTTAGAATTAATACAATAATTACAGTGTTGTACTTGAAATGTTTATACCCTTTGCTTTTAGAAGACTTGTGTGTGAAATGTCTACTAAACACACTTTAATCCCGTGTTGGACCCACGCACATGTAACTGCCATCACAGGATAATCTCTGATTGTCAGCATTAGCAGAGATTCCAGCGTGTAATTTCCTACACTTACCACAGAATGACATGATTAGCAAGTTAAGCTAAGTTTCAGCTGGAGTTTCCTTCCATCTGGTTTGCACTTTACTGTCAAATGTTTAGCTTACAACTAAGGCTAAGTTGGCAGGATAGGTGGCAGTGGTGGAGGCCAGGCAGCTAACAGGCGAATGTGGCGAAAAGGCTGATCCTGCTAAGGGGCGCACTCTCTTTGGATCCACAGCTCCAGCGCTGCACTAATTTCACTGCTACACTCGCAACAGATGGCACTTGAACACGAGATGATCCCAAACAATAAATATATATCACTAAAATATAAGTTATGCAGTTTAATTGCGCAGCGTGAATCAGTGAGGTAAAGTGGGGTCTTTAAAATAAACTATAATGAAATGTGTGTCACAACTGCAAGTAAGGCAGCCATTTTCCTTTTGTGGTAAAATTGCATTCAAAGCAAAATTTTTGTCTCTTTTTAATTTGCCCTAAAAGTGTTTTCACAGGACATTGATTTACAGATGCAGAAGCATGTGTCAGGCCTGACCCTGCAAAAAAAAAAAAAAGCCCCAACGCACCCACTCAGGCATCTTCACACCCTTAACCTTGTTGTCATGGTGGGGAAAGAAAAAGAAAAAAAAACTAAATGTCACCATCTGTTGAGTCTTTGGCCAGGATCTGATGTGACACACATGCGCATATTCCATTGAACGCAGAGTGGACCATCCCTTTGTGCATAACAAACCGCCATGTGTACGCATCTAGACATCTGCATAAATCTGTGTCTTACAGTGTGTGTGTGTGTGTATGTGTGTGTGTGTGTGCGTGCGTGTGTGTGTGTGAGAGGTGGGGGGTCGTCCAATAAGGAGTTGGAAAAAGGTTGTGTAGTACTGCGGTGGGCCTGGAGGGAATTTGGGTTTCATTGTGAAAATACAGAATCACAGACTGGGGAAGAGGGTGATCGGCTTTCCTCCGCAGCGTATCCCTGCCAGCAGATCAGCTTACACCAGCTTTTTTTTTTTTTTTTTTTTTTTCCTCAAGATAACACAGATGTATGGTATGGAGGCAGAGGCACAGACAGAATACTTGGATAGAAACTCAGTAAGTATTCTTCTGTGAGATGTGCTACACAATGTTTGGGGAAAAAAAACAAAAAAAACCCAAAAACAGCTCAGTTGAAGTAGAAATTGTGGTTTTCGGCCAGAAGTTAATGATACAATCTATTTGTCACAGAGGCAACAATGACAGGAAATCACAGTCACAGAAAATAGTTTTGCCTCATAAAAAATGACCATTAGTTACAAGATGAAATAAATGACACAGTAAAAAGATGAACTGATAAACCATTTTCCAAAGATTTTTTTTTTTCCTCATTGCTCTTTCACTTTTCCAATTTAATTGCTGCGATATTGGGCAAACTTATTAATAACCTTGTCAGATGTAAATGCACCTCTGATAAGGTGTATAAACTCCTGCTCTTCAGTTCAGGTGCAATAACCACAGATTAAAACAACAAGGACACATTTTGATCAAAGAGCATGCGCAGCACACAAAGCTGCCCAAATGAGATTTTAGTTTCCTCTGCAACAGCATTAAGACAGAATCTTACAAATACATGATGAATATGTGCAGCAGTTGACCCCTGCAAGTATAAACAGGGACAGCAGCGCATCGCTACCCTGCTGTCCCCGCTACAAAACCCGATCCTGAATTTGATTTGGGACTAAAATATTGAAAAAAACCATACACTGATTCATACGAAAAGCTAAGTCATCTGAATGGGATCAAGAGAGCATTAAAGAAGCTTTTAAATTCCAAAACTCATTGATTGAGAGGCAATTTGGCTGCGTGGAGGGACATTCATTAAAAAAAAAAAAAAAAAGAGACAATATGTCCAGACAAAGCAATAGTATACCTAATGTAATTCTTGCCTCAGGATGAGGGATAGGAAAGAAAGAAAGAAAAAAAAAAAAAAAAAACGAAAGTAAAAATTATTGTCTGTCTCACCAGAAACGTTAAAGCAAAAGGGAAAAAAATGGAGTGAAAAGGTCAAGATTATGTATGTGTGTCTCTCTGCATGTTTGACAGGTGATGTATTTCTGTGTTGGAACACACATATATTTGTCAGAGTGCGTTGTTGTGTACGTGAATGTATGACGGTGTGTGAACTGATGGAAAAAAAAAAAATCCGAATACCTATGAATAAAGGACAACTGTTTATGCTAACATACACTATGTGTTGATTGTGTGTGTGTGCGTGCGTATAAGATTGTGAGTGTAAATCGTTACAACAGGAGGACGAGAGTGTGTCCACGTGGCAAAACAAGCCTGCGTGTGTGTGCGTGCGCATGTACGCACATGCACACGTATACGCACACCCTCGCGGTCCTGAGAACATGAGAGAATATTTCAAAATGGGCATATCCCCCGTCCGCCTGCATGCGGCAGTTACATGAATGCATGAATAACAAATGCAGAGACATGTGAGCGTGATGCGAGCGAAAGCCCATGCTTGTGCAACAGCAGATATAAACGTCGAGTTGTCGCTTGCTCAGCTTTGACAGCTTCTTTTTTTTCCCCATTCGCAGTATGTTGCTGAAGAGGTGGGAAAACTTGTTTGTGTTCAGGCCAATAAGAGTTAGTTGTAAAATACAACTAACTAATTCTGATCAGTGATTCAAAACACAGAATATGATTCTTAACTATCCAGCTAAGAAGCTGTCAAACTTTGTTTATGTTTTCTGCCTGTGTGAATCTATTTGTGCTTGTGTGTGTGTGTGTGTGTGTGTGTGTGTGTGTGTGTCTGTGGAGGTGGTGGTTGCTGTTATCTTCCAATCTTTTCTCTTTATGTAACATCTCTTCCCTCTCTAGCTGCAGTAGATCAGGCACTCCCTCTCTCTTTGAAGTGTTTCCAGGCAGGGTATTTATTTCATTATCTCCTCTCTCTCTCTCTATTTCCACTCGTTGTTTTTCAGGCCTGGTATCAAGGGGAAGACAGGAGTCAAGGCAGGGAACGCTGACGCTGCAGGTACAGGCCTACAATTTTTATACATCTTTATATGGACAGTAAGTGCTCACGAGGATGGAAAGATGGGGAATCTTGAAAGGGAGGGAGGACATACTGGAGACTCCAAAAACCAAGCCCGTGGGTCAGCTGTGCAAGCAGCTTATTACGACCCGCAGTTACATTTTATTGTTAGTTGACCCCTAGGGGTTGTTGTAACCATGACAGGAGCAAAGGAGAGAAGTCAGGTGATGTAGTATAGGGAGAGGCTGAGGTGGATGGATTTTGGCCATTGTTTGTTTCGCGTGTGAAACTGATTCAGTCAGCGTTACTTTTTTTATATCCTTTACCTTTTCTTCAACGTTAGTATATTTTTTTATTGTAACCAACAAAGGCCCTTGAACTCTAAGAAAGTTCCCAAACCACGATATTTGCCGAAACTTAACCAAGTTATTTTTAAGCCAAAGCCTTAAAAATATATTTATGACTGTTGTCATGATGATGGAAGTCTGACGCTTCTTTGGGTTGGAGGATTTCCTCTGTTCATGTGTTCAAGTGAGAAGGCACGCACCTGTGGGTCTCAGTCGCAGTCTGAGATGCTGGCAGTCGGGGGGGGGACGTTGAATGGACTGAGCATGCTCCACCCATGGAGTATCCACCATGTCAGCAAAAAATACACAGAGACCTTGAAGGGAACATGAATTCACGCCACACCTGTGCACGCATGCGTGTGTGTGTGTGTGCGCATGCGTGTGCGCGCATGTGTGACCTTTCTCACTGTGTCTGTTTGACACATGTCACACCTCAGCTGGGGTTCAGGGGTCAAAGTTGACCGTGTCCACAGTAAAGCTGTACCACCCACAGGGTCACAGTGAAGACCTGACCTTTCACACACAGCTATTGACCAGGAGCAAGCTGTGTCAGGATGATGCAGTGCTGCAGTTTCACTTGAGCGTCTGACATTCAAACCATCTCAGCCGAATTACTCTGGGCCTTCAACGTAGTAGACATGATGCTAAATCAAAATGATGTAGAACATGAATATATTAGTGTGTCTGATTTTGTTGGTGTGCTGTCTGAGTTTATGGTGGATTGATCTTACAGTGTATTTGCAATTTAAACTCTATTACAGCATCAGTTACATCCAAACACATAATTATCTTTAACGTACGCAGCTTTTTCACATAAATGTGTCAATTTAAATCGCAAGGTGCTACTATTTCATTGCAGGCACGTAGGCTCAAATACAGGATCAGCAACCCAATGTGGAACATATAGATCTAAGTGTGTGGGCGATATCTCACACACACATGCACACATACGCATATAATGATCACAGATTGGGCTTTAAAGGCTCAGCCTGGATACTGCCATAAGCTGCTCTTGAGAAAACAGTGGAAACACAGTCAGGCTCATGGGAGTGCAGTCACTTCACTCACTGATTTAAAATGCATAGCATGCATACATGCTAATTATTTTAGACGCTCCAGTGAAAGACATTTTAATGTGAAGGTTCCTCTTCCACTTTGTCCAAAATTATGGAAAAAATCAGAAAAGAGTAACCACCCAACTAAATTAAGAAGCGTTTAAGCAACACTGAAACATGATTGGCAATTATTGAGTTAAAGGTCCAAGGAATTGTTCAGTCGCAGTTAGTTTAATTGGTGTTTTAATTTTATTGTCCAGAGAAAGGTGTTTTTTTTTTCTCTAAAGTGAAGCCAAGGTTGACTTGGTTTTCAACCTTGAATGTGCAATGAAGAGAAGCTTTGCTTTGCTGAAAAAGCTCTGCAGTTTTTCAGCATCTTAATAAGTGCACCACACCACAAACACATGCTCTATTGGACATTGCCCACTAAATACTCCTCCACACTGTAATTTGGCACAACACGAACATTAAGCCTTCAGTTATTCCACACAAACATTGCAGAAAGGCACACAACATCAGCACCTCCATCATAACATTCAAATGAACACAGAGTTCAGAAGCTGAGGTGGCACACTGCTGCAGAACCACACGTGTGTGTGCACATACGAGCATTAGAATAATGCAAGTAATGCAGTGTACAACAATGTTGGAAATGCACGTCAAAGGCTATCAGCTGAAATCCTCAAATAAACCAGAAGAAAAGACTGCACTGATAATCCTTCAGTAGAGGAAGCTGGATTTCACTAAAACACAGTTTGCCAAGTATATTCTCATTCAAAGATAATTATGAACAAATAGGGATGACAGCCAATGTTCTTGTTACAAATACAAATGGCCAAGTTGAAAGCTTAAACAGTTTTTTTTTTTTTTTTTTTTTTTAAATTCCTCCAACCCAGTATTGTTAGAGATTCTTTCATTCTAAAGAAATAAGTACTACTACTTTACATGAGTTGAGATTTGGCGAATACGTGGTAGTTGTTATGTCATTAAAGAAATATCAGCGTGCATGCATTATTTAGATTCTTATTCTGAGCTCTACTTTACAGTAGATTATATTGGTACAACTGAAT
Organism: Rachycentron canadum; assembly: GCA_038496675.1. Taxonomy (NCBI): domain Eukaryota; kingdom Metazoa; phylum Chordata; class Actinopteri; order Carangiformes; family Rachycentridae; genus Rachycentron; species Rachycentron canadum. The sequence goes on along the minus strand of CM076663.1, from coordinate 15,034,183 downwards.
CCGACAAATTAGAAACCATGTTTAACCCTCTGGTACAATCCTAGATATGGATTTCATAGCATAGAGGCAAGACTTCAGTTTCACCAGAACAGATGGAAACACAGTTTCCTGTGGGAGGAGGTAATAAAAAAAAAAAAAGCATTCATTTTAATCATCGCTGCTTCCTAGTACTGTAAATAAAACCGTAGTGTTTGATTGGCCGGATCATTACAGATATGAGAGCAGGACCTGTCATGCTGGTCTAAAGGAGTTACTCAAATGAAGTCAGATCAAGACGAGTACTTTTCGGCGCACCAGTAAGCCCAAATTTAATTCCCTATCTTCAAGGTTTCAATTTTCAGCGCAGTTGGGACTAAAATAGATCCACTTAAGAGTCCTGACAGTGTGATGTAAATGAGGGCCCATTAAAATATATGTGAATTTGACATATCATGGCTGTCAGGCGAAAACCTTGTTATTGCAATTTTAGTTTTCATGTCTTGACTTTTACTAAGAGATTCTGCAGGTTGAGGAAATAGCCCTGGGGTTTAACACACCTTTTCAAAACTAATTAATAAAACTAAGGCTTTATTTCTTAGCTTCTGAAAAGCTGGCATTTTGGGGTTATGTGTTTTTTTGTTTTTTTTTTGTTTTTTTTTACCGTGCAAGAATAAAAGCAAAACTCCTCTAAATATGGACAAAATCTTGCATTGATGCGGACGTCCAGAGCCATATATAGAATATGAGTTACACCACCATTGAGGCTGTATGACTGTTGCAAATTAGCTTGCATGTTTTACTCAGTGCACCTGAGTGCACTTAGTGTCTCTATTTATGCCTGTACATGCCATGCTCCATCCATCCTCTCCTTCACCAAAACTGACTTCATCCCTCTCTCGCTGTCACCCATCCTGCCCACCTCTCCCCTCACCTCAAGTTTTACTCATTTTTACCTTCTCTCTCCCCTGTTCAGTCCTCTAAAAATCTGACAGCTGCCTTAAGGAAAAGGGAAAAAAAAAAATAATAAATCACTCCCTTGTCTCCCTCCAGCTTTCTCTCTTGGGTAGGGCTGAGTATACCTCTTCTTTATTTATCCAGACCTGTCTTTCACACTAGGATATATTTCCTGTCTGCTTCACTTCTTCTCCTCACCTCATGCACTGACAGATATATAGAGAGAGCAAAGCAAGAGACATGGGGATAAATAAATGGAAAAAATAATAATAATAATAAATGACCAAAGTTGATGATGACAAGCACAGCAAATGACAAGTGAATGAAACACAGCAGCCGCGGTGGCGTGAAGCTGTAGGGGCCATAAGGAAATGGCAGGTGCGACGGACGAATATACTGATGTCTCACACACACACACACACACACACACACACCTCCCTCTTCACACACACTCTCACCAATCCACGACAACCCCTGCGCATTGAAATCTGCCCTGGAATCGTGCTGGAGTCTGGCACCAGTTCCTTATCGTCACCGTGGTGTCAGAAAGCGTGACCACTGTTGGGTGACACAGGCAAACATGTCACCTTTTGTCAAAGCTGACAAACCATTTTGTGTTCATGCGTGAGGGTGTAAGTGTATAGACTGAATGTCCTCAAGTCAATTCAAAAAGGTGTAGCCTCCCCACGCATCAGTATGACACAACAAAAAAGAAACAACTGGAGATTAACGAAAAGCTGGTGCTGAGGTAAACAGAACTAGGCATCTGTTTGGACAGTGCAGTGCTAAAAGCTAAACGCAAAAATCTGCCAGCTAATGCGATAACAATTGCAATGACAGCATGCTAATGTTTATGTCACTGTGTTCACCATCTTAGTTCAGGATATTACTGTACATCTTCTGGGAACCACGAATGTCAGTATCAAATCTTGTGCCAACCCATCCGGAAGACGAGATATTTCACCAGCTTCGGGCTGCTGTAGACACTGCGGGAATAGCCAAGGGATTGCCAGAATCATTGCGATTCATCCACCAGGGACCACCAATATGTGCGGCAATGCATGCGATTGTTGTTGAGAAATTTCTGTCTGAACCAAAGTGGTACCGGAGAGCTCGACATTACCATCTCTAGAGTTAGGCACTGAAACTGTGGGATTAAAAAAAGCAAGCAGGACATAAAGGGAAGCACTGACATGGAAACCAAAATGCACATGCAATACTTTCCAGCAGACATAATGAAAGCAACAGAGAATGTGTGAGTCTTGAGTCTGATGAATAGAAACATCAGTAAGTATGAATGTTTGTTTTGAAGCAAAAAGGAAATTGCCCCTGCCAAACCACTTATGCTGCTGTTGGTGTTCAATCAAGCAAGGACTATTGAAATGCAAATGTTAATGACAGTGGCAGAGGACGATCATTCTCAGAGACAGAATCCGTGTCTGGATATTTGGGCACAAAGAAACACAATAAATTTGGCTCGGAAATTAAAGTAAACAATCCCACTAGATCTGACATCGTATCCCTATCTAGATCCATTTATCTGTAATATGTCCTGGATTGGCTCAAAAACTGTCCAGATAGTTTGTAATTTGCACCAGCATGAGGAAACGGTGTGCAAGCATAAGGAAGTCTGTTTTTAAAGACTTTTTTTTTTTTTTTTTTATTGGGGGGTGAAATCTACATATTTTAAGCATGGCTTGAGGTGTGTTATCATCTGAGATTTATTCCAACTCCAGAGACTGCCAATAGCCAAAGAGTTGAGTTCACGGAGAAGTCAGACAGAAGCATTGATGTCAGTTAAGCCAATGATTTAAAAAAAAAATAAATAAATAAAAAATACTGCCATGCAACAAATTAAAGAACCATTGTGATTTCAAGAGTGCTCACTGCTGTTTTTGAATGCTTTTATATTTTCTTAAGTGAAAATTCTACCAGCAAACAATCGCACTGAACAAAGTCCAGGGTCAGTTTTTCTTCTGTAGTCTGAGCTGGTCTTGAAGAAGCTCTCACTTCTGAGATTTGAATGCTGGCTACCGAAGAAATGAAACAAGAACATGCATGGGAAACTGGGAAATAAAGGTTAATGTAAGAACTTCTTGCATTTAAAAGATGGCACCTGGACGTACACCTTCAAATAAATTACAAAAATACCCCTGCAACACACAAGTAAGAAAAAGCAAACTAAATGAAATGAATCACCACTCTCTCTCTCTCTGCAAGTGTATTTTCATAGTGGTGAATAAATAAGAACTAATGGCAGCCTGAACGGTGGAAAATGGATCTAAACACTAATGGAATCCTTTGGAAAATAGTCTACTTCTCTTAAAAGGCAAGAGTAGAGCTTATTTTTTTCTAATTATCAATGCAATAAATGCATTTCTAAGTGTCTGTGATAGTGAAAATGTCCCTGTTTGCTTTTAACAATGTCTTATCTGCAGGCTTGTAAAAAGTATTAAAAACAAACAAACAAAAAAACAAACAAACTTAAAATCACATCAAATCAAGCGGCCATTGATCCAATATACCAGTGGTAGTGGTCATTAACCTTCCAAATGACACTATATTTGACCCAGGCTGCTTCAGCGCGGTGCTTCGTGGGAGATATGCCGATTGTGTGCCTTTTATTTGAACATAAACCTGCAAAAGCACATCTTTTCTTTTCTCAGCATGAGCCCTGTTTGACTGGAACACTTCGACATACCGAAGGCTTTGAATGTTCCAGGTCCTGAAGAACCCTGCAAATATATGACACACACCTCAAGAAATGCAACAAAGATTTTCCTGTTGGATTACTTTTAATATATTAGCTTTTTCTCCCTTTGGTTTACTGTTTCGGTTCAGGTTCCAAGAACATATGCAAATCTCATATGTTTTCGGAGAGCTTAGCAACAGTGAAGAAAAAAAAAATGGAGGGAAAGCGAGACAGAAGAAAGAGAGAGGGGCTGATGTAGAATTGATCTGGCATGGCAGATGGAAAGAGAAATAAAAATAAAATGTAGGAAGACAGGGCAGAAGGAGGGAGCAGCAGGGGAAAAGTATGGGGAGGGAGAGGAACGATGAGGCAGAGTGTGGTGTACTGAAGGACACAGGTCTGAGAGGTGGTAAGCAAGGGGAGAGATAGCGAGATGGAGAGAGGGAACAAGGGTGGGGATGAGAGGAAGAGAGGGCGGATTAAGTAGACAGAGGGTGGATGTGGCCTGCCTTCTCCCCTTTAGGCCAGAACTTTATCTCCAGCTCCAGACTGGCAGCAGCGCGCCAGAGAGGCCTGACGACCCGGCGTGATCCAGGGAGCCAGCCAGAGCCAATAAACACACACCGCTGATCAGTAGGAGCTGATAGCACGCACGCACGCACGGAAGCAAACACACGCACACATGCACACATGCATAACACACAGATTCGCATGCACAAGCACACCAGAGAGCATACACTTACATCGCACGAACCAGACTGAGAGGAAAGCACACAAACATGGATGAGCGTGATTAAGAATAGCAGGAACGAAGGCAAATGAACACAAACATCAGTATGCCAAACCACGTACCCACACAAGTACACACCGAAAAATGTTTCACATTCTTCACTGCATTCTTGGCAGCAAGAATTTTAATTTTTTTTTTTTTTTTTTTTTTGGTATTTACTCTACCTGAGAATAAAATAAACTCAGTAATAAATAAAATCCCACTTCTATCTGTTGGTTGGTGTTTTTCATCACCATGGCAAAATAGCTTTTGTAACACTGGGCTTAGTAGAATTGAACCTTTCAACCAGCAGGATGAGGAAAGTGAAACTAACTCTAATAATGCAATGGATTTTCGTCGACCTGTATGTAAAGGATTGATGAGGTTTCAGGATTTAAGTGCCTTTTGATCATCATCGTGAGGCATTGATGTATTTTATTCATCCCCCCCCCCATTTACATTTTGTATTTTCTGCACTGTTTCACCTCTGTATGCTCCTCTGACCAAATTAATTTACTCTTTTGGATAATAAAGTTAATTTTGATTTGAACTGATTCGAGATAGGGAGCGCCATAATACTAGTGCGCTGTATCGCTCCTGGCTGCGGGTACTTGCTGGTGATGTGGGCTCTGAGATCTTGACAAAACGCCTTCGCTGCTGACCTTCAGCCACCAACGGCAGCACTGTGCCTGTGCTCCGCGAGGCCATTATCATCTCACTTCATCTCCTCCACTCTTAAAATTTCATGCGAGAAATCCTGGATTCCAGTTCGCTGACAATCAGAATCTCGCAAATTCCAATGAGTAATACTGGTGACAGATTATTTTTAATTGAGGCCTTCATTTTAATTAATTTTATGGCCTGAAGCGGATGTCTTACCCGATATTAGACAGGTGTTTTGAGGCTGAATAATAACCTCTGTCACAAAGAGTACCTATCTGTCACCTGCCAACTGTGATCCATCCACATATGTGTACGTGGCGAGTCAGGCTGCATTCAGATTCAACAGATAATTCAGCTGTAGGATTAGTTAAAGTGAACATTAAATCTGATTGGGTTTCCTATTATTAACACACACACAAGCAACTGAATTATCTTTATTTCTGAAGGTCGCATGGGATGCAATTGCCAATTTTGTAGGTGTAACACCAATGCAGAGGTAGTGTGATGAATGCACTCCTCCTGGGAAGTAATAACTTAAACAATATTCATTTTGAAATGAGTAATGAGCCATACGTCATGGTTTTAAAGCAATAAAGCCCATACACTACAACCTACACACCGAAAAGATAATGGCCCTGAGAGTGGCGGCCTGCGGCAACAGCCAAAAGACTCATCTGAGGTTCACGGGCTGACTGGTCGCCATCAATACCCCCCGCCCTGAGTCCATTGTGCCCTGTTCATTGGGTTTGAGGGCTCTTTGACTGTGACAGGCAGCCTGTCAATACCGTGCGCTGGTCAGAGCGGGTGGCTAATCCAGCAACCAATCAATGCTGAGATAAGGGAGCGCTGACTGCTGGGGTCGCTCGCATTAAAAAAAAAAAAAAAAAAAAAAAAGAACAAGCAAAACAGCTTCTTCTTCTACTTTATTTCATCTCGCTTGAACAATAAAAGCAATAACACAGCGAAAGGAAGACGAGACAGATGAAACGTTGTACGTGAGTGACAGGGGAAAGAGCAGAGGGGTATGTCTTTTGTTGTTGTTGATGAATACAGGAGGTGGAAGTGTCAAAGTGAAAACGCCTCATGGAGCGTTCATAAGCGCTACGACCGTTGAGCTGTAAATTTTGTCAACCAGTGCAGCCCTTTCTCCACGAGCCAAACGACCTGGTGTTGTCAGCTCTTTGTCTGTTCTTTCGGTCGCCATATATCCTGAGTCAGCATTGGCCAGAGGGACAGAACAGAGAGAATGAGCGTGTGTGTGTGTGTCAAAGGATCGGAAGCGAATGAGTGGATATTACAGTAGTGCTTAGCAGAGCAGTCTATGACAGGCAGGCTATAGAAGAGTTGGGGGTCCAAGTCTAGACACACACACACACATTTTCAAACAACTTTGTATTTTCACAATTTTTTACACCTTTAAATTTCCCCCAGGTGTTGAAAATCTAGGAAAATGGGAAAATTGTCATCAGGTAACAAGTTCTGCATGGTTTTCTATGTATTCGATTGTGTGTGTTAGTGTATCACTGTGGCTGGCTCAGTCTCAGTCTCACTGGAGAGAAACTCATTCCATTTTTTTTTTTTGAAAAAACAAAAAAAACCCATCTTGAATTTTTTTTTTCTTTTCCAGATCTATTTGATTCGAAAAAAAGGGATAGCTTTGAGGAAAATTACTTTCATTACTCTTCCATGTCACAGTGTCCTGTCGATCTGAAAGCTAATCAAACTCAATCAACAGAAAAGAACTGACCTGAATATAAATTCAGTGGTTGCACTATTCAAGCAACCCTGATATTAAGATGTTACCTTAGTTGAAACATTCATGCCATATTAGAGAAAGGCTGTCTTAGTCAGAGTTTCCGTGGGGAGCTGGTCAAAGTCCACAAACAAATACAAACATTTTCGCCATCAATCCAAGCACATCGTCTAAAACTGTGATTCTTCTTGGAGCAAATTCTCTTCACTTCAATAACCTGTAAATACACTGTGTTTTTCTCTGCCATTTAAATTGTACAATCATCACTCAATTTCTTTAACAGCCCTTTACGTGACTCCATGGCAATTTAGTCTGTGCGTCTCAGCCGAGACAGCCACTCACTTTCATTCATTATGTCATGTCTTTTCAGACAACATGAACTTTCAGAATTGCAACGAAAATTACTATGTTTATGCTCGAATCTCAAATTGCACCCTAGAGACAAAAATCAATCTCACTTCTCTGACTGACAGTTTTTCGGAGAGTCAAGGACTTGGGGTGGATTCATCTCTTTGGCCTGCCGCCTGCAGCCCACATGGAGCCGTAACAACAGAGACGACAGAGCCAAGGACACGGGAGTTGCTGAAGTGGCTGGAGACGTGACGAGAAACTTGTGCGCACAGGCGTGTGCACACGCGCGAAGGCAGCTGCACGGCACAGCTCCGCGAAGCTTAAAAAGCCTCCATCTCTCTGCTGCTTATGCATATAGAGTGAGAGTCTGGTGCCCGGGGCTTGTATAGCGACAAACACAGCACAAAATCAAGATGTGAAATAAAAAGCCTCGAGCAACTGCAGTGTGATTATTCCACCGAAATATACAGCAGAGCCTCTCTCTCTCTCTCGTCTCCCCACTCCACCAAAATAAAAAAAAAAAAAATAATAAAAAAAAAGCATACAGTTGAATGCTCTGTGGTCTGCCAGCGCTGATGGCTGCCTAGCTTAAATAATTATCTTGTTCTGATGGTCATTCGCTGGCAGACTTAGATTACAGTGTAATGCTGTGGGCAAACCGCTGCCACTCACGTTGTGTGGGTTGTAGGAGGAGGGCAGGGGGATGTCAGGATGACAGCAGGGGGAAAACAGCGAGGCAGTTTTGAATTATGTTTTGTGCAGAGGGAGGGGAAAAAAAAAAAGAGGAGTGGCACCGCTAACTGAGGCTTGGCTCAGGGCAACATGCGTGGGCTTGGACAATCGTGTGGGGAAATTTAAATAAGTTGGAATCTGTACCCAAATTTGATCTATGACAGTGAAGGCAGCGAGCAAACGTTGCTGTAGCTTGAGGCCACAGCTGTTCAGTCAGGAGGGAAGCCGCTTAGTCATTTTTGGAAGCCAAGTAGCTTGACTGATTGTGGTTTCTCAAAACGCTGCAAGTGCTGATATGCACAATTGTCCCATAAATAATTGTTTGCTGCTCTTTATTGTCAGTTGATGCAATGAAATTCCACCTCTCACCAGTTATTGACATTAACATATGATGTTCTTAACTCCTATTGCCAGGTAACTCAAAAAAAAAAAAAATCCTCTTGTGCAGTTAGATGGGTATTTCTAAGGCAATAAAAATCGAATTCAATTTGCCTTATTTAACTATTCAATTAATTTTTTTACAAAATGTAGCCTTCTGTCTGTGGCCTTGTGCTTGTCTATGTAATTTCCTGAATTCTATTGGCTCCTAGCGGATCAAATCTGCTGTGTTATTAGTGAATCCTATACTTTCATACTGTGTTTGAACAATTACATAGTTATAAGGGGTTTGCACAGGCTTTGCTGTGCTGCCCCAACATAATTCAACACTTTGTCACCTTTCCATGCCATTTCTACTTCCTTGTCAGTTACATACTGAAAGGGGAAGGTGAATACTATTCTTCTGACCCCATTTCTCTTCTCACTCACTCTCACACACCCTCTGTCCTATTCCCTCCTTTAGATTAAATATGGCGGCATAAAAAGATCTTGACCTTCAATGTACCTGTGGGGTTTAGGAGTGTTGTTAGCTGGGTCTCCTGCTATCTTTCTCCCCCTTTTTCTCTCTCAGCCACCAGCGGAGGGGGGGAAGGGGGTGAAAAGGTCGGTCCCAGTGGGCTCGGCCGCTGCAGCTGCCTGTCATCAGTTCATGAAGGCACCACGCTAATAGACTTCCCCCACTCTTTTCCTGTCAAACAAATGGCCTGACCATGGTTCCCCCTGAGAGGAAGGCCATGTCATAATCGATGCAGCTACTCGCGTATATCACTCCCACCCCTTCCCTCCCTTAGTCCTGCTGTGAAAGTGATACGCACACATGCACACGAGGTGAAAACGTTCGTCTCAAATATAGTCACTTAAAGCTTGTATACAACTGCTTCCATTCCCTCGAGTATGACTCAAACTAATTGTAAACTGACAAATACCCATATATACTAATTAACTTTGCCCACTTTTCCCAAATCACTAATCACCATGCAACCTCAGCTTGGGCTCTGTATCAGTCCTTCCCTGTTTCGGTCTATCTTGCTTTCCTTTGCACTCTCTCCTGGTCCTCTGTGGCACAGTCCCCTAATTAAACATAGGCAAAAAGTGGAGAACGCTAAATCAAATCCAATTACAGGCGTGATGAACCACATGTGTCCCCCTAGCGACGAGCCTGGCCAGGTTCCCCAAAAGACAACAACAGCTGAACAACAAGCCTGATTGAAATGGCAGGCCTTCAAACAACATCCACTCCCATTGGAGCAGAGCTAAACAAACCCCACTCCCATTGGGCTCGCAGTAATGTGCATAGCAGAGTGTAATTTAGAAAGTTGAGGAGACTGGTGTTTCACAGACTAATGCAGACACCCTGATTCACTGTTGGGCCGATGAAAAGAAAGACAAAATCATTAGTGTTACTTTTGTGTGTGAACTTCCACTCTGTCTTCAATTACAAACATTCAGTGATGGAAAGTAACGAAATAAAATTCACTCAAGAGAGTAATGTGTGTATGCAGTGTGGCCTTGGGGCCTTTTGTCACGTGTCAGATGTCAATGAGTTGTTTGCATTCCCACCAGAGAAAGATTTTAGGTGACCTCACATTTTCATTTAAATGAAGAAGAGATCAGAAAATGAGTGAATACAAATATTATAGTAAATGATTAGAAAGTTGTCCTTGCTGCCGACCATGGTTTCTTGTTGGGAGTCGCTGTTGGCGATTATCACTTGATAAGAGCTTTAACCAGTGTCAAGTTTACAAGAAAGGGCTTTTAATACGCCCTCTGAGCAGCGCCACATATTGAGAGCATATTACTGGCTACAGCAAGTTGGAAAGTGACAAGACGTGGGTGGGTTAGCTGGCTAGCGTGTTAACTCCAGTAGACGAGACAAGTTTACATCTATGTTGGTTTCCACCACTGGAGAAATCTCTTGGTGAGCAAAGGAATGAACTTGCCACTTCACTTCTAGACTGGTAGGTAAAGAGCCGCTAATGCTAACATAGGCTATGTAGAAATAGCAAAAAGTATAAATAGCCCCTTTAAATCATTACTTATGTCGCAACCCCGAGTATTTATGTTGTGACCCTTTGGACGATGGTCAAACCCATAACACTGACGAGCGCTTGTATTTTTGATGTTACTATATTAACAGTTAGTATAATAATTACTAAAAATTAGTATAAAACTTTAGGATGACTTTTTGCTTGCAGTGGAGTATGTTTACATTGTTGCAATGGTACTTTTTCTCAAGTAAAGGATTGGCCTTCTCCCATCACTGGAAACATTTCATAAAGCAATGCTTCATGCTCTGCCTCTCCTTTAATGAACAAAATGAACTCAATGGGATGTTATTGTCAACGATCCATCAGAAAGTTTTCATACTCAATCACAAAGAAAAATAGGCTTTGGCTCGCGATCAAGTGCTGATGGTGAATAATGTGATTTCTGACGGTGAGGGCCTGACAGTGACAAAGAGAAATCTGCTCATTCCACATCTTATAAGAGTTGTGGAAACTTATCACTTTAGGGAGTCTGTTCACTGAGTATTGAGTGCATGTGTGCAAAGCACTTCAGGAGACACTGTGCAAACTCACCGGGGGGTGTGTGGAAAGCTTGCTTCCTTAATTTAATTGGCAATTATATTAGTGCCTTGTCTCTTCAGAGTACAACACAGCTACCAAGTCAAAATAATCACAGGCACAAACTTAATGTGTAAATACTCCCACAGGGACAGGACACACTTGCATACACACTGAATACAACCACACGGGCACACACAAACATGCAAACACCAGACGTGAGAGGTGGGTGGCGGGGGTGGTATCTCCCTGAATTAATCACTCAAAGAAAAAAGTAAAAATGGGGATACAGGTGGCAGCAGGTCATACATACTTTATGGAAAAGTTGGTGTCACCAGTCCAAAACTTTTCACCTCTATGTCACTCTTTGGTGTGGTGCCAAAGAGAGGGGCAAAAACAGCATGACAAGAGAGAGGCCAACGGAGGAGTGAGAGAACAAAGGAAATGCAAATAAGCTATGGATCAAGTGCTTCTATGTTCACTATATGAATAACCCAAAAGGGATGCAGAGTCTATGTGTGTTGGTGTGTGTACCTATGCATATAGCGCTCAGCTCTCCCCAGGCCCAGGGAAGGATAAGGCGAGTGAAATGCTGGATTTATAATTCATAGCCAAACTTGTGAAAAAGGAGGACAAGCGAATGACAGGTGCGCTCGACTCTCGCCTGCCCTTTGAGAATTCACAAAGGTGCCTCCTCCAAGTTTAGGGACTGAAGGAGTTTCTTCCCTTTAAAAAAAAAAAAGCGAGGGAAACGACAAGGATTTGCGAAAAGTAAAAAAAAGAAAAAGCCCCCCCCGTCTCAAGGTCAGAAGAGACACAGCGATGAGCACGATTGTTAAATCTAAACTCTGAGAGAGCTTTGCCAACCTCTGGGCTGCTGTGCACTAACTCCTTCAAAAGGGGACAGTCAGAGAAGCAGGCAGGTAGGGCTGACAGGCAGACTTATTAGATACACACCAAGTGAGTCACACATTAAAAAAAAAAAAAAAAAAAAATCTTCAAACCAACTTTTCCCTAGGGAATGCCAGAAAAAAAAAAGATAGAATAAAGAGGGAAAAAAGAAAATACTGGCGGTCTTTGTGAGAGAGGGCAGGCACACAGGAATGGCACCTGAAGCAAACAGATTAGACGTACGGCTGCATAAAAGGGAGTTAAAATAAAAAGAAGTAAAAAAATAAAAGGAACTTGATGTGGGGGGAGATATATTTTCGGATGGAAAATGACATAAGGCTTTTTGTCATTGTCGTTTCTTTCCCCGACATGGTTCTTCAAGCAGAGAAAAGAGAGAAGGCAAGGGGAGAGGTCACTAGCTTTCATGCCAATTTGGCTTTATTAGCAGGGGAAAGGAGAGAGAAGAAGGGGGCTAGATAGAGAGAGAGAAAAGAGGAAGGGGGGAGAGAGGGAGTTCTCAGAATTAAAAGGAAGCTATTGATGTCTCTTGCTCCAAGGCCCTCTTTTTACCCGACTTCTAATTTAGCATTTCACACACAGCACACAGAGAAAATAAATTAGAGGGGCAGGGAGAGCAGAGAGAGTTAGAAAGCGAGAGAGGATGTACTGTATACACAGAGAGGAAGGTGAAAAGTGAAGGTGAAGTAACAGAAAAAGAGAAATTAAGAGATGAGGCTGATAAAGCAGGAGGAATAACACATGTAAGAATTGTGAAGGGAGGATGAAGTACAGAGAAAAGAGGGGAATTATCTTTTATCAAGGCGTCCTTATCGGTGAAAGGATTGGGGAGCAACCCAATTAAATCAGCTTTTTCACTAAAGAGAATTCATCAACCGGAGGGCTCTTTTAACTAGTGTCTCTGCGCAGGCTAATCCGCACTCACAAATGAGCGCAAACACACACACACACACACAGATGCTCCTGCAGAGACGTATGTACGCAAAGACACCCACTACTTAATTGTTACTAACGTTGTTTTACTAACAGTAAGCAGCGGCGAAGCCGGGCTTCCAAAGTCCCCGCGTGATGTGTGACGTATGGTCGTCCCTCATGCAGCAGATTCACCTCCGTGCGTTTCATCCTCGTCCTCAAAGTCCTTTCAGCTTAACAACAAGACACATAAACACAAAACACCCACCTGCTTTCACATGTGTTGCCTCACGCGCACCAACACGGGCACGCACACGGATTTATGACCACCGCAAATCCCCGGGCAGATAGCAGTGACCGCAGACAGAGCGAGACAGAGAAGGGTAATTTCTTCCAGTGTAGGATGAGTGAATGCTGATAAAGCCTGGCTCCCTTCTCATATCCTCTTGTCTTCTCTCCTTATTTCCTACCTTCCCTCCTTCTCCTCTCCTCGACTCCTTTAATCCCCCCCCCCCCCCCCCCGCCGCCTTGTCTCCCTTGTGTCAGTGCCGGGAAAGGAAGCAAGTATCCACCCACCTATCCGCACCATTCAGGCAGACTCCATGTCACTCAGTCTGTAATGTACATATGTGTATGTACATATGTACATGTAAGATTCCTCCGTGTAACAGGTGAGATAACCACGAACAGGTGCCTCAGTCTTCAACAAAAAACAAAGTGTGTATGTGAAAGCTGAAGATACGGGATCCCGGAAAGGACAGCAATGGGGAGAAAGAGAAACGGGTAAAATGGAGGAGCTTATAAGAGCAAAAATGTCAACTGATCCACTAGCTGTGGATTGAATAAATGTATTATTGTGAGAGAGGATTACATTTCAGTGCTGCCACACCTCCCCCACCGAATAAAAAAATGTATTGTGACTGGTCCGTGTGATATCAGCTTGCACAAAAATGAAAAACCAACAGCTTAGAGTGATAAGATCAAGCACGAGTTACTACTATTATTATTCCCATTTATTTTTTTTATTTCGTTGCATATTCTAAAGCTAAATGGAGACTTCATTCCACACGGACATCTAAAGGTGTGACACATAACCTCTCGATGCAACTTTCATTTCCTCTCCCCCACTTCCAGTTTTTTTTTTTTTTTCCTTCTTTTTCTTCATCATGTCCCAGATACCCAGTCCTTTTCATCTCAGTTCCTGCCTTTGACCAGGGCTAGGTGGGACCTGTCGGGAGAAAACGCTCTCCGAACGCCAACTGTCAAGTTCACTCTTCCCTCGCCCCTCTTCTCCCTCTCTCTCTCTGTCTGATCACCTCTGAGAGGCAGCAGAAGGTTTCTATACTTCACCTTCATGTCGGCCCGGCTTTTAATAAGCAGAAGGCTAGTCTGACTGCTGCCGGGAGGAGGCCTCTGCAAGTATAATGTGGTGTGCTTTTGTATTCTATTGGTGATATTGCAATATTTGTGACAATAGTCTACACAATAGTGTATTTTTATATTATGTTCATCTGTATCTCAGCAGTTGTGGAGATGGAAAAAGGACTGTAGTAGTTTTCTAGTCCTATCGATCAAAGAAAGAGCTTTATAATGAAAGGCACATTCACCGGTCCACAGACATTCACACATTGCTTTTCTCCTACACATATAACGCTTTAGTGCCATACACACACTGATGATCCAGGGGAGGTGATTCAGGGTTCAGTAACTTCAGAATGGGGACTGGAGGAACCGGGATTTGAACCACTGCCCAGATGAACGCAGCCGGCTTCCGGTCTTCTGTCCGTGTAAGACGTGGTTGAATGTTTCAGAAGCGAAACGTGAGGCTGTGGAAATGAGTCGCTGATGAAAACAGACCTGTACTGACCTTGGTCAGGTGAGTCCAGCTGATCGAGAACAAACTGAAACTGAATTCAGCTCAGGTCAGACCGTACTGGGCGATACGCTGTTCCAGCTGTCGGACGCCATACTAACTTCAGTCTGCTGTTTGACTGGCAGAACCTTTGCTCTGCTTCTGCTTGTAACATGAAATTTTGTCTCCATTTCCACCAGACTGTGACTGACTTCTTTTTTTTTTCTCCGCTGTTTCCAACTTGTAAAACCTGACAAGGTTTTTTTTTTTTGTTTGCCACGTTGCGACGTACCGCTCTGATGAATCACCTCTGCGTTAAACTCTTGATCGATTATCGCATCACACAGGGTGACGAATTGTCGCCTGAATCAGTTGCAGAACCAGATGCTGGCATAACTTGTCTTGCAGCAAACATAGTCGCTAGATGAGGAAGTACATAACTTTTTTTGTTTTTGATGCAGTAGCTCAGTTCTTTTCTATGTTTCCAAGTTATTTATTTTTTTGGGCTTTAATCTTCTACAGCTTACTTACTTACATTTTTCTTCAGCTGTATGAGTATATATTGTATAAGATATTTGCAATGTGAATATGTTAACACATCAGGGAAGATGACAGTATTTTGATATGACCCATCCCTGTAAAGCTGTTTTAAAGGAACCATTTCTTTTTATAACTTCCTTTATTTCAGTGAAGTAAGATCTGTTGACTGCTGTATGGTAAATGTTACGTGTGTAATATTGATTAAGGCATTTCGGAGTAAAAACAACACTGGATATTTATGATTAGTCTCAGAGATAACGCATAACACAGAACATTTATTCACTGTTGCAGCCTGTCCTTGGCTTTGAATAAAAAATTGAACTGTCTTGAACTTGTAAAGGCCACACTGGTCTGTTGTGCGATGTGTGTTTCTGAGAGTACATAGTGGGCATAGGCTAACACATGAACATCAAGACTCACATTATACATGCAAACCAATGAACAACCACATTAATGAAAAGGCAAGCACATTGGGGTCATTTTATTTCAGGTCAAATGAGAGGCGGAGGGGAGTGCGTCTACCAAGGAAACATAACAGCTGGACTGTGTGCTTATGTGTGAATGTGTTTGCGTGTCTATCTGTGTGTGAAAGTCCCATTTCTCTCATGCATGTTCCCTTAGTGAAAGCCTTCACAGACTGACCTATTTACTATTTATTTCACTTTCCTCTGATTTGTTGCCTTGTAAACTCTGACAATCATCGCTCTTCTGTGGGAGTAGACTTTCTGACGTATCCGGTTCAATCAGCGCTTGTTGTGTAATGTGCGCGGGGTGGTCAGCGATCAAGTATTCGTAATGAGAGCTTGATTTTTTTCCCCAGGTAGAGAAGACTCGGGCTCCTGCCATGAAGGCCGGCCAGATTTCCCATCAGCCTTCACTCCCACGCTCTACCCACTCAGAGCTGATTGGATGCCCAGGGGATATTTTAGGGCTTAAAATGGAAAAGGATGTGCCACATGAAAACCTCCTGCCTCCCATGGGGTGTGACATTTCACATTGCCCCAACCCGTATCCACCATGCACATGCAGACACACACACACACACATTAACACAAATGCACGCACATGAAAGTATACAAATTCCATTTCCCACACTAATGCTTCCCCCCCAGCTGTGACATTAATAGCTATGTTAACGCCCCATAAATGCGCCTGTTCGCAAACACGTAAATATATATACACACGCACATATATATATACTAATCTACCCTCCAAGCTCCCCGGAAGTCAATTAAAATCTCTCACAGCTGCGGTCTACCCATTGGATTAGTTGCAACATAGACACACTATAGTGCACACACATGTACACAAACATGGAACCATATGCAGGTTTTAATGCAACCAGCAGCAGGCACACTGCTGGTTAAATGGGAATTCAGGTGTACCTTCAAAAGCCAATGAGCCAATCATTTAAGGCCATAAAGTTAGAACACCTGAGGAAACTGTGGCTCAGAGAATGAATAACGACACATAGTATTACCCAGATCGGACACCCAATTGTCTAATCTGTCTCAACACAGCTCCATAGAATAGGGAAGGCAGTGACTTTGCTCATAATAATATGTCTGGACCGCAGTGAAAATCATTTTTGTATTTGGTTCATTTAGCTTTGTAATGGCCAAGTACAGAACTTGTAAAAAGTCACAATTTGTCACAGTTAGAGAAGTTCTACAAGACAGCATTTTGGTGAACTGCTACCCAGCCAAATTAGAAATTTTGGAAGCAAGCAGTAGTAAGAACACATCTGAACCAAATCCCTGTAACTGCAAGTCAAGTCTTGTGCTTTCAATGAGAGTTCATGCCAGTGGCAAGAAAAATTTAGTGAACCCCCTCAAATGACTTGATTTTGTGCATTAACTGGATATAAAATGTGGTCTGATCTTCATCTATGTTACGCTGGAATGCATAAGGTAATATGACACAATCATAACCTTTAGCATCTTTATTCAACAAAGCCACCAAACATCCCCAGAGTTGGTGGAAACAGTATGTCAACCCTTGGATTTAATAACTGGTTTGATCCTCCTTTGACAGTAATAATCTTAAACAAGCTCTTCGCGTAGCTGCTCATCAGATCTGTACAGAATTCAGGAGGAAATCGCTAGGCCACCCATTTCTACAGAGAGTAGCAACAAAACTAAATCATCGCCATTTATTCAATTTGTGTGACTGTGGGCTGATGAATGTGTCAACTTTTCTGAGATGGTTTTTGGGTTTTTATAAGTCAAAGTTGCTCTAACCCACATCTTCAACCTGGTTTCATTGACTCTTGATTTGCTATCCCTTGAATCCAATCACCTTTTGTTGATGCCAGTAATCAGGTTCACATACCTTTTCCAGTCTACACTGTAAATGTTTAAATGATGTTTCCAGTATCGACAATTACAGTAGAATAATTTGAGTGTTATTAGTTAAAATAGAAATTAGGAATAGGACATTTCTAAAGCAGTATGAGCCATCACTTGCTTCTTTCATGATTGAAGTGAGTGTAATTTTTTAAAAGAAATAACACAATCTTTCTCTGAGAAATAAGAAGCTGAATCATTGGCAATAGACTTCATTCTTGCTCAATTTAATACCACCAGGCTATTTTGCTGCTACATCCTCACTTAGTCTGGTAACACCACTAGGCCAGTTTTCTGATTTTATAACTTTTCTCTAATGATGCTCCATGTTTTAGTACAGTGTTTACCATATGCCATTATGCTATAAATTGTGACTCGCATTTTAATAAATCAGACAAGCACATCTCAGATTTTGAAAACCGGAGATCAGGTAACATTGTGAATCTGCCGAACAACACTTTGGATCTAGACAACACTTTGAAGTAAACTCTGCTTATCTTCCTCTTAAAAAGCAGACCCTTTGCCTTGTCTATGGCTTTCATTTAAAAGACAGACTGATTTATACATATCACTCTTGAAGATGAATACGATGAACTTCATTCATTCCTGAGACGACGTCGGGTAATGAAAGGCAGATATGGTATATCACGTAGGCCGGTCGGGTTTTGCTATCTGTTGCAGTT
Source organism: Rachycentron canadum (assembly GCA_038496675.1). Taxonomy (NCBI): domain Eukaryota; kingdom Metazoa; phylum Chordata; class Actinopteri; order Carangiformes; family Rachycentridae; genus Rachycentron; species Rachycentron canadum. Next base: position 15,016,107 of record CM076663.1, on the reverse strand, counting down.
AAATGCGTGTAAACAAACTGCATATGAGTCAATTCAAATGAAGCCCGAGGCAGTGAAAGCTAAGCCATATACATTGTGCTGTTAGAGGGTTTTCTATGGCAGGAAGCCGCTTTTCCACTCAGGGTCCCCATTCATAGACAGCGACCATCTTCTAGCACATGGAGGCAATGAGGCTCCACAACAAAAATACACTCAGAACACCACAACAGATTTATTATGTGTGTTTCAGCGCAAGTGCGTACGTGTGTGTTTTCACAAGAACACATACACACAAAGACGCACACATCCAGTGTTAAACAGCAATAAACCATCGAACCAGTTGAAAGGCAGTTTGGCGAGGCTTCCACGCTATAGCTGAAAAGAGTGGTAAGAGAAATGCCAGCCACTTTCCCCATTCATCAATCCACTGAGCCCTGTCCTAACCCAGACTAATGGAGGACGGATGAGACAGAAAAGACAGACATGCTGTGATTCATACAGTTCCAATGAATTCCCAGCTCACTGCGAGCTCTCTACGCTGAATGATACTGAGGATCAGGAATGTGCAGCCACAAAGATGGCAAGGGATGAAAATATTCAACTTCAGAATGGCTGGTAGCAACAAGAGCTAAGTCTGTGCTGCAGCATAATGAGTTTGTTTGGTCTTTACTCATCTTTTTAAAGATGATTTTTCACTCTGGGCCTTCAAGTCATAGTGGGTTTTGAAAGCCTGCTCTACTAAGTCCACTGTCAGAGCATATTATGCTGACAATGATTATTCATCAAACAGATGGGGGGAATTATAAATATTCATCTGTGATTTTACATAGCAACAACCCGGTGTGTGTTGTCATGCATTTCTGAACAACAAATGTTCCTGTCGACTTCCTTAATGTAAGCAAATTGAGTATAAATATTCCAGTGTTTCATACAAATGGAAAATAAACTCCTTGACTTTAAACACGAGGGAGGTGAGGTTGGAAGGGTTCACGTGGAAGACAAAAGTACTGAAAATAATTTTTTAACACAATGCTGTGGGTGAAAACTGGCCAAACTGGTTCAAGGAGAATCTGAAAAATGGAGAGAATGTGATAAAAGAAAAGGGGGCATGTTGAATAAATGAAAGGCCTGCAACTGATGAATAGGATGTGACAGGGCCGATTTGTAAATGCAGAGTAAGGGATAAATGGAAAAATTAGCAGAGCTATTCACAGGATCTGACTCAGAACAAAATACTGCAGTCATAGCATGCACACAAAAGTGCACACAGCCACAACACACACAGTCTTTCTGCTCTTCTACCCAACTTCGAACCTCCTCCTGCAAACCAACGACAACCTGAACATGATGGCGTGCACAAAAAAAAAAAAAAAAAATGAAAGGGACAGATAATGCAGAAAGCATTTTCTTGTGCAAAAAAAAGACAACCAACCGCGCTGCCTATTAACAACACTAACAAAGGCCACAATTGCAACACAGTCAGGTAAATTTACTAAGTGCCACCCTTGATGGTGATTTACCAGCCTAAAATAATGATTATGAGTCAATTGCATTGATTTGAAGTCAGTAATTCATGTGAGTAATCCACACCATTGATCATGCGTCAGTGGAGCCAGTATGAACTATTGCTTCTAAAAGCCCAGATGACTGGGATAATGCAAAATGAATCGATACACTATTCAAGCTCAGCAGATTATCAGAGGTAAAAATTGAAGAAGAGTGCATGTATCATATGAACATAAAGTTCAAAACATATACCACCACCACCCCACCCCCCAAACCTTATACAACAAATAAATCAATCGGTTTGATTCAGTGAAAACCGGGCTAGTTATAAAGCGTGTGCTGCGGTCTCATCTTGAAAGTCTACGAGTCCTGCACAGGAACTAAGGTCTGTTCAGATAAAAGCCTGAGAAAGACCAGATCAATACTTATACATCCCTGTGTTCCTCTTTGAAAAACGCAGACAGCCTGTGTCTCCTGCAGCTCATTGTTACCTGTGGGTACGCAGGCAAATGTGCAGAGAGAAAGAAGCTATAAGGCAATCAATAAACAGCCAAATCTTCATATTAATGCGCATCGGGGTAATTAGATCATAAAAGCGAGCGAGAGGAGAGGTGTGTGCGTGCCACGCACGCCTGTGTTTAGTCACATCTTCCTCGAAATAAAAAAAAAAAAAAAAAAAGCATTTATTATCTAGCATCTATTTCAAGTGAAAAAAGTGAATGCAGCCCATGTAGAGTGGGAGGAAAGTTGTATCCCCCAGCAGCTACATTTTATCATACAGACTGAGCTGTTAGTGTGACATTTGTATTTTGCTGTCCTTGACCGACGAACTGCAGACATAGATTACCCCGCACTAAAACTCACTCTGCTTTTGTTTCCCCCGCCCATCCCCTCCCCACCCTCAGCAATAGCTCACAGCAGTATCCCGACATGAAGGCTTTACAAAGCAAGATTAAACCACAATTTGTGGCAAAAAAAAAATCCAATGACGTCCTGCTGGGCTGTGCAGCGTGCAGGAAAACATATGGCTGTGTCCCATGCCTCAGTCCCATTTTTTGTCTCACTGCCTTTAAAACCAGGTAGAAAGACGCCAATTGCAATAAACAGTCAGATGATTGATCCACCAGATGCTGAAATCACAGAGAGTGGGAGGGATGGAGCAATGATGGTTTGAAAAGATGCGAGCAGAATGTGAAATTGTGTGTGTGTGTGTGTGTGTGTGTGTTTGTGTGTGTGTGTATAGTTTATGTTAATTCCCTTTCAGGTGAATAGAAAGCCATACAGACTACCAAATCTCATTATGCTGGGCTGTCATAGACTCTTTCTGTCTCCTCTCTTCCAGATGGGTTGGTTTCATCCTCCCCTTCCCTCTCTCCATCTCTGTTTTTGTATTTCTCTCCCCTCACCCTCCCTCTCCTGCCCTTCCATATCCAATTTCTGGCTTTAAATAACTTGTTTCTGCAAGGATGGACTGAAATCATATCCAGGATGACACATCGCAGATTTGTCTTCCGGAATTAATTTCCATGACAGAACATAGAATGCTTTAATGAGTTTTTATTGCATATTGATCACACATTGATATCACTGTCAAAGCGTTTGGTGTACATTATGCAGCGACCGGTCCTCTATGACAGTTGCTGTCTGCGTTGAGGTTTTCTATGGCTACTAGACCATGCTATCTGGAGCTCGGATATTCATTTGGCCAAATTGAATTGCACAGAACAAGATATGCTTTGGCATGTTAGCTTATAATGGGTACAGGCAGCTGAAACTCAGAATTCAGGATAAAGCTACAAGCTGAGGTTTCAAGTTCCAATGGTGCTTGGGGAATTACAATTAGATTTAGCAGCCTTTTTTTCCTTCTTTTTTCCCCCCATTTGCTACATGGTATAGGCTCAAGTATGGATTCATAATCCATTACTTTTATGACCTTGCTCTGTAATTGCAGCTTTAAGAAGTTTTTGATAAGGAAAAAAAATGTAATTGAGGCATGAGAGTGAGAGATTTACTAGAGGGCAAATATCTAAAACCACAGAAACATGAATGAATGCCCATCTTTCCATGGTCTGGGAATATGGGAGTCATGGATCTCTGTAGCAACTTTGTAGCAAAAATCAACTCGTGGGCAGCTTGTAAATATGTAACAAACTTCATGGCAATCATTTTAATAGTTGTACAGTTACGTCTCTAAAAACTGCCACCCCAGGAGAAGACACACATCTTTAAATAGTTGTTCAGCTACTTTAATCTTGACCAAATAATGGACTGAGGGAGTGAAGCTAAGAACTATTTTTACTGCAGTTAATGGCTGTTGGCTGTGTATTGATAACAAAATGGTGGTCAGAGTCTATCAACACCATCGGCAAACATGTCCACTTTGTACTTAATGTGAAACATACTGGTTCATGTGATTGCACAAAAAGAGGACACGGTACAGAATGAATGAATTAATGCGTGACCGCTGGCTCCACACTCAGGAGTTAACAACGCTTTCCGCCCCCAAGCAGTGAGGACCCTCCAAGAAGAGAGGGATTAGTTATAGGAGGGATTAAAGGCACATCCCTCTCTTCAGAGGCTAATCAAACATGTACCCTCTCATGTCCCTCATCCAGGCTGGTAGCTGACATTGACTGACATTGGTTGAAGGCTCCTCAATCAGTTTGTGTCCACTTGCATATCAACCAGCATTGTACCACCAAGTTTCTCATCAGTGTGAAGCATGACAAATGCCATTAAAGGGGGGGGGGGGGGGGATCACCCTACCAACATACATGTAATGTCAGAGGTCAGATACAAATACAAATAAAAGGATATAGGTCCCATTAAAAAAAAGGTGGAGCAGAAAAAAAAATCTGAGAAAAACCATCAGGCTGATGTGGCAAAATGTTTTAAACTATTCAGAAGTTCACATTGCCTGTGCCAGTGCCAACATTAACATTATCTTAAGTTACATTAAATATCCACCAGGCCCCAAACAGCCTGATGGGCCAGGGCCAAATTTAGTTCCCAGTCCAACCCCGGTAGTACAGCACAGATTACAGAAATGCACTATAATGCAATTAACAGTATAGGGATCTGCTAATCTGTGAGCCTGTTACTTTGTGCACTGTGCACTAAAACACTTCGGCATTTTGCAAAGACCGTTTTCTCTGCAAACTCCCTCAGCATAATATATTACAGGAAGCCTCTGCAGCTCAAAGCTCATTTGAGTTCTGTGCTGTTTGTGTAATGGCTTTCCCTCGCTAAGCAGGAGCTGTCGTACTGTACATTAAATATGTATGTTTAAAGAGGAACTGAGAACAATTCATTAGTTAACAATTAGCAATAAACAGGGGTGGAAATGAGATGGAACGCACCCCAATGGGGTATAATTTGAGGGGAAACTGCGTCTGGTTAGAAGACTTTCTTGTCCCAGATAAGGAAAAAAAGAGATATTCAGGGCACAAGGGCCTAACAGGAGTTACAACTCTCTTATAAATACTCTGTAGCAAAGCTGGGTCAGTTGTCGAGTTAAGGGTACATTTCGTTTGGTCTGGTATTTCACTAGAACTGACCACAAGTTAGCCTGTTGGTACCCTTTATGATAAAATATCACACAAATTATTACATTCATTTTGCAGCTAATACTGTGTTCAATTATTATTATTATTTTTTTTTTTTGGCCAACTGGGGGCAGACAAAACATCAAGACATGTTGACACGTAGAAAAACCACTAACATTTCTTTAGCCGATTAAGTTGTTCTGGCTAAACTAATAGCAAGCAATTGCCTTGATACACACATAGCAACCATAGGGCAACATTTACGATTATTTGGATTCATGTTTCTGGACACTTGACAGATGTAAGTCCAATACTTGTTGTTCTTTTCGATCAGTTTTGGGTTCTCACCAACCGGGTATCTTTAGCTTCCTAGATTCTCCATTACATTCGCTAGCTATTTGCTAAACGTTCTTCAGTTCTGGGTGAATAGCGTCAGTGTTTTAGAGCTTTATTGCTAGGTCGGGTTGGGGAAGCTCAGAGGCATGTGAAACCAGAGCAGTTAGTTAGAATAGGCATAAAAGCTATGTAGAGCTAATGTTAATTACTTTTAGCACAACTACCGACTCTTTTCCCAATACGCAGTCGTTTGACTCCATATTATCAAAAACACTCCTCTGTCAATATACCACCCTTCAAAGAGAACTTCTCAAAAATGGCATTGTAGTCTAAAGAATATGGCTCACTGAATCTATCTGTATATTCATTTAAGCAATGGGAGCCTAAATGGTCCATATATCCTGGTGATAAGCCCGCCCTCATCACTGAGCTATTACACACTCATCTTACATGCAGCACACGAGACTGTATATGAGTATCTGGGTACAAGCATGTGTGTATTGAAGCTGAGAGGACACGAATTACAGTGAGAATCATTGACATTTAACTCCTGTCTGATGAACAAAGGTAATTGGATCATATAAAATAAAAAATCCCCTTGGAAGTCTAGACTTGAAGAGGGTCTGAAATATTGTTTGACTGAGGAGCCTAATGGCTCTAAATGGGGAGAAGGTGATATGCTCTGCATGGTAAATAACCATCTTTCCATAACCACATTCTCATCCAATTCACATGTGACTGGTCATTGCAATTCCATAGGGCAATGAAGATTGAGAGTACGGCTGCCGTGCCACACTGAAGGTAAGACAATCTATCAGTCTGAGCTGCTGCAGAACTTCTATGTGTAACTACTGAGCGTTCTGAATATGCTGCATTATTTTCAGTGTAAGGATCCCTTACAGACAGAGGCATAAAACAAACAGCTTGAAGACTATTGAGCAGTAAGAATTCAAACAAAAAAAAATAAATTAATAAAAAAGAAGAGCCGCATTGAAATGGAATTATTTATCAAAAAAAAATAGTTATTCAGCTTAAGACTGTCAAAATCATCAAACAGCTGAATCATCTGGCCACTGATGTGTCTTATCTTTATCCCAAAGCAGGTGTGGAATAAAGAGGAAGCATTTATATTTGGGCCAACATAGTAATCATGGGACAATTGTGCTAATCGAATGTGAAAGAGACTTAAATAGAGGTAGCTTTAGCTTCCTATGAACACTATCAGGATGCAGAGTGACAGAATCATGTCATTTTTTTCTGTATTTCCACTAAATCCATGGCTGTGATTTGCTATTTTGGCACTGTGATGAGGTGGTATTATTAGTGCTGTGATATTAAGTCGTCTCATTTTAGGGAGGCGGGAGCGAGTGACAGCTCTGAAACAAGCGTTTGACACTAAAACCGTCACTAATGCTAATTCCTCCGGTGCTCGTAAAAACATTAATCTTTAATAATGACACAAAGGCCTCCTGTTGAGGGGAGGGGTTTACTTCCTGTCCCCTCAAAACCTTTGACAGTCACACTACCAGAGTGACTCACGATTTTCAATTTGGTCTGCTTTTAAAAAAAAAAGAAAGAAATAGATGCTAATTTTAGACTGAATAGGCTAAGAGCGAGAGAACAGGCAATGTGGCAAATATGTAAATACTGTGTGTGCGTGTCTGTCTATTGTGGGTATCCACTGAGGGTGTCCTCCCTCTCACCATGAAAAGCATTATGTTCAGAAACAAGAAAACATTTAACACACGCTGAAAGAAAACAAAAAAAACTGCATAATAGAGGTCATGGGTGGCTAGCATCCACGCACTTATAATTAAACAAACAAACAAAAAAAAAAAAAAATCACAAAATGGATGCGCGGTGTGTGATTGTGCCTCTGCTTGTGCCCGTGTGCGAACATTTGGCTAAAGATATTTCTCACAGTGCAATTTACCGGTCCAGCGAGACATTTCCATTTCAACTGAAGGGTTTTGTTATTCAGAGTCTCTGGCATATATGGTTGTGTGTGCGTGTGTGTGTGTGTGTGTGTGCGTTGCGCGCGCATGCATGCGTGCGCGCAGACGCACAGCAGCGAATGAACAAGAGATTTAAAGAGAGAGCTTCAAACTGCGGTGAAATGAGTCAGAAGGGGGGATTAGCGAGGGGTTATAAGCCTGTTGTAGGAGTTAGGGCCTTTTTAGCTGAAGATCAGACAGAAGGCAGCTCTACAGCCAAATCAGACGCTGTGTTCTTCCCACACTATGCTCTCTGCTTCTCCTTATCATTGTTGCAGTACAATAACTGGTGCGCATGCCCTTGGATGTAGCGCCAGACTCTCAGTGCAGAAAGAAAAAAATCTGGGCTTTAATTGTCGAGCAGCAACTTTAATGCAAATGAAAAAAAAAAGAGAGAGAGAGAGAGAGAGAGAGAGAGAGATGAGGGTCAGACAGTAATTACTGCACACACATAAACAAAAATGATGTGGTGACAATATCAAAGTGAAAGGTATAATTTCGCTAAACAAAACACAAATCACAAGAACAAAACCCAATGGACTCTTCCTGCATGTTGTATGTACACATGAATGACACTCAGTCACAATCATTAACCCTGCAGAGACATGTGTCGAACACATAATTGACAGGATAAATGACACTGTTGTCTGTTGTTTTTCCATGGTTAAAGCCCCGCACAGAATATCTATGAGGAAAAACATAATGAATCTGTCTGGTTCTCCCATTAGCTCAAACAAGCACGATCCAGTTGGTTGCATTTCCTACACACACACATACACATACATGTTTTCATGCATGTATTCCCACATGAAAACACAGAATGAAATGAAATGTGAGTGTGACAGATCTCACTCACAGTGTAAATGCAGGGCACATTTTAGCCCTACTCTGGCCAAACACTCTGCATTTCTTCAGGTCTAGAGCCGGATGACTTAAGTACCCACTGTGGGATTGGCCTTTTCTCTCCAATTAGGCTTAGTTATATTAGACATCTGCCAAAAAGAGCAGCAACCCGGCGCATATTTCACATTGTATAAGAGCCGGCCTGGTTGCCAAGATAATTTGCTTGCGGAGTATCTGGGTTTATGGTGGTTATAAAGAATTAAAGTCAGCTGAAGGAGTCAGGGCCTTGTCACAAAGGGGACACTTAGATTGGTTGAGGTACTCCAAGATTATAATCAAAGGCAATTTTTTTTTCCCTTTGTGATCATGAGATGAACCCAGTCAGGTCTGAGAGCCATATTTATCAAATTGTTATCTGTCACTTTAACTTCAATGCAGGGACGGTTCAAAGACATTCACCTTTATCCTCTGAGATGGATCAGGTTACAATTTGGGAAAGGTTATTATCATGGCTTTGCAAATGACAGGAACATGACGGTGCATTTTATATTGAAATGTGCATGCATATGATGGAACGTCCTGCCAGGAAGGAGACAGGGATGGTGATGACAGATCATTCTACTTAAACAGCAAACACACACACAGGCATCCTGATTCAGACAAGCACATAGAGAAACACACGCACACACACCACCTATAAGGTGTATAGAAATGAGATTTGGCTGTCAGCCAGTGGAAGATATTACAGCCATACTTCATTATTCATTGGCCTGGGCTGAACCCAGTTTTGACTGCAGGACTGAAAGTGAAAAATAAAAAAAAAATGTTAAATTCATTTAGCAGGGGAACTACAGTAAAAAAGATTGTGGGGAAAAAAAGGAAAAAATATACCATGGCGTGATGTGGAAAAAGAAAAAAAACAACATAGCACAAAAATACAAATACAAAGTCAAACTTGAGAGTCTGAAAGACAAAACTCAAGTTATAAGGTGAATAAAAAGATAAGACTAAGGCTTATTTCATTATTTTTAGGTTGCACAAAAAGAAAACAGAAAATTCTCATCTGTCTCTGCCGCCTCAATGTCTGTGTCCTCAATTTACAGGGCAAGGGCTGGGTTGGTACTTTTTAAATGAGCAGAGGAAGAGATTTTCAGACATGATTTTTTTTTTCAGAGTTCCTTTCTTTAATTCATATCTTTAGCGTTCTACACTATTAATACCCTTATTAATGCCAATAGTCTCCCTTTCATTGAAAGACACACATGCACGCGCATATACCAAAATACAGAAACATTTGTGCGCTCAGACACAACCACAAAATGTTTTGATGGTAAGCTGCTGTATGCCCTGATTAGACCGAGTCTGTGTTGACACTTCAGTCTATAATAAAAGGGATTATGCTCTCATTGAACACTGGTTGAGTCTAAAGGTTTACAGTTTTGTTTTTAACGATTTCAATGTTCAGACTAATTCCTACTGATGGGCTGAGGATAACAGCTACTAATGCCAACAGCTCATTCCTCTAACGAATCCCTACTCAATTTCCATAAGTAGGGCTCATAGACCTCAAATCGACACCAATAATACCAATTCCACATTGTTCGAATACAGTCGTCCGTTGCTGTGTGGCTCTTGACAGACACAGGTCTTTTAAGAGAGATATTTTCTGCTTTCTGGATGCCCATTAGCCTCATGAATTGGATCTACAGCAACCGAGCATGCCAAGAGGAACCAAAAAAAAAAAGGGTCTAATTTATTGACAACAGATGGATTCAACATGGATCCATCACAACAATTTTGATCATAAGCATAACTGACATTTATGAATCATTATGTATGGGGAAAAGACAGCAACAATCTGCTCCTGTGAATGTAGGCTGCAAATACATTTAATGTGGGCCCATTTTAAACTGTCTGAGAGAGTGTCAATCAAATTTCTGATAAAACAAAGATAACATATTAGTCGGCCTATCAGAGCTCAGTTTTGATTGAGTTCATGCTTCAGTCGCGTCATTAGTTCCCTCAGAGGACCTTTAGATGAATAAGAAGTTGGAGGGAAATGAGACAAGGAGGACGACTGCCAACAAAGATAAAAAACCATAGAAAGGATAAGTGGGATAAAAAACAAAAAGAAAATCTCTTTCAGCACTACGCTTCCAGAACTGGAGTGCATTTAAGGACTTCTCATAAATACGTGATGATTGAATCCACAAAGCCAGTGCTGAGTCACTAGGCAAAATAAAAAGCTGGAGGATGAGAGTGACAAACATTTGCACTTTATCTGAACAATGGCTAATATAGTGAGCTGTGGAATGTTTATCTAAGTGATTTCAAAGTTATTTTTGCCTGATGTACTCCCAAACAAGAGCCATTTAAATTGCAGCTGTAAACAGATATAAGTGTTAATGTATTCATTAACAATTGTAACTGTTGGTAATCAGTAGAACAGATAATAATGTGTGAAAAATATGTTTTTTGAGATTAATTATGAGTTGTTTACAAATACTTTCCTATCAAAAAACACAAAATGCCCTCATAGTTGCATCCAACTACATTACAGTGTGTTTTACGAATGCTTTATTAAACATACTGCTTACAAATGCTTAACGGGGTGATTTAAATGTTATTACCTCAGATATAGTTAAAATGTTTTTCTCATCCATTTGAACTTAGCTAATTATTTCAACTGTTTATCTGTTACTTAGCTAACAGTTTCAACTTATGTTTATCCAATACTGTTTATCCAACTGCTTTAGCTAGCTATGATTACTTTAGTTGTTTCAACATTTTCTTGAATCTTCTGAAGACTTACTACTTTTTAGATATTTTTATTTTAATTTTTAAAATCAAACCCTTATTCTGCTTTTTGGTTGGGTTTAGCTGAGTTTTCCACATATGCCCTGGTAACTGCAGAACCACCCTACCCCCTGGCGTACAAGCAAAAATTAAATTTCACTGCAGATGGAAGTGAAGCAGTTTGAAGACAATGAGAAACAGAAAGAAAGACCAAAAATTAGTGTGTTCTCAGGATCACAAGAGAGTTTCAAAACTCACAGAAAAACAGGATTTCAAAGACAGCCAACTCGTAACCATAGTAGCAAGTTGGCAAAATAAAAATACAAAACATGAAAAAAAATAATGCGCCGGGCAAGATAAAAAAAAAAAAAAAAAAAAAAAAAAAAAAGAAGAAAACAAACAGCTAATATAAGCTGGCTTCAGAAAGGAAACACAGCTTTTATGTGAGTCTACAGTGTGGGATGAGATCTAGGTGGGGACTGATGTGGGTAAGAGTGATAGGAATGGACAGCTATACACAGAGGTATGTGTATGAAGACAGAGTACGACTCAAGTCTTTGGATGTTGATAAAAGCGCAAAAACCAAAGGCAGCACACATCCCCACATACACTCACACCGTGTTGGCCTGCTGGCTGAATCATGAATAAATGGCTGAGATGAGTGTGTGTGTGTGTGTGTGTTCAGTGTATTGTGATGGGACCTGCTGTACTAATGAAATAGTATAACTCCTTGCATTTTCCTAAAACTAACAGGAACTGAGCCACCGCCTGAAGTAAGACAAAAGTAGGCAGTAAGATGGCAGAGAAGTCGGGGAAAACAAATACATCTGTGGCAGAATGACCCCCCTCCAGTCTCAAAGAAATCTAACAAAATCAAAATAATTTTGTATCCCTCACACTCTGCACCGAGATAATAATAAACCTGCCTCCACACAGAGAGTGGAAGATATTATCATAGTGGTGGAAGATTCAATGAACAGAACAAAAAAAAAAAAAAGGAGATTAAACTCTCGCTGAAGATGCAAATAAAATACATCTTCAAGTGTGGCAGTGGAAAAAAATGGGAAACACAGGTAGGAAAGAACAGAGAAGCTGGAATAGACACCTGAAGAAGTGTAATGTAGAGAAATATGAGCACGTGACAGACAACACTGGTAGAAGCGAACATTGGAAAATGGCTGACACATTGCTTATTGTTTGTGGGTGCTCAATCTATTCCCCCATTGGCCCCGTGAGGTCTTAACATGGGACGTGAAGGGAAAGCGAGATGGAGGGAGTTCCATCGTATTGCGAGTGAGTCCGGTCAGCTTAGGTTGGCTTCCTCTAAGTGTGCTCCACTGATGGATCTGCTAACACCTTATTGCGGTGCAGCATGGCAAAGCCCTCTCACTGATCTTACCCTTCCCCGCTAATCTATCCATCTCAAAAAGACAAGACAGACCCGGTGGATGTATCGCCTTCCAATCATCCTATCATGGCTAACCGCAATCAGAAACGGGGCTAAAGAATAGAAAAAGTGCGAGAAAGAGAGAGAGAGAGAAATGGGTATCGATTTGATCAGATATACTGCTGTGAGCGGGTTTGGCCGTGCTCAGCAGCTTAACACCCTGAAATAGAACGTGAGAAATGGAGAGTTGGTGTGGGTGGAGTGTTTAAGACAGTAACAGGAATGAAGAGGGGTTGCTGCAAACAGAGGGAAGATGTTGCAGAAAAAACAGATGTTCAGTCGACAGAAAACCTCTTTGAAGTGTGTGTATACTCAGTAGGGATGCTCTATTACTTACTTAGCCTTGCTTTACTTAAATATCGTACTTATTTGGCATCTAAAGTTACTGGATACCTTTTTGGTTTCACTAGATTTGACATTAAAAATGCATAAATTAAAATGATAGATTGTAATATACCAAATTAGAACACCTGTATTTGCTGTAATGTCATTGTGCTGCCTGATCAGCTAGATGCATCCGCAAAGTGTATTTTGCTTACAGTTACTGGGTATCAATTTTTAACAGTAGAGTAAAGGGGCATTATATTTTTGTTGTGGAGAGAGGGTCACGTGGCTTAGTTCCAGGTATTTTAACGTCTTCCCAGATCCATATTTCTTAAATATGTTTACAATCTGTCCACCCAATATTATGATTCTGTTTCTCCATATTGTAATTGTACTATTGATATTCCCGTGAACTCTTTACAAGTAATATGCATCATTATATTTATTTTAAATCAAATTTGAGTCACATCAATAAAATGCACTTTGCTTCATTTACCGAAAGGATCGTTTGGGTTAGTGCAGCTTCGCTCTCATTTTTTATCGTTCTTGCCCTCATTTCCATTGCTTATGTTAACATTGTCTTCGCCACTTAATTGCTGAGATCTTGGGAAACAGCAAAGTCCAGTGGTGCACGTAAGATGAGGTATCAGACGATTAGTCAGGTTGTAAACAAGCCGACACGTCAGCCATAAAACACTTAAACTGGAGGTAAAAGAGAGTGTGAGTGCCCCTCAATGGCTTACGGGCTAACGAGGGGGTTTGTGTAAAATCTGTCTGATTGTCTGTCTGCTCATTTTAACCACCCTGGGATGATGGCACAAAACTACAAAAATGGGATTCAGGTTGTAATTTGCTGGAATTATCCTTTAAGTGAAGGATCTGATGCTATTTGTGTATGTGTGGGGCTGTGGGTGTGTTAAAGCTGTCTCCCTCTGGCAATGTGACAGCCATATGACTGGTCGTAATTGCCTGTTCCACTAAACCCAGTGAGGGGTTAATAATGCCAGCAGCCTCTTATTCCTGCCGTTACCCTCTGCTGTCCAGCTCTGACAGTGGCTCTCACTCCGGACGGCCTTTAGCACACCCACCCACCCACCCACCCACACACACACACAGTTAAATATAATCCTGTAACTGTGTAAAGCAGTGTAGATAGAGTATACAGGCAAGAGAGAGGCAGATAGAGTCCTATCGCTGCGCTGCCAGACACTTCCATGCGCGCCCACGTTGGCGAATCCGCAGCAGTCACACACTAAAGCGCACGCACACCCATGCAATGATTCACGTTGTCAGAAATGCACTCTCATTGGCTCAACAATTATTTACAGCCATTTAACCTTGTCTCAAGGGAGAAGAAATTCCACATATTGGGTACAGTGCAGTCAGTCTTTAGCAGATTCTACAATATGAGTCCTTAGCACTCATACGTTAGCTGGGTGTGTCTGCGCACTCCACCCAATGCCTCCCAAGCCTTTGTAGCATGAGGATATCCATTAGGTTTTAACGCTATGCAGGTTAATCTTCCAGTGGTAGATCCTTAACAGCATTTCATATTTAGTATATTCCCCATATCATAAATACCCTGAAAAGTCTTAATGGCAGTACTAAGCATCCAAATGACTTTTAAAATAGATTTAGTACAGGAGAGAGTCCCATAAGCTTTTTCATCACAGCTTAAGCTCTATAGGATTTAAACCACATTTATATCAGGGTTTAACGCACTATGAGCTACAATAAGGTACTGATAACCTTACTGGCCATTAGATCTGTTGAGAGAGTATGTGGTGATTCATTTGCAGCTGATATCCTTATAATGTTATCACTTTGGTGTGATATTTAATCACAAGTGTTGTAAATGTTAGGCGAGATATTGAATGACACACCATCTTCAATATTCCCGAGCAGATGAACACTTTTGTTAAGAGAGAAAACAAACAGCATCGCTTTCCTTGACCATAGCGAGCCTGGCTGCACTGTGCAAGATGCGCAAGTTTACAAAAGGCATCGTTTGGTAAATGAGATCAGATCCAGCAGGGAACATTCATAAAAATGAGCGTTTTAACTGGATACTTTAATGTTGAACACATTGGTGAGTGAGCGCTGCTCTGCTTCTGAAGGACGCGGGCCTGCAGAAAGCACCTCCATTCAGAGACCCACCAAACCCCCGCCGTCCTAAGCGAGCGCAGAAGATTGGCAGCATCTAATTACATTCTGCGGTGGTCTATTCCTTTAAGGTGCTAGGGTGCTATTCCTCGAAGAGCACTGTTCTGAATCTCACATGTCTCTAGCATGCTAGATTTAGGATCGCCAGCTAAATTGGGTCTGGGGGAAAGGTGCTGATGGTGTGGCAAGAAGAGATTGGGCTGCTATGATACTGGAACCGCAGGGGGAATTAAAATGCTGTCAAGGCCGCCAGCAATAAAACCTATCTAAGCATCACCAGGGATTTTCCTCTTCACTAGAGCACATATAGAGAAAGTCACACGGCATTAATGGGTGATTTTAATGCTCATGTGTAGTGACCGCTTGCAAGTGTGCTTCAAGGCTCTCAATACATCAAAGAAGAGATTAGTTTTGTACCAGTAAAGTAGCTGCAAACACTGGTGTGGAGGTTAAAATTCAGTTAAAATGTCTGAAATAATTAATATACTAAAATATACTAAGAAGAATACTAAGCACTCAACAACTTAGATGGATTAAACATATTTACTATGTATTTCTTGTGAATTTATACATCTGCACAAAATCAGAGGGTTACAAAATAGACCTGTGCACCTCCCTACCAGAGAGAAGAAAGCTATAGCAACAGGGAGCGCCTCTAAAGGAAAAAGTGTGGCTCGGGAAATAGTCTTGGATGAGGGCGCATGCTGAGCTGTGATTGTAATATGACAAGATTTCATGTGTCACAGCGTACGTGTGCGTAGCGTGCCTGCATCTCTTACAGCTCTGTGTATGACTATGCAGACAGCACAGGGCTCAGGAGAAAAGTGCTAATTCATCAAAGACAAGGCAGACAAGAAACGAGGCAGGGAAGAAGTATGCACTTATGTTCCCACAGAGGTAGCAATCCTGTGGTGGAAATGGTATTTGTTCAGTTTGTGAAGACACGCTGAAACATTACTGAGGAGATCTGCAGTGTGGAAAATGATGAATGGTAATGACAGCTGTGATGCACATCTGGCTATGTGTGCCACAGTTTGTATATACTGGAGAAAATGTAGGCTCACTAAAGTTAAAATCACCATAATGGTAAGAGCACTTGTGTGCCCTTGCTGCAGATAAGAGCAAGTTCATGTGTGTGTGCGTCTCTGTGGATGTGGGAAGTTTGCGTTGCATCGCTGAAGTGCACTGTGCAAGACAGATAGCCACTGGTGAGTGCACCCAAGCAACAAAAAGAAAACCTTGTGAAAGAAACTGGAGACAAAAACACAAAAACTATTACTTGGTGAAATAAAAGACAGCCATTGCCATGAGCCGTGTTTTTAGGGTTGGGTTCTTAAATGAAAAACAAAACAAAACAGCATTACCATCTTCCACATACATGGAAACCTTTAAACTCTAATTGTGCCATCTGCTTTTTAAAAAGATGTTTTATAATCCTGCACTGAAAATAATGCATTAAAAGAGATCAGGGCTCGGACAATCACCCTGTAACTCTTTGGACTTAGGAGGTTTTCTGCAAAAACCCGAAGGCAGCTCATTATAATTCAGCAGGGAAACGCCAACTGATTGATAACTCAAATTGCATATGGCCATGTTAGTTCCCAGTAAACTCTGGCAAAGTATGGCCAAGTGGTATGTCACAAAGCTTCAGCTTTACACTTGGTCAACAAACAAGTCAATTAGGTCTTTTACAGCCTCGATTTACTGCAGCGGGGCACGCTCTTGGGAATGGTTTAAGCACAGACCAGATAATGTGAAACAAATCAGACCTCCAGCTGTCATTTTTGGTGCTTTTGCTGTCCGTGAACAACATAACCCATGTATGGGGGGGTTATTAGTCTATCTGTCTGACTGGTTTGAAAGAACACAATGTGCTTTTATTTAGTAGCAGAAAACATGCCTGCAGCACAACATTGCATGAGATGTGCCTTTGATTAATACAACACCTACGCATTCGATTAATATTATGATTCTGATTATTTTTTCTGCTCCTACATACAATGTGCCTGTGTACTACTATACTATATCACCACACTTGATATTGTACTTGAACGTACTGCATCTATAGTAGGAGGATGATTTGTACCCATGAAAGCAAATGAATGAATTATTTACTTGCAGAGGATCATAATTACATTGCTGTTAAAATTCCTGTCTACTTAATATATCTGTCACGTCAGGTATGAACAGTGCAGGAATATGGAGTATTTGTTTAAATGCATCAGCACCTTTTTGATTCATCATACAGATGGTCCAGATGATGATTAGTTGCAGATATTAAAGGTAAGTGCATTATGCTGGCTTTGTCTGCTGAACGCAGGCTTTTGTGTGTTTGTGTGTAAATGTGCTTAGGCATACACTTCTTCCTGCCAGCAGGGTACAACCCCCCCTCACACACACACACACACACACACACACACGTACATACGCACTGTCTGTGGACAGAGCCGATAAAACATATTGATGAAGAGGGCTCACACACGGGCCACTGTGGCGACGCCTGTACACAGTGTGTGGGCGTGTGCGAGGGTATCACTTCACAGGAGCCCGGTGGCCTCTCACTCCATGTTTAATTACACTGCTGGCCTTTGCAACACTCTCATTTCATCTACCTGTCTAATTGCTGTGAAGGTAGCGGGAGGGCCACATGATGACACAGCCTGTGGTCACAGTGTTCAGTGGGGAGATGGCAAATTACAAAACACATCTGTGAAGGGACCCCAGTCTGGCTCCGAAAGACCTGCATCTCTCAGTGGCACTCCATGAAAATCAGAGTCACGTTATTAACTTCAGTAACTCATTTTTAGACATTTAAAGCTGCAAGGCTTGTTTTGCAGAGGCTGTTTGTTGTTTTCAACCATATTGTTTATCATGTTAATACATTTATATAATTTCCCCTGAGATGGTAGATTGTAAACACTGGATCCAGTGTGAACTTTTCTGAACAATAAGGTCAGCGGCCATCTGGGGTGTGAAAATTTAAATATTTTCTTTTTTTTTAACGTTTTAAACACCAATCCTCCAATGACCCTTTCCATGACACATAGCCAACATATTTCATGGAAAATAACTACATCCATAAAACTTAATTAGATGTTACAGACATAATCCCATGTTGGTATGTTTGCACTAAGTGGACTAGCGGCACTTTCCACTTCCCAACTGCATTCAAAGCTGCTTCCCGGCTGCTGCTGGTTTTAATATTTGCCGCTGCCCAATCGCTCGCCACTCATGCTGGGGAAAAACCTGCTCCACTTCTCTTTGCAGCAGATGTGATATGTACGTTGGCCCCTCGGTTGCATTATGCAACCGCTACTGAAATTTTAAGGGAGCACGACTGCGTGCGGATAAAAAAAAACTAAAAAGGCAGACAGGTCTAGATTTGCTGTATATCGGAAAAATCATGACAAGGACAATGATGGCAATGTTTCAACTTTAGCAGGATTTTGTTGTTGCACTGGGCTGTAGAGTAGAGTATAACTCCACTTGATGAATGTACACAGACAGCAAAGAAAGATGATGGTCTGAAGGGAAATAACTGGAGCTCCTTGTAAAGTTTGGAATCAGTCAGTCTGCACTGTTACACACACACACACGCACGCACACAAACACACACACAATCCACAAACACAGCCGCTTTGTGTTGTTAAAGCAAACATCTGTATTGCCATTTAGGGACACATACACTTGATGTTAGTGGGCCAAAGACACAAGCAGCAGAAGCACAAGAGCAATCAAATGCACTTTGGAGATTTGAGGGGGAACCAAAACCACGACTTTCAAAAAAACTCCTCCACATGAAATCACATCGCTCCACTTGCTGCCACTCTACACCACTCACATACCCTGCAAGGTCCAGGCCTCTATATGAGCTGAAAATTGAAGTTCTAGTGAAGTAGATAGAAGTTAGCATGTGCTATTACATAGATTTTATGCATTATTTTGCCCCTGACGTCACCTCTCGGGCCATTTTTCCAGGCGTCATTGGGCTGTAATAGTTTTGGTTGAGGTCAAGGACAAAGTTGTAGCAATGGTGACATATCTGCACATAACTTTAGAGGTATAGGAGCATTTAAGGGAGAAAAACGTCAAATATTTTCTATGTCTAGGTCTTCTTCCTCTTCACATTTTTTTTTTTTAATTTGCCTACTCTCTGAAAATGAGCCTGTTTTATCACTATCAAGAATTACTTCATTAATATCAGCAGACTCTTAACCACTGTGCACAGCTACATTTGTGTGCAGCTTCATGTGCATATCCTAAAGCTATTACAGCACAACTGATGAAAATGTCTCTCACTCAAGTTCCCTGCCTGTTCAACCTGTCTCCTGCGGTTGCTCTTACATAGACTTGCTCAAAAGAAATAAGGATTATGATGCTGACGGACGCATGTTGTCGAAGCAGTGCAAACAAAACTCATGGACCCATGCAGAGGCAAACAATCAGCCTCCGTTAATCTCCATTCCAAGATTTTAACAAGTGCAGGAATCATGAATATAAAATTATGTACCAACGGGTTTCATCTAATTGTTTCCATGGCGACTCTGTACTGTCAAATGTCCACAGCTGCCAGGTTGTGAGTCTACACAGCATGCCTCTGGGCTGGAAATCCACCTGTCCACTTAATTTCCCCCATAAAACCACACAAGCTACAGCTCTGAGAGGGCACTGGACCTGGGGAGGTTCAACACACACACACACACACACACACACACACACACACACACACACACAGTGAGACATGGATAGTCGCACATGTATTAATGTATGCACACGCAGAAAAACACATGCACATACAGTACACAGATGTAATGAAACATGAAAACTGGCAGCACATAGAGTAAGAATCACCGCATGGTGCTTGCTGAATGTTTGGCAGATTATTTTGTATCAACCTTTATTCAGCCAAGATGAGCACATTTCAAGAACACACTTCATTTAGAGCAACAGCACTGGGGCATTGCAGAGACCCTTATTTAAGATAATTCCCAGCTGTTACTTTTATAGATATTCCCGCTTTTACCAAAGGTAAGAGTAAAGATGTCATAAGCTGTCGGGAGACTTGTCTGCTTGATAAGATTCAGGGCCTTTCATTATCATTACTAAAGGAAGTAGGAAAAACTGTATTTAGGGAATAGAGAGAGTATTTCTAAAACTGCGACACTATATTGTTTTGACACAAATGCACAGTGTTATCCTAATAAAAGAGTGGAAGCATCATTGTAATGCCTCATTCACTTTAACTTCCTCTGAAATTTTGCTGCTGTGCTTTTCCAATTTAAAAACCCTACAGCGTCTTCCACTTTAGTAATATTTCATTGTCTCCAAGTAAAACCTGCTTGGATGCACAAGATGCCGTATTTACCCAGTCTGAACTCGCAGACACGCACACACACATGCACATGGACACATCAGATCCCATTATATGCAACCACAAAGGAGTCCGGGCTCCTTCCATCTGCTTCATCAGAGCATGGCATTCCACTTGTTGGCCTGCAAACACGGAGCGCCCTCCTCTATAAGGAGCTGTAATAGAGGCCGACGGGTGTCACAGCAGGGCGCTCTGCTGATGACGAGGCCAATGTTCTAAGGCAGATGAGTCCCCACCCTCTGAACGCTGAGTTAAGCACTAGTCGCCTGCTTGTGCGTGAGCTGCAAAGGAGAGCAACTTCCTGCATGTGTGCGTCTCAGTGGATGTGGGAAGTTTGTGTTGCATCGTTGAAAGAGGCAGAAAGAGAGAGGGCAACATTTTGGATGGTCGTGTCATGGGAGAAAGAAGAAGAGCCATGGGGGGGAGTAAGACACATATATAGGACAGGAGCGAAAAGGTGAGACTTGTCCAGTAAGTCACTGAGGAGCAACCAAAGAAAAAGCAATCATGAAAACATGTTAGCTTAGCTCATTCTCGTGGGCCTTCCTGTACTGCACCATAAAGTCGCAGCTTTAGATGCTCTGAATCAATACAATCTGCCAGCTCTTGCTATTTTTCCAACCCCCTCCCCTCCCAAGGGCCACACATTATGAAAAACATTACATAAAAGGCAAATATTACTGCTGGGATGCAGTCAGTCAACAAACACGCACGCACACACACACTCACACACACACACACACACATCAAAGCACAACAAGTAACAACCTCAAATTGCGCAGTCATTGCCCGGCAAACACTCCTTGTTCATCTTTGCACAAAGAGCGTTATTAACATAAAACTCATTGAATTAACTGTTCTCCATGGTTGTATTGTGGCAGTTTCTTATCCCTCGTGCGATCAATATTAATCAGAGATGTGAATTATCTCTGCGATTCAAGGCAATTAATTTGTTTTGTTTTCTCTCTCCCCCACCCCTCATCCTCCTTAAACCCCAACCTATCTATTCCCAAGGAGTCCCATCCTTTCACTTTTCTTGCCAAAAGGCTTAATTAATTGTAAGGAGTAAGTCTATAGGGCTGGGATGTTTGTTTCCTGTTGACTTTCCTTTAGCCTTAGCCGCGCCCTGGCCCAGTCATGCTTATAGAGCACCCCAAACCAAAATGGCACAGTGCAAATATTGACACAGTCACCCGGGGCCGCGCCAAATGAATGCCACCCCAGTGACAGAGGCATCTGTGACTCCAAATGGAGCATGGCAGAGCATATGAAGTAAGAGGACACAATATTGTGCATGATGCTGAGGAGGAGAGGAGGAAAGTCGATATTTGCCCTGATAATATCTTCCACATTTTCTCCTTTTTACGTCTCTGTATTTTATTTCATTTATTTATATTTTTTTTAAATCTCTCCAAAGCAACTTCAGCATATCAGTGTATTCATCTCTCTGACCCCCGCTTGAACCCAAACATGCTCATTTTTTATGATCATTTTTTAAATTATTTTTCTTACTTGGCCTTCTCTCCCTTGCTAAGCAGTGGCCCGGCCTGGTGATGACACCAGAGTTTCTGGATTTGATGATGCGAGGTCTTCAGACTTGTTGTTGGTGTGTGTTACTTAAACAGGCTCAGCCAGCCACACTGAGAGAAGAAGAACGCTGTGCCCCAGCTCGAAATAATATATCCACCTCGGCCTTTACCAGTGCAGACATATCATAGGAGTGGCTCATCAAAACTAGTCACAGATTTGACGATCTCAAAGCAACAAGGCCAAGACTGAAAATAAGAGAAAATTATAAGAGCTCCAATAACAGGAAAGCAATTGGGTAGATGGATGGGAAAAGAACAGAAGGAAAAGAGACAGAGGAGGAATAGAGAGCAGGAAGCTTGTTAGGGAAAGGCCAGAGAGGGGGAGGAACTGTGTGTTTGTGTGTCTAAGAGGAAGGGAGGGGGGGGGTGTCAGAGGAACAATGGTCCAGCCATGGTGCAGTGATCCAGGCAAGACCAAGCTGTCGCCTGGCCCCTGGTCCATATGCATTATTTAAACAGCATGCATGTGCACACACACAGACACACACGCTGCTTAATATGCCACCATCACTTTGTGTATTGTACTTGTCTTCCTGCTGTGTGTGTGTGTTGGTGCACACTCTCACACGTTTGCCCATCAGAGTTGCTTGAGTGAAAGTGAGATGTGAAATACAAAGAGAGAGAGAGGTGAGAGAGAGAGACAGAGAGTCTGTGCGTACAGAGTGTGTGTTGAACAGAGAGAGTGGGAGAGGGAGAAAGATTCAGCAATGCCAGCATTAGTGCATGACACGTGGGCGGATATTGAAGATGTTATTAGTATCACACTTACAGGCCTTATAAAACTGCCACAGAGCTGGGTGGTTTTCATACATCTTCAGCTGATATGTGTCACACTTTCATTTGAGTTGCATTCCCAGCAGCTGCACAGACTATCACTCGATAGGTAGCACAGTCATTACTCGCAGTCTCATTTCTCGGTTCCATTTAACCTTCCTGTAGTGCTTTGGTCAAAATGGACCTTTTTTTTTTTTTTGCATCAGATTCACATAAGATATCCAGAGTTCTTATAACCAGTTACAGCTATCAAGCCTTTTGTAAGTCTTTCCTGTGATTTTTCCCGATAGGACCAAATAATTACACCAATACAAACAAAACACTGTGACCATGGCTGACATCAGCTCTTTTACTGCAGCTCTGGGCAATATGCTGGAGAAGGCTTCACCATCTTGCCAACGCGTTACCCGCAAAGAGCAAGTGACTGACTGTATCTGTGACTGAGGCACATGCATCTCAGCCTGGAAGAAGCGCTGCATGAGGAGGCTTTTCCAACAGGTGCTCGAGAGATCTCTGGAGATCTTTGTGGACACTGACCCTGGCCTCTTTGGCGAGCAACACACAAACCCAGAGCAGAGGGTTTCGCTTCTGGCACTCGAAAACAAAACAAACAGAAGAAAGATGCCAGCTCTGCACCCTGAGAGATCCTGTGACACGAATGCAATGTGGTTGTTTGCAAAGAACATTATTACATGACATATTTTCCTCACTTACTTCGACAGTAGTGACATTGAGTCTGATGGTTCTGGTTTCATTTGACCAGGTTTATCTGTCACCCCATATACAGTGGTTTTCCATTGGTGGTGCTCACACATTGGGGAAAAAAATACATTTAAAAAAACAGAAAAGAAACATATCTTTTTAGAAATTGGATTACACTGTCAACAGTTGTCTTTGAGAATACCGTATGGTCTTTTTTAGAAAGGAGCACCCATTGAAAGTCAAGTGGACTGTACATAATCCAGGGGAACTCATGATTGCTGTCCATGGTGCTGAATCTGGGGTCATTCTTATTGTTCCCACCCACAATGCTCATATAGAGTTAAATCCCTCTTCTTACAGATGGTGGTTGCTGGGTGTCGGAGGGCCCAGCACCACTTCCCTCCACTTCCAGTCACTTCTACCTCCCTAGTTCAGTTGCAATAGATTCTCAGGTTTCATGTCAGAGATTACATGCGTGTCGCACTCTTTACTTGCTTCAGCAGAAATGTGGAGAACCCCAAACAAAATTTTTTTTAAATCGAGTAAAATGAAACCAACACTATTAGGCTACATAATGCTGGAAATAAGTGAGGAAATATATATTTTTTTTATTATTATTTTTGTGAGACAAGAACGAAACCAAAACGTCTCATAAATTAAACAAAATTATAGTTGATGTTTCAGTATGCTTTATAAAGAGCCACATTGGGCCATATCTGGAAGAAATATGTATCAAACGCTACAGGGATGTTAACATAAGCATGATATCTATGGGCTAACTTTATCTAGAAGGCACATTAAAGAAATCAAAGCAGTGCAGCATTGAGGACCAGTGTTCTATAAGCTCATTAGTCTCTGCTTCACATGTTCTCAGGATGAACATAATGCAGATGCAGCACATGGATATAGGCAGGCTTGGAGGTTTTGGCTGCAAATGACATTAAGGCTGTAAAGAGACTTTAGTCCACAGCTTTAGCGAACCATTGCCCCCTGGCCACCTTTTGTCCCCTACCTAAGGGAGTTAAAGATGAGCCTCCTCTCATATACAACTCATGAGCCATCATCCACGGGTTCTCTCATCTCTGCTAAAAGGGGACACGGCCCCCGCGGCTCCATTAGTTCCGACAGCAGCCCCGAGAAATAAAACAAACGAGGTTATTCACTGAGGATTTTTTTTTTTTTTTTTTTAATGAAAGAAAAAAAAAAGGAGATGTGAGGTTGTGGTTATTCACTGCTCAGGGTGGAGGCACAGAGAGGTCTCGAAGTGAAATGTTGCAATAGTATTCCTTTAATGTCGTTGTATGTAGTTTTCTTTAAAAAAAAAAAAAAAAAAGTCTGACATGATGAAAGATGACTACTCCTTGTCAAAAGGAGTAGTCATATGGAGTAATATGGTTCATTTTGACCTGCTAATCCAAATCCTGAACCAAAGAGACAGTCGCTGCTCCTGAATCAGTGTCCCTGTTAAACAGCATACACCTGTTCACCCACGGGCTGCTGGAGTGGGTTCGCTCTGCTCTGTGGTTGAAGAAGTGGAATATTGTGAGGACACTGTTCAACGCGCCACAGATGGCTACTTGGAGAATAAAAAATCTCAGGCGGCTGCTGCCATGTGTGTTACATTCCATCATTGTTCAAGGAGGTTCTGATGGCAGCGATGGGAGTTTGTTTCCAGGTGCGTGCGGGAGCGCGCGAACACCGCATGCTCAACAGATGGGTGCAGAGAGTCGGACGGAAACGCACGGGCGCGCGCGCGCGCGCGGAGAGAGGACGCTCGGAGGCTCTTTTGCACTCCTGTTGTCGCGTCCCGGTTGTCATTCCCGCTCAGCGTCACCGGAGCCACCTGCTCGCTACCCGGTGGTGGTGGTGGGGAGGGTGGGGGGCGCGTCTGAGGAGGGCCATGACCCACCCCCCCTTCCCGCGTACTTATCGTTTTCCTGAAGATACAAGGGAATGGACTGGAAGGAGGTACGGTAAGGAAAAGCGGCACTGCGGCAGACGCACCGCCACAG
Organism: Rachycentron canadum; assembly: GCA_038496675.1. Taxonomy (NCBI): domain Eukaryota; kingdom Metazoa; phylum Chordata; class Actinopteri; order Carangiformes; family Rachycentridae; genus Rachycentron; species Rachycentron canadum. Next base: position 14,990,726 of record CM076663.1, on the reverse strand, counting down.
CGAGAGGCGCCCCGCACAAATTAACCGGACCTCATTCCGTGATCAGGTAGCTTTGAAAGGGTTTTCTGTTGCGTGGTGAGATGCCAGTACGGATGTAAGTCAAGCACACCCCCCCTTTCAATCCCCAGTGCACGCTCACTGGCGTCTTTAGTACATCCTGGCTGTTTAGCATTCACCGGGAGAAGGCACTCACTCACTCACCCAGGCGCACAGTGCGCACGGGGAGGGGGTTCGTTGGAGGAGTGGGCGGGTAGGGGGGCATCAGCCCTCTAACCTAATGCTGTACGTGGACAAGGCCACGGAGGAGACGTCCTCCTGCCAGTAGTCATCTCCAGCACAGTTAAAGAAGCTTCTGCAGGCGGGTGGAAGAGCAGCTCTGATTTATTCACGTTATTCTAAACTCAAAATGGCAGCGTGGTAACCCCCCCCCCGCCAATAAGATGCAAGAGAACACAATCCTTGTGCACGCACGCGCCCGTGGGTGTGTGTGTGTGTGTGTGTGTGTGGGGGGGGGGGGGGGGGTGAGAGGGGGGTTCGGATGCGTGTGTGAATGAGATGAGAAAGGCGAGCCAATGTATGGACGGTGGAAATAAAAGTGTCTGTGCAGGGCTGTTTTGCGCACGATGCGCTCTGTGCGCGCGCGCGTGTGTGCGTGTGTTTCTTTTGGCCACTGCGCAAAGTTACAGGTCTGCCAGCGGCTTCAGAAGCAATCATACAGCTCTCTGTGTCTCCCACCGAGGGATTCAGCATTCAGGAGGCTGCCGCCGTCCACCTGTGCTCAACTAATGGGCTGAAATTCAGCTGCTCAGATGCATTTGGGGATTTTATCTGTGACCGTTACTTCCGTTCAGGTTCACAGGATCCCCCCCCCCCCCACCACCACCACCACCACACACACACACACACACACCGCCACCCCTCCCGGTACACTTCAGTCTCCGTGAAAACAGTCCGGACCGGAGAAGATGACATGTCAACATGACTGTCAATCTGAGAATATGTGCGCCAGTCAAAGCTGGACCACTCGCACACACAGTGATTTTTACACAAGGATGAGAGCAATGAAATAAATAAATAAGCCGACAGACTGCAAAGCAATCTGGAGTAGCCTACATGGCGCAAAGAAACAGTCCGAGGTTTTTTGATTTTTTTTTTTGTTGTTGTTGTTTTTTTTTTTTTTTTTTTTACATGATCTTAATGTTGTGGTTAATGGATGGAGCACGTTACCTGATCGCTGTCAGCGGTAGCCTAGTTATTTGATGCGACGGCTATTCCCCGATCGGTTCCGTGGAAACAAATTAAGTTTCCCATCCATGGCACGTCTCAGACCGGAGAGGGAGACTATCATTCATTCAGCCTCCTCGCTGCTGCTGCGCGGACTCTTCTCCCCACAAATGTTCTCTGCGAGGCATCCCACTTCTGCGCCTCCGAAACGGACCAAAAAATAAGAAGTGTCGGAAATAAATAAATAAATAAATAGATAAATAAATAAATAAAAACAAGAGAGAACCGCTAAGGACATGAAATCATAAAGTAGCCGCGGATGAAGGGAGAGAACAGAACCGAAGAAGGCAAAAAAAAAAAAAAAAAAGGCAAGGAAAAAAAATGTTTTTTAAAAAATGAAATATAGGAAAAGAAAAAAAAAAAAAAAAAAAGCAAACGCAGGGACGTCGTTATTGTAGATGTCCAGATTTTATTCGGAAAATAAAAAAAAAAAAATAAATCCACGTCATATAATCTCCATGGTTTTGCGCATATAGGCTGGATGTATATTCCCAAGCAGCGAGAGGACGCGCTCACAGGCGGCAGCAGCAGCGCCGCAGCAGCCGGGGCAGAGCTGTGGGATAGCGGGTTTTTCTTTTTTTTTTACTGATGCCCGGTACTCCAAGTCCGAGGAAGCTCCTCATTTGAAGCAGAGGCTGAGACGGAGAGAGCGAGGGAGGCTGGAGGGGAGAGGGAGGAGGAGGAGGAGAAGGAGGAGGAGGAGGAGGAGGTGGTGCTGGTGGTGGTGGAGGAGGAGGAAAACATGAAAAACAATTCTTACTCCGCTCACTGCCAGAGGGTGAAATGTGTCTGTGGCTCTCGCCCGCTCTGGCATTTGGGATAGGTATCCACGGGCAGCGGCTCGCGGTCGGGCATCTGGCTCCCCTGCAGTCGCCTCGCGAGCGGAGGACAGAGATGCGCGCCCTCGCTGCCCCTCCGCCGGGGATCCGTCAGGCGCGTTCACAGCGGAGCACCTCCTCACCAACACCCCCCCCGCTCTTTCTACCTCCGCTGCCATCGCCTGCCGTGACGTCAGCACGCGCAGTTTCCAAATACAGAGAGTTGCACAGCTGCCTTTTTTCTTTTTTGTTTTTTTTAAAGGATAATTCTGCACATTCGCGACACGGGTATGTTCTGGGATCAGTTCACAATGGCCGTAGAGCACTCTGCAGTAGCCTACATCTCAGCTGATAGGAACTAACTGTCAGTCTAAAGGGGGGGGGCACATGCAGCAAACAGCTGTACCCATAATGCCAGCAAAGATGAAACTGCACACTGGCACTGTATTTGCACAAGACCATCCCACATCTCCCTGCTAATAGATGTCCTTGTTACTTCCTCCGGCCTTCTGCGGGGGAATCTCTTCAACCCTGGGTGAAGCTGCAGAGCTCATGTCCACGCAATTACCATGCCTTAATGTTTTTGTTCAGCTTCCATACTTATATCACAAGTGTCCCCTATACAGGAGATAATGTGATTAGATTTTGGAGCACCTTGCTGCATATATTTGCATGTGGATGAGAACAAGTGGTGGGACATTAGTCAGCTGAAGTGCTTCTTTTGAAGGCTTGGAGGTTGGAGGAGGAGCTGTAGCGGTGCAGCTCCTTCTACCAGCCGTCCATATGCATTCATCTGTCATCCATTTATCTTCTCACAGGTCTGTACCTGGTCGTTCACTTATTAAATTAGTCTCACTCTTTGATAGTTATAGATTGAACTAGTGTAGCCAAGTCAGAGAGGATGAAAGCTTTTGATACGCACTGAACTTCTCTCTCTCTCTCTCTCTCTCTCTCTCTCTCTCTCTCTCTCTCTCTTCAGTTTGAATCTAGGTACTATATCTGCTTTCAAATGCAGAGAAAGACAGAGGGGCAGAGTGTGGAAATGAAGTCTGTACCTCTGAAGACAAAAGTGGACAGTATTACTCTCACAACCCAGATTTGAAAATTGCTCACTATTGGGCTCGTTGAACACGGCGGCGGATGATGCAGAGAAAATAGAAGCTATCATTGGAACTGTGTCTGGCAGATTACAGCATGTCAAAACCTGGATATTAATCACAAAGGCTGCTGGTGCTGCAAGTCCAGGAACTTGCCTTAAAAGTCAGGCAACCCTTTTCTCTATTCCCACATCAATCGGCGGGGTTACTAGATTTCCCTTGCATCTACACATGTTAATTTACATGTAAATAGATCCTGTTTTGATATTTTTATGTTTAGAAATATGCCACTAACTTTGCTGCGAGGCTTAGGGAGCTGTGTCAGCTCACTGAGCTGAGAGGCTTGCGGTGCATTACAGACAAATCCATTTATAATTGGAAAATGATAATTTTCTCCATCTGATTAATGGTAACACTAACAGTGTTGAAAATTTAAGGCACAGTCTAAAATGCCCGTACAGAATATTTGAGTCGTGAAAATTTCAGGCCGTGATTTTTTTTTTTTTTTTTTTTTTTTTTTTTAAAGGAAATCCAGGATTTTTCCTGGACTGTGAGAATCAAAAATCAGCCAATGATCATTCTCCTCCTCTCCACAGCTCTTACGAGTGACTTTATATGAACATTTTGCAATTCGCCCCAGAGCATTCTGCTGAGAATCAAATTTGTGGCCTCCCAAATTGGCCCAAATGGAAGCACAAAGCAGATCAAAAGGCAGACTGTCTGCGACTGTGATAATCATGCTCATTTATTAGCATTAGAACATGCCGTCGAAACTAATTCTGCAGTTACATATATTGATGAAAAATTCTTCACTCACCTCCTGTAATTCACTTACTGCCTGATACAAATCTCTTTTTAGAATTTATCATTTCCCATGAATAATTGGAAAAGGGATTCTGATAAGGTTGACTATTCCCACACAAGGCACACTACAGATAATGTTGAGACATTCTCTCCATACTAAATGTCCAGGGCCGCATGCAAATATCACTCAAACATGATATCCACGCATCCTGATACATCAACCAGCTGGCACGACAGAACCTTGGGATAACAGAATCACTGGAAAGGGGAATTCTTCATCAACTACAACGGCCTATTTTGCAAGATTCTTGGCAGAGACAGAATAATCACTGTCAGGACTATAAATGTTTCCCTGTGCTTTACAACGGGGATGGCTGGCAGGTGCTTCAAGCATGTGCACTGTAGTCTGCAGTGTAGCAAACCAAATAGATGCTGATTGTGGTCTAGTCGTATCCTGCTGACCTTGATACTGAAAAATAAACAGCGAAAGGGAGACTAAACTAGTGACATGATGAAAGTTGGATGATGGGAAGGCGTGCAGTGTATGCCACATTTGTTGACACCTCATTAACACTCAGAGATAATGCCTTCAGTGGCACGCGCACACACACACTCGCGCACCCCCCCCAACTTTAACACACGTAGGAAATATTTCATGACTCATAATAAGTCAAAGGAAACAGCCTTTTCATACAGTTGACAGTCTTTTCTGTTATGCCATGCATTTGCTTATCTATGTTACCCTGAGCAGTAATAATAATAATAATTTACCAGCACCAGAGCTGACCTGCACCTCTGGTCGCCCATGCTTCAGGAAGCAGCTAGGTCAAGCTTTATATTGTCCTTGCAATTGCGTAAGGTACGTGTAGCATGCATGTACACATCAGTACAAGTCAGTGGGGCCCTTTGACCTGATTAGCAGACATCTGCCGTGGCCAGAGGGAGTGTTCCTGTGCTGACGCTATAGGAGGAACTGGTAAAAGAAACCTTCAGAGCGGGATTACAACAGCAAGGAGCTCATCAGAGTGAGAGGAGCATTGCTTTGGTGTATATGTACTAGGTATACCTGCCAGGTTGTGGGTGCCATCATATTGCTAACAAGCAAACAGTATGACCCTCCTGTATCTTCCTCATATGGATCTTAGCAATAAAGAACAACAGTAAAAGAACATTTTTCCATAGTGACAGCTATTAAGACTGTGTTTACATGTGTTTACATTTGTGCATATGTTAACACCTCAGTTTTTGTGTACAGCCTTAATTGTCAATTTAAAAGAAAATGCCGAAAGGCATGCAGATACCCACAACTCTACTGCCTGGGCCTCTTAATAAAACAACTGTAATTTTCTAGCCTCCCTCTCTGTAATTTAAAAACACCTGCTTTGTCAGACAATTGTATTGCCCACGTTAGATTAATTTTGTCGAGGATAAATGGCTCCTAATCAATGGTGCAACAAATCACACAAAGCTTTGATTTGCTTGCAGTGAATCACGGGAACTGAGGACAGGCCAGAGCTTCGGGGCCGGATTCGTAGCCTACTTTGTTATTTTTTTCACTTTACTTTGTCCACTTCTCTAGTCTCAGGGAAAACAGTGAGCCCAATCACAGTTACTTTGACAACTTGCTAAAAATACACAGACAGCGGGATTTCCTGTGTTGTATTTAGCTTTCAAGTGTTGTGCGTTTTCCCTGCAGGACCAGTGAGCAGTCTGTGGAACATCAACTGTTTCGGTGTCTGTACTTCTTACGCTCTCGTGTTCCGTGTAGCTTTGAAGGTTCTGCGCATGCACCCACTTTGATTAATAGTAATAATTGTATTTGACTTCATATCCATTCACACTTTCCAGATAAACACTTCAATAGTCCTCACTTGCCAGTGTTAATGCATCCTCTCTGCATATATTTGAAATCCGGTTGTTGTGCTTCAGGGATGTTGCGTGAAGGTATATGCAAGCATCTGAATTAGACATTCCCAAATTGCTACAGAACTTCCTTTTCGCTTCCCCAATTTCATCAGTTAGGCAGTTATCCATATGGGCATTTCAGTGTGTGCATCGATAAGCGTCCACCTGCCCTTGTGTGTGTTTGTGTGCAACCATATACATTAACGTCAACATAAATTTGGGTGTGTACATGCCTGGTTGCGTGTGTCTAATGCTTGGTCTACTGAATCCTTGGTGGAATGGGAGCTTGGAAAAAAAAAAGCAGTGGTCCATGAAGCTAACTAAAGCTCCAACCTGATCAAATGTGACAATTATGATAGTGCACCTTGGTACAAAACTCCCTTCTAGCTGCCCCCACCCACTCCGTCCCCCCACTCTCCGAATGCCACCTCCTCTCTGCATCCTCCGGTTTGCTGCCCTTCTCTCTCACATGCAACCGGTCCTCTGTATTTTTAGCTTCCTCCAAACCAAACTTTTCTCTGGGTTTTATGTCCCTTTTAACTATTTCAGTCCCAGATCTTCTTCACTGCCCGCTGCCTCCTCAAACTTGTTTCACATACATGAATCTGAAACACTTTGCTGATGTAGCCAGATGATATGTGATGGCATGTATGGGGTCATTAATAATCTTAGATGTCTTTTTAAGGATGTGTTCGGTATTAGGCTACATCCACATAACTATGTTTTAGTTTTAAATTGCATAACTTTGGCATTTGCATGGCTTTTGGACACGCTGCTGCCCACATTATGGTTTGAAAAGTTGCGTTGCAACTTGTGTTGTAGTCTAGTCAAAACGGAGACCTTTGGGTTACTATCCATACCAAGCTTCAGTTATCTGGCAGATGTTGTGCAGTTAAATTCTGTATTTTCTATGGCTGTCTTTTCTGTTCTTCATGCATAGTATTTTCTGCAACTCGCCACCTGCAGACTAGATAGTCTGCTTCTTTTTTCTTTTTCTTTTTTTTTTTTTTTTTTTACACTGGCACGCACATTCCAGCTGTACTCGAATGGTCACATGAGATGCACCGTTTAAACCAGCGCTTTTTGAAATGAAAATATTGCAGTGTGGACGTAACCTTAAGCTGAATAAGCAGAGTCTCAGCAGAGTTGACAGCAGAGTGCAACCTGTTCTCCTTCGTCTTCTCTTTAAAACATGGTGTAAATAAGAGTCCACAGCCATTGTCAGGCTACACGCAACACTGTAACCGTGGCAACGCTAACATTTGCACAAACATTCGCACTGACATGCTGATGTTTAGCAGTTTTGAAAAAAGGATGATATCTTCGGTTTTGCTTATGTAGATTGTGTTTTTGTTCGGTTTTTTTTCCCTTTAAACTGCCCATCACAAGTCTGCCGGTGTTATAGGAGTGTGCTACTATAGTGACTCACTGGTCTTTGGGGTGATTTCGATTCATCCAGGAGGGGACATGACTGTCTGTGCTAAATTTCATGGCAATCCTTTTGACAGTTGTTGTTGTTAAGACATTTCAGTCAGCGGTCCAACCCACAGATCATCAGCATTATCCCTAGATTTTATGAAAATGTTTTTAATAAAAGAAGTATCAAATGGCGCCGGCGCGAGGAGTTAAGTTTACGAAAGCCGTAGAGTCTGTGCGGAGTCCTTCCCGCAGTGACATCTGCCTCTAGTCGAGACATCATAACACTTTTATCAGCAACTTTCACAATGTGGAATATTTATAATTTGTCATCTGTATGTAAGAATATGAAAGGACACACTTCTGCAGCAAGTCAGATGTACAAAGGGAATCAATCTGCAAGTTTGTTCCGTTAGCATAATTTGACCTTTCTATAATTATTAATCTCTGTCTCCTCACCTTTTTCCGGGCACACAGTGTTAGCTGCACTCATGATGGTGAGTGAACAGAGTCAGACTCATCGTGAAGCGCCTGGGTTTCAATTCCATTCGTGCCATAAATCACTCACATGAGGGGGAACATGTCGTGAGTGGTGCATTTCCTCATACCCACACACAACCATTCTCACCTTCAGCGCCTGTGTTAAATTTCAAGATTATCTGAGGGAGAAAATCCTTTCCTTCATCTGACAGAGACGGATCACAGGCTGAGCAAGCCCCCCAACCCCTAACCCCCCTCCCCCAACAGTGTAACTTCTCCGTGGTCATCTTGAGCCTGTCTTTCCCTTTCCTCTCTCCTCTCTTTGCAGATATCTATCACCTCTCCATGGCCTTCTCCTCATATATCTCCTCTGGTCCCTCCATCTCATCTCTCTGTCTGTTCCATTCATCCCATCTCTCCAGCCCCCTACCCATACATTTAAGAGCAGCTGAAGCCCACAGCAGACCACACTTTGTTGCCCCATCCATCATGGTTGACTGTAGGCCAAACAGGTCCGACAAAAAAAAAAAAAGAAAGAAAAAAGAAGCTATGATTTAAGTCTACCTTGCTCTCGGCTGGGAGGGCGGCTCTGTGGTGCCACAGCTGGCTCCTAGATTTGTGAAAGAAGTACTTTTGTCAAATCTGGTCTCCAGCTAACTTGATCCGTCCTTCAGCCTTGATCATAATTCTCTGCATGATTCTGAATTTCACCATCGATTGTGAAGAAGAGTGATCAATGCAGACAAACATTTTCAGGTCCCTTCTCTGAAAATGTTAATTAGAAACATAAACTCAGGGCAAATCTGTTTATTTCATTTCACCTCTAAACAAACAAGGAGTTTGCATATTTTGCATTGTATGTACAGAGTAGGGCCGGTAAACAGTCCCGCTAAAGTGACTCATAGTAGATGAAGTAACTGGATACAGTGTGTTGGATTAAAAGGCGTTTTAAGACGATTTAATCATGAATTATCACTCTAGCATGTCATGGGAGCATCAATTCTGATTGGCTGGAAGGCACAATCAGAGGTTGGAATATATAAAACGTTAAGACAAAGCCTTTTGAAAAATAAAACGCCCTTCAACTACTTGAATAAACAGCTAGAGTAGAAAATAACCCTTGAAAAGCAACTTCACACACATTTTCAGCCCAAGCACATGATTTAAGGCGATGGTGGTCTGACTGGTGACACAAAACAGCCTGAAATCCACTTGGAAGACTTGTCACTTGTAATGGAAAACTTGGTGGGATTACAAAATTTAGCCTTTACTGGCTGTTAATAAATATCTGTGGAGGAGATCATTTATTGTTGATTGATTTTCTACGAAAGAAGACACCATTTTTCTTCCTGCTGTCTAAACTGACATGTTTCAGATGTTTTCAGCCATTACTACACCTACATATCATATCTGACAATCACATAGAATTCACAGAAATGTAGTTACACATATATCGCCCAAAGCATCTATCTTACCTGCCAGGTGAGTGACATGTAATGTCATTTAATTACGCTGACTCAAAATAGTTCTTTAAAGATTAAATTTCCATTGCGTAGAAGAGAAAAGCCAGGGAAAAGAGAAAGGAAAAGTATTTAAAACTCCTCAAACCGCTTTTACATCAACATTGTTGCATACACCTTTGACTGCTCTCCTCACCAGACATGAACCTAATTGAGTGTTTACGCCACAATGAATTATGAGGCTTTGTTGTACTCCATCACCACAAGGTGGGCAGAGAGAGGCAATGAATAAAACCTGGCGTGACAGTAGTGATGACGGTTGATCTTGCCCTCCAGGAGATGAGTTAGCAATTTCATGCCAGCAGAAAACACCCATCACCATTAGAGAGCTACACTCGCTGAAGAATTGCAGCAATTTTCATCATTTTGACAATACCAAAAGGGAATCAAGACGAGAGCGAGATTGCCTCGGTCCACTGAGGAGGAGAGAGTTGGGAGTTTCAAGGGAGGGGGCGGTTGAGTGACGAACGCTGTATTCATGGGAGCGAGCGTCGATCGGAGAAGTTAAATAACTGATTGTTCATGAGGGAGTTAGAAATGGGCTCAAGCCCAGTGGAGAGTTGACTGGAACAACAAAGATTGGTGCAGGTTTCACCAAACCAATAAACCAATCAACATGACCCACATATTACCAGTTACTCATATCTCTCTGGTTGTCTTTTGTCTACTCTCTTGATCTCTCTCCCTGTCTCTGTTTTGCTTTTACTTCCCTCTTTGCTACTCTGTGTTTAGCCTCAAGACAGGTCTTCTATGGGCTCTTAACTAAATGGGATCTTTGCTGAGGCTATTGTTGAGAGCTGGGCCACGGCATAGACAGCACGCTCCAATAAGCACTGCAAACACTAAAAGGTAAAGGCCATGGCCTTAAGTCCTAAGTCTGTTTTCGATTATGTGCGCGAGAGGCAAAGAAAGTATGAGAGGAGAGATAGGAAAGCAGGAGGGATTATCAATAACGTTGCACGTGTTGCACACTTTTCAATGCTGCACAAGTGTGGACCTGTAAACGTCCTCACCCTCAGTTGTTGGTTTCACCACGTCAAATAGTATAACATGGGAATAATAAGCACCAGCAATGCCAATGAGTGGTACACGTATGGCTTGCCTGTCTAAACTTTGTAACTCTCCAGCCGCTTATGCTCTTCTTAAGCCAAACTCCCATTTTGGCTCAATGTTAGCCTCTAACAGTCCATCCATAATTCATACATGTGGTATCTTTTAATAGCAGTGCTGAAAAAGAATCACAGCATGTGCTCAGTGACACGGAAAAAAAAACACACACGCTGCATACACCGAATACAATTCATGCTCAGTGTTCAGTGGGTCATAAAATATTTAAAAAAAAAAAAAAAGTTGTATGTTTTTGTCGGGCAGATGGATGATTTTTGTGAGGGCAACATACTGTCGCAACAGAAGCAGGACCATCGTGACCTCACAAGCATAAGGAAAAGGAAGAAGAAAACCTGTCCAAACAGCACTGTCACATGGTGGCTGACTGCAGTAAAAATTAAATATTTACAATATACTTTTTTTTTTGCCTTTAGAAAGCTGTTTAAGGCCTGAAAGGTTTCAAAAGCCAGCTACTGTCACAGTTTGTCTTTTGGCTGTTTCACTTGCTTTTAGGTACTGATTTTATGACACTGCAGTGACAATGTAGTACATGTTGTAGTCAGAGAAGTATATTAAACTTGTCTGTATGGGTATCATTAGTTGAGTTTCTGTTCAAACATGGTGCAAATTTGAACTGTATTCCCAGAAAATCCATTTTTGTCGGCACCTGTTCCCATCCACGACCATTACACGGATACGATGAGTTTACCAGCTGCAGGAGACTGCAACAACAGGACATAATTAAAAAGGGTGTCAGTCAAATCTCAAACAGTGGAAAACAATATAAAAATGTAATGGAAACACTAAATATTTCATATACTGTACATCATGACTTATTTAGTCTGTTTCCATTGCACTTTGTCACATTTTGTTTTTATCAACATGCAACAACAACTTTTCCATCTCTGCCAAGTATAAAAAAAATATTTGTGATATTTCAACTTTCTTTCACATTTTTATTCCCACTTTTTTTTTTTTTAATGCAGTAATTGAACATGTGCAGAAAAAACTGGTGTAAGGGAAAGTTGGATATTGACAGCGTCAAGAAAGTTAAACTAATTCTGATACATGTCTGTCATTTTAAGACAATAGCTCAGTGGGTGTGGGAGGGGTGGAGCCTGGGAGAGTTGTGTTTGTTGGGTTTTGTGTTGAGGACCCCCTTGAAAATGACATGGGTCACCTCAGGGGGTTTGTCCTTCAGATAAACTTCTAAATGGTGATCAGATACGAGTCATTTTATGTCACTGGGTTTGTGGAATAACAATGGGAAACTGTACTTTAGTATGACATGTTCATTGAGATACCCAAGTTATTTTTAGTCAAAGGTTGGTGCATTCAAAAACTACAAGGCGGCGTCAGAAAATCAAGCATTCATTTTAAAAACAGTATGAAGTTGACAAAGTTAGCTCCATGGAGAACTGTAGGTATTGTGCATGTGAAAAACCCTTGAAGCCTGGGTGTCATGATGAAAAAAGGTTTTGAAAAGCTCCCAAAGTGGCATCCTCCGGGAGTGTCCTTTGGAAATGTTTTTGAGCTCAGCTTTTGCTTTTGCTTTTTCTGACATTTTATCCCCCCACCCACCCCCCAGGGTGTCAAAAAGACATGAGAGGCGCAAACACTTAAACAAGGAGATAAGCTCACAGTTTCACAGTCAGGTGCAGACTTCGCAGATGAGTCTTACAGATGAGTTGACCCTTAACAGTTGCAGATCCCGACGTCGCCCACACGGATGTTTATTGTATGTGAAGATTGTGCATCACTACTTACTTTTAACATAATCATATCTGATCAGTCAACCATGTCATGACTTCCACAGGCCCATTTCGCCTAGTTTGTAGCCAACTTCTGGAGTTGCTGCGTCCTCAACTCGACAAACTTGCTACCATTCGTTTCTTTTATGTGCACCCCCTTTTTCATTTTGAGCGACAAACTCTGTGATGTCGCCTTTCAATGAGCAGGCCTCCACCTGTTTCCCTCAGTCACACACATTTTGTTTACTTGCTGATGTGATAAAAGCATCTGTTTTGTGACATTAAGTAGAGTTTTATGACTCCACATCATGTATTTATTAGCCTTGAGGAAGGCCGCTGACGCAGCTGCGCGGAAACCTTTTTTTATATGCTGAAAAAAAGGGGATTCATGTATTTTTAATATTTACAAATGCCAGAAAACAGAAAAGCAAACATGAATCCTGGATTTCTTTTTTTTTTTTTCACCGAAGCATGTGTTGCTGTCTTCTGGTGCTGACTACAGTATTCCTGCTGATATGTACACAGTGGTAAAATAAAAGAAACAGCTGAGTAAACTAAAGATATAAAATGGAAGGAAATAGAAAAGTGGTTGGGTTTTCCTGGCACGAGATCCTATAGGTCCACTCAACCTCTTTGAGCTTAACTTTAATGGCAGGAAATACACAGTGCTCTGAACATCAACACTATGAAGCATATAGTTTTATCCTCCCAGTAGAGCCGCAGAAACTCTAGGAGGCTGTGCCAGGCCGTGCTAACAGCTGTGGCAGCTTGTGGTTTCTCAATGCCCCAATTAGAGTCTTAATTGTCTTATCTTAATGTTTCCTTTCCTTTTTGCTTAAGAATTTCAATACAAACCACCACACTGTAAATACTGTTCTGTTTGGGCCCTCGCTGGTCTATCTGAAGTCTTACCAAATGTCCAAACTAACTCGGCTTTTATGTACAGCACCATTTTTTCATTAAACAGAAGGCAACTGCTGATCTGAAGCTCAGTCGCCCTTTTCATCTCTGTACAACAGCAAATTTCAGGTGGGCATAATTAACTTGAGGGTGTGTTTGCTTTGCTTCCACTCTTCGAAGCTTCATTGTCCCTGTAACACAAATACAATAAGTGCTACTTGCTATGACATGCTTTCATCTCCTACCCACCCTGTCCACTATCTCGCCTGCAGCAGCTTGTTGTACCAATTAAGGCGTGTGCCTTGGATGGGACATTATAGCAGGTGGCGCCCGAGACGTATAGTCTGCAGCTCTATGAGGCTGTGCTAATGCCCTGTTCACGTGACATGACAGGGATGAGCAGGGTCCCCACGGTAATGTCTCGCAGGCGTTCGCATCATCAAGATGGTGGTACGATCACAGAGTTGGTTATATGAGGATTAAGACGCTATGCATTGACACTATAACACCACATCTATTAAATGTGGGTTTAATTACAAGTCTCAAGTCAAGCTGATGTGAAACATTCAGGTTACTAAGTGCAAGCTTTCAGAAAAATGTGTTATGCAACCTGGTAATATCAACGAGGAATAGTGTAGTATATAGCAGTTTTAATAGTGGAAAGTATTATGTAATATAAACAGCGCATAAGCAAACCCTTGTCAAAGTGCATACCATCGAATAATTATCTAACTGCAGTCAGCCTGGATATGATGGTTCAAAGAAGCAGCGCTCCTCTATGGACAGAGAAGGGCAAAGGCCAAGTGAAAATGAAAAGTGGACAGAGATAGCCGTGGGGTTGAAAGGATCATTACAGAGCGAGTGTCCCTGGGAGGGGAGAAAAAAAAAACACAACATGAATAAATGAAGAGGAATGTTAACGAGAATCAACCTGAGAGATGCTCCCTGCTAGTGCTTGAAAGCATATCTAAATTTATCGGACTTAGCCTTTCTCTATAACGCCAAAAAGGACTGTTGGTACGTACGTCGGTGCATCCAGGGCTACATTTTTGGATGACATGCAGTATACCCACAAAAGAAACACAAAAGTATAATGAGACTGCACACTTCTTATGCACAGTTTAGACTGTCTTACAATTAATTTGTTACAAAGGACTAAGTGTGGTATTGTAAAGTGACTAATGACTGATTTTTAGCATTATACAGTTTTATTGTGGTCTAAACACCGAATAATAAGAATATATAATAATAATAATAATATGCCAGTTGCAGGTACAATTATGATACCCCTTGTGATTTCTTCAAATAACTTAGTCTCTGTTGGACTATGAATTATATATATATATATATATATATATTATTAATAAGAATAAGATTATTGATTACTTATTGCTTGTAATAATGGTTTACAATTGAATGTGATCAATTAAAAACAGTGTAGCTATCCATAAGATGCAGCCATGTCAAAGCACGGTTGCTCCTGTGGTGTTGCAGGCACTCCCATTGCCATCTCTTCCACTCACGGGCCCTGTGGATGAGATGTGGATGTATTGACACTAAAACTGCTGATTAACGTCTTACCTTCAATCAATTCACAAATAACAGAGGGGAAATCCGACTTGTCTGACTAAGTACACCATTTCCCAGCAGTTTAGATTCCTAATCCGAGAACTGCACACACGGCTTTGCAAATCTGACACCGGGTGTATGTGTATTTTTCGTCAGTTGTGTGCACACAGGTTATTAGTTTTGAACCTACAGAGATCTTTTGGCATCTGGCCTCTAATGTTGGGCTGTGATTTCCTCCTCTTTGTCTCCCTGTCTGGCTGGCAGCTCGCTCAGTCGGATATGCTATCTGGCTAATGTATGATTGATTGTTGGAATAAGAGACACTCCGCTGCCCCCGACTTTCCTCCCTCTCAACATGGTTAATGGGCCGGCCAAAGGCAGCTTCAGCTCTGTGTCTTTGTGTGTGTGTGTGTGTGTGTGTGTGTGCATGTTTGTGAGTGTCACAGACAGAAATCGGTGCAAGCATTTTGGGCCTCTTGTATGATATTGATGGATATTTATGCCAGTGGAGCCTTTGGGTGTATTCATGTGAACGCATGTAAGCGGGTGCTCCCTCGTCAGACTGTATCAGTGTGTTTCAGTATAAGTGGGAGTCACAGAGTCTGGCCTCGGCGAAGCTAAATGAAGCAGAATGAAACACGTGTTTGACGTGGAACGCGATTGAATCAAACGGCCCACTTATCGCATTACACCCCCACCACCACCGCCCAATACTCACCAACCCCTATTCATAACCTCTCCTTCGCCTCCCTGCTCACACACACCCCCATCTACTTCTCTCTCTCTCTCTCTCTCTACGCTCCAACCTGTCCTTGAAACACCGGACATGCAGTCCATCAAGGGTCTTTCCCTCACTGAGTCTGCCTTCACAAATTACTTAAGTATCCGCCTTCCTCCATCCATCTGTGCTCCACACCCTCTTTCCCCTCCATCTGCACCTCTATTATATGTTTTCTATAATCCTCCTTTCTATCCTTACAATAAACACTGAGGTCAGTGCAATGCTAAGTGCTTCCTGGCAATCATCGTCAGTTTAGTGGTGGTATGCATGTGTGTGTGATGTTGTATGTGTGTGGATTTTGTGAGGAGGGGGGACAGGCAGGGTTCTGTTTGAATATTAATAATGTCCCCGCTTTACAAAGTAGCATAATAAGTGATTTACAAAGGATTATCTGTGTAATGTAAACATGAGTAATTTTTTTTTTCTTTTTGTAGAATCTTGGCCAGCTTCTTTCTTTGAATTTGTGCCCTCTATCCCTCTTCTGTCTCTATTCTGGCGTTTATGTAATTCTATTAACAAAAGCAGGCCACTTCACCCGGGCCATGGAAGGGGAGAGGGCTGAGAGGACAGAGGGAAAGTGAGGGAGAAAGGGAAGAGATGAGCAGAATTTCAACTATCTGTCCTTGGTGACCGGAGTAGCATCATGGTAACACTGCTGTCTTGTTGCAGTAAACCCAGTGCATATGACTGAATATGTTTTAAAGTGTGGGAATGAGAGCGAAAGTTGATGTATTGGGAAAATTCTGCATCTAATTCAAGCTTGAATTAGTAAAGGGAGGTTTAATAAATCATGCACTTAAATGATAAAGATCTTTTGCCCACACCCCTCCCATATTTCTCTTTTTTTTCACTGCCTGACATTGCGCATCAAACGCTTTTCCCCTGACATGTGCTAATCATACGTTTCTAAGACATCAGCACCTGGGTGTGACTTGGAGCATCCACTTTGCTGCAGATAATTTAACATCACCTTCTTCATTATGCTCCATAATATGTTCCCACACACTTTAAGGCCTCTTTTCATCTAATCAAAGTCATCCAATGCATCCAATCAGAGCCTGGCAGGCCGGTAACCTCAAAGATTTTACGACATGTCACTTAGTTTGCTTTGTGGCAGCACATAAATTAGACTAAAGATTTACCATCAGCGCCATTTACCAAACAATAATGTGATGCTTTTTATGTCACAGACCTAAATCAGTGAAGCAGGGAAAATGTTTGACATTGACGTCGACCATCCTGTTCACCCAGTCCTGCATCCCCCAATGGGCGCGCTGGCAACACCCCTCTGGGAGCGAATGGGAGTACCAGCTAGTAGATTTATGAGGCCCCATTACCCTTTTATTACTGTAAGTAACAATGAATAATTGTTTGTAATCAAGACATTGGGTTGGTGAGAACAGTATTAGGTTCACCTCATATATCACTGGACAAATAGTAGTGGTGAGGACAATGAGGGATGAGGATGATGTTGGGGAGAAACTGCTCTTATTTGTAATTATTTAACCCCCAAGTGAATATGATCGTGTACAATGGCATGGAGGCACAAAGGTTTGGCATAGAAACGTGTGTGTGTGTGCAAATATTCCCCCACGGCAACGTGTGCACACACATACTCGCGCGCACACACATAGATACAGCATATACTCAAATTGGTCCGACCGACAGTTGTTGGTGGAATTGCTTATTAACAAAGCACAATTAATCACAGCCATGTACTGGTCACCTGGGCAACTAAAAAGCAATGGGGAGCAGTGGAAGTGGGCTCCAGCAGTCTCTCTAAATGGCTCTAATGTCACACGCGGCACTGTAAACGCTACCACTCGGTTGTTTGTCAAAAGAACGCCTGGTGCACGCAAAATACCAGACATTAGATGAGAAACGGTCTGCTTCATCATGCTGACGGGAACTGTGAGCACAAATAAATAAACCCCGCTTTGTTGCTCAGTTCCCTTTTGTCTATCCACTTCTGGACACATTGCTTTGCATATGACAAAACCACAAATGTATTCCCAGCTAATATATTTGTAATGTGTACTCTGCAGTGGCACTCCTTTCAATTTTCCTACATGACACCGGTGTTGGCCAAACCGTCACATTTCAGAGGAATAACAATGAGATTTACTGCAGACAATAAAAACTGCAATTCCCATACCAGATGCTCCCTAAGGAGCGTTAGCAGGTTGGATGATGAAGGCTGGTGAAACTACACTTCCCAGGGGGCAGAGCTTCATTGCCAGGGCTCCTTCTGGGGGTAATAAACTTCCATTGATCCAGTGACAGCACTGATTAAAATCAATCTTGGGTCCATAGTGTCCCAGTGTGGCAGACTGCAGGGACCATCAAATGAGGAGAGAGGGTGTGTTGGAGGGGACAATCAATTTCAATGCACAATTGATTGTTTCGTATGAACGTTCATGTACCATAGCAATTCAGACACACTGTTTATTTTGCATCTATCGGCTAAGTCTGCATTACGCATCACAATCACGCCGTTGTTCATTCAACCCGCGTGTATATGTAAGCACATATATCATCAGCAAGATTTGACATCTTGTGATATAAAGGGACTCTGAAGTAGAGTGAACTCAACAAGGCTAAAATGCACACGAATATTGCACCTACATTCAACAGGTAGCACTGTTTTCACTACATGTATGTAGAGTGGTCGAGAGAGCAGCGAGTAGAAGGTTAGAAAAGACGTAAATGATTATGCCAATCAGCTGCACTCTTTCACAGGTTCTTCTCAAGGCTGCTGCCTCTTTCCACTTCTCTACATCTTGGAAACCAATGACTGTCTCAGTAACCACAATATCAGACACGTTATTCGATTGGAAGTCTTCTTTAGGACAATTGTATCTTGTCATTTTTGTCTGGTCAAAAAGCCGACGAAGACCTGCTAACATCTCGCTTTTGTCGGCAATGGAAAAGGCTGCAATTGGCATTTAGACCCAGTTCACGGGCCTGTTACCTGTCCAGCATGGTTCTGTCACGCCAGAAACACAGTAGCTACACTGAGTGAAGGAGTGAGCTACAGACACAAAGTTTTAAACACACTCAATCACCTATCGAAGTGTCTTAAACAGATGCCCCAACACTTTTACAGGGGCACCAACCAGGGGATGAGACGTGACAGATCCGTTTTATCAGTTTGCACGGTAGCTAGCACTTTGTTCCTCCTCCACTGTATCTGTGTGCTCTGTAGCTCCGTATTATGGCATTGCTTTTCACAGCTGTGTGCATCCTCAGTGCAAACAGAAAGACAAACTTGAATGGCAGCGGAAAGGTCATCGGTGTTTATTTGCAGGTTTACACAAGTTTTTAAAAAAAAACAAACACATATACCTGCTTGTTTTGGTGGAAAAGGGGTATTGGTGTGTTGAGTAATTTCTCCAATTGAACACATCTAACTCTGAAGACATGATGATCAGCTTTAGAAATATTCCTCCTAGCCCTGTACTAAGTGATGGAAATCCATTACATCCAAAGCTAACCTTTTTTTCATGGGGAAGATGGTGACACTCCTTTAAAGATATCAGTTTCACTGATCTGCATCTGCGTGGCCAACAAAAAAAAGGCTTGTCAGTCTCATCAGAGTGTCCAGTAAGATTTCAGGGACAAGTCGATCCCAGCTCAGGTGTTCACAAAGGCCACTCCCCTACTGGCGTGCCGAGATTGCACTCTCTGGACAGAGTTTGATTTGTTACCATCAGGTTGTCCATTGTGTGAACTAAGAGATGCAAGTTTTCTTTTGTACACACTTACATTTGATTAAAGATGAAGGGCAAGTAGTATTTATTTTATAGTTGTCTGGATAGCCTTTATTTGAAACTACTGACTTGACTTCTGCACTTTGACCTCGATGCTGAATGAACTCTTACATATTGCTCTGACCACCATTTTATATTGTTGGTGGATGTCCCTCATTGTTTTAGTGTTATGTGTCTTGGTGCGTACATTTTTATATATCCTATTTCCCTGCAAGGCACAATAAAGCTACTTTGACCTTTTGATCTTTCGAGATGGCCTTGTTTGATGGGTGTAATTGAAATGAAGATGACTACCGAGACTTTCTCCAACTTCCTTCACACTATCTTTACTCTAAACAATCTCTACTGGCATCAGAAACGCAAGCAGACACTTAAAGAGTTTGCAGACCCCACGTCTAATGTCCATAGCCGCTGTAGCCCTATGGCACAGTTACTTTTTTGAGTAGGTGCATATTGGCTTTATGTGCATTGGGTCTGTGACTCTGTGACCATGTCATTACCTGTTCATGCACAAATATAAATCAAGCTTGAAGCATTGGATTGGTTTGGTTAAAATTAGGCAATTTAATGAAAGTAAAGTAGAGACGAAGCGTGATTCTGATCTGTCGTTAACCTTAAATTATGGTCACATTACTTCCCGGATCAGATTTCTGTGCAATATAGTTTTTTTTAAATTAGTTCTAATATTGATGTCCACCTGCAGAGCAGATACCATGACCAAAAACCACAATCTGCAAAACGCTAAATTAGACAACTTGGAATGTACTGTCTTAGCAAGACTGAAATCTGATGCAATCCTCAAATTAGATAAGCTTGGCAAAGTTTCCCTCTCAAAGTTGTATGTATCTACGCTTTAGGGTCCAAACAGATTTTGACACAAAGGACTGTATAAAAAAATGCACTTAGTAGTGATGTGTTAAGCTGTGTACTCAACAAAGCAAAATACAACAAAATGCAGGTAGATCTAAAAGGATTTCCTTCTTATTTTCCCTTTCCCTCCATATGCATGCGCCCTCCCTCCCTTTTACTTTCCCTTTTTATTGTAGCCTCTAAACATGTGGATTATAAAATAAAAGGAAAACAATAAACACATGTATATTCTGTACACCCCCAAGGTGAAATCAGAGTGTAAACACAGCATGTGGACACACATGACAGAGGCAGCACAGTCTCATAAAACATTATTGAATGGAACAAGCTGTGAAACACATAACTATTGTGAATGTCACATTTCCCCACACAAAATGGGTATTGTGACAGTACAAATCAGTCACACTATTTTGATCTGTTCATTATGGGAAATGATCATCTTGAACATGAAGGACACAAAATATTTTAGAGAAAAGGTGCAAAGAGAATTTGATTAAGGTTGAGGTAGATTCATATCTATGGTATTTTTCATGACAACAGCAAATAAACCAAACACTGAATCTGGTGAACTGATCATAAAGCAGTCATATAAGGTTGAGTGTTTCTCATTGCTTTGATAGTAGTATTTCATTTAACTTTTAGCTATAATAATAATAATAATAATAATAATAATGTTGGAGTCCACGACCTGGAGGAGATGTGTTGCTGTCATGCCTCTGAATGCGTCACTGCTATTTCATGTAAATATGCCTTGCACAGTATATGTTACTGAATCGACCACACAAGTAAAACCTGGTGAGCTCTCTCAGGATAAAGCTTCAGCGATGACGGCACAGCACTGTCTGCAGTGCAGCACAGCACTTTGACATGTCAGCGTGACAGCAGGGTCATGGCTGCACAGCTGACATTTTAGTGTAACAGCTTTAACCCTAGAGTGAGCATTTTGTTTATAATGTGTTATTGTGATTGATATTTCCATTACTGGTACGTTACGCTCTCTATGTGAAATATAAGATTCACAATTCAAATTCTTTCAATACAAAAGAAATTAGTCAAGCAAGAAACACTTACGAATATTTTGTGTCCACGCAGGTATAAGAGATGACATGCAGTGATTTTGCAAATACTTTAAATCATAATAAAACTGTGAATTATAATAAAACTAAAAAAAAAGACTACTAATAACTAAGCTACTGAATGGACAATGACTATTTTCTGAACTGCTGCTTCCAGTATCAAGAATAAACTCAATTTGTGATGGCTGAAGCTCTTGGAAAGACCGGTGAGTAAATAACTGGGAATGCTATTTAAAGCTTGAACATCTATGGCAATTGACAATCTACACCTGCTCCGGTTCCCTTAACACTGTAGCAATTACAGTAATCTTAAAAATGTGTGAGTAATTCATTTTACACATTTAAAATCTGTCCTATTGTGCCTTTGTGAATTGCTGATTCATATTGTTGGCATCAAGACAAAAGGGGATAGAAGCAGAGCAATGAGAACTTGCAGGACGTTTCTATTACCCCCTGAAATGGGTGTGGGACGAGTCTAACCAACACTGATCCATTATTGCTGATTGTCAGTGAAATGTTCAGCATGAGTACGTAAAAGCGAGGTGCTCCCAAGAACTCTTGCTGAACAGCTTTTCACAAGGCCCCAGGA
Organism: Rachycentron canadum; assembly: GCA_038496675.1. Classification (NCBI taxonomy): domain Eukaryota; kingdom Metazoa; phylum Chordata; class Actinopteri; order Carangiformes; family Rachycentridae; genus Rachycentron; species Rachycentron canadum. The sequence goes on along the minus strand of CM076663.1, from coordinate 14,968,989 downwards.
CACCACATTGATTAAAAAGAAAAGTGGATCTCTCTATTATTCCACTGACCCTTATCTTTTCAAGCCAAACCCTGCTGGTTTCCACATGCAAATTATCTGACCGCAGGACATGACCCTCAGTGGTGCCAGCCCCATTGGCCAGTGACTCATCATCAAGACTAGATCCAATATGGCCTCTGAACTGAGGCAGTTGGGCTTGGAAACCTGATGGTAATTGGCACAACACTAGCTGCTAAACGATGTGACTGGCTGCGGAAAGGCACGGGGGAAAGGTCTATTCAAATTTGGAAGAGTTGGAGGTGTTAGTGACTGGAAGAAAAAGGGATTTTTTTTTTTTTTTGAGATGAGGAGAAACTCTGCTGTGAGTCATGAATAGAGATAACCTTAGCTTCCAGCCTCCAAAGATGTAACAGTGTTTCTTGTGGTAGGAAACCAGTTTGGTGTGTTCTTGATTGGGTTCTGAGATCCCAGTGCTCATCTTCCTTTTGAAAATTGACACGCTGGCTGATTCTGCATGTCCGTGATCGATAGGCGAGCACATTATTCGCTTTTGACAAGGTAGTGGAGGACACACTTTCTAACCTGATTGGTTTTGCACCAGATAAAATGAGCATATGAAAAAGAAGGGGTTTCAATTTGCTCTGGATTCTGCTAGAGCACCTCATTTTGCAAGATCAATATCACTACACAGTTTACAACACTCAACTCTAGCATTATCTTCCAGAGAAAATAAAAAATGTCACAAAAATCCACTTGTCTGTGACTCACTACAAGAGCGGGTTAGAGCATTTTAAGGGTTTAAAGAAATGGGGAATGATGTACTGTTGCTGGCACTTGACAGAACATATATATATATATATGTATGTATATATATATGTGTGTGTATATATATATATATATGTGTATATATATATATGTGTGTGTGTATATATATATATATATATAAAACTGAACTTAATGTGGGTATAGCTTTATATATATATATAAAGCTATACCCACATTAAGTTCAGTTTTAACCCCTAAAAACAACTGGTAAATCTTAGAATTAAGCCTATTTTCCAACGAATTGGCTCATGTTAGCATGGGGTCTCGGACAACTGATTAACTGGGAGAACAAACAGTGGCATTGTTGTTGGATGATCAGTTCTGGCATTTCCAAAGTTTTTTTGTCTGCTGTTTTGCTCTGTGATCCAATTTACCTCCCGGCCATCACAGGTTCCAGCGAACTGTAGTTAGCCAGCGCTCTGAGTGCCATCAAATCTTAACCAAAACCACAATCTTTTTCCAACTAACCAAAGCGCCAACGTTGCCTAAATCTACCCACAGACTGTGGATGCAAATGACAGCCTGTGGTATGGCAGTCGTGAGCCCACCGTCAATCCCAACCACCGCCTGGCAACACCACTCGGTCAGTAATAAATGCAGTGCTTCATTCAAAATGTCCGTATGTGATGAGTTGGGAGTAAGATGGTGTTGGTTCGTGGCAAACACGATTGTATAAGATTTTTTTTTTTTTTTTTTTTTGATTCATGGAACATCCATGGATCCCAACCATCAGGGAAAGACTTTTAGAGGACGCTTTATGTGAAGTGACACACCTACTCTGACTACATATGTAGAAAGCAAAGGAAAAACCTTCACTTTTAGATGTGACGTGCAAAAAATTTTAATATAAAAATAGCAGCACAAGCAAAAATCTAAATCCGCTTTAACCACAAAACTTCTAAGAAACTAGTACATTCGTGCTTAAAATTTACTTCAGGCATCTCCATTTGTACATTTTGAATGTATGGTGTTTAAATTCACTGCAGTCCAAGGCTGCTACATATACTACACTTGAATGCACATGATAATGTAATGTTGAATGTGAGATGCTTGTGCAACCACTTCTTTTTGTATTCCACATTGTGCCCGGATGTGAGCTCCTGTTATGCTTGTTGCATGAAAGTGCTACATGATCACATAGCCAAACGAACTGTCTGCACCATTTTCATCTAGACAAGCCCTGTATTGTGCATGCTGAAAAACAGGATTATGATCCTGACCTGAGGATATGTGTGTGCACGTGTGTTTCTGTGTGTGAACATACACAATGAGGGATAAAGAATTGCAACCAGACTTAAGGGCGCAAAAAAAAAAAAACAAAACTGTGTTGTTCCTTGACACCAACATCACACGACGAGCACACAGTCAAATATACCTGCAGCTGCTGGATCCGTGCAGCAATTTTCAACAGACTGACATGGTGCAGGGTCTGCGGTCAGCATTGTCGGTCAGAAATCCCCAGTCACTGCGCTTCTATTTAGTGCTCTAAGGACAACTGATAAGCACACAGACACATTGGAATGGTTTTTAGCACCGATACACCTCTCTCCCCGCCACTGAGTGTGTGTTTTGAGGGAAGCAAGAGAGCAGGAGTAAGAGAGAGAGAGAGAAGGAACAAACAAATCCCTTTTAGCACCATCTGCAGCTGGTAACAAAACTATTTTAATCCTATAATACTTAACAGATGACTAGACTTTAATTTAGGACTCACAATAAGTAAACACATGCACCTCTGACTAGGCTTAAACTGCTCATATGCTTACTGTAGAACAGTGAAAGTGGAGAATACTTCAGCGTATATCAGATGTGCATAGAACAAGTCATCAAATTACCTTCAGGTGACAGAAAAAGAAGTCAATTTCAAGACCAATACAAGACAATCTTTTTCCCCCCTTTAATTATTTATTTATTTTTGCATTTCTTGTTGTTCCACATGTCACATTGCAAGGTGTCACCCAGGGCAACAAGCCTGTAAGCCAGGCAGGACTGATGTTTAATGAGGATGACTCTCACTGGCTCCTTATCACAGTCATGTCACCCAACACTGACACTTTTAATACCACATGTCACTCAAGGCGGCCCACACAACGCCAGGAGGACTATCAACAGCCACTTACCTGCACTAGTACACATATTTATACACACACACACACACACACACACACACACACACATAGTTCAATCTATGAACACATGCAAGTCTTATGCTTTAGATTGAACATGCACACACACACATAAACCCTGAGGCAAGACAAGCAGTGTGTAGTTCATCATTGGTGGTTGCATGTCTGTGGCAGAGCAGAAAGAAGATAAGAAGCCCAGATCCTTTCAGAGTTTTAATGGAACGACACGGCATCAAAGGGGATCAGAGGCCAGACAGACTGATAGAGAAGAGGTATTTAGTTTGAGCCACTCCCCAGGACACCTTGTATTGTTGACATTTTGCTTGGGAAATACAAAGAGAGACAGGGCGCCTAAATCCATCTTATCTCGGCTTTGTGTCCAACAAGTTGGAGGCTGGTCCAAGTGGTCTTGGCAAATGGCACGACGAATGGCAGAATGTTTGTCTGTGTGCACGTGTCTGTATGTGTGTGCGCGCACACGTGTCTGCCTAAGCGTATGTGAGCTGGAAATAGTGCAGGCGCTTTTATCCTGAGTGCTGCAGCAGAGAGGTAATTGTCAACTGTGCATCATCTTGTGACACATCAGATCAAAAGCATTATCAGGTGGCAGTCAAGGCCCTTGTCTCTGCTGCTCATTCATTGCTGTTTCTCTTTCATTCATATTCCACAGATTGCTTTTTTTTTTCCCCTCTCCCCTCTGGCTGCACCAAACGCAAAGAAATACCAGTAACTCCTATGTCTGAACACAGAAGACCCAAACCAACAAACACATAACAATGCAAACGGCAGCCAAGGCAAGCATGACGTTTTTCTAAAGCATTTCAGGAAAATAAAAGGTTACATTATCCCTAAAACTAAACCTTTGCGACTCAAAACTGGATTGTTCCAAAGAAGTTGGAGGTTTTTTTGGCAAACTGAATCCTCCTCTTAATCCAAACCAAGGGCAAAACGCTGATGGAAAATATACGTGAGGTTGACAAAATCACTTTAATTAGCTACAAGGCAGGTGGATGTAGATTTTGTACGAGGGACTGACGTGTGTAATCCTCTGCTATCTAACAGATAGCTTTCTCTGTCTTTATTTTTTTATGTTTTTTTTTTTTTTATTTTACTACAACACCAATATGAAGTTGCTATTTTAAGACATTGGATTTAATTTTACTCAGAAAAAAAATTATATATATATATATATATATATATATA
>CM076663.1:14887130-14964438 GCA_038496675.1 Rachycentron canadum | reverse complement strand
ATATATATATATATATATATATATATATATATATATATATATATATCCTTTTATGTGCAATTTGGGTCAGATATTCTGAGAGATGTCCACAAGTCCTTTCAAGTTAAACCACTATGAGGGTTTTCAAGGCTTTGCAGTGGTTTGACTGGTACTGCTGTTGGATGCCAGGTGATTACAGAATTTGATCACTCTTTTATGTATGCTAATTAGAGGGAATGTTACATTTATTTTATTCTGCTCATAGTTTTATTTTGTCTCTTTGATGTCATGTCTTTTCACTATTTAAAGGATCCCGATAGAGCTAATGTTGCTAATTGTAAGGATTTTATGACAGTAGTAGGGATTGAAGGAATTCATGTCTATAGGCTTTTGGCTGACTATGACAGCAGAGCCGGCCTTGTAAATGTAAATGTCTGTGGTGGACTGATTGAGTGAGGAACAATGTCAAGTCCTTGAATGACCGATCATCAGCCGGGCCAATTATCAGGACCAAAATTAGCCCAAAGGCGCTGTTGGCCCTGTTTCAGTGTAGAAAATTCCAGGGTAGCGTTGTAGTTTGAACAGACATAAACGGAGAGTGTCGGAAACAATCACGTAGCCGCACAACTCTCCCTGATTGGGTCTTTGATTCATTATTAACATGGATAATGAATCACATGTGCTACTGACCTTGTTGTCTTTGCTACCAGCTGTTTTGCAGCAAAGTTTTGCATGTTAACGCCACAACTGTCTTTGCTGTCCCTCGCTTATAGTATTTTCAATCAGCGGAGTAGAACTGAGAGTAGACTGTCAGTGCTGACACAGACACTTTCTGATATGGAGCTTAAAAGCTCATCTGGACAGAGATCGCTTTCATTTTAAAACACCACTTTAAAACTCAATCGTAGTATTGTAGATGTATTCTGAACCACAAAATGTTCTGTTCAAACTTTTTTTTCAAAACTCTTTTTTTTCCATTTAATTTCTGGTGGGATCGTTAAAACGTGCAAGTGACTTAAAAGTGGTATCACATATGTCCTCCGTTTAGTGATGGCTGTTCCTGACTACCACCTATTTCCAATATAATGAGGCTTGTCTACAGACAAAATAATAGTGGCTAATATCTCTATGGAAGAAATAGATAGCAGAGCCCTGCACTTCTTTAGAGGAGCTACTTCCAGCCACCGGTTTAGCTTTATAGATGACACCTGGCCGGGAATCACAACACGGGAAGAGGAAGCTTTCACAGACCACATCAACACAGCGGACAGCAACATCAGGTTCAGTTTGGACAATGTCAGAGGAAAAATTCCAGGTTGTGCTGTTCAAACTGAAGATTAAAGAAGCAAAAACATTGTATTGAAACCCCAAACACACAGATCAATAGTTGATTCTCACCAACCAATATAGCGCAAGCTAGGGGTTTTTTCACAACCCTACAAAATCTGGCTCAGAAAGTGCCCATAAGGAAAAAGGGGGAAGGAGAAACACTGGAGAAGCACTTGGTTACCTAAACTGGACCTTTGTCAAAACCACAAAAAGGACAGCACAGACTTGCTTGTGGCACAACACAACACAACACAGCGGTCCATCCTAATGTGAAAGGACAGGGGCACTGGTTTTGAGGACTACCCGTTTTGGCCAGAGAAGATTGATGGTTTGAAAGACAAGCGAAAGAAACCATCTACGTCAAACTGGAAAAACAGCGCTGCTCACCGGCCGCTTATAATGGGGTCTTAAGCTCAAGGAAGCTTGGCTCCCAACACAAATGATCCTCACGATAGTTGGGCGGGTCAACAGATCTCTACTCAGCGAGCTTGTCTTCCATCAATTCTTTTCTTTCCTCTTCTACTATTCCCTCCCAGCACCCCCCCCCCCCACACACACACCTCCCCATGCCTCCTCTCTCCTCCCCCTCCTGTTTGTTAAACATCTCGGTTAATGAAGCCGCTTTTCTCGTTTTCTAAATACACTCGTGATTAGCATCCACACATACCTGCAGGCAGCCAGCTCATGTGTTGCTGGCTCTGTGTTCCACTGATTAAGTAAATCTGTTGACAATTTGAATAACTGTTTAAAATTGATGACTCATTGTTCATCTGCGTTCGAGGTGGAGGGGAGGACGTTGCGAAAGGATGCTTTGATATGTGATGCAAAAATACACAGTGAAGCCCATTCCAGTGTTTCACATTGATATCTTGACTTTATAAACTTGTGCTAATTTTAAGAAAAAAAAAAGTGTATTTATAGCTACAGAGGCTTTCCTCAGCGGACCTGTGAGGTGCTCAGTGACTGCCTTAACACTTGTTAGCAGTCGTTAAGTTACAGCTAACTGCTCTCTTTACTCTTGTTTGCTCCTAAACATATCAGCCACCAATTAGGCAACATTATTCAAACATTTTCTGGCGGACGTGGTGTACTGTAGATCTCACTGCAGTCCCCTGTCACTTTGATTATTATGCACATCCCTCCTCGAAATGAAACACCCACAAACGGACCCCCCCCCTCTCTCTCCCCAAGCACGGCGAGTGTGAAGGAAGTGTACACATGGATCAGACTTGAGTCAACATCATTACTGTGCGCCGCTCCTCTCTGGAGTGGAGTGGAGCTGATTTTTTTTTTTTTTTTTGAAGTACATGCTGGTGGCTTTGATCCCAATGTATATAGTATGGACAACCCCCCCTCCCCACCCCACTTCTCAGCCCCACTCCTTACCACCTTCCTACCTACCTATCCTCACCACCCGTCACATTCTCTAATGAGATGTCTTGGTCAAAAGGAGAGTAAACATTCACATCCTCCCGGAAACAGATCTGGACATGTACAAGCTATAGACATACATATTTATGAGACTTCTCTCAAACACATGCAAACCACAAACTGCAGGCACTACAACAGGAGTTCATTCTCTGTCTTCATCCTACTGTTTTTCTACCAGTGCATTGGGAAGTCAAATTTGTTCAGGCCTGTCTTCTCCTCTCTAACCTCCCTCCGATTGCATATTAATCATTTATGTATTTTGCCAAAACTGTCTAGGTTTTCCCATTCCGCATCTTGCGCTCATGCTCTTTTTGGGCTGGACCTTTCACGGGCCAGTGTTACATGTCTGAGACTGGCTGGCTGACTGACTGACTGAGTTAATGACGGAGTTGATTGACTGACAAATTTACATCGTTCACAAGCCAAATGTTGGGCATTTAAATTGTTCATTTCACTTTATTCATTTTTCAGGTTCATGCATCATAGACGATATATTGTTTTATTCCAGGGAGGCAATATAACACAGCTGCTTGAATCCAGACAAATCCAAACAAGCAGTTGTGATTTAGTGATTTGTTGTGGTGAGATACTGATGGCCCATTATGCTCTACGTATATTTCTCACGTTCCACACTCATGGAAAGACTGACGCTTTTTTTACTGTCTGACTGGATATAAATTAGACATTTGAATTAGGCTGCAAATGATTATCAATTTGTTAGCTAAACGCTAACGTCAGCAGGTGAACATGCTGCCAATGATGACGTGGTTGTTTAGCAGGTGTCATGTTTGTCCTTTGCACGACGTGGTCTCATGTGTTGGCACACTACACTTGCTAATTAGCACTAAACAAAACGTGCAGCTGAGGCCGATGGGAATGTCATCAGTTTTGCAGGTATTAGATCACAAAGCGTCTTCAGGATTTTTTTACAAATCACAATGGGGTCTGCGATTTCCCTGGTTCAATTCCAGTTGGAGAACTTTGTTGCATGCTACGACTCCCCTACTCTTCTTCCAAACTGTTGGATATCAAATAAAGGCAGAAGAGAACAACAACTACAAAAAAAGAGAAAAAGTCACAAAGTCAATAGATTCTTCCTCTGAAGACCATGAATATATATATAATAGCCATCAAGGTATTTCTGGTGGGCCGACCAGTCAATATTGCCGTCCCTAGAGCCACATCATTAGGCTGACTAAGAAAAACTAACCTGATTAAGTTTCTAATGACATTAAACAGGGAGACTCAGTTCAGTCCTTACACTGAACAAAGTGGCGTGGAGAAAGTTTAGCACTTTCATTCGATAATTTGATACAGCTGATTAATCAAATGAATTATTTTAATGAATAATAATTTTTAGCATTCCTGGAGAAATGGATTTTTAGAAGACTGATCAAAGGGGTGATGGGGATTCTTCGAGGGAGAAAAACACTGAGTGCTACTGAGTCGCAGCTCGGTCAGGGTCTTTTCATTGATGTTCTAATACACTGAACAATGTTAGCGCCCATTACAGTGATTCATTTGGTGCAGACATTAAGCCAATTTAATGGGAAAACAGAATCTTGATATGATCAACTTTATTCACTTATCTTGTTATCCACTTCATCCAGTTAATGTGCTAGACTGAGGGCGTCGGAGCTGAAACCAGAATTGTGTTGGCATTGAGGGGAAACTTAATTACTTTTTCCCTTGATTGGAAACAGTCAGGACTCAAGACGTAACTCAGGAAACTACTTGTTCGATTAGGGAGGAACTCTACATACATCTAACTAGCAAGCAATTAATGCTCTATATATATGCAACCATATGTTAGTTGTACATATGACAGCCAGATATTAAAGCTATTTTCTTGAAGTAAATTTGGGATAATTATAACAACTCCTTATATATACCAATTATAGTGTATAATGAAGGTTGCTCAGCTTGAGACCATCATGGTGCATTATGTTAGCTCCTCATTAAGGAGGGTTACATTTCTGTCAAAGATCTAGTGTAATGAGGGGGGATACAATGTCTGTAGTCTAAGGTGCCAGGCAGCTCTGTATTTCTATATTTGAGGGCACCTCACCTCTTTGCCCCCTATCTTCTCCTCTGCCCTTTCTTTGCACCTCTGTAATATCTCCCTCCCATCTGGCATCCCCTCCTCTCTCTCACTCTCCCGTTCTCAGATTTCGCTCTACTTTAATCCAATCAGTCTCATTTGACATTTAAATTGAGTCTCGTGGGGGCCTATTGGATGAAAGAGTAGGAAAATGAGAATAGGGAGCAATAGTCATCCCACCACTTTTTTTTTTTTTTTCCTCCTAAAGCTTCCTCTTGTTTATGCAATGATGCATTGGCAGAGAGAAAAGTGTGCATGCATAGGTGCCTATCTTCCTGTTTGTGTTCACAGGCGTATATATGTGTGTGTGTTTAATGTGTGTGAGAGGCATGCCTCCAGCTCAGTGCAATGACAGGCAGCCTAATGAAAAGCTGGGTTCTGATTGACTGGCTGACAAAGCGGCCCACTGCATAATTATGTCTTGAATAATAGATGCCCATACTTACACTTCCATGACTGCACTAGCCTAGCCAACTCTGTCTCTCCATCAGGCCAGTAGAGCTCATGAAGCTTAGCTGCACAATCAGAGATTGCTCACATTTCCATATGAGCATTGTTCCCAAAACAGCTGGACATGCACAACCAATAATAGTCTGCACATGTTGCAATATTAGCCTTATTATCTCAGAGCATGAGAATTATGTACTGTGGTGGTGCTGGCTGTTATATATGTCAATCAGCCTTCCCCCAAGCAAAAACACAATCTCTAGAAGTATAGCCTTAATAGCCGCAGCTTGCAATGTCAGCCCCATCTTGATGACTGGCTGTAATTTCATTAGCCCTTGCCACAAGCTGCCTGGACTGCAGCTCAGTTGCAGCAGTGTTACAACTCACACCGGTCCTTAGCTTAGGCCTCAACTGAAATCTATATTTAGTTACATAGCAAAGCTAAAGTCGTATACATTCATGGGAATTTCACATGCCCGCATTTTCGTCCCCACCTGCAGTGTTTTAATCTCATCATGACTGCAGCCGCTTGCTATTGATCCTTGAACAAATTACACAATATCTGAGATACTATGTTGAAAAGGACATGGACAAGGTGTTTAAGGAGTTGTAGCCTTAAACTTCATTTTCTTAGTGCAAAACAAAGATGCTGGAGTGTTATATCTTTAATATCCACTTTTCTTTTGGTTTAAATTTGGTATCCACAAAGAGAAATATCCTGCTGGACAGGGAGCATACAGCAGCTTTGTTGTGATAAAAAACAGGGGAAAAAAAGTAGGAATGCAGGTTCAGGGTGATCGTCTTTACACTAGGCCAATTTTATATTATACATAGTCAATTGACCCATTTGTTCATTAAAAAAATACTGATGAGAGCAGCTTTAAGTTCTCTTTGCTGTCGACCTTGACGTGTTGAGTCTTGAGACGTGTACTATTGTGACTGTATGCTGTAGATCTTAAGCACTTAGTATTTAAGGCGTAAATCTGAAGTCAAACAATTCCTATTCTGAAACAGCCCTTTTTTAACTGCCGGCCAAACGGAGATGCTGGTTCCTAGAAGGCAAAAATCTTCATGCATTCGTATGACAAAATATAACTGGATAACTTCTCTAAAGTGGCTTACAAATCTTTATCTTAAAATGTTTTCTGATTCCAGAATTTTGGCAAAAATTGTCTAATTGCAATGAGATCAGATACAATGGTTTTTTTTTTTGTTTTTTTTAATGCAATCTCCAAACACTAGATGTAGGGCTTTTATCCATCACAGCAGCGAAAGAGAACTGCAGGTAGCAGGGCTTTACACTGTGCTCTCTTTTTATGAGACCGTCTAACTGATGCGAAGAGAGAAGAAAGTGCACAGATGTCTTCAAAAGCAGGCTTAAAACCAATATATTTTTCTCTATTGATGTTACTTCAAACTTCAACTTGCACTATTACCAGGAGCAACTGAGGCTCTACGTAAAGCAAGGTGTGACTGGGGAGTTATTACAAGTTCAAGATGGTTCTATTGAGTTGATCTCACGATTCTTTTTTAGTCTGTTTATGCTCTTCATTCCTTTTGTGTCTGCTCACCTTTAGTTGTAGCCATGGTGACTGATACGACATTAACATCACAACAACAGTGAAGTTTACTTGCTGTTGACTTGATATTCTTAGGGGTTTTTCTTTTTCCCCCTATCAATTCAACCTGCACTTGACTTGTTATTGAAGATTTTTTCGATGTGGTTTCATATTGTCCATTAACAAAACACATGTACAGCCAGAACTCCACAGTGCAAGGATTTGTTATTTCTTACTTGTGCAACTGTAAAATGCATTTAGGAGCAAATGTGTGTGCAAATATAAAGCATTGCAAAACTCAGCAGAAGCAGCCTCTGAGGACAAAAACAACAACAGTGACATCAGTCATCGTGCTGATAAATGCATCGCTTTCAAAGGTCAGAAACTTGTTGTCAGGCCAAACTTACACTTGGCCGTTGTCAGTTTGTTTGCTCGCCACATGCGGCTGGTTACACTTGTCAAAGGTGGTTTGTGAGGGAAGAAGCTCCACTCTGTAACACCACTGTACAACTACAAATGTGTAGTGTTCACACAAACAGAGTCAGGGGGGCATCATATCACTAATTTCAGTACGTACTTGGTGTCAAAATCTTATTAACATCATAACAAAATAAAGACAAACAATGAAGAACCTTGCATACTTTGCGCAAAAATAAATGTTATTATTTTGCTTGTTTATGTCTCCCCCTGACCTTTGATTGAGGAAAAATACATTATCTGATAAGTGAGTCTATGCCCCTGATAGAGCATTTGAATATGTGATGTAATTTAATATATTGGAGCGACCTATCAAATATTTGACATGTATTTTTTTTTTAAATTGACCGTGATCAAATGATATGTACCACAAACAGAAAATACAGTAATAACTGGAAGCTGAAATAAAACAAATGTTGCTCAAACAAAAGAAGGACATTCTTCAAAAAGGCACCTAGTTTACAAATTACTTTTGGCTTATCTGTTTATATGATTATGAAATAACAAAATTAATTTAAAAATCTATTCATCAAAATTAATTGCGAGTAGGCAAAACAAAAACACCTTTATTTTAGTATCAAAGCAGAAGATCTTATCACTCTGCGTAAAGCACATTGGACAGGAAATTTGAGCGCAGGAAGAAGTGCACACTCCCACAGGGACAATCGACACAGTTGGATGGTGTGGTGGTAGTGAGAGCAAAGGAAGATTCATGCAGCGCAGCATCTGAGGAGCTGTACTGGCAGCAAAAAGCCATCAGCAGAGTGAGCAGGTGAGCACAGGGGAAGTCGGACCATTAGAGAATATAACTCGCATGAAAAACATCACCAGGCACAAATATGTCTCTCGCATGTCTCACTCGCATGTCCGCTGCCAAAACCAGACCACAGTCACAATGTTAACAAAGTACCAACAGCAACAGACACTCTTGGATAATAGAAAACAAGCAATGGCTGTTATGTTTAGTCCCTTTTTTACCAGTATACTTTCCAAACCAAGCTATTGCATTAGTCATATATCAGCATAAAAAGCCACTTGGTTGAGTTTACTACTTGTTCATAGGTCATTACATAAGCCAAAAAAAAAACAAAACACACCGCTATTCATGGGGAAGTGCAAAGAATGCCAGATTTGGGTTTGGTAAACAATAATTGCTCAAGTAAGCCATGGTAATTCTTCCTCAGGCTGAGACTTATCCGTGATGATGATGTAGCTGTGTGACCACTGAGCAACACGCCGGGCTTTTGAACATGCACGACACAAAGGTCAAGTGGGTGGTGTGGACTGCCTGACAAACACATCGCCTGGGCATGCCTTCACAGCTGCTGGTCCTGGTCAAAGGGGGTTCAATTAGAGTCGAAAAGGAGAGCAATGGCTTAAATAACAGTAGAAAAAACAAAACAAAATAAACATTCTTTACCTTTCGTTAACTTGTTAAAAAAGCAAAAAATTGTCATTTAACTACTTGAATCACAACTTACACATGGATGAAGTCCAATCCCATTATGCCATTTGTGATTACTGCACTATGAGTGATACACGGATTGGTACTAACAACATCCAAATACATCCATGTATCCATGTGTAAATCACTCACCAGCCACCAACCTGAACAAATTGTTTTTTCCAATTTAGAGACCATGCACCTGATCACACATTATCATTATTTCTCAGTGGTGAGAGATCATACACTCAAGTAGGCTGGTTTCAAATAAATAGTTTTTTTTTTTTTTTTTTTTAGCATGAAAACTCTCCTTTTTTGGTTAACAGGTATTCCAACCACCATCTGAACACAGGCCGACAGTTTTAGCTATAAAAACGAAAAATGTTGAATGTCCCCGCTGGTTTCTGGACGCAAACTGTGAAGCTCATAACGACGGTCGGCCTCGAAATAAATCAACTGACACAACACGTTCAACGGTCAAAAAATATGTTCGCATTTTCGAGAATGTAATTAAGATTTTCTTCATATTATTTCACTCACCCGCAATCCATTTGCCGTTAATCAGAATATTATGACTCGATCTGCCCACAGATTAATCGCAGTGCCCATGGACATAGGTGTGATCTACGCATCACTACTGTTCAAGCGTCTCAGTGCTACATCCCCACTCAAAACAAGAGCTGTAAGTATATGTGTCAGTGTGTTCAGGATGTGACTCAGGATGATGCAACAGGCCTCAATGTCGAAGTTACTGCTGAATTAATGCGCTGAGTCAAACTGCTTAAATTGGGCCAGATCTAGGAGGCAAGCTTGTGTGTGTGTGTGTGTGTGTGTGTGTGTGTGTGTGTGTGTTAGATGTGCCTTATTTTTCCTGCCAAATTATATAATTCACTCCCGTTCCCCTGTCGATGCAACTGTCATTCTCACAGTGAGGGTTCATGTCATATGTCCCGCTTCTCCCCAGTCAAAAAAAAAAAAAGAAAGAAAAAGGTGCCGTGTTAAGATCTAGAAGTGGAACTAACTCAAAATTGAGAGACTACTTTTCAAGCTCAGCCTTCGTTGAAACTGTGGGTTTGTCAGGAAAAAAAAAAAAAAAAAGACAGCAGAACAAGTCTGTTCACAAAGTAAGAAATAGGGATATAGGGAAGCGATATGATTGAATGATTGACCTGAATTTAGTTCTTGATTCTTGGTGGAGCAGCTGTCAGAAAACTGAAACTCTAGGATGTAAAGTCGAAGTTTTCATCTGAGACAAATAACAAAAAAAAAGAGTGACATGACTGCGCTTGCAAAGGGAACATAAAAAAGGTGTTGTTGACCTTTTATAAAAATCCGTTGGCACATAAAACCCTGACATAACCCAAAGCGGCGTTGGAAATTTGTCAAATAGTCTCACGTGACTCGCTGACAATGACTTGACGTGATGCGTGACCTCCTGACCTTCACTGATCACCAGCAAAATGTGACAACAGCACCAAGATTCAACCCTCTCCCTGTACGCGAGCCCCTGGCGCCCCTTCAGCCTTCCCAACCCCTGCCGTCTGCTCGCGCTTCACTGACCTGTAACAGCCAATAAAGTCACAGCGCAGACAAGCGAGCTAGCTAATCACGGAACAAAATGTCTTCATTCAGACAGAAACTCTCAGCCAGGGTGAAGAAGCGATCAGGGTGCTTTGTCATTTGCTGTAGAATGAGGCAGTTTTTTTTGTTTTGTTTTGTTTTTTCGAGGCTGCTTATGAAGCTGAAATGCCTCACAGCCCCTTTTGTTCACTCGAGGCGCGGCAATCCACTGCGGAGGAGCTGAAAATGTGAGGAGGTGGGTGTTTTGATCTGTCCCACAGTATAGACTGGGGGGGGTGAGTTCTGAAGGCCAGACATCTGAGCACACAGCAAAGTAATTGTTGAGCCATTGGCCTGCATCGTTAACCTTTTCAACCTGATACAGATATATTATGGTCATTTTGTGCTACGGGCCAGTAAAAATTGTATTCAATGGTGGGCGTTTTTTTTCCTGTAGAGCTTTCTAATTCTCCCACTCAGTGCCAGCGTGCCCTCTGTCCCTGCCCCAGTGTCACCCTTGTGATTGCCGAGATGCGACACCGAGGGGCTTGTTTATCCTGGTGCGGCTGGCTACTCATGGGTGACTGAATGCCAGTGTAATTATGGCGACAGACAGGCCTGATTACTCACTCGCTATATGATTATTTGCTCCTATGTGTATCTGTGAGCGCGGCTTTTGCGGGGAGGCCTATGTGCTCATATGTGCGCCTCTACCCGTGCGGGCGCGGTGAGGGAAACAAGCGTCTTTCAGTTTTGTTTGCCCTTTGTCTTTTTGTTTACGCCACACGTTTGCGCGAGTATACATCAGTCTGACAAAGTGTCTCCATATGCGAGGATGAAAGACCCAGCGAGACAAATAGAAAGTAAGAGAAAGAGACAGATAGAGATGAAAAGATAAAACATCAAGTTACTCATGTCTGCCTGTTTGCTTGTATTTGTTGCTATCTTTCCTGTCTGTATGTAGCCTACACAGCAGGCGGAGCACATTAGTGACAGTTTTTGGTGATGGAGAAGACAAGAAAACCAAGATAATGTGCTAAATTTGCATAATACTTTCGCACAACTTGGCCCAAAGGTCCTTGTAAATCTTTGCTGTGTGACACAGGGTTATTAGTCCTAAGCCCTTTTTCAGGTCTGCCTGATGAACAGTATTAGGTCAGACACTTGTGATGAATGTAACCCAGTTTTAGCAGCTTCTGCACTTTATTTTTGCTTTTCATTTTTTTTATTTACTATGACTGTTCCACTCCAGTCGCCGAAATAAAGTCAGTTTCATTAGGGCCATGTTGGAATTCAAGCTGTTATTGACCTGGGAAGTGCATCTACTATCATTATAATTCACTACCTGAAGATTCCATTTCCCAACGCGCACGCAAATGCACACTCACTGACAATGAATAAGCAGAAAATAAATTAACTGGTTTGCTGTCACTATGGTAACAATGCCCTATAATTAACTTTACTCCTGAAATACACCCACGTTTATATATAAAAAAAATAAAAAATAAAAAAAAATATATATATATATAAATTGTGCAAATCTGTACTTTTTGTCCTGGAAATATGTAAATCTATAGATGCACCAGCCAGACTGTTGGGTGTGTGTGATATTTACTTTGGGTGGTAAGGCTTTGCGAATGAGTCATATTCAAATTATACATGTAGCAGGTTTCATATAAAGGACTAAAAATTCCATTCGGACCAAATCTTGGACAGTTTCCAAGAACTGTATTTGAAATAGTCAAGTGTTGAAACATGTAACTGTCTTCAGTGAAGCGGGCTTTTGTGTACATGCGTTTGTGTTTCTGCCAACTAATTATGCAGTTATAGCTTCTCTAACATTCTAACGGGTGAATTACTTGTTGGATATGTTGTTACAGACGCACACGTGGGCTCCTGCAAATGTTCAAACAACACAAAAATTGTGATCACACCATGATGCAGATTAACCAGAAGCAATTTATGAAAACATGCTTTGATTGTGCTAATTGACTGCATTTATGTGACAATTTTCACACAGCAGTTTGAAAATTGAGTCTGCATCCATATAGATAAACTCAAATGCTTGTGAGGATCCATGTTCGCTGTGGCCCCCTGTCATGACAGAGGGAGTTTTCTCACTCGGGGGCAAAAAGCAATGATGCAAGAAAGTCCACAGAGATTTCTCCAGAATATGGTTCTGTGTGCACGAATGTGTGCGTGCTTAAGTCCATATTGGACGTCACTTCCCTTAAAAAGCTTCAGCCTTATGCTATTATGACCACGGAAGTAGACAAGGCATGTGTGCGCACATCCATGCATATCCAGGGGTTTAAGTTTGTGCACAAGGAGGGGGTGTGTACTTGTGTGTGTGCATGAGAGAAGCTGGATGAGGTCACAGGGGTTAGTGGCAGAGCTGTACCCAGCATTAAGCACCCAGTGCCACAATACTTGAACTTTATGAGAGGTGAAAAGGTGAATGGGGAGCAAAGAGTTATTACCGGCTCACTCAGGCGAGTGGATGTGAGGGTTAGCCAGGGGGTGGGGGGGTGGAGGTGGTGGTGGTGGTGGTGGGGTGGAGAAGAAAAAGTACAGAAAAGCTCTTTCAAAGATGCAACTCATCTATATTTACCTCCGCATTTCCCTACCCCGAACAAAGACACATAGGATGCTGTAAATATGCAGATGCAAGTGAGCCTACTGAAAAGGGAGAGCTCCACTCTGAGGAAGAGAGGTTGTAATGTGTGAAAGTATAAGACAGCAGAGTGACCACATTGTCGTTTACTCTGCTCAGACAACAAAGAACCATCAGAGTGTTTTTCCTGTCTTCCTTTCTGCTCGCTAAAAGGCTCTGACCCACCCCCCCCACCGCCTTAGTCATCCACTACTCTCACACAGCATGCTGTGATTCTTTCTGGCAAATGGAGCAACTGTGTGCGTGTATATTTTCTCGATGTGTGGGCTGTGATCAGGTGCACTGTGGGCCAAGATGGTGTGCGTGTGTTTATGTGTTAATGTTCCCGCAGTACACGCTGGCTTTGGCTTTAACAGGTGTATGTTACTGTGTGTGCATCCGAGAGGGACAGATCAATCTGCTATTCCCTTTTTCATTTGGTAGCATTAGTGCAAATGAAAGAGTCATCCAGTCACTCTCCTCATTCATCTATCTTTCGCTTCATTTCAAAGAAAATGAGCATGTGGCAAACTAGATAAGTAGCTATAGCAAACCACGAGAAATGATGGCAGCGATATAAAAATACTGAGTTAAAAGAAAAACATTGGAATGGAATCACAAGCACTGAATAAAAGCAGGACACTGTGTATCGACTGCTATGGACATTTATTAGTTAGTGTTGGCTCTACAGGGATGTAACACTGTGGTTGGCTATGTCCACACCAGCCAGCTGTTGAGCTTTAACTGGACAACACCATTTATCATGCAGGCATATACACTTTATGCTATTTAAATTGTCACCATCTGGATGTGGTTAAAGAGGTCAGTGCATTTTCCACTGAGCACCAAGTCCAGCATGTGCATTAATAATAATGTCACATTTGCATAGTTACCTTAATGCTATTCTTGTAGACAGTAGCAACAGCTACCTCCATACCTAAACCTACAGTATCTGGGTTGGCATTTTTTTAAGGCTCAGAAGCTCAAACACAGCCTGGGTCTGAGTAATGGAAATTATCCAATTGGTAGATTTGGTAGTTTGATGTTCTGCATAACAAAAGTCAGATCACGGGAATTCCACTTATGACTATTAAGGCTGAACGATATGCAAACATACATGCACGGGCTTCTAACAAACAACCATGTTCCCTTGTGTATGAAGACCATTACATTAAGGCCGGGGCTTCTCTGTGTCAGTTTGCCTTTATCGAAAAAAAAGAAAAAAGAAAACATATAACTCTTGCAATTTGATATTCCGCTCTGCCATAGTGCAATTTTGATAATGTTTAAATTGTTCAGCCATACTATCGATGGCAAATAAGACGTAACTATGATAAAGAATTAGAGTCTCTGTTAAAGTAAAGAAGAAATAAATAACACAATTATAGGGGTGTAACAATGCGTTCTTACACTGATACGATACGTATCATTTTCCACGGTTCCGATACAATTAAAGAACGACATTAGGCTCATCGAGAACGATACAATACGATTCAATGACTTGAAACTGAACATTTCTTTACCATTAAAAGTGCTGAAAATACATGCATTTAAAGTTTGCCATGCTTAAATACAATGTGCAAGTTCTTTCTAGTGATACTTGCCGAGCACCTTTCGATGTAGTTGGATCATATGTACATAAATTGTTCCATCCCTACGCAATTACATGGTCAAAAAAAATTTGAGAAAGATTCTATTAGAAGAATGAATTTGCAAACCAAATGAAAAGAAAAGTATTTTTCAGATTATAATCATCCTTATCAAGATGTGGAATCTCAAACTGTGTTTGCAAATCTTCATAATTAAAAGGTAAATTTCTATATTCAAGCAGCAGGAAACTCATTTAATAAACAGAGCAAAGTGCTGGATTCCTGTCAAGAGAAATATGTGGATAGTATTTGTCCATTCAATCAAAAGCCCACAGTGGAGCACACTCAGCACAGCATATAGTAACAAAGCCCATTCAAGGGGCTTTAACTAGGTCAGGTTGCTCTGTGCTCTGCAATCTATTAATATCATGAAAAAATGCTTCATGCTAGCCTGAGACCTACAATCCTCACACTCTTGTCTCCCTCATGACTTTGCTGTGCACATAAATATATAAATAAAATCCATTTCTCTACTTACTGAATTCCCACAGGATGTCCCCTAATCAGAGGTAGAGAGCTGTTACACAGTCCTCCTGGTATCCTGGAGGGCTTTAAAAATGGGAGAGCAGAGAAGGAAGTGTCAAACATTTTCTTCCCCTCCCCGACATAACCAATCCAGGAAGTCAGTTTCCCTTCTCCTTCCTCTGCTTCTCTGAGAATTTCTGCATCTCGACGTGGGACTTTTGATGTTGGTGAGAGCATCAGATGTGACATGACCCAATGATTAGAACATATGTCATCATTGGAGGAGTGCTCGGGTAGGGAAAGGGATGGTGCTGGATGTTTGAATCAACAGTAAAGCTTTCATCCAGGACTGACGCTTCCTTTTATGATGCTGAAGCCTTTGAAATGCACATCCAGGCGGTTCTTTATTCAGCGAAGATGGGGGCATAGAACAGAGCTACCGAGGAATACTGTACCTGGATGGGGAGAACATCCATCATAAAGTGCTGCTGGAGTTTATTTGAGTTTTTTTTTTTTTTTTATTTTGAACTGCTGCGGTCATGAGAATCAAGTGAAGTGATTGGGGAAATGGGACAAATGTAATTACAGCTTGAACAACATCAAAACAGTGGCAGTGATCTGCAGCAGTCTGTAAGACCTGACTATATTTACGCCGACAGTAAATGTCAGGAGGCATATTATTCTTTAGAACACTGTGGCTTAAATGGAGTCAAGGGAATATAAATTAAATTATCTCACATGCTCTGGTAGCCAGGATAAACCAATATGGACTGAAGACTTTGCTTTAAGAAAAACAAACATGATAAATCATCATTATAATGTCATTAATTCTACTTTTTCTCTCTCAAAACCAATGCCAAAAGTAAGGATATTGGCCAGGACTAAGTATATTTTTCTTTTTCTATTTAAAATCCATAAATGTCCCTGGATGAAACACAGCCCGCCCTGCCAGGCAAAAATACCAGGCTGTTGGTGCAGAATAACATCAGGCAGAAAATACACATCACCTCTTAATTATAAGTCGAGACGTTCATACACCAATATTCAAGCTGATGTACGTTTTATCGCTTGAGACGCTCTGTAAAACTATTCAGGTTTATAATGCAGCCAATTGTCCAAATGAGGTGACAAAGTAGGGTGATGATTATGGCTACTTTGCTTAGGTTAGAGAAACTTGCAATAACAACCGCTGACTGCTCAGACGGCGGCAATGGTAACAAGAAACTCTCGCTGAATGAACAGTCACAGTTGTGGACTTGCCGCAGTTGTGACTCAGGATGGTCGTGGGTCATGTCGGGTGAAGCAAGAGATTTGAAGTCGAGTTGACAGTTGGTGGATTTTTGAGTCGTGGGGTTTTCAGCGGTGGACAGGAGGCAGAGTAGAGACCTGGTGGAAAGGTAGGTGGCACGGGAACAACCACCTGCTCCCAAATGTGGCCATGACCAACGACATGGCTGGAGAGTTTAGCAGGACCAATACTACATTAAACACCATTTCCATTCTTGGAGAGGAGGCGGAAGAAAAAAAACATTTGAATCCTTCTTGACAACTGGCTGGACTGGAAAACACAAAGACTGTCCACAGGGAGGGACAGAGCAGACTCTACTTCTCCAGACTGTAGATCAATTTAATCATCCCTCCATCCATCTGTTTTATTCTGCCTGTCCCTCTTGGTAGGCTAATGCTAGCTAGCCAGCTGTCTGCAGCAGATATCAGGCCGATGTCAAACAAACAGGCGCTGCAGATGAATTAGAGAGCTGACTTTCACTTTCTGGTACATCCTTCATTGCCATTGCAGATAATGGTTTCAATCTCCTTTGTTGAAAAAGTGGCAATCTGGGCAGACTGACGGGCTGACAATTTACCGACATTATAATTTAAGCATCAAAAATAAATAAAAGGGTCCAAATAACTTTGGTGAGAGCATGAGTGGTCTCGTTTTTTCCATTCAAATCAAAATATATATCATAAAAAGCTGCTTCACAGTTCTTTACCAAGCTTCAGAGCACTTGGAAGTTGGTTTAATCTGTGTTTACATTTCAAAGAATGTTTAATGATGGCGCGTGGAGGGGGTGGGGGAGTGCGCTATAATTAATTTGTGGTGTGGGAACTTCAGCGTTTGGACACTAATGATAAAAAGAGGACACAAGCAGAAGATTTGTTTAACAGCTTAAACAAACCAAATTAAACATTTAGCAGCACCAAATTAACATTTTGTACACAGCATACTGACACTGTTGTCGTTCCTTGTCTTCCTGCCGTTACTAACCTAAATATGAATATTTATATATAGAAAAAAAGGATTAAAAAAAAAAAAAAGAAGCAATGACCAGCTAGATTGTACGGTAAGCAAGACAAACTATAGCCTATCTTCTCTTATTGTATCAACAAGGGAATTAATAAGTGGATTCAGTTGTTTGGCTTCTGAAGCTTTCCCTTGAAAAATATATCAAAACATAAACAAGTAAGGGTCAAGGGTCACACCAGGAAAGGAAAACACTAGTTTAATCATGAGTATTGAACAGTAATATGGGAGAAGTGACAACAACATGCTGTGGGTCGATATACGCACAGTAAACTGCAGCGAGTAGAAACGTTCCTTGATGTCAGATGACTGCAGTTGTACACTGCGTTCGTTTAACACCGAACTGGAGCACAGTGTGTAGCCACTGCAAAAGAAAAAGCTGCAGACCGTGCACCTTGCCCGCGGTTCGGTTGCGATCTATCATGGCCTGACAGTTATTGAATAATCAATTGCCCTTGCCAAATGTCAGCGTAGCGTGTCAAGTCCAATCAAACCGGCAAATCTGAGCAATATCTGTCATTGCGCTCATGTTCACCTCACGTCTGAGTGTAGGACAACTTTGAACACTTCACTGTGCCAACTTGTGTCTGACGTCAAAACATGTTGAGTGGATTTGAATTTCTCTTGTGTTGGAGCTACAGCATGAAAATGCACTAGCACCAGTGATTAACTAGATTTGGAAAATAATTATTCCAAACAAAACGTCCTTGTAAAAACCAAGCGGTCAGTTATGTGGTTGGTGTCACATCCAGCTCCTGCTCTTAGGTTCTGTTTTTGTTGATTTTTTTTGACCGTTGTTTGGACTTTGACTCAGCTGAGTCATTGTGAACTCTTCGGGAGTGTGTTGTGCATTTTTGGGTTCAGTTATCTTTGCGCCACCACCATTGTGACAGTCGGCAGCTGGCGGTTGGAGGGCGGGCACCAACAATTGCTCAAGCGAAAGTGCGAAAGGGAAATCGATCAAAACAACTTTCTAAATACATTTTAGAAAGGCTTTTACTTTGAAAAGAGGAGTAATGTCACAACTCACCCGTGTTAACTCCCAAACTATTTCTTGTTATTGGCTGACGGATCAGTCCAGCTGATGCTGTTCAAACTACGTGTCAATTCAAAGATGTGCGTCGCATACACAGTGGTAACACAGCGGTAACCTGGACTGTGACACTGTTCATCAGTGTTGATCAGCACATTACAGAAACAGGTGGCAACTGCTGCCCATAGAGAAGTAATTAGAAAGCACTTTAGTCAAAAAATAAAATAAAATAGAGTGAGATTAAATGAGCCAGAGAGAGAGTGCATTTGCATGTGAAGTTTTGCCTCTGTCTAATCACAGCACAATACCTACACACAACTGGGAGTTACATTGCAGTGATATCGGTTAAAATATCGCAGGACAAATAACATTTTAGTCTAATGATAAAATAATGATAATAATAAGTGATTATATTTATGGGAAAACAAGCCAGATATTGCCTTATTGACATCTGAGATCGCTCTAATGATCATCGATCACTGATATAATCGTCTGTTGGCACAACCACGACTTTCTAAAAACTTTCAGATTCAGAGAAATAGGAGGTCTTGGAGAGGCATATTGTAGAAGTACATGGATTAAACTCATAGGTGGGAGTATAAATTATTTATGGTAATCACACAAAAAAACCATACACAACCCCTGCGAAAAAATGAATCTCATTGCCCTCAGTCACACTGAAGTCTGAAATGAACTTCACTTCAGGAATACTGCATCAACTAACAATATTAATATGCAATTAGTAATTTGGTACAAGTCGACTCGATGCACTCTCCCGACATACACAAACACACACACATGTCACCAGGGAAGGGGTCTTCCTTATTTACTCAGTCCATGTTGGTAGCTCAGCTAACAGCTCATTAATTCCTTCTGTTGGTTTGGGGTTGCCTGAAGGCATCTCCTATTGAATGGCTAGGACATCACCAGTAAACACATCACAGACCAGTACGTGCAGGCTGAGCATGTGTGATGAAATGAGTTATTTCAGAGGAAAAAATGAAATGAAATGAATAAAAACAAATCCAAAAAAAAAAATGAAAAAGAAAATTGATTGTTGTTAATTGTTGTCGATTGCCAAACTCATACTCCAAACAAAAAGGATGCAGGAGATTACCTGAAAATTTGAGTGCCTACACCTCTTGTAAGAAACAAGGTAATGCAGTCCTCACCCCTCCCCTTCCTGAGTGCCATAGTCAGATTGGAAAAAATCCCAAATCCATATATTTTCTACCCTCTCTGTCTGCATGAAAGTGTGCATATGTCTTCTAGGACTGGGCTCACGAGCCAATGGCATCAAAGTTTTAGCCCAACTCAAGGTTAGCTTGAATAAATCAGTTGTTGAGATTTTGCCAAACCCACACAGTACGGTGAATAATAATTCACACACAAAGGTTGACCTTGCAATGTAATTATGCAACTGTTAAGCTTCTCTCATAGGTTATTGGTACACCGACAATGACGATTTCAGACCCTGTATTCCTAGTCAGAGAGACAGGGACGATGTAGGGGTAGAAAAAGTCGAGAGGTAGAGGAACGCGAGGGAGAGGGTGAGCAGCAAGTGTAGCGGCATCAATAGCTGAGCTTCAGGAAAAAGTGGAGGAATGTGGCAGAGAGAAAATGGCTGCAATACAGGTTTATAGCCTACTCACAGTTAACTTCCTCATCCCCTTATGTTGGACTGAAGGCAGATGTTACAGTGATTCACTGCCACCTTTTATGGAGCATAACAGGGGTATAACAGGATGGGACAGAGAGGTATTACACACACACACACACACACACACACACACACACACACACACACATATATATATACATATTACTGAGCACAATTCTAATTTTTAAATGTTTAAAGAAAAAATATGCACATATAATTTACACAGTATAATCATGATATATTCCTCCTCCTCTGCATAGCCTAGAATGTTTGATAAAATATTAATCAATAATGCTTGAAAAAAAAAAAGAAAAGATTTGACAGATACTAAATGAAGAAACTAGATAAATCCCAAGTGGAGCAACACATCCAGACAATCTCATTTCACTTTCCAGCGATGACCCAGAGGTCAACACACAGGCTATCCTCCAACTATCAAAACAAGAGCACACAACAGCAGCTACTGGCAGCTCCTATAAAAAGCCAATCCAACTGTAAACCCACCAATATAGACTCGAGACTATATTGTTCCACCCTAAGATGAAGAAAAAAATCGAGCAAAGGACAAAACAGACTTGGGATCGTAAAAAAGACATACTGTCACCAGCATAGGTCCATGGAAATAAATTTACTTCCAGAGGTAAAAACCCACCGCTTCACCAGTGACCCATTTATGAACATCCAATGTTTGTTGGAGAGTTTTTATAAATGCTTAAACTTTTAAACTATTGCTTACAGTCTCCACAGTTCAAGCATTCAGTGCATTTGGCAGCAACCATGTGCATTAATAAATATGATTCAATGATATTCACCAGCATCACAAACCAGCAAAACCAGCAAAACGCAGACTCCCAACCTCTGCTCTTCGAATATCTAATAGTCCTGTTTTCCACAGACTAAAAATAAAGTGGTTTTTCATAAAAGTATTAAGAGATGATCGTCATCTGAAGTCCACACAGTCAACTTTATTCTCAGCACTTCTCTGTACATTTCACGTTTCCTCTACTTCTGAGTGCCTGTCTGCCAGTATTGCTTGTTCGTCTTAACTTACTGGCAACACAGTTGTGAAAAGTCGATCAATTCTTTCAGTCAGAGAAAACGCTGCTATTGGTTGATGGTTACTCCCTTTTCCAAACTTCTACCTTGAACAGAGGTATCTGCCTAGTCCAGAGCTGCTAGGGTGCAAGAGGATATGTGTTACAAAAAAAAAGGGCTCAGCATCGTTTTGAATGACTAAAAAAGATGAGGCTCAGGTGAGACCGAGAGGCCTGAAATTTCACACAGGTGTTTTTGACCAGATGTAGAGGGGATATGATAATTATGGAGGACAAAAAAAAATGCCACGCATGAACTGATGTATGCATTAAGTTTTATGGTGCCAAACAAGCAAATCTTTAGAAACTACAACCTTTCTAATAGGATAAAGTGAACTAGCAAAATTCTGTATCTCCACTGTTCTCAACAACTCCCATGGAAATGCCAAAACTATATTTATAAATAGATTTTTTAAGTATTTTATGAAAATTTCCTGTATTACAACAAGTGCGTCTGTGGTGACAGTTTATTCCTCTTCATCCATCAAGAAACACATTCCTGGAAATATTATTTTTTTATGTGGAAACAAAGTGGAACGACTTTTTATTTATGGCTTCATTTCGAACATTTGTTGATAGTTTGCAAGCTATTGCTGTATCATTTGCAGAATGGCATTGCAATAATGCAGCTGGTTGACAACCCAGATAAGGAGACCAGATTTTGTGTCTGTGCACTTTTCAATCTAATACAATTTTATACAAGTTGTTACTCAGATAATCTTAGGCAAATGATCAGATTCCCTTTAGGCAAGGAAAGAATATTGTTCATAACACCAACATCAATGAATGTGTTTTGTTCGCAGGGAAAAAGCACAGGAGGATACACCACTGTGCCTTCTGCCGTGACCTCTCAATCCACTTTCCACTTTTCCTCATTTACAACTTATTTAGTTTGAGGCAAACATATACTTGCATCCAAGACCAATGGCATTTGTAAAAGACTGTTATATCACCAGTTTACCTTGTCTGGCGTACTTCCTCTTCACACATTCACACACAAACACTCACATACCCATTGTGATTGCTGTCCTGGCCTCCCCCTAATTGGCAATTAAACACTGCCCACAAAGCAATCAGGCAATGGCCAGGACAGATGTGACGCAGACAGAAGAAGGTTTGTTTATAATTTTCCCAGCGATAACTTTCGGCTCCCTTGTAGAGGAGATGAATCATAATGAGCTGTGTTGTTTGCTTTAGACAATTCAGCTTGTTAGGTGGCATCCTATAGATGTTGATGATTACACGAAACAATATCTGAATGGTCACAAAAGATTATGAAGCTTGTGTTCCCCCTGGCTGGAGCTAAATCGTTGGTATAATAATGGGATACAGAAGCCTGAAATAAAATCTTATTAAACGATGCTCATGGCTGAGGTCATAGAGCCATATAGAATTATGTGTGTGTGTGTGTGTGTGTGTGTGTGTGTGTGTGTGTGTGTGTGTTATCTCGTGGTTAGATGGAGTACTTTATTTCCGTCCCTGCTCTGCTTAGTATTTTTGGAGCTTACGTTTTTGTTTGAAGTTATTTTTAATTGTGTTGCCCGGATGAGTGTTAATTAGGAAACAGTCATTAATTGTAGGCTATGCATTAGCAATACTGGGGCTTAGTCACAAAGCTGTTACTGAAGAATGGAAACTTCACATCACTGCGCTCCACTTCAGTACTTTCTTTGGGAGGGAGAAGCAGGGGCGGGGGATTTATGCTGCTGCCGACTGTGTTTGCTCCTAGTTTCTGCCCTCATATCAGTGAAAAAAGAAAAACAAAATATCAAAACAGAGAATAAACAGAAGCTGAATACAGGCCATTCAGATAATTTAATGTCCAACTGAAATTAAAATGCAAATTTCACACGACTCTCAAAAACTCCACTGAGGAAAAATTCAGTTCTCCATATTGCAAATGGAGAAATTTAGATTTTATATTTGTTGATCTCATTACAGGATGTGTCCAGTTTATTACAGCATAGATCATTTTCCTTTCAGTTTAGGTCATCATTTCTATTGGCTATGAAAACGTTGTACTCATCAAAGTATTTGCTAAGTTTTTGATCTAAACCTCTCTGTTGAGAGGCAAAACTGAGAGGGAGTGCACACAAACTATCAGCAATATTGCACAAGAAAACTATTGTTACATTATTATTATTATTATTACCAATAATAATTAAACCTACAAAAATCCCTGCTAATGGGTAATAAACCAGGATTATCCTTTAGGGTGCCTCTTGCTGATACCCATATCGTATGTGTTTTCTGATCTGACGCCCCTGTTGAGATCATAACATTGATCATCATTTGTCTGTGGCTTCCCAAACCACGATAAACACCTGGTTTAAATAGGGAAATACAATAGTTTGGGTTAAAATGAGTACCTCATTAAAACTGAAGTAGGTAATCCCAGAGCTATAACTGAGCCAACCTTTAGACCAAGCAACGGAAGGAGAAAAAAAAAAAAAATCCATCCCCAATACTTCATGTGCCCTCCAAAGACAGAAACATGCACTTCTGGACTACCACAACTTGACGAGAGAGAAAGAAAGAGAGAGAGAGAGAGAGAGAGAGAGAGAGAGAGAGAGAGAGAGAGAGAGAGAGAGAGAGAGAGGAAAGTAAAAAATAAAAAGGAAAAATAATAACCCTCATGTCTGCACGGTCACTAAATAATAAACAACAGGAAGCAGCACCCCCGTTCCTGATGGCGCCGACAAACAACGTTCCAACGTGTTTTCATTTTCCAACGGACACATCTAGTACCTCACAACAGGAAGTCATCCACTATAACAATCTGCACAAAGTTTCAATGGCAGCGAGAGATATGAAGGCAAGCTGTCTCATTCAGCCGCCCAGAGTGACTGGCTGGCCTTTGAACAGCTGGTCCTGAGGTGGCTTCAGCTGCTTGGTGACTGGAAAGGCGGCCGCTCCAATGGGTGAAGCTGGCGGAGAACGCTGGATCCACACAGCCGGCTTTCCATACAGTTAGTGAATTTCGGCACTGGACATTGTGTGAGATGCAAAATCGTCTAATATATACTGGGCTGGCTAGTAGCTGTGCCATCGTGCATTGTTTGTCCGACCACGCAAATGGAGACCATCTTTGCATGCAGCTTTCTTTTAGAGGCACTTTCACATTATTTTGACAAATGGGGCAAGAGTTCAGCCTAACAATCATATGTAATTATTCTCTTTAAATTTTTCTTATGTACTGCCCACACGAGTACATTTCAAGTGAAACAAGGCCATATGACTCAAATAGTGAGTTTACCAACCAAGGACAATGTATTGCTTTGTGAGATATTACTGGCTCGGTTGTAGAAGTTGTCTGCTTCTAAAGAATACTGCAAGAGTCATAATCCTTCCTCACTGATATTTTTTTCATTATTGTTTGTCATTTTTGTTTGTCACTTTGCAATCAGATACTTTGGTGTCTCTGCTTGTTTATTCCCAGTTCAAGTCATTTATTGTTTTGTTCACCAAAGGACTGAGAGAGGAAGTGAGAGAGAAGATCTGTGGTGTGTCTCTTTGAGTTCAGGCACTAATGCACCAGAATGCAAAGATTATCCCGCTCAAAAAGTGCTTTTAGTGGAAGTCTAGCCAACACAATGGAACGATAACATCATAGCAAACATTCGGAGATGGCTTTGAATCCGTTTTCACACAATATATGTGCACAGGTCTGGCAGCTTTTGGTGTCGCGTTTATTTTCAAGATGTATTTTTATTTATTTATTTATTTTTCTTTATTTTACTTTTTAAACTCGAGCAACAGGAAAGGCAGTGGAGAGAAGGAGCGAGAGAGAAAGAGGGGATGACATACAGCAAAAGCCCGGCCCAGATTTGATCCTGGGCCGCTGTGGGAAGGTCTCAGCCTTGATAAATGGTATGTGCTTAACCAGGTGGGCCACGATTGCACCACCGTCATGAAATTTATGACATTTTCCTGTAGCTCTGGAAAAAAATTTAAACTAAATCACTAACATTATCAAGCCTAAGACCATACTACTTTATGCTATAAATGTCAGCAAAGCTCAGTGGGTCCATGTTGCATTGCAGTGTATGGCATCTCTGCTCCCTGCTGATTTTGGGGGTGGTATCAGATGTCCTTTAAATCTCTGCGGCCTTTATTTAGAGAAAGGAATATTGATAAAATACCAGACAGTGTCAAAAATGCAGAACAATGTTGAGGCTAACTTACTGCCACGATTGGGCCAATCCCTTAGAGAGGCCGCAAATCTCATTTCCTATTTCCCACCTCTGTGGCAAGACACCAATTTCGACATCAAACAGTGCCCTCTTGGGCTCAGCAACACTGGTGGAAGGATAATAGAGGAAAACAACATCACACAGGAGGAGAAAGGGAGAACAGTTGCCTTATTAGAAAGTGACCATTTTACATCGGCAGTCTTCATTATGAAACATAAAAAAGTTGAGGAATTCACACAAATTCCTGCAAAAGCCCAAAAGTCATAATAGACAAATGATGATGTTGGAGCAGTTGGACAAACTGAGTTATTCAAAAAGGCTGATTCTGTTTAATCAAGCCTCGCCTGCAAAGACTAATAAAGGACCATTCTGTCCTCCTTTATGATCAGAAATGTGGGGGTGTTCTGTAGGTGATGAGGCTAAGCATGTAGCATTTATATGCTGATGAACATGCAAAAGTGAGCAATCAGTTATATGTAGCAGGAGAGCGACAATCAATGCTGATGAAAAATGTATGGCTTCATGTTGATTGTCGAGGTCACACAGGATGTAGCACCCGCATTAGCACCCTCTCACCTCTGTTGAACTGGTGCTATTGGCCGCATTGGTAAATATAGCTTCCGTGTAATGTGGTATATTGCTAACTAGAAGGATGTGCAAAGTAAAAGAATAAATAAATAAATATGTCCATTTTTAAAAAAAAAATATTTCCCAGCTGTCAGTGGGAATGATGGGTAGAGAGACACTTGGAACATGGTGGCAAAGTGCTGTTTCAATAAGCAATATCCAATTGCATTAGTGGCTGATACAGTGGTTGGTTAATATTGTACACATGTACCCTCATTGTTGCCATTTGTTGTGACTAACCTCTATTTAAATGATTGGGTCAAACCTTTTTTTTTTTTTTCATCCTAAAGGAATTGAAATCACTCATCTGGTTTGTCTTCTAGTTCACATTTGGTCATTGCTATTGTTTTCAATCAGACGCACCCAACACACACACACACACACACACATACACACACACATCTTCCCAACCTTCCATTAAGCTGACCATCGCTCTCTGATGTCATTTTTTTGACCGATCGCATTCATCTCTTTCATATATGAATCATTTATGTGCACGTACACACTTGTGAGAGATGACAGAGCAGCAGGGAGCAGGGGTGTGTGTGTGGGTGAGTGTGTGTGTGTGTGTTAAAAATAAAAAAAAATCCATGTTTTGTAACTGCCCATCAACATGCCTGTGATGGGAAAACTGGACATATATAATAGATGTGACGGCTGGAATTCACAACAATTCTTGCCTCAAATCCCAAATGGATACAGATATTTTTTCCCTTGAGGGGTCTTGTTTATTGTCCGACAGAGTTGTTTTAAAGGGATTAAGTTCCTAACACACTAAGACACACACACACACACACACTCTTCTCCACCGCAACCCCCTCCCACCCCCCCACCGATTTCCATATTATTCATCTCTGATATTAAGGCTGAAAATCACATTAGAGAAGAGAATCATTAATAATTTTCCATTTTTCTGCACTGCCTTTTACTAGATTTACTTTTATCTAAAGGGCAATTTAATCGTAGGAGGGAAGCTACTTTTATCCCCCAGTGCCACTGCCCCCCCTCCTCTCTCTCTCTCTCTTTGTGTCTTACTCTTTTTCTCTCCCTGTTTTGTAATTACACGATGATGCTTTGTTCTGTTAGTACTTTGCACACAGAGAAAAAAAAGTTCTGGGAAGTGAGTTTCTGAGTCAGCCGCCTGACGGACTCCTCCTGATGTGACATTATATTAATAAAACAAATGTGGTTTGTCGAGATAGAGCACTTTAAAGGAGGTAAGAGGACAGAAGTGAAATCCTCTTCCTCCACCTCAATTGCTTCACCGGTGTCCTTTTTTCTTTCTCTTTGGAGTATGTGCAGTTTAACGTCTGTGTGTGTGTGTGTGCCTCACCTTCACAGAGTTTAAATCCTCCAAATCCTTCTCTGTTGGACGGTGGCCTGTCTGGCTGTTCTATGGTATGGAGATGATTCCACCCAGCAGCAGCTGCCTGCTGTAGTTTGTGGAAGAGTTCCAACACACACACACACGCACGCACGCACGCACAGACACACACACACACACACACACACACACACACACACACGTCAGTTTGCACGGTGTGTGCCAGGAGTACAAAACAGGCAGTATTCCTCAGATTATTTAACTGGAATACAAAATATGCTGTAGAATTAAAAGGACTTTCCGCCTCTTTTCCACATTAACGGCATACCTGCGCATTTGCCACACATGCCTGTGTGGGCACATTCACACTTGAACACAAACTGACCTTTATGCTCTCTCATTAAAAAGCTCCATCATCCCACACACATCTAACACCCGGTGATCAGGGAGCTAAGACCTTCAACCTCATCCCTCCCTGGTGGGGGGGTGGGGGGGGTTGAGCACAACAACAATCAGCCCCCTGCCTGTCTCACATCCATCACACCTGACCAACACTGGGTGGTAGTTAAAAACACACACAATCACACAGTGTGGCACAAAATGCCTTAAAGTGACTGAAATCCCTGTACCCAAACTGCCTCCTCACAGAGAACACCAACACCCTTTACATCAGGGGTGGGTGGGGATGCAGACTCCACCACTCACAGCTGGAGACCACCCCAAACTGTTTTATCTCTTCAATCGGATGCACTTTACTGATGCGCATGAAAGCTGCAGTAATGGGAGAATAAATGTAAGCAATTAGTGCAAATGTTATCACACATTATGTAAAGGTCATATTGAATTGTCAAAGGAATATGTGTCCATGGGCATATTAAATTTTTCATCCCATGGCTTCGTAAATAAACATGTAGAGTTGTTTTGTCTTCATTCTCATTCCCCGTCTACCTTGCAGCCATTACTCACGCAGATTTGCATATGGAGTAGTTAGTTGTCGGTGCTTTGTGTGTGTGTGCGTGCGCTCACTCACACTGTACATGTGTGGCTCCGCTTTCATTTATGTCCAACAAAGGCTGACTGAAGAGCTCCCTGTTTCTCCACTTGGTATTGATCCGTTAATTGTGCAGCTTAGGTGTAAACATGAATCAATGCTATGGTGTTGCAACAAACGAAGCACACAGGCTCTAAATTAATTACCCAAAAATAACAAGCGGGGGGCCCCCGCTGGAACAAACAAAAGGGAGAAGTGGACCGCAGTTACGATGTTAGACTCAGCTGGGATGTGCGAGCTGCAGGAGAGTTGTGTGAGCTGTACCTAATGGAATAGTCTTTCATGTAGGGATCTGAAATTATCTGCTGAAATAGGCTGGAAAAGTGTGTGTTGGCTGGGGAGAGAAGGCATCTCATTTCTCGTATGTATCATAGGGACTGAATTCATATTATATGTTATTGGAGAAGACATTTTATGCCAGCTTTCCAACTGCTAATGTTTAAAATTCAGTACGCTGGAAGAATAAGAATTAAGTGGCACACATACATATATCTAAAAAAATGGTTAAAGAAGCAGAGCCAGTATATCTCAATTTATATGTGAAAAGTCAGCAATAAAGGAATCAATTTCTTGTCTGCAGAGGAAAATGATATGTCTGTGAGTCTGCTAAAGAGGTCAAAGCAAGAATATCTGGTCACCGGCGGGAGATTGAGAAAAGTACCATGCTTCTGCCATCTCACACTTTCATGTTTATAAAACAGCTTCATCATTCGGTGACATTATTATTGGGAGCTGTGATCCGCTTCTCGAGCGGGGAGCGTGTTTTTTTATGTTCCATTGCAGAGTGTTTCATTTGGAGACAAGACATTTGAAGCAACACAAAAAGCCCACAATTGCAGATCTTCACTTTTTACACTATCAAATACCGTCACAATTCTGAGGGAAATGTCTATTAGCATACAACAGTGTCTAATCCTTCTCATTTTCATGACACAAGCTCTTCCTCCGTGAGGCATCAACCCTTCGCGCTGTTTTTTAAAGAGATGAAAAGCTGCTTTGGTTTCTTTCTCAACTTTTTTTTTTTTCATTTAAGACACTTGTATTGCATATTTCTTTTTTCTTTGTTTTTTTTTTTTTTTTTTTTTACCATTGTCCTGTGTTTTTAGTCTTTTCTCAGGGTGGCTTTTAAGTCGTCAACTCTTTGTTCTCTGCTGCTGCCATTTTAATCCTTACTTGCAATTAGTGCAACGAATGGTGAACATCCTTGTGCTCTTGATACTTGTCAGAAGATATTTTTTAAAAGATCACTCAATTCCTAAGAAAGTATTAAAGGTTGTAAAACTTTGAATCACAGCAGCTTAATTAGGCTTTTTTTTTTTACGTGGATCAGATTGAGAAAAAAAAAAAAAGACTCTTTAATGCCAAAGTGAAGACAAATCGCCACAAACCGATCCCCAGTACAAAGACACATTATTGTTTGTGCATGCTGCGCCCACACAAAGTCTCTTTGACTCATGACACAAAACAAGAATGTGTTGCTTGTCAGGGAGATGACAGCCTGGCAATGACAATAGGTTTTCAGCTGCTGACAAACTATAGCCTCCAAGACGGCACAGTGTTGACCCTCTCCCTCATCCCTCTAGGACTGAGCTGGAGAATAAAGGCAACCTTGACTGCAGTAATTATAGGTTACACCTCACCACCCACCAATTACAGTGCACCATTTTGATTAGTTTGTCACTGCAAACAGGGGCAAAGGCATTTGGTTTGAGCCACAACGAGAGGGAGACTTTGAGAGCAGACATGAAAATAACCCAAAGAATCATTGCCCCCACATGGGCAAAAATCAATCGAGCAATAATATTACCACCACTACTACTACTAGTATTATTCATTAATCTAAAAGCCTGCTAATTGTCGATCATTAAACCATTAACTAAAAGAGTTGGTTCCTCCCAAATAGAAAATATATAATTTGGTGCTGATGCTAAGAACATCATGTCTGTAGTAAAAACAAAAAAACAAACAAAAAAAAAGTTTAAAAAAATAAAATAAAATAAAAATATATATATATAATATATATATATATAATATATGTATGTATGTATGTATGTATGTATGTATCACAGCAAAAAACTCCAGTCCTCTTTTAATCATCTAAGAAATTTTCAAGACATGAGCAGTTTAAGTTTTAAAGACTTGGAAGTTGTTTTACATGTCTATGTCCCCTCGCAACTGGATATCTGTCTCTTAACACGGATAAACCACAGACTCCAGCTACTGCAAAGCTCCACTCTTTGACTTTTAAGAGAACATATAACTCCACTTTCGGCATCACTACACTGGCAGGCTTATCAAATCATTGTTCATCATATTGTTTTCAATCGCCAACAAAAAACATATTCTTATTGTATATTGATGTTTTAGTTGCTACAATATATTATGTTTGCGCTGCTGTTTAACAATTGTTTTGAATGATTTTTGTTTTTTAATCAATATCTGTATCTCTGCTGCTCTGTGTGCAAAATATTTAGTAAACTTGGTTTTGAAAGATGTTAATTCAATTATTAGCATATTATCAATATCATTATTATTTGTAGTCAACTACTGCAGGGTGGAAAACCCCTCCACCCCCCCTTGGGCAGGCAGGATTGGCACCAGCCCACCTGCGATCCTGCACAGATAAGCATAGATAATGGATGGATGGATGATTTATAGTATTTTTACTACTGGTGATAATAGTGCTGTGTATGTGCACAGTGTTTTCTCAGTGCCTGTCAAGGGTAGTGCACATGGAGTTGAGTGGAGGTTTTGTGATTGTGGTTGGTACAGGGAGAGAGAGAGTGTAAGTGTCTCTTAACAGAGGAGAATTGGTTTTACCATTTTTCTGCCCCGTGCACACAGGCCCTCGCGCACACACATATACCATTCGCATACGTCACTGGGAGGACACAAGGGACTGAGGATCAACCTTTAGAAGAAAAGCTTAAATGCTAGTTGTTGGGCCAAGAGAGCAGATGAAAACAACATCCCTCTAAATCAGTTGCTTTTCTTTCTGTCAGCCCTCCTATCAATCCATCTTTTCCCCCTTGAATTCCCACTCCCCACCCCCTTGCTCTCACTCCTTCACTCTGTCAGTTTTTAAAGCCATCTATTTTGTGTTTCATTCTTCTCCTCATGCTGCTCCTGGCATATTGTCCTCTCTCCCAGATGGTGGTTGATCTGGGGGACGTCTCACTCCGCTCCCCACATATGGAGCCCCTTCTCTGGGCAGAGAGGCTCTTGATCCCCAACCAGCCCCCAACCCAACACCAACCCACCAACCCCCCTCCCGCAGTCATTCGAATTCTCTGCCGGCTGGGGCGAAGCCAAAGCCCAGATCAGGTCCCTCTGGAGGTAACTTCCCACTCACCAAGTGCCCAGGTATCCCACTGCCAGGTAGCTGGGCTGGAACGTCACACAAATACACCACAAATTCCCATCCATTTCATGCTAGGTATGGGCTACACATGGTAACAGATCCATCCCATGTGGCCTGCTGCCACAGTGTGAAACGCCAATTAACGATGCTCATTTTCTCACATTGGTTCCCGAAGCCATCTCATCATGGTTATATCGTTCCATTAGAATATATATTACTTTAATAGATTCAATTTCGTGATTACACAGATAAATATTAGATAATCTCTTGGGTGTTCATGGAATAGTTGTCAGCTAGGATACATGATACATATTAGCATTTTCCACACTATGCATATGTAGATGACGGGATGTATGTACAAGATGGAATGCATGGGTTGTTGCTATGGGAGGTAATGGGATAGAGCTAGCAATCGCTTTCTCTAAGCCTATCAAAACGCAGCTACTCACAAGGCTAGACTTATATGGATAACTAGCATGCTTGGTGCATAGGGACTGGGGGGATATCGAGAAATGACTGTGGGCAAAAGAGGCGGAGAGAGTTGCTGCGGGAGTCAGGGAGCAAAGCTGAGACATTAGACAGCCAGGCAGCTGGGGAGATCATCAACATGTTCATAAAGTTTTACTGGGATGTAAAAGTTGCTGATTGTTTATTATCCAAGCGCAAGGGAGTTGAAATTGGCCAACAAAGCCACTGTGAAGAGCGGTTATTAATTGCTGTGTGCTCTGCTACCGCCAAGGGTGTAATGATCAAGTGTGGATTGTTTTAATCAAGCTTGGCATGATCTGATGAGCTGTGGAAATGCACAAACTGATAGAATCCTGTAGAAATTAGAGCTCAGGAGAAATGACAGTTGAAGATGAAAGAAAGAGTTAGACTGGGAGGGATTATGGAGGCAGGAAGTTGCAGGGATGAAATGAATGTGGAATACACTGATGAAGAAAATGCACACATGGATGAGGGTATGGCTCATACTCTAACTCTCTCTCTCACACACACACATGCTGACTGAGTGAGCAGCAGGGCTGTGGAGTGTAAGCAGGTGTCCTATGGGAGAGAGTGTACCATTAGCAGATCATTTCCCTCTCCGCTCCAGCAGGCCCTCCTCTATCATACCTCCGCTGTCAGCACTGCCTTGGAGGATTACTGAAAAAGAGAGAAAGGGAAAGAGAGAGGGAGGAGAGAGAGACTGAGCAAACGGGTGGGAAAGGAGAGTAGAGTGTGAAATTGAAACTTGCATAGCCCCTATCTGCCCTCAAAACTGTGATTATTACCCGGTAGGCAATCTATACTCCTCCTGCAAATATAAATAATACATATAAAAATATAACCAGAACATGTGTAGTGTCCCCATTTACTGTGTGGTCTGTGCTCTGTGTTACTAGAGGCTACAATAAAGTAAAAACACAAGATATAGCTGGTGACATAGTTGTACTGAACTTCAAATGCTTGTCCCTAGCCGCGAAGCAGACACTGCTGAAAAATGTTTTGCTGTGGTTTGTTGTTTTGGCAGAGCGGGTCAGTCGGTGACACCTCCCCTGATCCCTGACCGTCTGACTCTCTTGAGAGCTGCACTAGCTAGGGGCAAAGTGGTGGCCTGGCTGGCAACAAGCCCACTGTCATCAGAGATAAGGACACCTCTCCACAGCCCCAGCCCATGGGCAGAGGGAGAAGAGGCTGTGGAGACGGAAGGTCAAGCCGGAGTAGGTGGATTAACAAAGGGTGAGATGGGGTGAAAACGGGGTAATGAAGCCGGAAGAGGGAGAGATGAAGGGAGATAGTGGGGAAACCCAAATCCTATACAGCCCTCAGGACATTGTGGACATCTACATGTGCAAACAGAGATATCCCATGGGGTGCTCCTTACTGTAAAATGAAAGCAGACTGCAAAACAGGGCCAGGCTTAAACTAACTATGTAAGCAGAGTTGCAATAGTCACACACATAGAATCATGGTGTTTACATAAGTAGATGCACACATTGGACAACAGTGTTTAATTGGGTTTAATGTCTGTTTCAAACACACCATACACTCCTATTTTCCTGTGCAGTATCAACAGGAATTACATTATTGTTGGATTCTACACTGCATAGTTTGCATTAATTGTCAACATCCATTGTAAATGCAGGAAGCAGTGTGCCCTACACTTAGCAAGGTGTAAGGTGGGGTTGTGAGTGTCAAGGTAGCAGATGGATGTGCGGGGCACTAATTCAGGAAATGCTACTGTGAGTTGCATCTACAGGGACATACAACCGAAATGGCAGTTTAGGTTGTATAGTTTGTTTTCACTGCCAACTAGTGATGACTAAAGGGTGTTTCCTCACCCACCAGAGATAAAGTACAAGAGTATGCGGTCACAAGTGCAACAACATCTTACCATACATACCTGAGATCATGAATGGGGTTAGAGGTTCAACAGATTTACACATTTAAGGTCTTCAAGTGATGTGATGCCTGCACTCCGACAGAGACCAATTCTTGTTCTCCGTTCAAAATCTAGTGCAGAGTCAAAGGGATCCTTGTCAGAGTCTGTTTGCGGGTTTTGGGAAGGACAGATGTATATGTGGGAAGCATTTTAAAAAGCCTGACTACATGTTTGAGTTAGAAAGCAGTGTGAGCCTGCCAGAACTTTGGAGCGCACCTTGCATTCATGCCAGAGGCTAGAGGTGACATTAACCG
Organism: Rachycentron canadum; assembly: GCA_038496675.1. Classification (NCBI taxonomy): domain Eukaryota; kingdom Metazoa; phylum Chordata; class Actinopteri; order Carangiformes; family Rachycentridae; genus Rachycentron; species Rachycentron canadum. The sequence continues at coordinate 14,930,017 of CM076663.1, read as the reverse complement.
CCACTAGCACAGCACATCCAAATCTTGGAATTAGCTGTCTGGCTACTCAGTTGCATGGGTAGTGTATGCACTTGGTTTTGACCAGGAAGGAATTGAAACTAGAGTATCTGGTTCTGCTGCTATAAATTTGGTCCTTTCTTAAATTTGGTCCTTTCTTAAAAGAAAGCTGTCCAACGTTAGCGCCAGAGCAACTGCAGCCATAGTTTTATGCAATACATTATATGAAACTGTCCTAAATCCCAATGTTGATGAGCGTCAACTCTTTAACAGCAATTTTATCACCTGCCAGCCCAGAATATCCTGGCAACCGTTCCTTAAGTACTGTCTGTGTGTCACATCAGGTGTGTGCTAAGTGTGGCCCCATGACGCATAGCATGGGTACTGTAAACATGGATTTGAAAATGTGCCACTCGGTATGAAATGACATGCTTGATTTTTGTGAGCTGTATTGTGACGGGGCTGTGAAGTCAAAAACATGCACATATAAACACAGTATGTGTATAGGGAAAAAGCCTTTAAGCTAAAAGCAGATTTGCTGCATATGAACAGTTACCACAAAGGAAGGTGGTATGCCCCTATATTTGAACTTGAGCGGCATTGTCTCAAGACACAAAGAAATGAACAGGAAAAGGAAAATAGACCCCACACAAATAGCCGTATAATAATTTGAATAAGTGGTTGCGAAAGAACATTGTAATACATCATAGCTTCAGTGCTCAATTCGTGACAAAGCCCTCTCTGTTAGAATGTGACAATGATATGATGGATTAATGATTTCAGCATCTCTGTCACAGCCAGCTATTGATGAGACATCCTGCAATGAAAGTAAATGATTAGAGGTAGAAACCACTACCGAGCGGAGTCACTGAGATGAAAAAAACTAGAGCTATACATCTTTTTACGAGACTTGTTATTCAGTATTTGAAACATGCACCAAAGACAATTTGAACATTTGCAGGAGCCCAAAATAAACAAAATTCATTAAGGGGAGGGGAAAAAGCATTTTGCATTTTGGTCAGCCAATCAGGAGTTGTTTTTGGCAGCCGCTCCTTTAAAGCGATGCTATTCTGAGTCTCCTCATTTAGGGGGAAATTTCCTCCCAGCGCTGACTGGTGCCTAAGGCCTAGCTTGGAGCCTGCTGTAACTATGGTAGACTATTTCCGCCCCAGTGAAATAGACAGAGGGAATTGCAGTAGCAGCTTGATCTCATATTCACCTTATGATTCATGGATGACAAGAAATCACAGAGTTGTATTTCCTTTAACCTGTTAAAAATGTTGAGGGATCTAACAAAATTGTGTTATAACACTAAAATTACAAAGTTCATACACAAAAAGAAAGAAAAAATATAATCTTAAAAACTAGCTTTCTCTCTCTCTCTAAATTACAGGGACTACTGCAGGCAAGGCAGTGTTATTTGACACTCTCAACAGTATACACATCTGCTAGTTCAGGTGCCGGATGCCATGTAAGGTCAGGACTGCCAAGGCTGACCTGACAGACAGAGTGGCTGTCCATCGAGGGGGACGCAGAAATAAAAGCTTCGACCCGGATCAGTGAAGCATTCGACACACTAGCCTGAGCTCTTTGGGTCTCTGAGGCATGAGCTGCTTCTCTGTCACTCACTGTGTGAACACACACACACACACACACACACACACACACACACAAAGAGGCAGAAAAAAAAGCATGAATGTACTGTAACACTGACCATTAAAAGGAGATTTAACCTATTTTCTGAATCGGCTTCATACAACGAGAGATGAATCACTACAAAAATTCACTATTTTGCTAAAAATGCAAGTGTTTTGATTACTTTCAACGTGAGATTTCTATATGTACCAATCAGAGTTATCATTAACAGCATCTACATTAATTAAATCACACCTACAGTTTGTATTGTTATTATTATTATGATGATATTTCTTTAATATTCATACAACTGTTCTAACAAGATACCACAAACTCATACGAGAAAAAAACGTTTACCATAAAAAACTGAACAAATCAAAATAATCTTTCTTTCCTTCCTTCCTTCAAGTGAGCCAACTTAAACACATGAAAATTAAACAATCATTCCAGTATTTGATCATCTGCACACCTGAATGATGATTGCTAATGAATATTAATGTCATAGAGAAATACTTAAGATCTGAAACTAATTTTTAGGGGCTTTAAATACACCAGGATGGCACAGTGGGAGAGATGACTCGGATTTGACTGTAGAAGAGGAGAGAGCATGTCAGAGGAAGGTAAGAATCAGGACCAAGTGTAGATGTATAACACGTGTAAAAAGGAAAAAAAGAAAGAAAGAAAGAAAAGGAACACTTAAGAAGAAGCTTGCGAAACACCGCAGAAACTAAGCACAGTATCAAAGTCAGCGCTTTTTCCCCCCTCTTTTATCCCTTCATCTTCACCCTCTCGTCCGTGTGTGCCCCCCAGCTCTTCTGGTTAGCGCGTACCCACCTCCCCACCCATGAGAGAGGGTTGTGGCTCTGCTGTGAGATAAAAGCTCGCAGCCTCCTCCTTTAATCTTTCACTTTGATTTTTTAACCTTTTTCCCTCCGTTTCAGCCACGGTGCCTCCCTCCCTCCCCCTGTGCGTCACCCTTCCATTTAATGGCACTTTTATCATTGTGTCATTTTGGTTTCTCTTTTGTTTCTGCCACAGACATTTAGTGCTTGAATTCCCAAATCTCTTTCTAAATCTGCCTGTCCTTTGATGTCTCTGTCCCCCTTTCCCCCCTTTATTCTCACTGTTTCCTCCTTCTCCACACTGTCCTTTGCTGTTAGGTTTCTCCTCCACTCTTGTCCCTCAGCTCTCATCGTCATAGTGTTTATACGATTTTGAGAGTTGATAGGAGGACCGTGGGCAATCTCTTACTCAGCCAGACTTTCATTTCGCTCTGCCTCATACATCAATCTGCACCTCGCTTTGTCTTCGTCCAGAGAGATAAAAAAGAGGCAGCTCCAGCCAAAGCATATATATATATATATATATATATATATATATATATGTATATAAAAAAATACCCCTTCACTCTTTTTTCTCACAACTCTTATCAAAGGTTTCAAATTGCAATGAATAATTTTTTTTTTCTTTTGGGTAATGTTCGCTGCTTATCATTAGTATTGAAGAGAAGACAAACAAGCTACAGGCACTCGTAAATCAACAATAATCAAAGAAGACTGCAGTATCTGTCTTAAACTAACATAGGTGCTCAGATCCTTCGGCTGATTATAGACGTCATCTCAGAGTTTGATGGGCTTAAATATAATGCGGTTGATTGACTTTTCCTTGACCCTCCTGGTAGTTTTGCTGCAACGTGAAGGAACAACTTTTTTCCTCTGTCAATGAGTTTTCAAAGTGGCTAAACAAGTAAAAACACTGTTGACATCTGTCATGGAAACTGCACGAAGGTCATCAGTGACAAACGCACAAAACATTCAAGTCAATACGTATAAAATATATATTGTAAAATACAGTGGAGTGTTCACTTACTGTAAACAAACACAGTGTCAGTGAAGAGTCACCTCAACAACAATGAAACTCTTTTATACCTCTGGGGAGAACTTATAACCTCATGGTGGCACTGCAAAAAAAGTCATAAAGGATGATCTTAAAAAAATAAGATATTGGAATCTGAACTAAAGTGGGAAACCAACTGACCAACTTTGCCATTCATGGAGCCATGCCACTAGCAAGGCCAAAAAAAACCCCCAAAAAACATAATATGTCTAAACTTGTGGCCTCAGAGCCACCGTAAAATGTACACATACAAATTTGTGAATATCTGACTCCACGAAAACACTTTTCATACATAGTCAACGCAATAAACCATGTATTTCTTTTGCATATGCAGAGATCTAAAACTTTTAGGTCTTAAATGAGTTTTGGTCAACATATTTTCCGTCAAAGGGAAAAAAAAAAAATCCCCCCCAAAAAAAACAAATCCAACAGTCCACTCAGTCCAGCCTGACGATTCGGCTGTATCAGAGGAGGAGACTTGCCGCCAGCACCAAGCTCCAGTGTGTCCGGCTGTAAATCTTCCATCCAATATGATTTGTGGACAACACGCTAAATTCAATATGGGATCTCATTCTTCTCTATGCTGTGGAATTTGCTTTATGCTGGCTGGGAGAAGAGAAAAGGCTTTGAAGTACAAAGAAAAAAAAATCCACAGTTATTGAAAAATTTGAGTTAGGAGACATGTCTTGTTTTCTTTCTCTTTCATCTTTTAGAAAACTATGACTAACTTTCTATTAGAAGGTTCATAGAAAACTATGGTTGACTTTTATTCAATCTTATATTTGTTAAATAGGATTTGAAAATGATTGCTGCCATGTCTCATATCCTGTTTATCACTGGGATGGGATATCCAGGATTTCTTCTTAACATTCAAGGGATCATCAGCCATATTTTCTCAGCCTCCATCTAAATTATTTTTCTTACTTAAATCCAGCTTTAAATTCATACATCTCACAGACAAGGTGTCCAGTACTTTGCATACCAGTGGACAGAGGTTCCCTAACAATTTCAGCTCAGAGACCCAGAAGAGAAATTTGGTGACTACCCAGCACGCAAACTTACAAAACTACATCACAACATCAGCGATTGTTGCTAACACAGACAAGTAATGTCAGCTCGCTGGCAGCACACTAGTCACTAAGTAACAAAAACACAATACAAACAACTCTGCGATACAACTACATTGACTTCCCTAATTTGAAAGTCTCTGCATTGCACAGAAAAAAATCATTTGACTTGTTGAGGGTGCTTCGTTTGGCGAGGTTTGTCCCAACTGTTAATTTGTAACAACTTTTTTTTAGGTTCAGGTCCACTAGAAGAAAGAGAAGGGGGAGTGGTTACTGTATGTAACTCCAGTTCTATGAGCATGTGAACTAAAAAGGCAAGGGCAGCAAAAAAGAACTTCTATCTGACTTAGGAAAACGAGTTCACATATCATAACATTGTTGTGCGTTTTCATCTCCCAACTGGCAACCCCAAGTTAAAGAAAAAAAAGTATGCTTCAAAATATTAAAAGAAATCCTGCTTGAATTATTAATCTTTTTACCAACCAGTATATTTGAACCATAGTTCAAACCATAGTTTTTATTGTGGTTGAATTTGTTTCAAATGCCGTTTGTATTAAAGGAACATAAAGGCCTCCAATACTGGTGCCATCAGAGCAAAGGTGCCATTTGGGTTGACCACAGTCTGCACCTGTATGGTGCATTATTCACTTGGTTTCCAGCAAAAACTCATTAATAGCTAATATTGACCCAAAAAAAACCAAAAAACCATAAGAACGGGGTAGTTTCACATTGATTGTTCAGGTGGGTGTGGAGGTTGTTGCGCATAATAACAATCAGACGTGGAAAGTTGCATATATGTGTGTGTTTATCTGTGTAAATGTGTGTTGTGAGAGTCTGATTAGGATGTGTGGGATGCAGAATAGCAGACAGACATTGTGGCTAACAAGCATAGGCACTCCTAATCAAGGCTTCGCTCACTCCTCAGTAGCAGCATAAGGTCACCTGTGATTGATTCAAATGAGAGGAAGCTTCAAGCCATTCCTTGCATGTCTTTAAACCTTAAAGCGCCGTGTGTGTGGGCATTCTTGTGTGCATGCTGTGGGAAAGTTTGGAGTGTATTAATTACAACAACACAATAAAACACGATTCTGAGCGTGTTTCATGTTCAGAGAGATTCATATTCCTCAAGTGGGCAGCTGCACCAGAGAGTGTGTGAGAACAGCTGCGCATAAGGGTTTGTGAACACCCTGAAATGTGTGGGTGTTTTTGAATCAATAAGTCCTCCAAATCAAAGTATTTAATGAATGTGAACTGCCGTTGTGTTGTGACTTTTTTCATATCCAAAGCTGTTTTTATTTCATGCAACGCTTCAGTTCAAAATGGATCTGCCACTGTGGTCAAGATGTACGTTTAATAATTAAACTGGGACCATTCAAAGGTGAGCAACCTGCAGAACAAGTGAATCTGTAGGTTATACCCATAATCTGAGAAACAGATTAATTTTGTCCATGCACAAAAGCTTTATGTAACAGTCTTAATAGCGCCTTTCGAAACTAGAAAACTTCACCCATATCGTTGGAAAATTACTTTCCAACACCGGCCTCACTGTTTTCTATTGTCATTGAAAGTTGCTTGCTCAGGATTTGGTGATTATCAAAGTTTTTGGTAGAGATTTAATGTTCCTTCCAAAACACACAAAAGCATAATGTTTACAGATCCTGGAAGAAACAAAAATAAATTGCATTTGATTGGAAAAAGTAATTTTTCCTTGTCGGGTTTTGAAAAAATCCTCCCAAATAAGCCTTTGTGAAATTCCACAGATAATGCAAAAGCGGTGTCCATATGCCACCTACATTCTACCAATTTAAGAAGAAATCCTTTTGAAAAGCCCGTACTGCATCTGAATAAATTACACAAAGGCATCTCAAAACACAACAACCAACAGATGCAAGTGATACAATGCTATAATCTACAGCAGGGGTTATTACAGCCTTTTTTTATTAAGGTCCGCATATGAATTTTATATAAGGTTAGGGAAAACAATGCGGCAACAAGCATTAAACTGCCCATTGTATAATTTGACCAAACATGACTGCAAGGTGACTGGCACGGTGAATTTAATGAGAGAAACTGTGCCATTGGCCCTGTGCCATTGGCTTTAAACCAGTGCCTTGATGAAAGCGCTGGTTAAAGGCCATCAACTAGTTCCAGTAGTTTCCCTTATACAGCATTCCCATTTCAAATGTATCCTAATGTCACTGAACATGGAAACACAGGGGACTCAAAAATAATGGAAGAATCCAACATGTTTGTGTTATAGTCACCAGTTGGATTTATTTCTCAGAAATTGTGTTTTACCATGGCTAGCATGGCTACATTGTCGTGTCTTCAAAAAGCTTTGTTGTTGTGGCTGTGAGCAAAAAGAAATGTTGCCATAGTTACTAAAGAATGACTTCCGAAGTTTGTGGCTTTGACTTTGTATCAAGGAACTGATCCACTGATGATTCAACAGGGACATCCCGTTCAAGCTGTGGAAGTGCTCCAACTATATGGACAGAGCTTTTTGCTTCGACCACCAGCAGCACCCAAATGAATCACATTCATACGCCAGAGCCTGATGATGATGACTCGTATGCTTGTATGCGTACTGATAATAAGTACAATCACAGCAGCAACTTAACCTGACCTAATATCTGACACATCGTCTGGTCCGGATTAATTTGAACTTTGGTCTAGAGTGATCTATGTGGTCTACCGGACAAGAAAATATAATCCAAATGTAATCCATAACAGGATGCAAGATATTTGATCATGAAAAGCATAATTTCCCAGATACCAAATACCTTTCTAAGAGGTCTAATTTTCTCATAAATGGTGAACTGCTTTCAGGCTCAGCCAGACCCAAAGCCTCAGGATGCAACCGATGGTCAATAAACACTTGAGTCAATAGCATTGTCTGAATTTGGACATCCGGCCGATACTGGGGTTTACTCAAAAAAATGTAGTACATCAGAAGATATAAATCGTGCAGATCAGCTTGAGGGTTGTAGCAGCAAACATATGACAAATGCTGAGTCCCCAAAAGCTTGCAAGGGATGGGAATAGAACAAACAGGGCTAAGTTTGGATACTGAAATATGCTCAATAGCAAGATGTATGAGAACAGAGGGAGATGAGCATGGCTCATCTTCACATGCGCCGCTTATAATTGACATGGGAACATACAGGAGTCAGGAGTTTGCAACCAAGGTGGGGACCTGCAATCACGAACCCTTTAATTACAGAATGAGAGAGCACATATGAAAAAATCAAACTCTGCTCAGAGGAATTACCATTTTAATGATATTCACTGTTCTCAGTGCTCAGTTTTCTGAACCAGAGTATCAAGGATGTCAGGGATTTTGGAGCCCACTCTGCATGGCAGCTAATTGCAGCTCCTACAACCTTTTCGACATAGCAGATTGAAGTCTAAATGAAGCTCTGACCTTCAATTTGCTCTCCCTTCATCAGTTCCTGTTTTTCTCTAAGTGGCTTGATTTCCTCAAGGTTCTTCACTCCCCCCCAACCCCCCCGTTATTTTCCTCCTCCCTTTCATTTAATCAAAGCCACTGTCTCTTTGTTTCTCATCTCACACCACATGCTACGGTACTGTCTTTGATAAGATCTGCCCACACTCTCCATGATGTTTGATCTCTGGCATGTGTTTTTAATTGCAACACACCACTCATACGGAATATATAAATCCACTGAAAATAATTCATCATGTACCTTAATAATTCTGTATTTCCTTAAAAGAGAAACGGCCTAATGAACACTTACTAGGCTTTTATGACATAAATGAGGGGGCACAGAGGACAGCTCTGAATATAATGCAGCTGCAGATACAGGGCGGTTATTATCAGTGTATACACACAAAAACAAATTACCAAACACAATGGGCAGCAGGCCACCCTTGGACTAATCTTACATCTATCTGTCACATAGACTTAGATTTATAATGGGGGCTCATGTTAGTTCTAGAGAGAAGGAAAACATTATTACATAACAGAAAAGCTGGAACTGATCAAATGGCTTGTTGATATCTTGTGCTGATGACAGTAAATGGGAACTGTTTGGAAATTAGTTTTAATCTGATCTTCATTTCCCATTGTCGCATTATCACACACTGCACTTTAATGAACTTTAATTGTGGTGGTTTTTCCGTCTCTGGAAATCCTGGTTCGGTCGCTCTTACTGGTCTGTCATACAAACACAACACAACATGTTACTAACTAACCACTATGAGCAACCCTCTGGCTTTAAATGAATGTGAACAACACAGAGACGGTGGCAACAGGCAAAGAAAAGAAGACGAAACAGTAAAGCAGCTCATTATTACAGCTAATGCTCTTGAGTCACTTATCACTAAGTAACAGCACAGGTGCAGGCGAGACATTATAAACAGTTGCAAAGTGTGTTGGGATAATGAACGTGCCCCCACAGACCCCCTTTATTTTCCCCCTACACCTGCAAAGGCAATTACAGACAAGGAGCAACAATGCACAAGATTCAAGAGTGTTCACAGCGCGATTTCTAATTAAACTGTAGGGCAGAGGGATTGGGGAAAAAAATCCCCATCACATTGTGTTATTGGACAAACAAAACAAGGGCAAATCAACTATGGGAATGCTCAGATGAGGAGCCGGTGAGCCCATACTTCTGGGAAGGACAGACAACGACAACAACAACAGCAAAAAAAAAAATAAATAAATAATAAACTAATTCTAAGGGTAAATATAAAGCTGACTACTCCTGTGCTCTACGCTGCTCTGCTCATGTAAAGATGTTAGTCTGGCTTTCAGAATACATCCGTGCAAACCACACTATGCTGTTTTCATTCTCAATCTCGGACATAAGATAAGCTGTATTTATTCTTAGCATGTGCACGCTCAAATGTACATGCTTTGCTGTGATAAATGACATGATGAAAAGGTGTTTTCAAAACAGGTCACAAGAGGTGACTGTATGTGTATTTCTTCAAGGACAAGTCCAGTTTCCGACGACCTGGTCCCTGTTGTGTGAACTGAAATCTAGGCAGGTAGACAATTAGACAAGCTTTAAGTACACCGTGAGATTTTAACCCATAAGAATCCAGACCCATTTCTCCTTCAAGGTAAATTATGGGGGACATAGGACAGACTAAATAGAGCACATAGAACACATTTCTGGCATTTTTTTCAAAATACCCCCCCACACCCGTCAAAGATCTAAAATGTTACATATATGTTACAACGATATTTGTCTGATTTGTTTTATATCAATTTGTTCATTTAGTGTGTTTACAACAGGTTAGATGTAATAAAGGACTTGTTATGTAAGCATTAGAATTCTTAAATGGCTTGAATCTTACCTTTAACAACAAAAGACAAGGTTTTTAGCTGGCACACAGCCATCTTGGAAATGTTGTTATGGGAACACAAAGTCACATGACCTGTCATATGACCCACCGTGATGTTCAGCATGTGTCACTTAGGGACTTCATGAGTTAAGGTTAAGGGTAAAGCTGTATAGGGAACTTTTCAGAACATTTACAGGGCTTGTGACACCTGTGTGACCGTGGGTTCTTATGGGTTAATAAAAATATACTTTTTCCTATTCTGCTGTGAGTTAGATCAATATCATGTCTGGACAGTAAATATGTAGCGACAGCTATTAGCTGGTCAGATTAGCTTACTGCAAAGACTATAAACAGGCAAAGCGACTAACACGGTTCTTTCCAAATGTAAAAAATATTTTTCAAAAATGCCCATGGGCACCTGTTATGCTCACTTATTAACACATTATGTCTAATGTATACAAAACTAGCAAGCCATTGTTTTAAAAGGTTTCAGTTTCTTATAACAAGTACTATGGCAGATGCCGACTTGAGACTTAAGTTACAGCGATACCAGGACTTCAACTCTTTATGGGCCAGACTGTACTATCCTGTAAACTCAGTTAAATTTGGCATTTAGAAGGTGAGCTGTATTCGATCCCCATGTGAAAGTGGACATTTATGTTGTTTTTGTTATCCATGACTGTAAAGTTAAGCACATTGTTATTATTATTTATTTAACTGTAACGACAAATATCGTCTCCTGTTGAAGTACTTATTTTAGCCCATATCATGATTTTTTCCCAAGTAGTTTTAGTGTCTGAACCCAACCAAGCAACAATTATTATAGTAACCATGGCAATGTAGTTGGGCACGCCACTTTCAGTACAGTCCATGTGTTTATTACTGTAACTATGAAACAAAGGTCCTGTACACCGTGGGGCGTCTATGGATTGTATTAGAGGGTTGAGAAAAACAATCTATATAATTGTTCAGGTCAGAGAAACAGTTATTTCTAAAAAAAAAAAAAAACTAAATGGAAAAACTCCAAAAATAAGACCAAAGTTTTAATAGACAAGAATTTTTCGTTTACCAAGCAGCACACATCCAACAGTACGATTTTTCTTTTTGAATTTACTCAGGGATTCACAGTGTAATATTTAAAGACTCACACTTTTCTGCAAGAGTCAGAAAGGCATGAATAGTTTAGTGTGAGTTTGTGTGTGTGTGTGTGTGTGTGTGTGTGTGTGTGTGTGTGTGTGTGTGAGTATATGTATGTGTGCATTTACATTTTACAGCGACATGACGGACCCTCTTAGCCTGGTGTGTGCAGACAGCCGAGCACCTGAAAAGCAGTGGGTGATTACCGGTCTTAATGGGCTTAACAAGCATGACAACGGGAGGTCTGCTGTCCGTCAATCAGAGGTGAGGAGGTGAGGGGAGCACACAAGCCATTAGAGGCAAACAGAGAGAGAAAGAAAGAAGGTAGTCAGGCAGAGGTGGTGATGAAGGGATGGAGTCAGAGGTAGGAGACAGACAGGAAGGGTAAAGGCTGTAATGAAGGGAAAGTTCTGTAATGAGCTGCCTGGTCAAAAAGGAAAGGGTCATTTAAAGCTCTTTAACTCTAGATACTCAAGGTGAAATTTGTCATAAAGCTCAAAGCAAACAGACTCTCTTTCACTATATTCTCTCTTCCTCTCAAACATATTTCGCCAACGTTTACATAATATCTTTAAAACAACTATCTCCCCTCTATTTTTCCCTGGTGCTAGACTAAGGGATGGGCGGATTAACAGAGCTGTAATACAGCACTTCAGCCACGCTCTTGCATTTATCAGAGCCAGTGCCCCTCCAGATCTATTTGTCATCACAGCTGTTAGCATGAGTGGAGTTAGTCAGAGTCTACTTTACTATGATGGGGTGTAATGATCCCAGCTTCCAGCTCTGCACAACATTCCCAGCCCAGATACACTACACACTCATTTAGCAGAGGGAAATTTGAGCTGCTGCTGCAGACACTTTCCTGACTAGAGAAGCTGCTGAGAGCTCTTTGCATTCATTCACTGTGGAGTAAGTCTCATGCAGGATTGTGGTAGCACATTTAATGCTGTGTGCATGGTTCAGTTTGGATTTAGGTGCTTCTTTGATAACTCAAAAAAACACAGGCCTTTGATTTGCCCCCGACTCCCATTTTGGCAAATGTCGAAATTATGGAAAGACATTCCTCTGTGCCACTGTAGATCACGACTATAAGCGACACGTTTTTGGATTTGTTTTCTCTGTTCTGTAGCTGGATAAGAATGAGGGTCTGTGAAGTGGATGTTACGTGGGTGTAGATGAGAATAGATTGTAGGTGGATGTTAACATGCCATGCTGTGATAAAGAGAGCGACAACACCTGTGTCTCGCTACTGTAGCTCAAATAGTTTTGGATCAGCGGATGAGATATGATATTGTCTAGTGTGCTGGCATCAAGGCCTAGAAATATCAAACCTGATTACTTGTGAGAAAAATGACACAACTAAAGGTGCCAAAGACAAAATGACCAAACTTACTGAAACCATTTTTATACCTTGGTTGTTTTTGCATGGGTAGGAGGGTCCGTTTAGCTTTGCACCGAGTGCCATCAATAGGTGTCTAGCAATCCCATCCATGATAGCATGCTAATGTCATTCACAGCAGTTCTTTGAGCTAAATGCTATGCACAGCCTTGCAGAGCTGCGAGCATGGAGGTAGAGACAGTGACAAGAAAATGACACAGGCACAATGCTGTCCATAAATGTTAAAATTTGTGACAGTGTGGAAATTCTGTGAACCATATTATAGGCCTATAGAGTTGGGTGCAACAACAAAAATTCTATTCACCTTATGGGGCTGTGTTGTCTATATGACGTAGATTAAAACAAACAAAAAAAAAAAACCTATTGCCTCCTAATGACTTCTGCACAAGTGTGTCTTTGTTTCTTAAGGTCTCAACATACTGAAAACCTCATTGCAAAAGAAATTGGTGTCGTTAACGTTTTGTGACTTACAATTGACAAGTAATTGAATGTTAACGATCATGCAGTTGCATAACTGTCATGATCGGGTTATGGGTAAATATTCACTCCATAAAGTGGCACAGTAAAAGCATCCCTCCCATCTGTCTCAACGCAGAAAACTAAAATCATAATGGAGCAGACAGTATTGTTGCATCTCTATTTGAGCACGAGGATATGTTTAAGCAGGCAGCACCAAGAAAGAATATGAAATTGTGTTATTGAACGGTGGAGAAATGACTAACAGGTCACAGGTGTCATTAGTGGACAGTCACAATAGGAACACATTAGAAGTCACTGCTTTTAAAATAGGTCAATATTCTCTGTCTTGGCCATTACTTAGAAACCGTTGGATCTTTTATTGTGATTAATTTTGTCTCTGCCTGCAGATTAATCTGTATCTCCTTTATGGGCACTCACATTATATCAGCTGGTGCCTGATCAGATCGCTCCCTTTTAAGCTGCTGTTTAGTTCACATTCCCTAATGAACTCCTGTCCTGATGGAGCAATTGAACCTTGGAGATTAGATAGGGATTCTTACAGTTTATCTTTCAGGTTGATTATTTCACTGTGTATGTGTGTGCGCGTGTGTAAATGAGCACTGCTTCATGGCACGCTTCTGCTGCATGTATTTTGTTTTTGTTTCGTTTTTTTGCATGTGTGTGTAATCCTTGAGAAAATGTAAGACTATACTTTAATATTGGGTCTTTCTTTTCATATTCTTCACTTTGTCAGCAGTGAGAACATACCAATTTTAAATCATAGCCTGAGGTCATTTTGCAATTTTCCACAGGAAAACAACAAAATTATACTTTACAGACTTTCAAGATTACTGTGAAGTTGATTAAGTTAAACTTATGGGTACCTCTCAGGGGAAAGCAAACATAAAACTACTTAATGCAACTTCTCAAAGAAGAGACAATCATGTTGCTTATAGTTACATAAATAATACACACTTTGACAGTTTAAATGAAGCTTTATCCAAGCTGAGATGAAGAGAGTTGTCTGTGTTCGTCAATATATCAAAAACCTGTGATTAAATGTAAAGTAACGTCTGGTCCCTGTTCACAAGGTATTACAAATGTATGCATATAAAGGAAATGGAAGAAAAGAAATAAAGCTGACTCTACAACCTAGCTGACTCATCTAGGGAGGGTTTGTTGTGGCCACAGGTTAGAGCTACCACAAACAAGTGTGCCTGGAGGAGAGGCCGGGGGGAACACAGCAGCCAAGAAGCTGGGTGAGCTTTCCAATGCTGTCCCTCCATGCCCCAAGCCTTCTGTTTAAACCCCCTTGCTCTGTAGATACAAGGCATGTTTCAAAAAATTCTAACATTCAAAATAATATACATAATCACCATGTAATGCACTCATACTCAATGAGATCAGGCAATTAATTTACTGCTTTTGTGTGCAGGAACACTCTGCTCCCTGCATTGGAAATTAGGCGCAGCTTTAAAAACAAGTTACATTGATTTCTCTCATTTATTGGGTTTAACAGATTTATATAGATAGACAGACTATTATACATTAATGATTAATTCACTGCACTGGTAACCTGGATATTTTGCTGCAAGAAGCAGATAGTAATCATGTTGACATATGGTCTGTAGCAGGGGTCATCAACCCATCGATCAATATTGATCTTTCAATCTTCCTGGACTCCTAAATTGAATGCAAAGCATTTCAACTTAAAGGTAACGTGTTAATTGTTAGAGCTGCCTCTGCTGGGTTAACATACGTTTTTTATCCGCTTGTTTTCCAAAGTATTGCAAAAGGGAATCATTGGAAGCCTTTATTGTGATGCACCTATGGAAAATGCATTGTTAATCGGTGAGGTCGCAGACCACTAGCACACGTTTGTGCATATATACACATTTCTATGGAGGCCTGGTATCCATGTTACATGAGGTCTGACCTACCATTCAACTGGACCATCATGAGATCAGCCGGGACCAATGACAACATCCTTTAATTCACTGTATAATTTCTTATAATGCAGTGTGTACGGAAACCTGAAGGCTTTGCACCTTTTCCTCCTTTTTGTGATGTTTTATTCAGGAAGCAACGGTTGTCAAAACAATCACCATTGAGAAAACATAAAAAATTATTATTCAATTTGCTTCTTGACAAATATGACAGACATCCAGAGGCACTGGTTTTGATACTGGCTCATGTAATGCTTGAAATTCTTGCTTGTGCGCAGGTGTGAGGATGATGCGCGTCTAGTTTTTTAGAAATTCACCACCGTCCACAGGTGGCTACAGCTGTCCACAAAGAAACATCAGAGCTGTCCCAGGTCGGCATCATTTCATCTCATGTGTGCGTCTCCCCACCATGCACCCTCCTTCAGCTGAGATGTCTGCTAAGATGAAAGAGGCAGACTGGCAGACAGACAGAGAGCAGATCTGACAGTGTTCATGACAGTAGGCTAACATCATGTGGGGAAAAGCTGGACGTTAAAATTTCTTTTTCTGCTCTTCACTCAGTTTTGTTTGCTAGTGGGTCAGTCAGCATCCACGTCAAAGCTTATCCTCCCCCCTTTTCCTCCACCCTCTTTGTATCCTTCGTGACATAACACAGTTCTGCGTCCCGCTGGGCTTGTCTGGGTGGTCACCAAACATACGCACATACAGAGAGAAAAAGTACGGGGGGGGGCGGCGAGCATGCAATCTTTTGGACCTGTGGAGTGAAAGACTGTGGCAAAAGAAAGGTTAGCTAAAGGTCTGGTCCACTGAGGAAAAGAGCAAGAGATAAAGAGAGAGAGAGAGAGAGAGAGAGAGAGAGAGAGAGAGAGAGAGAGACATCAAAGAGAAATTAGTGCAAGACAGAGCCTTCTGGTCTCAATCAGGCTGGTAAACAGTTGAGTGTAATACCTCGTTTTAAATTAGTCACTAATAGGAGCACAATGATAGGACAGCCGCTTCTCTGCAGGAGAGAGGAGAGTAGCCTAATGGAAGTGGGATTGCCTTTTTCACCAGCTGAACCCTGCAGCAGTGTTTTTTTTTTTGTTTTTTTTTTTGGGTCTCAAATGAGCAATTTACATTACTACACCCCCTCTTGTCCCCCCCCCACCCCCCTCCTAATTCTTTCTTGCATTTGAATATTATTTAGGTCTATTTGGGTTGAGGTAGTGTGATCAGTGGGGATAAAAGAACTTAAACAAATTGAATCTTAAGTGGAGGGTAACCTTGAAAGCAATCTGGCCACAATCACAACAAGAGTTTGAGGAGGAATTAGGAGTGAATGAGCAGGACGCACCCCTCAGTACTGTGGCACGTAATTGAACAAAGCAGTTTTGAGTGGAACAGTTTCGAGTGTCACCTGGGAGCCTGCTTGTGCAAAGGCAATGGTCAAAAGGCAAATCACCAGCAAAATGCCTAAGAAGCCATTTCTCATCCATTTGGCAAAACACTGCCTCATAATTTTATTTATTTATTATTTATTTCCCACCCCCGCCCGGAGCTGCTTCGAATATTGATAAGTCATGTGTGCCTGTTCTGCTTTGAGCCTCTTTAACAGACAGACACGCATCATCATGCACATCTACACTCCTTACACAAACGCACATGCACGCACACCACATGCTCAGCCACTTGTCACAGTCAAGTGTGTGCGTGTGTGTGTGGGTGGGGCAATATGCTTCTCTTGTGTTTTTCCACTCGGCCCCTCATCCCACTCTCATCTCACTATCTCCCACCTCTATATATCTTCAGCCATTTAATTAGCTGGACAGGTAATAAATTCTGCGTCTTATGTGCTGCCCTCTAGTTTATTTATTTATCTATCAGGCTTTTAGAGCAGTACAGAATCTGAGGGCTCCAGACTCCATTATAAGGCAAGTAGCATCTCCAGCCTCTTAAGGTTTTAGTCATTAGTTAATCAAGCCGACAGTGTGACAGCTTGAGGGCTGTTGCGTCAACCAAGGCAGCTGTTGCATGCAGCATTGGCACAAAGAAATCTTGTACATAAACATCTTGTGGATACATAATATATATAAATATCGGTAGTGCATGTTAGCTTTTGTGTGACAGTTACAAGCAAATGATCATCTGAGTCTCACAGATTGTGTGCGTGCTCCTCTGTGTGTCTGGCTAGTCAGATAAGAGCTTGTGAAGCCAGGTCCTGCCACATCGCGTCACATCATTTAAGACTCAATGAGCTGTCAGTGATCTCATTGCCAGAGGACATGTGTGTCAACTGCTGGGACACTGGTGAGGTCAGGGCACGGGGTGTTTCCCTCTGTTCACTGGTCCTGCACAGCGCTCTGTCAGCACCTCCACCCCCGCTGATAGTTTAATATTACATCACATGCCTCCATATCAGTGGCTCTGCTTAATCCTTCCCTAATTGAATCAGGCCTGGATTTGCAGTGCTTGTTATTGTAGACTTAGGTGACAGGCGAGTTTATGCGTGTGAATTGAGCGTATGTGCACTGGGATAAGCATGTGTTAAAATCATTAGTTCTCATCTCTCACCATTAGTCAGATTGGCAGAGCTGAAGTGTGGTGGACCCATTGAGGATGTCCTAATTAAATGCTTACAGTGTGGTAAAGTAACATGTATCCTGTCATTGTAATTGGCCACTCTGACAAATACCAGCTTTCACCGAGAACAAGAGGTTAGTGCTTTAGAAGGAAAATCGGACTTGTATCTGTTTTAATATGTCACCTGATGTAGTGTAGTGTAAAAAAAAAAAACATGATTATAATAACTTGTCCGAGAGTTGTGTCTTGTTTTTCCTGTTTTTCTTTAAACAATATACGTGCAAATATATCCAGGAGTGTTGCAATGTCTATCCAGTGTCAAGTCAAGTTGTGAAATGATTTAGCTGAAAGGTCAAGGGTGGTGGTAGGTAGGCAGACTCAGCAGACTTCTTCTTGAATATTATATTTACAGTGCTCTCCATTACACATGCTCCTGGAGCTAAGTGACGGCAAAAAACCAGAACCCTTAGGTTGACCTACACAGTAATATTAATACAAAGAAATCAGTTGCCCTTGGACATCAGCACATTTATATTTCTAAATGGCTCTATAAAAAGGTAAGTTATCCAACACATGACGTCAACAAAATAAATTGTTCTATAAAAAAAAAACAAAAAAAAAACCCTCCACTTGGTTTGGCCCAATGATGTCAGCCGTGACATCACCAATACTATTAAAATCAGGAAATGCTGGATAGGCCCCTATCAAACAATACTCCTGGGTGTCCATGGTGGGTCAGAACAAAGGAAGTAACAATTAAACAATCTTCAAACCTGTAACATGATAACGGTAACTGAAACTCACTTATGGGTTTGTCCTCGATAAGTTATAGTGAAATGAACTTGTGTAGAAAATGCTGTGACATGGTGTTACGATGGAAGTTAACATTTGAGGAGAGTTCTCAACTTTCTAAAATATGGACTTCTGACTTTGTAAATGTATATATGCTATACTTTAAATAGAATCTGGTTTAGATGGTATGTGCTGGACTGGACTGATTGTTGTTTTTAACTACTACTGCACTGGACATCAGAAAAATCTTTTTGGCTCTGATCAGTAACATTGTCCTCAAAGTTCAGATGTGCATCACCATCATTATCAAAATGTGTTATTTATCCCTTTATGTAATATGTCAAGTACAATGTGCAATTTGCATGCCTGCATGCCCCCCACCCCCCCACACACACACACACCCCCACACACACTGCTTTTGCAGGTTCTGTAGTTCTAAAGCATTATGAGTCTATGTGCAATGTGCATATAATTGAATATGTGTGTATGAGTGGGTGTACTCATACTAGCGAGCTGCTAAAGTGCTTGATGGAGAGCCATTACACTCTCGTTAGTTCGGCTTCAGTGCTCTGGGTCTGGAGCACAGCTGCCCCTGCTCCCTGAACACCAGCAGAATCGGACCCAAAAGGCTGCCCCTTCTCCCCTATATATCCCTCTCTCCGTCTGCTTGACCTCTGCCTCCACCCGAGTGCCTGTTAGTTCATTTGGCTCCCTCTGGACTCTCTCACACTGTATTTTTTTCCCACTTAGAGCATGCTCAGTGGTGCCATCTGAAGGACAACACTAAATCCCGAACTTTGCCACCTCACTACTTGCTGTTTACTATCTGCACTGTGGATTTAAGTGGCACAATCTTCAGCATCATCACCCACCACCCTCTGTTTCCTGCTGTAACACCACCATGTGCTCATTCTCAGAGATGTTACCACTTGTCTAATTATGACAAAATTAATTTTTTTTGCTGCATAAAACCTCATCATAGTTTGATAAATTGACAACTTTCCAAGAAATTAAATGTACATGGAATGTACTTGCTCACCTAATTTATTTAACAGCACACTCCCAAGCAAACCTATTTAATACCATAGAATGCTCTCAACACACCCCCTTGATGAAATTTTGTGTTCATTCAGTAAATCGTTTATTTCATATGTTCACAAATCACTCAGCACATATGGCATGGGTATGGTGTCTGGTACGGGTTTAACATCTGACTGGAATAAGGATGGACCAACCATTAATTCAGAAAGGATGTGGACCAGTATTCTCTAACCTCACACAGCAACAATCACCAAACGTTACAGCATAAAATAAATCATAAGTCTTGGAAAAACTGTCAGCGCCGCACACACACCTGGAAGTCACTGTGGTCAAATTCATTTCACCGGTCAAAGAAATAAGTGAAAAAAAAAAGGCAACTGCCGTTTAAAATGGACTTATTATGATCATTTCCAGCTCTATAATTTTATTCCCAGAATCAACGAAAGTAGCTTTGCATGACTCATGGTTTTTACCTAAAATTACCTCCTGTTATTCAGCTTATGGTCAGTTCATGTCCTGAATGACTGACTAGATTTTGAGACTTTTTATTTTTTCACTCCTGGTACATGACTGGACTGTGTATGGATGCCCAACGGGGGCTGAGGATGACACCTTTAGATACAGGCAGTCCACCAAGGTGCTTCGGGAATTGCAGGGAAGCAGAGGAGTGCTTCCATCGCACTGAGCCTTGCCTACATTGTGGTAAATAAACAACTTTTATCACATGTATCATTATAAATCAAGGAGGCAGAGGAACAAGGAAACATCCAACATGTAGAGCAGAGAGAGCAGGAAAAGGGGAGGGAGAGAAAGAAGTTACTGTTAACATGGCTTCGTACTCAACGTGATGACCGATTCTAAATATCAAAAAGAATGAATTAGACATAAAAACCAGCCTCTAATAAAAGTTTGGTACATTCTGGAGCTGGAAGTAAATAGGACGGCCCTCTGGTGCGTGTCATCCTTTCGTTCTCTCACTAAAACTGCAACAAAAAGCAAAAGCCTGAAAAAATTAGTGACTCACTAAAAATGCTGACTGACAAGAAAAACATCTGCTGTTAGGAAACACAAAAGCTGTTGCTCACAAATGTTAATCTGTCGTTGCCAAAGACTGTAGCGACAGTAAACCTACTTGGAGTGGATGACCATACAAAGAAATGGAAAAGAAAATTTGGTCACAATTAACGTGAACATCTGGCATTGTGATGTATGTATGAGAAAAAAAAAAATTACAGGTCTCCTTTGGATGAAAAAGTCAATGGAGTTTGATCTGTTTTTTTAGACTATCCATATGGCAGAGATTGTATAGGGGAGGAGAAATGACTCAGAATCGTTGGTCAGGACACAAAAGCTGACAGAAAACCTAGAATCAGATTGACAATAAAATATCTTATTTATAGGCCCCTTTTTTTCTTTCTTTTTTTTTTACCCTGTCATCTTGCCTGGAGATGAATCAAACTATCTGAAAAGAAAAACAACTACAAACAAAGACGACAGCAACACAGAGAAGTTCAAAAAAGAAAAGTTTGGGGAAAAAGAGTTTCTTTGCTGGGGTTTTTTAGGGGGAAGTCAATGTGGGGGCGGTGCATGTTGCAGTGTGTGAAGCAGAAGGGAAAGATGCACTGTCATACGCCGATTAAGACAAGAGTCAGTGAGAGAGAAATTGAAGAAGAGTATTATTCATCCATGGGCGGCCTTCCATCAAAGTGCTCTTCCCTGAAAAGCACACGCAGATAAAGTAACACACACACACAAACAGCGAAAAACAGACACACCCAAGCAGACAGGGGAGACAAATACATGAATTTCTCAACACTCCAGAGTGCACTCTATTCTCATTCAAATTCTGTGGCAAGCAGAGAGTTTGAGAACAAGATTTGCTCTCTTTATCACCTGAAATACATTTACCTCAGCAGCTGGTGGAGAAGCTTTATCTTAATGAAATCTATCCCTGCTACCGATCTCACTGACATTACACTGCTCCACATCTTGAACAAGCAGCCTGCTACCACACCGAATAACTAGTGATGTTTTGTATTTATTTCTATGTGTGTGTGTGTGTGTGCGTGTGTGTGTTCACAAAGAAGACTGACAGCAAGAAAGAGAGACGTCTTGAAACTTAATATTCGTCATCTTCACTGATGATTGTGATATTTTTGTCAATGAGACACTGACAAGTTGTGTTTTCTTCTGGTTATTTATTCCTGGTGAAAAAAGAAAGATGACTGATTTGGCACTTCCTGGGTGTGTGTGTGACTGTGTGACTCCTCAGAAGTTGCTGATGCACCATACATAATTCAAACATTTTACATCTCTATATTTTTCTTTCCTAAATCATTTCAGCTGACACATCAGTGCATTAACTGTCAATGAAGCATGACAACATTAATGTAAAAGTGAGTTTCACTATTGGCTAGATGTGTGTGTGTGTGTGTGTGCATGCTTGCATGTGTGACTACAGGGGTTAGTCCAGGACATAGACATGATGGCTGGCTCACCGCATGCCCTCAGATCTGTCTAGCATTCTTAATGAACATAATTGGCTCAGACAAAAACATTTAAATGATGATGAGCAGATGGCATCATTCACTCTGGCTGCATAACAAGAGGCTGGCACCCCGATCTGGTGGAAAAATAACAGGTGAAACTTCAGAAATCATCCTCTTCACTCAGGACATCACAGCAGTAATCAGATGTAAATTACTTTGCCAAATAAATCTTTGATTAGCTTTCATTACATGCTGCTTCTGTTGTCTCTGGCCTGCTACTGGTTGCTGCAAACAACCAGTGGCAACCCACAATATTGTCAGAAATGTGTTGACACCTGAAGGAGCCATGCATGTTTTCGTCTGAGTAGCTTTCATATATGTTTGTGCATTCACATTCACTCACACACCCACACAGCCTCACTACAATAACTTTATAGCGCTAATGCTACGGTAAATCTCTACAAACATAATAACAAATGCGAGCACACTCCTAAGACAGGTATTAGAGTCGAGTGTTTGGATTGAGGATAAAGAAGCAAAGCTCCAAATAATAATAATGTTTGCAGAGGTTGGCAGGTAAGTCGTCTCTTTCCACTTGCACTGCTAATTAAAGTCGGCACCGATGGGACGCAGAGGGAAAACACACTAATATAGCTATGGGCTTGAACAGATGCTGCGCTTTGATGAGCACCGGGGTTAGCCTATCATACGTTGTCTCCAATCATCAGGAGAGCGGGAGCAGGTCAGCTTTAATTACCTGGAGAGTATCTGAGGGCTTTCATTTAAACCAGAAAAGGACACCAAGCATGGATGAGAAAACAAAGCAGGAACCATGTACCTGTCAACACACTACTCAACTTGGTTCCTCTGTAATATGTCAGTGTGAACTGTTATTCCCTCATTTGGAAATGGGTTTCCAAGATTTATTTGGACTAATTTGCAGTATCACTTAATGTAAACCCCAGATTTGAAAAGAGAGAAAACATGACAAATTATGAAATCAGATGTTTAATGCATTAACAATATCGGTCAATAGATCAGGCAGTTGAACCACCACTTTCATCCACACTGAATGACTCCACCTCCATGAAACATCACAGAGAATGGTTTATTTTGTTTTTTGTAGAAACACACTGGAGTCTTAAGGAAGTCGTTGGGGTGGTTGTCGGTTGTACAAAACGCACTGTGACATCGGAGACCAGGGTCTCTGCTGCCTAAAGCCTGACCACACTCTCGTTTGTGGTCAAGCTTTAGGCAACTAAAGACTGTAGTTCTGTTTGAATGTATTAAAAAAAAAACAAAAAAAAAACAAAAACTTGTGTCTCCAGTCACAGCTGATTTTTAAACATAAACGGGTTTAATAATGCAGTTACTGCAAGTGGCTATTGTACTGCAAGATAATATATGTATAACACATTGTCAGTGAACATCTCACATGTACTTTCAGTGTCAACATCTTTTGAAATTGCCAAGTATTAAATGTCCTCATGTTAATAGAAAGCATAATTTAGTCCGCATTACATGTCCTTCAAAATGTATTTTTGTTGCAAATTAGTTAAATATAAACCTGTTTTTGGAGAGAGGGTTGAACTGAATAATTTCAACAACGACTGAATTGATTGCCATAAATTTTATGTATTCATTGTGCCCAGTGGCTTGCCAGACAAGAACATCAATATTGGATGATTCTGCAAAACCCTAGATAACCGATCACCCCCAAGCTGTTCTGAATACTACAAGCTTTGTTGGAGGTTTTTACCCACCAAGTCTGTTATTGCTGCTTACTGCACCTTTTCCTATTCCTCTAAGTAATTTAACCAGCAATTAAATATATGTGACAGCAGAAAAGTGGAGCTACCATCCACGTCCTCAGCCTCCTATTTCTTAAACTGCCATGTGTGGCGTTATATTCGACTTAAGATGGTCAAATAGCGTCAAAAACTCCATCCCCCTCACACACCTTCTGATGTCGTGTCTCAACAATCTGACATACACATCCACATCTGTTCCAAACTTGAGGCTTATTTTCTGCCTGGCTACATTAAGTGTATGCTACTGTCTCCGCTGGCATTGAATGGTGATACTGAACATAAATTCAGAGGTGCAGGAATGTCCAACATGGACGTAATTGCTTGGCTGGAAAGTTTTATTTCATGTTCAACTGAATTCAACTTTTATATTTCATGGAGTTTCATTAAGTTTTTTTCTTAAACTTTACAGGTGGATTACTACTTTCTGACACTACTTTCTGAGCAGGTTAGTTAGAAACAGTGACCTGCAGTAGCAGTTATTAGTAATTGCGCCAGCTTTCCCACGCCTCGTTTCTTAAATGCAATTGCGAGGTTCCGTGGGTTGCTGTCTCAAATGTGACCTGTGAAAACTGTGATAAATAAAACCGACACTGGAGTGATTAGTGTCTAATGAGTGGTGTGTTTCAGCACCATGGACAGAGACAACACCTTGTCAACTCCCTGATGAAGGCATCTTCTCAAGTGATGGAAAGAGATCAGACGGGATAACAAGAACAAGAGAATGATGACATGTCGTTAAAATCATCATATACCAATTCTCTATCCTTATGCCATACAGCCCTGATAAGAGATTAATCACATTTATTTTTACCCTCAACCTCAGACAGCTAGATATTCTCAAGATGAATTAAATTTAGACATTTGAAACCAGAGGTAACTGCACACAAATCCAATTAAATGGCATCTGAAAACAAGCCGCAAACCCAACTCAGTTAAATCGACTTGGGTTTTATCACTTTAAATATTTTGCACAAAATAAATTCAATATGAAGTTATTGATACGAGTCGTTAGAGAACTGTTTGAAAACAGTCAGCTGTTGCACAACTGGAAACGCATCAAAGCAACCGCAGCAGTTCATTAGCAACAACGTTTTTAACAAGTTTTAATTTAAAAATAAACTTTGTTTATCTGCTCATTATAGTTTCTCTTTAATTGTGCTTTATGTGATGATCAACAATTACTCCAGCAGTACATTGGTGTTCATGGCTTCCAGCCTGTTGATCTATCCATGCTAGAAACTGAACACGCACGCACACACACACACACACACACACTCGCGCAATCCATGCAAATACACACTGTAGATGTGTGTTTCCGACTGTTTTGGAAGATTCCAATTACCCGAGCTTCAATGATCCACAGCAGCACCGCCTACTGTCAGTGTGCTAATTTAACTTGTGCTAATTAAATATTCATTTTAACAATCAGCACCACAGGGGACTGGTTGTTGGCAGGACCACTGATTGCAACAGTACAAGGGTATAAATGTGTGCGTACATGTGCATCACATGTGACCTTTAGAAACATGCTGCTCTTCCTCTTTGTGTTTTCTTCCTTATCTCTCTTTTCATCCTCCCCCCCTCCCTTTTCTTCTGTTCCCTCACTTGTCCTGAGGCCCTGCAATTAGTGACTTTGCTTCTTCTCTCCGACGCACTGCTGAAGGAGGGGGGACCACCCTGTGTGAGGGGAGCCCGAGTGATCAAGCCACAGGACAATCCCAGAGATTTCATTAAATCTCCATTTAAGGTTTCATCTGCCTCAGGGAGACAGGGGAATGGAGGATGGAATTTGTGCCACCGGCTGAGAGGAAGGTGGAGAGAGGCGGAGGAAGACAGCAGTCGTTCACATCCCTGATTTCCCCTGTCTAATAGGGGGGGGCTTGGCGTATGTTGCCTTGGAGACCACAGGTGTGTGGAAAATGCACGCGCACACATAAACAAATCACATCCCCTCCGTTCAAGTGGAGTTTCCCATGGATTTCTCAACAAGCTCTCTCTCGCTCTCGCTCTGTCTCTATCTTGCAGAAAACATAGATGCAGATATCATCTTCAACGAGGGAAAATTTTTAGCTGTGTAGCTGCAGATGATCAAACAAAGCAGGGGAAATCTGAGTGGAGCAAAACATCCATTAAATTCAGTGCCATAACTCGGGTGACATGCTGTGCAACAGGAGCAAGGACTTGTTTGCTTCAAAGGAAAGGTTATCACGCCGTTTCACAGAGATATTCAAGCTGCCATTTCGGTTTTTTTTTTTAATCTCCAGATTCATGTAACCTGCTTCTTCCCTTTGAGCTGAACATGGCTGTTTGAAGTAATAAATTATCAATGCAGTTTTTTTTTTTTTTTTTTGCTTTCTCTCTAAATATCTCACACACGTCACTAGTTGAGCTCACGCACAAAGAGACACACATTCTCTGATACACATCATGCATAGACTAATTAAAAAGAGCTAGTCTCTGAGGTGGTTTAACTCTCTCACTGTCTCTACTTTGACATAAAACACATTGTTCTGACAGCCATGGCTTGCTCTTATCCTCTTGTTACACATATACAAAGTCACTCACATGGACTTTTTTTTTTCCCTTGAGATTATTTTATGACACTTTAAAAAAAAAAAAAAAGTTTAATGAATGCACAGGAAATGATGCATTAATGCACAGAAAATGATGCATTTCCTATGCAGGAGAGTTGCCGATGGCTAGTTAACCAGAGGCAAGCCAGTACTTGATGCGCGTTTGGCTCATTATTAGCCTGTGGCAGACAAAGAGTGAAACAGAACCGCTGCATTATTTCCAACTTAAAACCTTTGATGCACTCCCGCCTATACTTATTTGTTTGGCAGTGTGGTTGCATACGTCACCAGTCGGCATGATGATGACAAAAAACTGCCATGGTCACGGTCAGACTCCATGAAGCATTCCCCCCACTGTCAAATAATACATTTTACTTTGAAAAGTAAAGGAAAAGACTCTTTATGTGACTTGCAGCCAATGTAGCCATCGACACACGAGTCTAAAGGATGGGTTTCAGGATTGATGGGGTTTTATCTATCTTATATTGCACTATACTGATGTGTTTCAGTACAGTGTTGCTCTGGCTCCTTTATCGTACAGCGAGCAGTTGTGAAACTGTGATGAGCCTATGATAAGGAGATAGGAGGTTGTGTAAATGAACATGAATAATGTATAGGCCTGCTTTGGGCGGCTGGCAGCTGCCTTTGAGAAGCCTGTTTGAAAAGTGAGACTTTCAGCTTGATGCACACGCAAACTTTCCCATGCTGTGTTATGCGAGGTGAATACAGCGTCGTGATGTATGGCGCTGGAGTCCCGCAGAGAGGCATGTATTGTGAGAGACAAGAGGACGTGGCATGAAGCGCAGCGGTGGCACTGTACATTTGAAGCTAACATGCTCTTGAGTGACATCAGCTGTGCTGCACCGAACCTCTGTTCTATTTGTCCAGCCTCTGCATTGTATTGCACACTGTGGTTAGATCAATGAGTTGTTGCGGCTTTGATTTCTCTGTGCAAAATCGTGAAACTAGCCAGCTGTAAAAATGCAGTTATTTGGTGAAACTGGAGGGTTAAAGTAGAGTTGTAAGGTCATTCAATACTAGATTTAAATTCCATAGGAGGCTATAAAAACACTCCCAATTAGAGCTTTGTGTTTGCTGGGTAGGGAACAAGGCAGCTGCTTGCAAACAAGCAAGATAGAGCCTAATAACGTCCAATTCACACACGAATGACATGAGTTCCATCACGTTCTGTGACACGTATAAAAATGTTGACTGGGCTCGACTGTTTGTGTAGTTTGTGTTCACTCGCCCCAAAGTGCCAGCAAACCAACAGATGATAGGTAGCAGCATGTGCATCAGCCACGCATGTGTGGTCCATGAGGTAACTCAGATTCTGACCAGGAACTGTGGTTCTTTGTGTTATTTCCCTCCAGCAAGCAAAAGCAACTATACCACGGTGCAGAAATGATGTTAAAATCCGGTGTATAAACCTATACAAGTGAAATAAAAGTATTCACATCAAAATTTGCCAAATGTACTCATCATGTAGAATGATCCATTTCAAATAAAATAGTGTATATTATATAAATGGACTGACATGCAGGTTAAAATGTAATGCTGCAGCTGGAGGGTGGTGCTAGTTTTGATGAGGGTGGTTGAATCAATAATGATACAGCATTATTTATTTTTGTATATTTCAGTACATTTTGCATTAATGATCTGAATCTGAAAAGCAACTAAAGCCTTCAGATAAATGTAGTGCTGTAAAAAGTGGAAATACTTTAGTCGAGTAAAGAAATGCCTCAAAGTGCAGTGCAGTACTTTAAGTGCAGTACCTGAGTGACTGTATGAACATTAATGAAATAGATTCACAAAACTCAGGGATAAGAGGAAATATTTTGCTCACAGCTGAAACATTTGACTGTTGTGGATGCATCTTGGTCTCAGTTCAAGTTTTTTCCAGACATGGTAGACAGCCGCGACACATCGAAACTTGACCTTTGCGTCTGAACACACATTTAGTCAGTGCTCTCCACTATAACAAAGGTGCCAAACATAAAATTAGAGGGTGTCGTTTGAACAAACGGTGGTCATAACGACGTGCCAGTTTCAGCTGGTTGAGGACCAACACCTTCTGTTTTTTTTTTTCTTCTTTGCCAGACTGGGCCTGAGTTTCAGTGAGTTTGCTTTAAGGCTTGATTTCCTATCACGTCATCTAGGTTTCTCATGTTTGCTGCAACCACTCACCTCTGTTAGTGGATCCTTATGTCCAACAGAATCGCTCTCCCGGCGCTGTTCATTGTGGCTGCTGGACCGTTTCACCGTTGTTATGGAAACGTCATTGTTTCTGTGCCATTGGCAGTGTATGAGTGTATCACTGCTGCCTCCATTCATTCACTTTTGAAGAAAAAAAAAAAAGAATGAAGAGAGGGAAACAATCATTTTGTACCAAATACATCATCACGTGGAAGAATAGCTAAACCCAAGTGTTAAAAAATTTGAATGAAAAACACAAACCGTAAATGTCTTCAGTGTTTGATTTAAAAGTGTAGTGCAAATACAACAGCAATGAGATCTAAAGGTGCTACAAATATGATATTAGAGATGATGACTTTGAGAAATATATCTACTAAGATATCTACTGATCAAATATTGAGTCATTTTAAAACTTGAAAGCTGTGCACGCGTAACTCTCCCTGCATGTAAAGCACTCATTTGAAAAGAGGAAGGCATATGATAAGTCACATGCAGTCGTGTCAGAAGCGGCAGTCAGAGTTTGACGACAAAAGCTTTGAGCTAAATAAGCAAATAGGGTAGACTTTTATTAAAGTGGATAGGTATCCGGCATCGCAGCCTCACCTGTTTTGACAGAAAATCTCTGAAACATTCAGATTGAATTCATGAATGCAAACAGAAACTATGACAGCCGGCGAGGAATTTTGAGTTGAAATAGAGAGCGTCTGCGAGAGGGAATGAAATGCAGCCTCAACTCTCATGTTTCCTCTCATACTGACTGTGCATGAGCAGAGACAAGTTCTGGCACTAGCCCCCAAGCAAGAAAAGCAAGAAAAGAAAAACGATGAGGTGAAATCCTATACATTCTGTCTGTATATGAACACAGTGTGTCTGTGTCCACCTGTGATTCTGTATTGTGTGTTTGTGCGTGTTTTCCCTGAGTCACTATCACACACACAGATCAATGATGAGAGATAGTAAAACTATGACTGTACACCCCGGGGAGACGGCATTGATTTCTGACTGCACTGTGAAAACACAAGACCTTTTCCTGAGATTGTAACAACACACAGACACAGACACACACGACACAGCAATGTATTCTATGAATCTCCAGTCACCACAGTCTGTGTATCATCATTCATTCGTTAATTTTATTGTCCCTTGAAGATAGGAAATGAACACTTTCCTTGTGAGTATTAAAAACTGAACCGAGTGTTTGTTTATTTGTTTGAGTCTTGGAGTGGGTAGAATGATTAAAAAGACCAGAACCAGGAAATGAATCAGTATGTCGTCTGCGTACTTTTAATCATTTGTTTCCTGAATGGGAACACAAATTCCTGGGCGGCTGTGATTTGAAATATTACTGTTCTCTTTTATAATCGCTAAATTAAACCATGGCTTGAATGTCTTCTGTTTAACTGAGAGTAGTATGAAAAGAAAGCTAGACAAGTATTTAAAGAAGACTTAGGTGCAATCAAACCGGTTCTGAGCTCAGACATGGTGACTGGTCAGAATGTTTTTATCATGGATATGACCTTGTGAGATAAGTTAGAGTGTGGCTGTTTTTACTATATTATCCATTAAAAATATATAGAGCACTGTGCAAAACAATCTGTTGTTTTAGCAATGCTAAAATGACCATATATAATTATTTACTGATTTCCTTTTGACAGTGGCCTTTCTGATGCTAAATTATGATTTGAGAGATTGAGAGAAAATTACATATGGTCATTATAGCATTGTTAAAAAAACAAACCTAAGGGTGGCCTAAGACTTTTGCACAGTACTGTACATTTTATACATACAAAAAAAAATAGCATTAAAAAAATAATAAATAAAATAATAACATTAAAAAGAGCCTGACAGAGATAATAAGGATTCAGGTAACCAAATCCTGCAAGTTTGGATGGTGGGTGTGGGTGGGCTGTACTGGGGGCATGGTGGACAGTAGTGACCTCTTCATTGTCATCATTGTCATTTCATTGACATCACAAAATTAGTTGTGACTGTTGTTAAGACAGTTCCTGAACACAAGCTTTCTGATATGCTCGCAGTATTTATAAAAAAACAAGACAACCAAGATTATAAAGAATTACTTTGTCATCAATAAGACGTAGAAATCTCCCTTTCTGTCATATGAGTCCTTCAAAATGTTTGTCACATCCTTCATATTTACATATAAGAGATATCGATGACTTCTTACAACAATACAAAAGGCATTAATATACTGTATGTATGAGGCATGTCCACCTACTGTTAGGAATTATTCAGTGAATACGTATTTCCTTAGAGGAAGTCAGTGAGTGTATATTTACAGAAACAGGGTGATTTTCCATATTTTATTGAATTAAGACAATGATATGCTTATTGTTTAAAACCCATAAGTGATTTTACTGCCAAAGTGCTTCTTATCAAAGGACAAAGTACAAGTCAAATGTGTTCTTCTTCATCTTAACGTGTATGAAAATGAGTGAATGAATGATTGCGTCGGTTGCTGAAACAATCGATTATTCGAATATTGAATGAGTGCATTAAAATGTGTCTAACCAACCAAAGCAATACTGCAAACCAAGTTATTGCATCGTATCCACTGCACCCATCAATAACACACTGCCTCTTGATGACAGTAAATCAGTGCTTGAAGCTTTTTCCAACCTGCTCTCATCCCTTTCCATCTTCCTCCAGGATGGCTGGTTCCCATTGAAACGTCCCCTCTGCATTGGGGCTGTCGCCTTATGATTCAATTATGAGTCACCCTCTGTAACTTAAACTCCTCCAAAGGGGGTGGGGTGGGGTGGGCGAGAGCAGCAGACAGACAGCCGAGCGGTCGGCCATCAATAATACAGTGCAACATCTCATTGTGGATGAAATATACATGAAAACGTTCCACGGAGCATCTACCACTTTTCCAATGGAAAGTGGGCAGATTCTCTGCCGAACTCACAGACGTGTTAACACTTGTCAGAACACACGGACTGCAACTTCTAATTCATTGTTAAACTCCATATTCAAATGTCACCTAAGGAGCTGTGTTATTGTTGTTTAAAGAAAGATAAAGGAGTGGCACCGATAAAGGCTTTGACAAACGAACTATGCTTTTTCTCCTTAGTCAGCCATAAAGGGTGTTGTGACAAGTCTCCACCAAATTCACTCGGAAATGATTAAACTGGAAACTTGTTTTTCCCCTTTTTCCTGTTGAGAACTAATGGTACATGACAGAACGTGTTAGTGGTGCTGTCTGCCCTTCTACGTCTCCTTCAGTTAATTTTTCTCTGCATCGCTCTCTACTACTTAAAGTCCCACTCCAGCTCAGAAACACCACTTTGTCGCTTCCTTTCTCCACTGCTCCAGACTTTATTCTCTTTTTTTTTTTTTTTTTACTTTTTGTCTGCAACACACTCAAGTGATCACACACAACATCCCCTCATCCTGTGCGTCTAATGAGTGTCCATCTCTAGCGGAGGGGATGTGCCCTCTCCTTCGCTCTGTGCTTTGATCTGGTCTCTGACGGGTTGAGGGTCATGCCAGATATGGCGCGTGATAGGTTGTTTACCCCTGCCAAGGGAGATGGCCCTGGTCTTCTGGGAGCTGGACCTCATTATATATGAGAGAGCCATGTAGAGAAGCAGGAGATGAAGGGACACGGAGAGGGGCACTGCGGAAAACAGCAAAGTGCCAGCTGAGTGTGGGAAGAGTGGATGAAAACAGGCGCTGCTGAGGATGTGGGAGAACATGAATGATGAAAAGATGGTGCATAAAATGAGAACGAAGAGGAAGAAAACACAATGGGAGTGGGACGCAGTGGCAGACTTGACACAGCCAGCTTAACCATCACTCTGTTTTTTTATGTGAGGAGAAAAGAAAAATTGGTAGATGAGGTTGAAAACTATGACTTTGTTCCTCTGATCTGAGATGAAAGCAAAATACTTGGAGGGTGGGGGACCAGAGAAACAAAGACTGATGAAGGGAGACGGAAGGAAAGAGCAGTCGCTAACAGAGACGGCACTAATGATACCAAATACGGTGTCACAACTCCAGATAAAAACAACAAGCACACAAAAACAAAGCAGAAGCCCTGAACTTCAAAACAATTTAATTGGAAGTGCTGGATGCTACAAGTATGTGGGTGGTTGGGTCTACTTGCTATGATCTATCCTTCTCAACTGTGCTCCCAATAGCTTCTCCCTTTGCATTTATTACACATTTTAAATCCACACCAAGTCCATAGACCAACAAGTCGTCCAACAGATGTCCCCGGATTCGACCCGTAGCAGCTTAACAGGGGCTTGTCTATCAGACCTTTGTCGTCACGGCAACAATAATATGACCCGTAGGAGGGTACAGGTGTTCTGGATATTTGTCATCATGGCATTGAGAATAAACACGCTGTTAAATTTGTGGTGAGGTTTTGGCACAAGAACAGTTTGGTTCGGTTCAAGTAAATAATGTGGTTGCTTCTTTAAGTTTAGGTGAGCTTCGTTGTCATAGTTAGAGGCTAATAATAATAAACACACTGTATGAGTCATAGATGGTCCAATCATAAAATAAAAAGTCTTGTGTGTATGTCCTGGATTTTATCAACATCCTAACAGATTTTCTTGCTTTATATACTACGTCACCCGACTTCCTCCCCTAGAGGTTGGCTAATAATAAAACATAAAATCTTAACTATGACCGCGATAAGCTGCTTGCACAGATGACTCAGTGTGCTCAGTTTTTACTGGATATCCTTCCTTAGATATAGAGTTTGTATTGATTCCAATCAGACACCCTGTTGACAGGTTTGACAAATTTCCACGCATTCATTCTGTAGCTCTGTTTCCTGGTGTTTTCTGTTTCTCTCTGGATTGGGAGCGTAGGAGGGATGAGAAGGAGTAATGAAGATGAGATGAGGCAAAGACATTTGGGAATCCTTCACAGGCCAGTGGGGGCACAGAGGCTCAGAGAAGCCGAGGTCTCTAAGGAGTTTCTGTTCACTATATACGGCAAGCGGTAAAACAAACATTACAGAATTTATTTCAGGAAGGCTTGGCTGCACTAATGGTGGATGCACATTGCGAAACTTGAACATTTCTGTTTCTAATTAAGCCCTAAGATAGTACAGCAGGAAAAAAAAAGTTTTCTAGATCAGACTTCTGTGAGAAAGCCTCTGAGAAAACTATGAAGTTGGGTTTTTCATCCTGAGACACTAAAAATGCCTGCTGCTTCATCATGCACCATAAATCTGTGATGTGCAAAAACACATGATTGAATGGTGATGTGTTCTTATTTATTCATTTCTTTTAAGAGGAATAAGCAGAAGATGATTGAACGTATGTGTCCAGATGTGTTTTGATCTCCTGCCTGCGTGTTGAAGTGGAGTGTTATGAGGCTTTGATATTGTCATCTCTGTGATGGAGACAAAGCTGTTTGATGCCTTCAAGACTCCCAGCCCTGCTCTAGGTGCCTTAAGTGCAACCTGTGTGTCTGTGTCTATTTCTGTGTACACTCGTATAACACTGTCAGCGCTGATCTTCTTTTATTAGTAAATTAGATTTAAAATCTCTGCAGTTAAAGAGACCTGTAAAACCACAATTATAGTTTATATTTTGTTGCAGCCTTTTGAGCCTGATAATCATGTTGGATTGCCACATCCTTTTACCTCATTATTCAGTCTGACATCATGTTAATCATGTCTGAATTTTATGGTGGTGCACTTTGTTCAATTTTCCCCAAATTAGTCAAGTGATGTATTTGTCCCTCTGTCATTTTTAGTATTTTTTTTTTTTTTTATGTTAACCAGTTTTATCATTTTTATGTTGTTTGAAGAAATATACAAAAAACATTTTAATATTCTTAAAAAAATATTTATATATTAATGAAAATATGTTTATGCAAGTGCACAGGTACTCATACATCTGCTGAGTAAATATAGGACTAAAGCCAGCAAACAGTTTTGTTAGCTTAGAAAAAAGCTGCTAGCTGTTTTCACTCTTTATGCTAAGCTAAGATAATGTGATTATCTACTTGAGATAAGGTCATATCAAAAACAGCTATTTTATATATATATATATATATATATATATATAATTTTGCTATTGCTACATTGCCAAAGTTGGCAGTAACAGCTGTTTTCCTTACCAATGTTAGGAAACAACAATATTAATTATTGTCTATTAGAGCTAGTCCTCTAGCTTAGTTAGCACGCTAACCAGCTAGCCCTGCTCCATTACCAGAACAGTCCATACTGTCACCATCTAATAGCAACCCACTGTTGCCTGCAGTCTGTCCTGGAAGTCTAGCGTTGCTCAAAGGGTGCTGTATGACTTCTTGTCTTCTAAATGCAATAATGAACAAAGCTCTTGTCAAACAATAATCACCACAACCTGCTCCAGGCAAGAAACCACGTTCAGTAATTACAAATTGCCCCTTTAAAGAACAGATATCAATGTAGTGTTAATCCTCAAAACTAACTATCACCAACAAACCTATTGATGAACTTTTGCTTGACGCAGGTTATATTTTCTGACCAAGTGAGTCAGAAGTATTTAGACACACAATTGATTATTTAATTGTAACTTCGTGTTCACTTGATGCTTTCCATTGCATCATATTACAGTAAATATCATTCATTCTTCTACAAATGATGCAATTAATAAAATGAAAAACTAGGCAGGAATCACTATCTTAAGAATGCATTTTCTACTTGTTTACAAATGCGCTATATCCTGCTATTTTACCTTAAGGGAATTATGTGTCCACATACGTACACTTTTTCTTGTAATTGCCTATGATTATCATGTAAATCCTATCAGGTAGCATCTTTGAAACATAAACCATTTGTAGGATTTGTCCACCACCCACAACCACATATACATACAAATCACCGTGCAGCTTAGATAACTAAACCATCTTGCAGTCAGACAGCACAGAGGCAAAGGAACTCTTTCTAGGCTCAGATTATGAACCATAATTGGATTGCATAATAATCCGCTCAAGTGATTTTCAGGATTATACCGCACTAAAGGGGCGAGGGACAGGAATGGAAAGCTTTGGTGCTATCTTGCCTGATAAATATGATCTTTGTGATGTTTTTTTGATTATATGATTATAATAGCACAATGCTTCACCTAAACTGACATGTCACTACTTCATTACTTAGCAAGAAAGTGTTTCCTTTGAGGCTTTATGAAAGAAAAACATCAAAGCAAAAAACAGTTAACACTAATCATGTCGACTTATTTCTTTTTCCAAGTTTGCACATGATTGTATCATTCTTCGTTGTCTGGCAGGGCAGAGAATATTGTCATTCTCAGGTTGTTCACAACTGTGTAATGAATTTTTACTTGAGTAGAATCGTCTGATATGAAAACAGATTTCCTGCTCAGCCTCCACTGAATCAAACAGGTATTCATGTCAGCAAAACTGTTACTGGCAGCAATTTCTGTAAATATGGCACAGTTTCTGAAAAGGTGCGATGTTGGTTTTAGTGATGGAAAAAGGCTGGACTGGATGAACTGTTGTGGACATGTATTGCCTTGTTTGGCAGCTTAAAGACAAATTATTGGGCACAGCTACTGTATATATGTTATTTATGTGTGTATTTATGTGTGTATCATTCCACTTTCTTCTTCGCTTGTAAACACGTAATTACACAGTAAAATGTAAGAGTCTGAGCTGCTCAACTGTCCCCAGTGAGTCAATGAAGTGAAGTAAATGTTAGGTTAGTCGAGGGCCTGATCTCCACTCAAACGCCATCTTAGTTTTTTTTATAGGTTTTAGGGTATAAGTTGAAGGGTTACTTATCTAAGAGTTAAATTATTGTTTGCTATTATTGTTTTTGATGTTCATGTGACTAAATCTTGCCTAAAAGGAATAAATGTGAAAATATTTAGTGTGAAGCTTCAACTCTGGGGCCAGTTTTATTAAGTATACCTGCACGCAACAACACAACTGTTTTTCTGTAAAGTCTAATTTTCTATTTTGATTATTATTATTACTGTTATTATTTTTATAATTAGAAACACCTCTTTGTATAATGTAATCGGGGCCGTGTCCATATACTTTGGTGCCCTTGGCAAGATCTCCTCCAGTAACCCTGGGGCATCTGATGTTTGCCATTTGAATACTTTATGACTAGTTTTTTAACTTTATAATAATTTATTATTTCCAATTTGACTTGATTCAACATCTCTTCTTTGTTATTCCATCAACACCATCACCTTCATCTGTATGCTTAGAAGCTCTAGACTAGACATGATATCAAACATAACCTTATCTATCTCTGGCTGGTTCTAACACAGTCAGGTTACTGTTCATCTGTGCCTTTGTTTCCCCTCTGTCATTTTTGTTCAGAGGAGTAGGTGTGATTAATATGAGACTTTCACTTATGGCTGTCCTGAATATATTTTATAATATAATATTTATTCTAAATCTTTTTTTCTTGAACTATACAAGTTTAATTATACAAGTTTCAGAGCACACTTAGGGCCTTCACAGGAGAGGAGAACCTTTTGTAGGTGGATGGTCCAAACAGGGTTTAAATAGATACTTTAATCTCTGCATTAACTAATTAATGGCAAACTAACAGCAGCGCAGCAGATGTGTGTTAACCTGCCGGACATCACTGAAACATTCAAAACAGCTCGTTTTGTTCTCTGCTGCTGTTACATCCCTGAGACTAAACTGGGTTTAATTTTATAAATAAGCAAATTCAATATTTTCATATTTTATCACTTGTGGCCTTCACTGTTTTAATGGAGCCCAGCAGGGTGATTTTGACAGCTGTCCTTTTAGGAGTGAACATCTGGATTCGTAGCTAAATTCGTATGTCAAAGTGCCTGCCTCGCCACTTCGTTGACATTGCATTACTTTCAGCTTAATTGTTTATCATTATAAGCTTTCTTATAACTCAACCTGCTGAAATCGCTGACTACAGATTAGTGAATTACCAGCGCACATTCGGTATTATCCATGTCTCACAACCAGTAACCAGTGTGGCTCACATTATCACATTTGCGTGGAATAACCTGGTTACTCATATGCCGTTTGAAAAGCAGACAAACAGCAGGTTAGAGTCAGCACCCAGCGGTGTTCTTCACAAGTCTTTTTGGAGTCTCTTCTCAACATCAGCTGTTTAGTGCCGTGTGCTTCTTTTTAACAAGGTTGGACACGCTGGACAAAGCAAATACAAATATTTATACCTCCTTTTTGTTACTAGCCCTGCTGATGGCAAACCAGTGTGGCCTCCTTCGTGTCTAAAGTTGACACTGTTTGTAGTCCACTACAACAACATGCAACATGTAATTGAATTTAGGAAAAACTGGATAATACAGGCTTTGTAGTTGTAATGTTATGGCAGGACGGATGTATTGGACTGCATTAGAGTGTACAGGTGTACCTAATAGTGGGCACTGGGCATGTCATTATGTATGCTGTAACAACTCAATGTGACAAAGAGGTCATTGTTTTGTTTATCTTTAACTTTTTGAAGCTGATTTCATTTTGATTTGAAAAAAATTATAGAAGCACCATCTGTCTTTTCATCGCCCATTCCTGGAGTGGTTTAATGAACGCTTATTGCAATATCTCTTTGCAAGCAAAGAACAATTACAATAGATATATTTATACTATTGCAGCACATTGCAATGAATGACGGGAATGCGCTGCATCACATTGCAAACAGGGAAGTTATATCCATATGAAGGCTACTCAAAGATGCATGAATACACATTGCATCATGTGCTTATCAAGATGTGAATGAAATCATTGTGAGCGGGTGAGATGTACACAACAAGGTGATGTGAGCCCTCTACATTTCACACCGAATCACAAGCACAGCAGCAAAGAGACTCAGAAAGTACAAGGTGAGCCAGTTTTCAGTTAAATGCCGTT
This sequence comes from Rachycentron canadum, assembly GCA_038496675.1. NCBI lineage: Eukaryota > Metazoa > Chordata > Actinopteri > Carangiformes > Rachycentridae > Rachycentron > Rachycentron canadum. Next base: position 14,891,849 of record CM076663.1, on the reverse strand, counting down.
TCACAAACCATGTACGTGGCTCTTTATTAACCATGTGTTGCAGATGGTGGCATCCATAGCATCTAGCCTTTTAAAATGACTAAATGCGGGTTCCCCTTTGTGAATTGGCCCCCTTGATCTTATTATCTGGTTCCATAAAGAGTTTGTTCCCAGCTTGTTAGCAAGACATTATACCGAAGTGATCTTTGTCCATACAGGGTACACAGGCTCTTTCTAAAGAAAGAAGAGAGGGGACTTCACACGATACATAAGAGTGGGTTTTATGTGGAAATGGGAAAACCAGATTGGATAATAGATGAATTATCCATACTCAGACCAAGAAAGTGGGTGGTGTGGCTGAGACAGGGCAAGGACAAGGGATGAGCTGGCATGAAAAAAAGCAGACACGGTTGAAATATGAAAATGCTCCACACAATTTCGAGATTAAAGCTGCAACCACGGCAAGCAAACACACATAATGAGAAAACACTTGAAACTCGCAGCGTATTTAGCGTATTTTGGTAAGACACGCAAGACAAAAAAAAAGCAAGGCATGAGAGACAAAAGAATGATATTTGAAAGAAGAGATAAAAAGGAGGCAAAATGCAAAAGAGTGAGAGAAAAGGGGAAAAACTGTACATGAGCCAGTGGGAGAGAATGAGAAGGAGAGGGAGCAGCTTGCAGCCACTAATCCCAACAGAAAAACATTCTGATTAGACTTATCCTTTCCTCTGAGGATTAGAAGCTTTGATAAAACCTTCAACCCAAACCAAAATCAATTTAGTCAGGGTGTAACATTCCCAAGCAGTATTTTCCTTTTTTTCACCCCTGTAGACAAACCTCTAAGAGTGAAGCCCTGTGAAATGAGCAAGTCTTTTATTTTTCTTACTTTAGCCACTTCCTGCTCTCAAAAGCTTCTCTGACTGAGCCTGATTGGCATGTCCAAACAGCATGGCACAACGTCAACTAAAGTGGTCCTGTGGATGTGTGATATTCACTCAACTCGATATCAAAAAAAAAAAGAAAAATACTAAATTGCAATCAGATCATGCTGCATTACTCTTTGTTGTAAGATTTTTAAAATCCCCCCAGGTGCCAAAGGAGATTCTCTTGAAAAACTGGAGGGCCCTCAAATGCGGCGAGAGAAAGGATACGGTAATCAAAACAAGCCGGGCAACCTTGGTGACCCCCACCTATAAATGATTCATTCAAGGACACAGTGTTTGTCAAAGTTGTCTGGTTTTAATCATACAAAAAGGTCAGGCTTAATTGAGTTCTTGCTGTGAAGCAATTTGGATTACCAAGCTTTGTTGTTGCTTTTGGCCACAATATGTCTTTTTTATATCCCCCAAAACATTAACAATGAAGGTTTAATTGTCAACACGTCTGTATCTAACTGTGATACTGTGAGTTCCACTTAATTTGCAAAATTAACATTGTTTTATTTTCTTTTTTCAGTTGCCAGGAAAGTGAAAGTTTGCATGCATTGGGTGAGAAGATTACATGAGGTCCAACATATCTTTTGTGTGAACTACAGCTTTTAGTAATAATTAATTCATAGCTGATTTTTCAGATTTGATCTCATCCGCTTCCTGTAAATGATCCAAAGTTGACCTTGGGTAAAAGTTTGGCTTTTTCTCTGCAGTGAGAAACACCCTAAGGCAATCCACCTTGACTGCTGCTATAGAACCATACCAGTGTGTGTGTGTGTGTGTGTGTGTGTGTGTGTGTGTGTGTCTGTGTTTGTGTATGTGTGTGTTTGCTCCCCTTTCACAACAAATCAGCAGAGAAAAACTCATTTTTTCCCACCGTGGCACAGTGCTGGGAGTTTGAGTGTAGTCTTAACCGTGCTTGGCAAGCAGAACACACAGTGTAGCACAAGTCCTGAGAGACCTGGCAGCTAAAGCTAATCACTGCAAAGACATGACACACACCCACACATCTGCCCACGCCCCACTCCCAACCCACCCATCCCCTCCCTCCCTCCCTCACACATATTAGCACATGCAAATGCACACACACTTGCATGCACAGAGGCTATTACACACACAATTAACAGGAGGGGATGCAGAAGAGCGAGGGAACGTACTTCCAACTGAAACTGGATTAAGAGTGTCAACTAATATAGAACGAGCGAGTGAGGGTTCCCCCTGAACCTTGTGGTGAAGGGATAGTGGCATTGAAGAATGAGCTGCACGGTTTTTGGTTAGAAGATCATTTGGATTCATCATGGATGGGAGAACAAAGAAGCGGGGAAGGGGAGGAGCATGGCGCGAGGCCTCTACATCCAGGGAGGTGATCCTCTGTTTGAGCGCCCATCCGATCATGATCAGCGCCCACGCCTCGATACAAGCGGGCAGTCTAAAAATACGCGAACAGATGATTGCACAGGACAATTCTGTACCCGGCTCCTGTGACTATCTTACTGACTTGCTTCCTCATTTGCCTCCCAACTCTCCCATGTCCCTGTTTCTCCCTTTCTTTGCAATTTCCTCCCATAGCACTGACTATGCGTTTGTGAATCTGCAGTGCAAGCATTCTCTGTGCGCCCATTCCCGTCTCATACTGTATATTCTCCATCTGTTCACAAGGGCCCATTTGATGCAGTCTGTCCCTGGGGTGGGCAGAACCTCAGGGGCAGCTGGGGGCATTAATGCCCACTAGCATACCCATTATACTGCCCAAGGCGTGCCTGTGGTAGAGAATGGCCAAATATCCTTCACCGTGAAGGATACTTGGCCATATAATTGACCACCTACAACAAATAGGGAGCAATAACGCCATGGGTAAGCGTGCTTTGGAGATGACTATGAGAAAATAATGGGAGTGCTGTCTGTGTTTATTCATGGGAAAACAACTTCTTCCAGTATTTGCCAGTATTTGGACAGTGACACAGTTGGTGCTCTTCAGGCTCTGTGCTTCCGTTTAAAATGAAATAATGGATAAGACACTAAACAACAAGTCTCAGTTTTAATGTGAGTAGGTTTATATCAATATAGAAAGAACTGTGCGTGAGATATAGTCCCTTCAACACCTGCTGCCAAAATGACATGGCTTTAAAAGTAACTGGACACCTGGCTACTAAATTGCTCTTGGGCAGTTGTGTGTTGTTTCACAAAAGTCGATAGAGAGCTGAGTTTTCATTTGGACCAAGGTGAAGTTGTCTCTCAGTGTGAGTATTGAAGTGACTATGCAAGTGATTTAGATGATGATGAGGCTCAAAAGAAAATAAAAGCAGGCGCACCAAGGAAAAGAAGACGAAAATGGCGAATGACCTGGGTCAACCGATGGAACACAGGTCTTAGGAGTGGAGTGAAAAATCATTTACATGGTGAAGAAAAATATTGTAAGGACCACACAGCAAGTCAAGTAGTGCACGTGTTTCCTTGTCAACACTCGAAAGAAGACATGAGTGCAGCCTCACAGGATTCACTGTAAGACACAAACCACTGGTAAGATGCGAAAACAGAAAGGCCAAGTTGAGGTTCACAAAAACACACAAATAGAGACGGGTTCTTAAGCAAAGTTCGATGGTCTGATGAAATAAAAATCTACCTCCATCAAAATGCTGTGTGGAGGAAAAAAGGAACAGCTCACGACCCAAAGCCACCACCTCAGCTGTCAAACATGACGCTGGCTCTGTTGGGGATCAGGAGGGAGTGGAGGTGGCAGGAGCATCACCAGGGAAGGTACACAGTGTCCGCTGGTCACAGTCTTCAGGCACTCACTGACTGAAAAGGATTTTCCACAAAATACTGAATATGATGATTTTTTTTTTTTTAACTTCATGTGTCTGTCCAGTATGTGCTAAAATGGCAATATCTCCAACACACTTCTCTCTATATTGATGCAAACCCACTCAAATTAAAATTGAAACTCGTCACTTTAATGTCGTCCTATTCATCACTCTAGTTCAAATTGAATGTGCTGCATAGAACAGAGCCTGAAGGCTAAAAACTGTAACTGTGCAAGTTCTATACTGTATATCAGATTTGAATCTGGTTGGAAATATGTTTTTTTAATGAAACTCGAAGAGTTTTTTTATGCATTCTGGGTGACTACTGACAGAAACTGCATATCACGAGCATTATAATATCATTTAGTGACAGGAAAATAAGGCCCACTAGACTTAAAAGCAGTTCATGTTGTTGGCAAAGATGACGGATAAAACAGATGAAGGTGAGAGAGACGATCTTCAATTTCATATGCAGCATTTGAGGTTCAAAAGGCACAGGATTAATTGTACGACATAGAATTGGACCTGAAAGGTTACGGGGGCGGTGAAGTGCATGAAGTGAAAGTGCGTCAGCACAGTGCTGTCAACCTGTTAAGAGGTAGTAGTGTGTGCTTGTGTGTCTGTGTGTGTATGGGTAGGTACGTACATGCTGTAAAGAGATGTTAAGGAGCTTGTTCCATCATGCTGATGAGCTCTGTAATGCAATGTAGTTGCGATTCCCCTACAGAAGTGAGGACACTTTCCAGAACATCATCTCCATTATCTGTGTATACATTAACCTTGAGTGCGGTGGGAGGCAAGGGAAACAGCACACATAGGCGAGCAGACACACACACACACAAATACACACACCAAAAATCCATGCATGAAAGTACACATTGAGATATTTTGTGTAAATTATACAGATGCAGAAAACTGCATCTTAAGAAAGTGAAATATTTCATAAGAATTGTATCTCTCTCTCTCTCTCTCTCTCTCTCTCTCTCTCTCTCTCTCTCTCTCTC
>CM076663.1:14765871-14886730 GCA_038496675.1 Rachycentron canadum | reverse complement strand
CTCTCTCTCTCTCTCTCTCTCTCTCTCTCTCTCTCTCTCTCTCTCTATATATATATATATATAAAATTGGGAAACTATTTCTACACAAAAGTTGAAAACAAGGGAGGAGCAGCACCAACCATGGAGGCCAGAGTTAAAATGTATTATTTTGTGCAGATATTGTGTTTAGATGCATCATTTCCAAACACACATACCACTTTAAAGAAAACTCTGGATTTGTGATTGCATCGATCTTTTCCGCTCCCTGTATCACAAACACTCAACAGGTCAAGCTGAGAGGTAAACAATATTGAAGGTGGGTTTATGTTGCTCTTGTGTTGCAGACTGTGGAGAGATGAGCATTTCATATCAGTTGTATTTCTTTAGTGTCTCACAGTGACAATGTCAGTCTCTTCTGGCAGAAACATTTAAGTCTCCAAAGCTGAGTGTCCCTGTTAACAGATGGAAAGATATTGCTTGCAATGCCCAGACCAGGTTTATGTCGTGTAGCTGGCATCAAATAGCTTGTTCAGAATATGGATTTTGAGAAAGGATCTAGTTAAAGGTCCCCTGCAGAGTTGTTGACCAGGATGGAGCAATGTTTTTGAGTGGGTTCCCATTTTGTTTTCAATGTGCATGGGAAGGAGGATACGCATGCATACAGGAATACACATTACAGCCCTCGGCTTTGAGCTATTCCAGTTATTTTCAGACTAAATTGCAAAAGAAACAAACAGCAACGCACCTACTAAGCATATGAAGGAGTGGGGAAGCTAGCTAATGTGGCTAAAAGTCTCACTAAACACACACTGAAAATCTTCCTTCTGTCAAATTCCAATTTTAAGAATTTCTTTGATGTTCAAATGCACTGCTGGTGTGTTCAGTACAGTACTGTGAGGTGTGGTCAGGGGTGAAACAGACTCAAATGCACCCTAGAGAGGAGAAACAATGCTTTTTAGGCCTTTACTGTGTAATGCGTCTTTTTGTATGCGCCGGGTCGCTTTGAAAAAGACAGATGTAACAATATCTAAATCCCATTCTCGACTTTGATCATTCAGGGCAGACAGCAGGGTGGCAGGGTAGCGTGCTGGTGCCGTTTACACTAAAGAAGTGGAAGCTGCAGCATCCCTCGGAGAGAAATATTGCATAATGAACCGATCCCTCAGTCAAGATCCTCGACTGTCAAGGACATACACTGCGAGCCTAGTAATGCTGTATGTGCGTGCGTTTACCGCTGAGCAGAAGAACACAGCACGATCCACGGTTCGCCATAGTTCTAATGTCAGATTGATCAAGATGCATTCAGCGTGGGATGAAGCCTTGTGAAGGTCTCCACATGCAGGTAAACATCCCTCTTCAAACACAGAGCAAAAATAACAAATGAGCCACAGTCAGGTCTTTAGTGAGTGTGTCTAAGTGGTTACGAATTGCTGTCGAATCAGATAAGGTGTGCTTCAACTTTCCATAGAGAGTATGTGGTTTGATGTCGACATAAACCAATGCAAACGAGGGCTCTGACAGATTGTAACCGATGGTAACCACAGCAAGAAGCACACTATTGCAATTAGGGCCTGTGGAGGTCCCATGAGAAACGCACACACACACACACACACAGACACTCGGGTCTGCACACATTTGTTGTGCACACACAAAAACAAACAGCAAAGAATATAGAGTTAGACATTTTGTGTCTGGGAAACGACAGTAATTTTATCCGTGTTTAGTTAAAAATGTCAACTGCCATGCATAGCACACAATGACATACCCACAAACACACACCCAGCAAGGACATATTTCCACTCTAAAGCAGCATCAGCCGTAATTGGTTTCCTGTGACGGAGAGTTGACAAAGGGGTAAAGAAGGGTTTATATCTGAACTGTAGACAACCTTTTATTTCTAGCGTTCTGGGTGGGGGGGGGCAAGAAAATTCCACCATTAAAAATACAGAGAGAGGATAATGTGTTTTTGTTGCATGTTGCAAAAGATCCGGCGGATGTAGCTGGTGGCCATTTAACAACCTTCATTTTTGCAAGTGCAAAAGTAAAAGGGATGTGAGCCTCCTTCATTGAAAGTTGTCCTTTCGAGCCTGTGTTCTTACGCCATAATATCTGTGTCTGACTGTGTGTGCACAGGATTTGAAATAAAAAAAGCCTGTTTTCTTCAGCTGATTCTTAATGTATTGGACATCAGGCACTATGTTTGACATTTTGATAAATACCATTGCGATTGTCTTGTTAAATGAAATACATGTGCGACAAGCTTTTATCCAAAGTGTTTTACATTTCAGTGGATGCATAGATTTGATGTGTAATTGGCCCAAAGTGAAGTGTGGAAAGGCCCCAAAAACCAAGGGTGATGCTTTGGCATTCTAAAGAAATCTGCATCTTAAATTCTTTTTTGTTTGTTTGTGTTTTTCCAGAACATTTGAAATTTTACGTACTGAATTTTAATGTTTCCAGCTGACTCGGTTCAAAACAGCAAGTCTGTGAAATGTCTTAAATGTGCACAGATTTCATGGCTAAAGCTACGTGTCAGCATCCTGACAAACTGATGACTCATGTTTGGAAATAAAAAGCAGCATTGATGCTGGATAGTGAGGTGGAGCTGCTTAGCTTAACTAATATACGCCACAGTGTTATCAATAAAATTTCTTTCACGTGTTCCAGATTATAGCATAACTGTGTTGGGATAGAAAACTATATTTTGAGGATGATGTGTTAGCAAATGTAACACAATCAGGTTAACTGGCTTGACGGGTTTGCAGCAGTTTTTGCATAAAGTTAAAAAAAAAAATCCTTTTTTTCCCACAATACTCATATTTGTGCAAATATATTACCTTTGACATGACATGTCTATCAGGTAATACCACCCATATTTAACAATAAATTATGTCACCAGAGATCACTAAAGCAAAGTAACAATCTGTACAAATATCTTCTGCTGGAGAATGTTTCCATTAGGGAAAATTATTATTAACTATTATTAAAAACTATGTCTGGGGGCTGACAGTCAAAGTACAACTCAGCATGTTCTGCCATCTTTATTGTATTTCGAACAACAATTACCTCTCACCAGTGCAGTCTGCAGCAATAAATAGAACTTTATGGAGTTCAGCTTCAAATGTAATGGCCAAGAGCTGCTGAAATGCTAACCCTGTCACCTTCCCAACCTGGATTGTTTCACAGTTATCCAACCCCAAGTCAAACCAAAAAAAAAAAAAAAATGAAGTATTTATTTTCTCCCCCAAGAGAAAGAAAATCAGTGACTCTGTTTCCGTGTAGCCATTTCGAATCCAGGCTCCAGTGCCAAGGTAAAAGAGAAGGCAATGATACGGAATTTATCCAAAGCAGGAGGAGCTTGGGTTTCAATCTCCGTGGATAATGTGATGTGGCATGGCCAGCACTGAGAGCCAGTGCTTTTGTAGGAAAAATGCTTCATTGTAAGGTGACTATATGAGAGAGACAATAAAGCTGTTTACATGTTACTCCAGAGACAGTGGTTCCCCGAGGAGTTCCTGGAGGTAGAACTACCCGACAGCACCCCAATAAATCTTGCTCCAGCACCTTATATTAGGGTATCCACTGGTAAGTAACAGCCATCAAAGGCTCGGCTCAGTCGTTCTGCTGTGCTGACTTGAATGCACATGTTAGGAACGCATAGGACACGTAATAGCACTATAACATTGTGGTATTTGTTATGGATATGTTCTCTGGCTCTTTCGTCTTTAGTTAATTAGTGATTATGGGCAGACGATCTGCATCTGTAGAGTCTGTGGAGTAACAGGTGTTGATAGCAACTGCCTGCCAAAGGCATGGTGGACTACAAAAGGAAGGACACGCTGGTAAAAAAATAAAAATATATAAAAAATAGGAAATAGGACAGTTGCCAGAGAGGAAGAAATAGAAGAGAGGAGAGGAAAGAAAGTGGAAACATGCTAGTGCAATACAGCATGAATAACTTAGCACAAGACCAACCTTCATTTTATAACTAATTCAAATAATCAAACATTTTGTTTTGTTTGCATACATTCATAATTCATACTTGGAGCCGCATCTTAAATTCTATACCACAAGTCAATCAATCTAAAAATGCAAAATAATAAAGCACAACACGACAGGGGTGAATTCTTGGCCACAGGTCAAACTTTAAAATTCATCAAGTTTGAAGCTGATATCCTTAAGGTAGACCACAGCATACACTATACATGACCACGTGTGTATTTGTCTCCCTGCAAGGTCAGCGAATGGTCTCGTGTGCAACCTGCCTATACAATGAGGTCTCTTTTCAGAATTTATCACTGTGTAATTACTGTCAGTCAGAACCGTCTTTTCTGATAAAAACGTGTATGCGAGTCCACATACGTACATGCATACTGACATACACATGGGGCCAGAAAATGTGGTGTCCAACTTCTGGCCCCCACTGTACATGCATGCCAAGATAGAGGCACGTGCGCGCGCACACACACACACACACACACACACACACACGCAGAGTAGTCTGTATGCAGGAAGCTCCCACTGCTTCCCAATACCCCTACAGCACAAATACCAACACATACATGCACCTCAAGCTCTTTCTATCTCACACCAACGCACGCACACACACAAAATCAGATCTTAATTATTTTATGCTGTCATTTCAAATTGACATGTTACATTGTTAGAGGAGGCCTATTTTTGGACTGCTCAGTTCTACAGTGATTTTAAATAATGAAAAGCATTGTAGGGTAGAGAGCCCAGAGCTCATTGTGTAACGTCTGCCAGTCTGGGCTGACTAACCAAATCAGTCACTAGTGTGATAGATTTGTTTACCAAACCTTTTGACAAGGGGAACATTATGTAAGTGCTTGGGACTTGTGTTTGCCTGTGTGTGTCTGTCCCCATGTATGAAGCTCCATGACAGACATGCAAAAGATAACAATGAGAGATAGCAAAAATAACAGGCATGGCAGAGGTAAAGAGCACCAACACACAACTGCAAATAATTGGTATTTTCCAGTTTGTGATATACTGTTGTGATACTTTATTGGCCACTTTCCAAAAATAGTTCCATGTGGGCTGAGTTCAAATTGTTAGTTTATGCCAGCATCACTTATTTACATTAGTCCTACTGTCCTACTGAGCCCTACTGTTGCCATGGTTACAGGTATACTTACTGCACCAACAGCACTGTCAGCCAATCAGGTGTTAGTGCTCTATGTAGCTATTGCAAGTAGAATATGCGTCTTTTATGAATAGGTTATTAATCATTTCTAATGCCTCTAATGTAAATAACAGATTTTGGCCACCAACAATCACAGACAGACAGAATGTATCAATGCACGATTAGCTATGGAGTCTCATTTCACGTATGTCAATTTGGCAAGCAACACAAATAGCCTGGCAAGGGACTTAATCTGTTTCCATGTGGAGTGCAGCCATTTAACAATGGTTCTATACTGGGTGTACGAAACTGCTGGCGTGCGCAGCCTTTTTTGTTTTTGGTTTTCTCAGGAGCCGCTTCCACAGAGTTTGTTGTAAACCATTAAATGAGAGAAGTAGGACATTGCAGAAACAAAAGATTGATTAGCATTTATTGATCCTTGTTTATTGAAAGCTGGCGAAAGGATGTGGTCTCCAGCGAATTACAGCAAAATTGCTTCCATGCGAGGACAAGAACATTCGCGGATGATACACAGGTCTAGTCATCATAATACCACTGTGTAAGGAGTCCAACATTACAGCACCTTCACAATGTCCAGACCAAATCCTGTGTCAAGTGGACAGTTTACTGTGTTTTGAGAAAGACCTTGGAAGTCTCTCAAACCTGTTAAACACCTGAGGTAGCTTTGGTTTCTCATCAAAAGGAGAGGAGGGTTCAGGCTGGTTTCTTCTTTTACAAGGTACAGATATTGAACATGGAGAACTTGTTCACTTAATTTTTCAAAAGGAAACCTTGGGATTTATGTGTATTTTTGAAAGACTAAAAATATCTGATTGCATAAGCAGATTTTTAAAACATGACGCAGTGGATTTTAACCATTTATTGTTCACTTACTCTGAGGCGCTCGTGCATAATCAGCAATTCGTTTGCATTTTCTCACCATTGTTCTGCGCTTTCCTATACAGTGTGCCAATAACCCTGTGAGCTCTCCTCATCACAAGAAGACCCACTTTATTGTAAAGTGAAGCAAGTATTCTTGAGCTAAAAGGAAAAAAGAAAATACACCTCTGAGCTTGGGACATAAAATCCAGGGGAAAATCTGTTAAAATCTCTCTGAAAGTGAAAATGACAAACCTTAAATATATGTCACCATGTTTATTTTTTTCCCCCAGACAGAGCTCTGTGCTACAGCAACGCTACACAAACCCAAAGTGATTATTTTCTAGCTAATCCTAACATTAATTAGATGTCGTATCTTAAACAATTGTTAAATTTTGCACTGTAAGGAATAGCAAAAAGTGTTACCCACCTAAACAAAGCCTTTTATAAGGAATAATTTGGCTCTGCACAAAGCTTTATACTTGTTTGCATTTCCGTTGCTCTGATGTTCTGCAGTCCCTGTCAGGGTAATGGGCCACATAGGTAATAATGCAAACAGCATAGAAAAGCTATTATGAAGTACATTGAATAATAGATGCTCTCTATAATGAGTACAGCAGGCTGTTTAAAAACTAGCGCTGACTGCCTGTAAAAAGCCATTCATTAAGAGTTCATGCCTAAAAGGAAATTAAATTCCTCATCAAAAACCTGCCAGAAAATAGCAGATTGCTTTCCTAAAGAGAGAGGTATCTTAAAGACTCTCTGCTTTCTACTATGAATACAGGCAAGACTTGTTTCCAGTGGCTGTGCTCACTGCACAGTCATCCCTTTTATCCACAGTCAGCAGTTCCTCGGTTATAATTAGTGTGCTAATAAAGAAAATAAAGAATGTGTAATAAATCATCTCTCCCTTCAAAAATGCTTGATAGATTTTGGCTCTACTTCTCAGACAACATCACAGACCGTGTGAGATATGAGCTGCTGCTTCACCCGCAGTGAATGGACTGAGTGGATGGCTCAATATGTGGTTTGCAAACTGGTGAAGTGGATGCGGAAGAGAATGTTCTTTTGCTGGAGGCACATTATGCTGTGTAGCTGTAAGCTGTGTATTTATGAGTTGGCATCTCGCAGAGTTCAGGCAGAGGTCAGCGTAGTAGATGGCTAGTTTCTTTGAGCCTTATGTTCACTCGGGTGAAAAGAAAAAAAAAAAAAAAAAAGGTATGTGCATTAGCTGTACCATAACCTACTAGAAGTCTGAAGAGGGGAGAGAGACACAGAGACAGACATGGAGAGTGTGGGAGTGAGCATACAGGAATGCAAAGCACACACAAAAGACCAGAGCAAAAAATAATTACAATTCTCTTCATTATCTTTAGTTTCCAAATGCATAATGTAATGTTGTACAAAATGCTGTGACCTAAACCAGAGGGCCCACTCCTCAGACAAAACTGAGACAACCAACCACGAACCCATGACAACCCCACTTTACAATTTGAAATGGCTGTCCAAATCACCACTTGTTTTCAGCACAGGGCAAACATCTGTGTATGAAGGCAGAGAGGAGGCCGTCAGCGTTCCAGGAATATAAGAGCCGTGTTGATGAGTCACTCAGAGCCTGAATAATGTCAAAACAATTATTGATACCATAGCGCACGATGGAAAAGGTCCTACTAATGGATTTGGTCAATGCTATTATTCGTCTTCTCTCTGGGGGACAATCAAGTTCAGTGTTTTGGAATCACAGCTCACATATTGGGGGCTCTGGGCAGGAAGTATAAAGTTGTCATTGAGTCGTTTAATGAGGACTCCGGACCATTAAAATATGCCAAGTTAGTTACTATTAGTGACAGTTCACAGTTTGACAGGATGCACAGATAACATAAAAATGTGATGATTCTCAAACAAGTTCTGGAGTCATGAGGAGCGCCATTGTGAAATGATTACGAAGCCGATTTATGGGCCTCTCTTAACAATGGACACCATCAATAGTATTCTCTGGAAGTGGTAGTAGTCAGACATACAAAATGTAACATAAATTGCAGCAATTGGCAAGAGGGTTTAAAGGGGCTATTTATAAGTTTTTTCTGCCTGCCAGACCCGGTTTCATGCTGGGAAAAAGGTGTTGGTGTTTGTTGCTTGATAAAAGCTTTGGCCATTGATGCTCTTACAAGGCAAAAGGTTATAATACACCATCTAAGCAGACTGGAGGCTGCAGTGAGTCACTGTCAGAAAGCAATGAGACAGGCCAGAACTAGCTGTTTAGTATGCTAACTAGAGTAGAAGAAAGATGATAGAGACACGAGTTAATATTGTCGTTGCTTTCCACCCCTGGAGATAGCTCTTGGGGAGTAAACAGTAAACAGTTGTTAATACTAACATTGGCTATGTAGCAAAAGCAAAACTTACAAATAGCTCATTTAAAGTAACTTAACTGTCCCCGGGAGGTCTGGGGCACAATCTCTACTGCAGGTCTGCTACTGCTGACTTTGGTCAAAAGCAGGTCAAATCAATGGGCAAAACTACAATAATTGAGTTCCTACATCCACCTGTCCCTGTCACCTGACACTGTGTCTTGCCCCTTCACCCCCCTTTCTGTGTCTCCCAAGGGGGGTGCGGCTCACAGTTTGAAAATTTCTGACCTTTTCTGAAGTGGATTCAGAGACATGGAAACATGATTTAAGAGGCAGAACAGAGGAACAGAGAGAGAAAAGAGAAAAATATCACAATGTTTGCATATAAAAAATAAATTCATGTTAAGTAAGAAAAAAAAAACTGACGTGAAATATGACTCCTTTAATAGATTAACAGTCATACTCAAAGCAATGGGTTTAGCCTGTAACAATGGCATACAACTATGTAATCAAATCCTTTGAAGCCAAACTGCTTCTTTTGTGTTGTAAAAGCATAAAACCATAAGTCTTTCCAGTCATACCTCAACTTAATCTTATTATTATTGGTGGTAGAACATTCATTTTATATCAGGATCAAAAGATGAAGCTAGAACCTTTAATCGCTCAGTAATTAATGTGTGGATTTCAAATGATTACTCATGTGTGATGCCGACAAGCATAGAGCGTCGCAGTCCAAGTGTGAATACTTTATATCCATTTCATTTTCAGTGGCAGGCAGCTCATCTGAGCCCACATTAATTTCTTGCTTAAATTAAGGAAATACTCAGAGCCTTAGTTGCCTAATGAATTATAGTTCAATTTTCCATCCACCTCTTCCCAGTAGAGCTGAATGAGCCAAAATCTCTCCAGTTTTGAGTCTCTCACCATAATGGAATTCAAACCATTAGCACCTTTCCCCTCCAATGTCGGGCAGACAATTGTTCCTCAGTGATACTGCCATTAGAACAAGCGTTTCAGATAGGAGCTGCTCTTTGAACTGTCATTTCTGGGATGTGTTTCAGTGAAATATATTGTTTTTTTGGGGTTTTTTTTTGTTTTGTTTTTTAAAAAAAACACGTTGACAACCATCCCTTATTAATTGACTCTTTTGTCCTGTCTCCCAGTCTGAGCCCCTTTGCTTGCCTGCTCTTCTGTTTTGTTCTGCCATCTGTACACATTGAAAATCAATCACCTCACAGCCTCACCCTCACCTCCCCAACCCACCCCACATTCATCATTTTCTATTTGGTTCTTCTCTTTGTTCTGTCCCCACAGTTGTTAAATAAAAGAGGGACACGAGTACAGTGTAGGGCAGGGAATCCAGCAATGTGGCCATAGAATGACAGCACCGCTGCTTTGTGCCTTATTATCGCCTGTGGTAGTTCCACTGGAGAAACCTGCACTAAACAACTGCTTCTGAAATGGTTTGGATTATGACAGTGACTATAGGGACGACCACATGGGCACACGTGCAACGTTGAACACGTGTCCGTGCGCCCAACTTTAACTGACAGCGGTTGGATGGAAACTTTTGCACTCAGCTCCGAAATCCTCTCTCTGTAAATGTTTTTCCATCACAGCTCTGATGTGGAGGGAGCAGACAGGCCAGGTCCATCGGGGTAGTGGGCCAGGAAGCTCTAATATGGGTCTTATCTATGAAGGTCTCTCTCAGGGATAAAACGGAGGCTAAACCCACTGGAACTTGCTTTAGTCTGCTTTTGAAGCTGCCTCTAATCTATGTGCCATCAATTCATAGTGAGTTTGTGGGGTTTTAAAGTTGAATACTAATATTATCTCTGAGTTTTGACCTTTTATAGGCGAAAAGGGGGTAATTCTCCTGCTGTCAGATTAAAGGAGGCCCTGGTTCAACACTAGGAACATCTGCTAGGGAAAATCTTATGGAAGGCAGTCAAAAAGTTTAGATCCATGCCTTTTCTTGTTTTGTATATTTGGCCTTCAATTAAAAAGAAAATCAGCCCAGATGGCATACCGGATCATAAAAAAAAAAAAAAAAAAAAAAGCATTAATCATCCATTTTATAGTTCACTATTTTAAACATGCCTGCCTACTACATTTTGAACAATACATTAAGCTCAGAAGCAAAAAAAAAAAAGACAAAAGCATGCACTAATTAAAAGTGAAGAAGCTGAAAGAGCATTAAAGTTCTAAATAATTTATTGTGTCTTTGCTCGAGAAATGAAAAACTCATGAAAACAAAAGGCCCAGAGTTTATTATTTTATTTATTCACACTACGCAAAAACAGGACACCGCAGCTGCATGTGCATGTTGTAATGTTGTTGCTTTAAAACACACAGAACTTTGTTTTATTTTTTTATTACAGTTTTAAGTCTCACAAAGTTTCAAACTTCTGTGGAATTAAAATTTGTGAGCTGAAGTTTGTGCTATTGTTCATCTTCAAAGGCTTTACCTGTGGCTGTGCTATTGTGTTGCGCCTTTCAATCAAAGTATGAGCCCCCTCCTATTGGTCTGGGCTACTTATGTTCTCCATTCACATAATAATATTGATCCACAGTTATAAGTCGTCATCTCACTCCCCATCCATTTGGCTATACCCTGCTGGGTTTTAATATGTGTTTTAGTCCTGTGACAACCATTACAAACACACTTAACACTGGGTCTGAGCATGAGTAAAGAGCTAGGCTTGACAGAGCACTAATGGAATTCCCCCATGAGTCTTTAGAAGCCTTTCATATGTCTTAATGAGAAAACGCATAAAGACTGCATAATGTGTGTGTGCAGTGTGTGTGTGTGCGTGTGTGTGTGTGTGCGCGCGCGCACTATATAAGTATGCCTTGTCTTCAGCATTTGTGTGTGGATTTGTGAAAGCATAGATAGTTGTTTCATGTGCGAGGCTAATGCTGCATTAGTGGCTAAGCTTCTTAGCCATTTCCAAGCTAGGCCCTTACTCAGTCTGAGGTTAACACTGTTGTTGAGACCCGTCGCCACAATTATCCCCAATCTTGTCATTCCTGCCCTCCCACTGCTCCCCAAACCACCTCTCCTGACTCCCCTCCCCTCAAATACTTGAGCTAAATTACCTAGAATGCACCCCACTGCACACATAGTCCCTTTATTTATCATTCAAGGACCAGCTTACTCTTATCGATCTTTCCCATGTTAATTGGGGTAAGGGGTCTTTTTCTACCAATTCCTCTATTGATCTGAAATGCCATCAGTCAGAGGCTTAATTAAGCAGCTAATAGAGGGAAATGCTACTGTATTGATCCCACGGTATTGTGGCATTTTTGTGTGTGTCTGGGTGTTTGGTTGTGTGTTTTTCTGTGACTTAATATTGCTGAATGTCAGAAGCTGACAATTATTTAATATTTAACAATGTAACTTAACTAAGACCTGCACGGGGGAAGCATGGTTGTCTGTAATGGCTAATTAATGATCTGCTGACTGAGCAATAAGTGTGCCATTAGTATGGTGGGCAGGTGAAATCACCGTGAATAAGTTAGAAAATGTTTGTGAACCTGGACAAGCAAACAAGCAACAACAAGCCAGAGTTTTGTGATCTGTTGACAAGTGAATGATCTGCACAGCATCAATCCAACGGACTGTTTTTGCACATACTGCTCTTATACTTTCTATTAAAACGACCATACATAACATAGTATACTGAATCGGGGTACTGCCACTGGATCAGGGATACGTGACACTAAAGATGGAGTAGTGCTGGTGGATATATCAATTTAATTCGATGGCACATGGTGATAACAAGCTACTATAATGCACAAAATGGGATTTTATAATGACAGGCATGACAGACCTGTAAATCCTGATGAGAAGAGTTAGATAAATAGATACATATATCTGCATCACCACGGTATAACTATCTGGCAATATGGATGAATCAGTTTCTGTTTTTAGATTATCCATAGACATAAGTGATAGAAAATAAATAAAAAATAAATGTTTTAATCACTCAATCATTTTGCCTTGCTACAAGATCAAAATTAAAATTGTCCAAATTGTCCCAAATTTTCCATAGATTGTACTTTATGTACAATATCCTGAGGTGGAAAGGAATGATAAAAAAATAAATAAATAAATAAAATACCTAAAAGTGATTTGTGAAATATCAACAACAACAACACCCACAAAAGTGACAAAAACAGTTTGTACTCCTTGGACAGTGTGGCTTCGACTTGGTTTGATTTGACAATGACACATCCCCCGTTCAGTTTCCCTGATGACTTTGCGTAAGGTGACTTGACAAAATGTGTAAAAAGGATCCTTATGCTGAGAATGACATGTGAAAACTTAATTAGCTGAGATTTGTTCAAAATGTTCTCCACAAGAGCTCAAAAGTCAACTTCTTGGGTTTAGTAATGACACAAAGTATTAAATCTCAATTGAAGGGGAAAAAAAACGGTCTTGTTATGTCACTGACAGCTTGAACAGTGCCTAAGCTAAGCTCTCAATTAAAACATACGGTGACATTTTAATTTCAGTGGGGTACACAAACACACACACCAGAAACACACAGAGGGCCAAATCTGAAGCACCGCTGCCACAAACACATTTGCTCGATGACACTGACGGGCGACTAATCTTCATCGTGGGCGTGGTGTCTGTAACTGTGTGTGCGTATCTGTAAGAAAGAGCCCCAGTTTTCTTGTAAGGACATCACACTTTAGTGCTTTCTGTCATCTGTCCGGCTCCTCTCCGGCGTCACAGTGCGCCATCACAGAGGAGAAAATCACACCATCCTTTTATAAATCCTACCCATCGTCTGGAGAAGGTCAATGCTCTGCTTTAAGTGTTTTGTGCCCTGGCTTTTTTTTTTCTTTTCTTCTTACTGAGTAGCTTTTGCTCATCTTTTCCAAAGCAAAGATAAATCGTTTAGGAATTTCTAAAGTCAGTGAAAACTATGTGTGCTTTACAAACCTTTGAGCTAATTTGAGTTATTCTTGCACCCTCCCTTTCCGTGTTCTCTGGTTACCTGCAAGCATTTAACATCAAAAGATTCATTACAAGCGCAACGGTGCCATATGACCAACATTCTGCTCCAAGCCAGCTGCTACACTGTAATGTGATATGACAATGTACATGTAGTGTGCATTGTACATAATGCATTCCATCACCTTGCTCTCATGGAAAAAAAAAAAAAATCACAGTATGTTGCTTAAAGCTGAATTAGTGTTCTTCTTCAATGTGTTTTAGGTCTGCTTATATGGATTACTGAAGGGACCTACTGGGCGCAGGCCAGAGGCCCAGGAAGGATCAGGGATCATCTTGGGCCTTACTTGTAAAATGTCACCGAAAAAGGTGCATAGCAACGCCAAAAAGACAAAACAACTAAAGAGACTTAAAATGGCTACAGAGAGACCTAAAGAACAACAAAGGCACATAAAACAACTATGAAGAGATGCAAAGTGACAATTAAAAGGAAGCAAACAACTCTAAGGGTATATTGAATGATTACAATGGGACGCAAAAAGACCACAAAGAGGCACAAAAGAACTTCAGAGAGATCCAAAATGAGAAAAGAGATAAAAAAAAACAAATGCAAACAGTTCTCTTTCGGTCTTGCTCCTTTGTGGGTGTGGTGCCTTTTTCATGCTTGTGTCACATTTATGTGTTTGTTAGTTTAATTTGTACTATATTATATTATATCATTATTATATATATTATTGTGTGTCAGGATATTTCTTGGCCAGAAATAAAACATGTTAACTAGTGAGCTTTAGATGAGCTTGTAGATGGATTTTATTATTAACCGCGATAGCTGTTTCCCATGGTTTCTACTCAGCGCGCTAATCTAAGCTAACTGGCTGCCATCAGTTGCTTCATGTTCACATTAGAGACTTCATAATTTCTAACTTTTTTAGAAACAAAGCAATTACACAAATTGCTAACAAATGAACTTTTCCAATATACAGGCAGGCTACACATGCGGCACTATCTATACACCCCTGTGTGGCCAATGCAGTGGCCACCACCACCACAATGTGCGACCACATTGACTATTAACCATTACCATTTGGTGTCAGTCACTGTGAATATATGTAAGCTTGTTCATGTAGCTCCCATCAAATATTTAGCAATGACAGATGAGTACAGAACAAACACACATATTTGACAAAGATCAACTGAAAGCGTAAAAAAAAATAAAAGCAAATGACCAGCATACAATGGATTTTGGAACACGGATAGCTGCACAGAATAAGCCAGTCACATTCTTTAAGACTGAGCCAAGTGAAGACAACTTTTTGAGAAGCTGTCATAATGTGACAGGCCTTGTTCCAAAGTTCTGATATATGCAGATTTCAGGAGCCCTTGAATTGGGACGCAGTGATAAATACGCCTGACCCACAATGGAAATTTTCATTTCACACCATTTAGATGTGCCAGTAATCCATGAGACAGTGAGCTAGCATGTACGATGCCCGCACGTTGCTGACACACCTGTTATTACATCGGGGGTAGCCAGTAATTTTTGCAGTCAATGGGTAAAAATTCCATAATCACTTTTCAGCATATTGTAATTCAAGTGGTTTGATGGCAAACTAGACGTCCGTACCACCTCTTGCTTCTGTTTTCATAGTTTAGAAAATTGAATCCAGAACGGCAGACTCTGGCTCATAACAGGCCTTTTCAGAGAGCGAGAGAGAGAGAGAGAGAGAGAGAGAGAGAGAGAGAGAGATGGAAAGAGTTCTCATTGGCTGTTGTACAAATACCGACGTGTGTCCACATCCTCTCAGATGGATATGTGTCAAAATCAATGAAGCCTTTAAGGGATGAGGAGAACTTTCTGTACTTCCCCAGGACAGGTAACAGGCTGCTAATTTTATTATCCTGTAATGTCTTGTTATATAGTGGTCGATTGTGTAGGTAGATATACCATGAAAGCAGGTTATGAGTAGCTATGCTGAATGTTTCTTATATTATATTATATTATATTATATTATATTATACTATAGCCCTCTGTACTGTAGCCAACAGTTCATGGCTGTGGCTGTTTCTTTTGTTGCAGTTATGTCTGTAAGGGGAGAAGTGCAGGATGTGCAGCTGTACATTTGGGTTTTGTCATTGTATGTGATGTGCAGGGCATTTTCTTTACAGGGATTCAAATGACTTTATTTAATAATTTTAATGTCATAGTAATGATGACGTAGAGATTTGCGAAAACAGATGTTACATGTACTCAATCAGGCTGTTGCTCTTTCATTGATGCAGTGTTAAGAATTCTTTAAAATCATTATTCACGTGTGCATACATTAACCTTTCATCCTCACAGTAATAACCTGTTATAGACTGTATCCAATGTATTAAAAGGCATAAAATGGAACATATGAGGTGTCAGAGTAGATTCTCAGAATGATATTTCCTCCATCTGAGTTTGTCACCACTCATGAGGTTTGGCCTTTATGTATGTAGACCTACATGTGTGTATAAGTGAGTGAAAGAGAGTCACAACTTACTGCCAATCATTATACTATATTTAACATGATTGAGCTTGGATCTTGGTTCTTTCTTGTTATTATTTCATTGTCATTTCCTGTTTTTTCATTATCATCTGCATAGGTCATTTTTGTCTGAGCCCTCTGCACAATTTCGTCTCAACTTTTTGATTGTTTTCTTTCTTTGTATTTTGCCAGAAACGCCATTGAAACACCATGAGGCAGATGAAGTATCTGGAAATACCTGGTCTTGCAGAGGTATGCTTTTAAAATCACTCTATTTTTCTTTTTTCTTTCTCCCCTGCAGGAAGGTAAGACAGAAATATTTTGACTTCAAGGTTTCAGTGCCTTTATGACTGATTACTTCACAACCATAAAAGTTTGAATGAGTTTATCTAAAACTGCTTCAACAAACATGTCTTTTTTTTAAAAAAAAGACATGCAAAATCAAACTAGAGAAGGCACATGGATCCTATCATGTCAGGGGTCGATGCAAGCTGTGATGAAACAACAACTTGATGTGACACAGGCTGTACTGTGTATGGGCAGCAGTGTAAATCAGGCCTTGGGGTAATGCCCTTCTGATCCTGATCTCTCAGTCCTTCAGTTGCTAAGGGGGTTGCAATGGAAGCTTGGAAAAATACAGAGGCAGTGTCCACTATGTTTTTTTTTTTCTTCGCAATATTCACTCTGTATTTATGTCATACTCCTCAAAATATTCCCCTCCTCTCCATCTCCTCTTTCCGCCCCTCCGCCTATCGTCCATCTCCCTCTTTGAGAGGCACTGTGAACATACAGCCGAGCTCGTTTGATTGCTGTGAAAAACAAGCTCTTTCAGCACGAAAGCTGGATATCATGTCACAGTGTGAAGCCCAAATCCGATTGCTATGCGAGCAAAATTACCATCGATTTGATTTGAAGAGATTAATTAAGTAGCATTACAGAAACCCTCACTTGCCTGACAGCATTACCACTGTCGGCTCAACCAATTAATTGTTGGTTTCTGGGGGTGCAGGGTGGGGAGGGGTGGGGTGTTGGGGGGGTTGAGTGACGCTGTTTCTCTCCACTGCTTGTGTAAGTGCCACACTGACGAACTCTTGTGTCTGCCTGCCCCAGCTATTTAAATTCATCTTTTGAATACACTCATTAATATCTTTGACATACACACACACTTATGGCCTTTCTCCACTTCCTTACAATTCATGTCTATCATTGCCAAACACTTGTCAACATAATCTTTGAATTTATTCAGCAGTATGCATGAGCTCAACATGCACGACTGTACTTTTCCATGTAAACAGCTTCTGGAAATGCTAATGCTCGACTGTTTATCTCAATGGTTTATGGACTCAATCTGCAAACTGGCATAACTCACATGAATAATCACTGTCAAGTGCTGTGGGTATAATACTGTACAATCAAAATAAAGAAGAAGCTTAAGAGGAAAGTTGGTATTGGACATGCTTAATGACATAACTTAGTAATGAGCTACATGTTTGACCATCTTTTCCAGAAATAATGACGTAACTGCTCAGTAGTGCTTTTATAATATTGATGGATCAAATTAATCCTTACTGCTGTTTTTGCCAACCTGAACCTTCCCCCATGATGTCCCAGCTCCCTATCTGCTGCTTTATCCAGGTAATATTGCTCTTAGCCAGCCCTTTTTCCCTGATAATGTCAAGGCCTCTCCTTTTGCCCATCTGATAAGAGATGGGGAGATGGGTGCTTAAAGGAGAGCTTTCTCTCTGCACCTCCACCTTGAGCAGATCTAATCTCCCCTTGTTATCAACCACACACACAGTCCAACCATGGTGTAAATAAATACCTGTACAGAACCTTTATCCCACTGCACACACTCACCAGAACAGCTGTACACCTGCTCATTCGTGCAATTATCAGTCGATCATGTGGCAGCAGTGCGATCCATAAGATCATCCAGATACATGTCAGCAGCTTAACTGAAATATGGTCAAATATCAGAAAACGTGATCCCAGTGACTTTGATCATGTCATTATTGTTTCTGACAGACTGGCTGGTGTGAGTATTTGTGAAACGACTGTTATCCTGGGATTTTCACCCGTAACAATCTCTAGAGAGCCTCAGTTCCACAGACAGAAATTTCTTATTGATGAGAGAGGTCAGAGCAGAGTGGGTAGTCTAGCTGGAAACCACTCAGTTCAACAAAAGCATCTCAGAATGCACAACACGTTGAACCTCAAGGTGGATGGGCTACAACAGCAGAAGACCATTTCAAGTTCCAGCCATGAACAGATTTCTCTGGCCGCAGTCGGCACAAATTCACCAGTTCAACAGTTGGAAAGCTGAAACAGCTGAAGACTTGAAACCTGGTCTGATGAATCCGTATTTCTACTGAGGCAGCAGGTGGAGTCCTTCAATAACCTTTATGGTCACAATTTACCATCTTCTAATAACTACCCCCAGTATTATAATGCATGGCACCGTGCCCCAAAGCAGAAGTCATCTGAAAGTGGTTTCATAAACATGGACAATGAATTCAGCGAACTTCAGCCGACAGATCTCCATCCAGTAGAACACCTTTGGGATGTAGTAGAACAGGAGAATGGCAGCATTAATGTGCAGCTCAAAATATCTGCACAAATGATGTGATGCTGTCATGTCATGGAGCTTGTGTTGTTCACTGGCTGTGGGCCTCTTTGGGTAAATGTACCTGTCAAATATGATGACATGCCATGTATGATTAGGAGAGGTGCTAATGATTATTTTCAGCATTTATTAATCTGCTGGGTATTAATCTCAGCATTAATTTTGCCACAGACCTCATGGGGGCAATTATGTATGGAGATTGTATTTGTACGTTTTGCTGTTGCTACATAGCCAGCATCTGCATTAACAGCTGTGTCCCTACAAATCTTGAAAAAAGGTTAAAAGCTCAGTGAACTTCATTCCTTTACTCGCCAAGAGTTGTCTCCAGCTGAGGTTTGCCAACGGTCTCTATCATGTCTATCACTTGTGTTCTCCTTAAATTAGCATGCTAACTAGCTAGCACCCTTTCTGATAGCGACTGATAGCATATATAATCCCTTGTCTTGTAAACAAAACCATGGCCGAAGCTGTTGTCAAGCAACAATCACCACCACCCGCAACAAACCACGTTCAGTGACACATAGAAAGCTTAATAGCCTCTTTAATTACTATATGTGTGTGTGTGTGTTTGACAGAGACCATCTATCCCCTCAATCAGTTCAATCCATCACTATTGACATAACGTTAAACATGGCTTTGTTTATTTTGGAGTTAAAAACAGGTGAGATACAGGTAAAAATAAAAATAGCAAACTCGGGCATGGATACAGTAACACATACGCACACACTCGCATTTCCATTTGTTACCCTCCCTTATTGCATAACCTAATGAGGCAGCCTGAATATATACGACCCCATTTGTACTTCCAGACAAGGAATTTGGATAGATGGCGGAAGTAATTTCACATGAAAGTAATTTTAACCAGGTCCAAACCTCTGAGCGAGAGAATATCTGTTTCTCTGTCAGCTATTTGTCATGCTGTTGTTGGAGGACTCTAGCAAAACACAAAAGGTCACGATGCGAGCAGACATAACTCAGCAAGAGGAGAAAAATACATCATGAAATAGGCATGGAAAAGGAGAGCAAAGAAAAAAAAAAGGAGAGGGGAATGAAAAGGCACCAGGCATGGGGAGCGAGAGATGTGAGTATAAGATTTGTTGGTTTTTTCTGAGGCAGCGGTGGGCACAGACAGATAAAGAAGCACAGAGAGAAAGGAAGAAAAAAAAAAAGAGAGAAGGAGCAGCAGGAGGAATGCTCAGAGGAAGCAACATAATGTCAAGCTCTTGTTCTGGCTAATCTCTTGTAGTGTCGGTAGTCATGTAGTGGTTGGTGGGTTAACTCCTGTGTCTCCATGGACTCTGGCTCAATTCCTCTCCCTCTGAGCCTTTCAGCTTGGCTAATTTCAGCTGAGCCAAGGCCTGTAGATGGTGTGGGGTGACTGATCTCACTCATTACAGGCCTGAATGTTTCCACTCACACAGCCCAGTATTTCTTAGACAGTCTGCCACAGAGAAATCCCTCACTGCACATCCTCAGTATGATGCACCCACTCAACTGTGCAGGACAGGCCATACTTAGACACATCATTCCTCCGGACAATGGAGGATTGTATTCACTCAATTTCCACAATGGTGCTCTTAAATCACCAATAATTGACAGCAAGCGTCCAGTCATAGTTTATAGTTCAACGGCAGGTCTGTCAAGCTTTAGATTTCTCCACATGCTGAGGTGGGGCTGCAGTGAAAGAGATTGTTGTATCTTTTTTTTTTTTTTTTAGCCTCTCCAATAGAGAAGCTAAAAAGCTCTCCATAAGAGCAAAGTTATATGGAATGGATTAAAACACACACCACAGGTGTTTGTGTGCTATAACATAAATCAACCTCTTTATCTTAAATAGCTAAAAAAAAAACAGTAATACATAATACATAATTCACAGGTAACGTTAGAAAAACCAGAAATTAAAATGTTGTTTCCCCACTGACTGAGAGCCACTCATGAGTTCTAGTATATCAGTTATGTGTGCAAATTTTAGCTTACTGCTCTAAATTGGATTTGGGTTTATTTAAAAATTTGCTTTTTTTAAATTACCCAAGACAATGTTACATTTGCCGAACACATCGATTAGTCCATACCCTCAAGTGAGACACACTTGTCTGAAATTACACTAGCCTACATAAGTGGAACCTGCATAAATGGAACCTTGTGTTTTCGCACTTGTCCAGCGAATGATGTTAGAATGAAAAGAACAGTATGTTCTTTCATTTATTTATTCTACACCTGGTACTATCCGTGGTAGCCTATACATGGCACATGGTTGTACTTTGTCTAACCTTTTTCAACCTACTCAACAAGTTACGAACCTGAGCTAAAATCAATTTACATTAGCAAACGTTACCCAGCCATTTGCTAATTTCTGGTAAAATGGTTATAACTGATGTCACTGTAATCTGCATACACTGTGTGAGAGTAAGGTAACAGTAACTATATTTTAGTTAAAATACTTAAACATGGATGGAAACCATCCATCTGGGATAAAATTGGCTCAACTTTGACTTCCATCTCATCACAATGTTGCTGTTCAGCTTCTCAGATCTGTGGCAGGGGCCTTGACTATTAAATAAAAAGTCCAGACTTTTACATAAAAAGTGGAGTCATTACCTAATTTGACCTTATTCACTTGTACATACTGGCATGAAAAAGTATGCAAACCCTTTGGAATAACTCGGTTTTCTGCATTAATTGTCATCTGAGTCACAAGTATAGAGCGTCCCTAAGCTGATATCAGACAAACAATTGTGTCTATATTGATCACAGCCAGTTCTGATGGAAAAAGTAAGTGAAACCTTGGATTTAATAAGTGGCTGAACCTCCATTGGGAGCAATAATCTTAAACAAGCTCTTGCAGCAGCTGCTGATCGGAACTGTGCAATGCTCAGGAGGACTTTTGGATGATTCCTCCAACAGAACAGCTTCATCTCAGCTCATAGTCTTAGGACGTGTCAGTGGCAACTATGCACCATGATTTACAAACAGTTGACTCATCAACAGAGATGTTAACCAGCTTCAATGATGCCTTTAAGCTTTTAGTTGGTACTCTGAGTTTCTTTATTCTGTCACCGAGTGATTGCATTGTGTCATCTTAGCTGGTCGTCCACTACAGCTACAGAAGGAAATCTCCATTTATAGACAGTGTGTCTGATGTGGGCTGATTTATCTAAGCTCTTTGAGACGACTGTCTGACCTTTACCAGCTTCATGGAAATCAGCAATTTTAGATTTTGAGTTTTCTGAGATATCCTTTTTTGTGAGTTATGGTTCACATCAGCAGAAGCTTCTTGTGAATGTTTTAATTCAAAGTGACTCCAACCCAAACCTCCAATCTGGTTTCATCAACTGGACTCTACGTTTGATAGATCCCAACTTCAATTTGATGGTGTTGATGCCATTAGCCATGGACTTCACATACTTTTCCAGTCTACACTGTGAATGTTTGAATAATGTTTTCACGCTGGACAAGAACAGTGCAGTACAGTTTGTTCATAAGTGTAACTTGGATCAAGATATGACTAAATTTGAAGACAAAATTATACATAAATGGAGCTAATTCCAAAGGGTTCTCTTAATTTTTCTTGCTGCATGGATATTTGAGGCACCTCATAAAAATGTAATTTGGACAATAAAGTACAGTTTGAATCCAGATGAGGCTTTTACAAGAAAAAACATCTGACAGATTCTTTAACTTAAAGCAGCAGAAATAAACTGTAAAATTCTGTCCATGAATAAAAACTGAGCAACCTCTGCTCCCATGAAAAATCTGTTTGCTGAATTTCCATCTACACCAGGGAGCAAGGCAGACTGCTGGTGGAGAAATGTAGAGATCTGTAGGGCATGGGGGGAAAAAATGAAATGAAAGGGATGAAGAGCCACTCCATCTCCACATCTATATTGAATGCCCTGCAATTGTAAAAAAGGCATTTGGTGTCAGTATGCTGTGTATGTGCAAGCTGTTTGGTAACAGATAACTTAAAGCCTCCACACAGGTTCAGTAAAATATTATGTGAGACCTAGGAGTCTTGAATTCGTGCTATGTCGATATGACTGCTGCTCTGTGGATATTAATACACTCAGCTTTCCCTTGGGTGGAGAGAGACAGAGCTCAGCGATCTCACATCCCTGCTTTATCACAGATCACATGACATCTGGTATGGATCATCTCGCCCCACCCTTCCTCGCACTGTCACATGCGTCAAATTCAACCCCCCCCACATACACACACCACGCATACACATGTGGTCTGCCTGGTACATGACCCTCTCTCCCTTCTCAATCTAAACCTGTCACTGTGTTCTCCATGCTTTTCAGAAACCTAGTCACCCACACCTCGGAAAGGCCACACACATGCTAACCCACTCCAGCACATCCCCAGCCACAGCCTAATGCATGAACAGTCTGACATGACCCTGTGTTTCACTATTGACCCCTCTCCAAAGCTCCCATGCTGTTAATAACACACACTATGCGTGTCACCACCCATGGTGACACACAAAGCTTTGTCCTGGGATACAGCACTGCAGCCTGGTGATGAGAAGTGCGAGAGCGAATAAGGAAGACTCTTGCGGGTGTGCTTTGCAAGTATGGGTCACATGACCACTGGAGGCAGCCTCAGTAGTAACATCTGGCTGGTGGCTGAGAGTAACAGATGAAGTTGGAAGATATTGGCAGACTCTCTTTTGTGTCTTTAGTGGAATTTGCTGACAATAACAGAACCACAATATCGCCAGTCTCATCTTTCCTCAGCCTCAAGGCCGCTGGTATCGTATAATGTAGCTTTGGTTGGTGGTGCTACTGTTAACTCAACAACCTCAGACAGTCATATGACTCTTACCTTACACGCCGTAGTGCTCCCCTGAGATGCTGTTGAGCAGATAAAATCAGACAGACAAGTTTTATGAAGCACGTGTGCACCTTTATGGGTCTATGAAGTGGTTAAGAATCATGCAGTCAAAGGGAATCCTAAAGGGAGAGACATACGAACACATCCTGATGGTCTGGCCCTCAATAAACATAGATATTATCAGGTTGTGTGTCAATGAGGCGAGAACATGTTTCCACAGAGGTGGCAATGGGATGCAGTGGAATGCAGGTCTGTGCCTGTACACATTATTAGACTCATGTGAATGGTCGAGGTGACTGGCCTTACTTTTGCTGTTCCCTTTCTGTCCCCCCCCTTCTCTACTTTCCTGATTGTGGAGTGTGATGTAACAGGAAGTTCTGATTAATCCTGAGTCACTAAAACATCCTCAGACTTATATAAAGTCTTGAAGTTACACAGCTGCTTGTGCAGGCATGCGTAGCTTTCAGACACTGTACATCTATTTCTGAAACTTTCCTTTTACCTCATCGTCTCTTTGGCGTTCGCCTTTTAACCTGTTACCACACTCGCTCTAGCACGCACAATGATACATGCAGCGAAAGGAAAAAAAAAGAAGAAGAAAGTTCATGTACATGTGGTGTAAATCTACTTTTATTCTTTCATCCCTGCCCCTGAATTGTAAGACAGCACACAGCTCCTAAGAGACCTACTTTCTCTCCCTCACACAGACTCACACCCACATGACACTCTCTCTTTAATCCTCTCTGTCCTGATCTCCTCCTCACACACCTTTAGCTGAAATCTGCCTCTCACCTCTCCTTTTTCTCTCTGCTGATATATCCCTCTCCAAGCTCCTCCATCACCACTGCTCAGTGTTAGATGTAGTTCGTACAGGTGCATTACAGACAGACACACACACATAGACACACAGTTTTAAATTCACAATATGCTTCTATCGGCGCACTTTAGTGGCTGTTACCCAAATGTGTGCCAGTTCTTCTACATTTGATTTATAGTAGGAGCATCAATAGCTAAATGATTATCGGCTAATTTCCATTAATAAATGAATTGATAAAAAATATATGAACCAATAAAGTGCACCTGAGAGAACTAGCAGCTCTTATCTCCCCTGCCTGTCTAACCAGTTGGTATGTGCCAGTGACTAATTGAACTAAAGTAACAGTGTGAAAAGTTGCTGTCAGAGCTGTCTGGTTTACCTCCCTATGCAGAGACCCATGCAAATGCCACATTACCAGCATCAACAGCTTAAACAGACAGCACAAAGAGAAAGAAGAGTGATGACTAGGTTCGGGTTAGAATTAAAATCACACCAAAGGAACAGGCGGGGACTTTTCACAGCAGCATTACGGCACGAGTTACTATGCTAACGCTGGCGATGAGCAATGCTCTTCAGTTATGGACTTTCTCGAGCAGCATCTCACCTCTTTAGGTTAAAATCCACTTTACTGTCGGAAGTGAAACGTAGACAGATTCTCAGGAGCGATAAAATTGACGTGAATGTAAAATATGAGCATTCCTGGGACATTTATTCCACCTGAGCAGGTGTTTATGGCAGCTGGACCAGCTACAGTGAACAAACTGGGGAACTCAGCTCAACCTGATCATGTAGCCAAATTACATAAAAATGATTGGCATGTCTATTTTATGTTTATTTAGCAACAGTTGAAGGCTTTAGCCCTTTTTAATGATGTATGAACGGGACAGAGTTTACAGCCTTGCTTGAGGCTCTGTGAGGCTAAAACAGGGATAAACAAGTGAAAACCTTGACCTGCTAGTTGTGCTAGAGGAAAAGACTGGAGATCACCAAAGTAATTAAGATGAATCATTTGTAAGCCATCGATGTTAAGATGTCAAATGTACAAAGTTGCATGGCAGTCCATCTAAAAGTTGTGGAGGCACTTCAATAACACATCAACGGTGGACCAAACAACATTGCCATCTATAGAGTCAGAATTTGCCCTGAGGTAACAGACGGTTATGGAGTAATATGTGCTCCTGACTAATTTGTATCTTTCAATAAAGCATGGGACTTATGCAGCTTTACTTGCTGAATTTTACACTTGCCCGGCCACTTGTTAAGCATAGCAACAAAAGGAATCAGAGCAATTTAAGTGAAGGCATTGTTATTATAATTATAATTAAATGAATGTGTAATTTATTGCTAGGGAGACTGGAGAATGATCATACAATCTAAAATCTTAAGCATGCAGATATTTAAACCGAAGAAACAGATTTTCATTCACTCTATTTTATCCAAATTGAGGTACAATGGTGCTACAAATTGTTACAGGCCTTTAAGTATGTAAAACTCTGAAGCAGAGTTTGATCTACGTCAGGATCCCCCAAGGACTTTTTGCTATCGATACCTGCAGACAAGTGGATTGGGCAGAGATCTCACACAGCATCCGCATCTCTTCCCAGACACATTGTCAATATCCTCTTTCGTTCTTGCATCTTTGTTTTCTAAACGCTCAAAGCCGTCGGGGGATACACCTCGAGGCCACGGTGACTTGAACTAAATGAAAAAACGGCGTCCGTCTATTATTCAGCAGCTTGTTAGCACCTCGCTTGGAAAATCCTCCCTTTATTTTTCTGGTCAAAGCAAATTCACTGGAGCAGAGTCCATTTGCTTTTCTTGTGTGTGTGTGTGTGTGTGTGTGTGTCCCACCACCACCCACCATTTGCCATTAAATTAACCATCATCTTTTTTAATCATCCTTCCACCTCTACTGGTGTCTTTTACAGAATATATCTGAGTGGAAAAGTGTCAAGAAACTCACTCTTAGCTGCTAGATACAGTTCAACTAATGAGCAGCTCAATATTTCTGACTGGTAGTGGCAAAGCTTTTTTATCAATATGAGAAGAAACTGCATTTCGTTTCTGCATCCCTTTGTCCCCTTTTGTTATTCAGCAACCCTCCGTCTACTACCTCATCAACTTTGCTTGCAACCAAAATAAATATGAGTTGTTGCTTATTCATTTTCCATTTGCTCTCATCTTCCTGTCACTCTCTGCCTCCAATTATGCAGGAGATTGGAGTGACCCAACAGCGTGTCGAAAGGAAAAAGAAGGCATGTACTTGTCAGCTGACATGTTTTCTTTTTAATACACTTTTATTTGCTTACGCATTCAAGAAGTCTATCTACTTTTTAATTGAATATGGTCAAAGGCATTACTCCGCAGCCTTTCTGCCGAGTTGTTGACAAGCAAGAGATTTTGCCATCACTGACTGGAAACCCTGCCGTATCTGTCTCATACCATCTCCCCTTTCTCCATAACTTTCTCCATCACCCAAGGGCTTTAAATCTAATTCTGAATGGCAGTTTACTTTCTCTTACAATGCCAAAAGAAAGGGCATCCTAATAAAGCTCAGAATATCAAAGTGTCCTTTTGCGAAGGGAATTTATAGTAGAGGGGCCAAGGCTTTTCTCTACCATTGGCATGTCCTGTTTACTTCACGAAGGACTGGTTTTATGTGTCTGAATCATGAATAATAATAACGATGATGGAGCCTTCTTCTTGGCACTTCGTCACAGTTTGAACTCCTGCCATTGCTGGCCACATAAAACCAACTGCAGACGGATAAAGGCTTTATTTACTAATGTGTTTCTTTCCCTCTTGATAGAGGAATCTATCCTTTTAGAGCGTCCTTCTTAGAATCTTTGGCATTTTGGCAAATAATTAGGAAAGATTTTTATGACATTCATGCCAATAAAGCTTTCTGAATTGATGATGAGCTGCACTGAAACAGAGAAAGAGAAGACAGATGTAGAAGGAGGGGGGATGCAGAAAAGAGAGGAGGAGGAGCTGACCAGAGGGGAAACAGAGAGAGGAAGGAGAAGCAGCAGGGGAGGTGTTAGTATGAAGGAAAAGGTGATGGTGAAGAGGAGGTACTGGTAGTCGGAAGGGAATGATGAGGGATGATGCATGAGAAGAGATAAACAGGTGCTGAGTGGCTGCAAAGAAAATGCAGGGGGGGACTGTCGAAGACAGACGGGATTGATCGATATTTGATCCTGGGATAGAAATTTAGTGATCACAGGTTAGGATGTTCCTCTAGACAGACATGATAGATGGAAGACCACATAGAGTGAGAGAAAGTGACAAAAATGAAAGAGTGGACATCTAGCAATGTCACAGTGATGTTAAAGATTTCTCTCTGCCACTCGTGACCTTTAAAAACGGACAGCAGGGCCTCTAACTGCAGTCAGACATCTCTTTGCTTCCTTAGATTCATGTAAAAGGAAAAAAAAAAATATATATATATATAGCCGATCTGTCAGCAGCCATTTACTCCCAGAATTACAACGCACTCTCTTCCCACTGCGGACTTCAAACAAAACTGCATCTGAAATAATTATATCTGAACCCCCTGCTAAGATTTATGGCTTCAAAAAACAATAAAACATAAGCTCCCACTGTGTACTAATGCACCCATCTGTGCTTCTGAAAGCACCTTCTGGCTACTTCTCACACAAACACACACACGTAATTAATGTTTTGTTAATTCCCTTTTTTACTTTTTCAACCATTGTCGAACAGTCACTTCTGACCATGCGCATGAACATATTTACTTTGTTTGCTCTATTGCTTTATTGTTGGGCAGTTATGCATTACTAGTGTGTTGGGTAAGGGATTGAAATTTGTATTCAATTTCAATTCCTGATCGTAACTCTTCGTCACTTTGACATTTCATGGGTCAAGTCCAAGCTAAGTTGCTTTGAGTTGAGTTGTGTGTGGTTGTGTGTGTGGGGTGGGAGGAGTACAACTTCCAGGAAGTAGTTTTGTTTACATGTTGTGTGTTCTTAGCTGGCTAGCTAGCCACTGGTTAGCAAACCATTCAGTCCTGCAGCTCCTCTTAGCTTCTTTCAGCTCTTTCAGTTTTAGTTTTACAGCCCTAATCTTCACTCTTTTGGTTGAGTCTCATTACCCTCGCCACCACCGTATCGAAAGCCATAAACATTAAACCCACTTCACACCACCTGCCCAGCACCCAAACAGCAAACAGACATATTTGGCTGCTAGCCGGTGAACACAGTGGAGCATTTAGCAGCTAAAGAGCCAGAAATTTCCCAAGAGGAGTTGATGGAGATCAAAACAGAGTTGAAAGGAGAACGTTTTTCTAACATTCACCATACTCCAAATACATGCTAATATTGTGCTTCATCTTTTGTGTCTGTAGGTCAACGAGAGATATGGCCGAAAAAACAGGCCTTTTTAGTTCGATAAATGTCACATGCTAGTGTCGTTACTCATCATCTTTCAACATCCCTCCACCCAAACAACACAACACAGAGACAAGGTGTTGGTTAACTAGTATGTTTCACTAGCTGTGTTCAGTGACAAAAGCTTTTAAAGGTGCTAATATGTCTAGTAATGCAGGTTTGGGTCCGTTTACTATCTCTTCAGTGAGTAAATGGATTGATGGATTACATTTGTCAAGTACCTTTCCCAACATTGCTCATTTTGTTCACTATTCAGGCTATTCCTCAGTCTATTCTCTAAATGTGCGACTCTGTATTGTCAGTCTCTGCCTTTCATGTCAAGTCGTAAAAAGAGCCTGAATTGAGGTATTTCCCTTTTGTCACTTTCACAGCCGGGGCCAGGTTTCTGGGAGCTTAACTGGGAAACTGTAGCAATCGGTGACTCCACAGGCAAAGTAAGCATGTCTCTAGGTGCAGAATTATCATAGCTGGCTGGCTTGACACGCCTGGGAAAGAAAAGAGAGGGGAAGGGAAAACGCAAGCAAGCAGGAGAGGTATAGGTGAGCAGAGGTTGACGTGCTTGTTTCATTCCTTGTGCATGATCCAGGTGACAGGTGCTGGTGCAGAAAATGGCAGCCTCCACAGGGCTCCACCTAAGGGGGGGCTGTGTACAGGTGGATGCAGAAGTGTGTGTTTGTGTGCACGAGGGCTGCCACGATACATCATGTATCAGCATTTCAACTTCTGCGTGTTTGTACACTTTCGCCATTGTGTGTACTTCGTGGTGCATGTGTGTTTGCATTATGACAGTAATACTCCATGACAGAATGATCACACCCTTCTCCCCACAGCTCCGAGGAGTCTCTCTGCTCCGCTCCCCTCCCCCCATCCCTCCCCCTCAAAGGAGCTATGTGCTTCCACATATGCCAGAGCCTGTTTCCCTGTGGGCAGCAACACTCCTCTGCATCGCGTTCACTTTCCTCTCTGCCTGCCCACATAGTCTCAGGAGTCTGTCCAATGCTACATAACTAAACCAACAGAACTCATGTACAGCGCAACATATGAACCCCATGACATGACAACATTAAGCTGCACTGTCCATCTGGTCTGCTGTAAGTTTGTCTTCTGTGCCACTATGGCTCTTCTGTGCCACATAATGTAATTATATCCAAATTTGTTAATATTTAATGAGCTGCTGAGAGAAGTTTGAATCCAGATGTGAAAAGGAAAAAAAAAAAAAAAGCCAATGTTGATGCTGTTGACATCTGGCTGGCAGTCTAACGCTGCAACAAAAATATACTGCATGATCTGTTCGCTTTCACAATGCAATGAGACTGTTTTGTTGTATTTCCTATAACTTTTTTTAATGTAACAACTTATAATAAAGGATCTGAGGAGAAATCAGTCATCATTTAATCTTGCTGCAAAAATGAGAAAAAAAAAAACAAAACAAAACATCAGGCACACTCCTGCAGGGAGATTACATTCTTGAGTGATCTTATTGCATATCTCAATCTTAACAAGTAATTAAATGCAGTATTCAAGTTTGGAATCAGGTTTTTTTTTTTTTCCTCTTGCTCCTTTTGGTAAAAAAAAAAAAAAATGATGAAATGTGCCAGTAGGTTGAAATAATTTCACTTGTTTCACTGCAGATTATGTTATTTGCCGAAGAAAAAAGATATTGTGCGACTCAATACATCATTTAATCACATGTTAAGGCTTTTTTGTGTTGCATCACCTCTTTGAGCACTCTCCTCTCTTTACTCTAGTCCTCCTTCTCTTCATCATGTAAGAATCCTGTGCAGTTAGCCAACACTTGGACCATAAAGCATCTCACCTGCACTAGTCAATTTCCAGTCAATTACTCCTCCTAAATCACGGCCCGCAATAAAGAGTGAAAAGATACTCTCAACAGAGGGACGTTGTGTGCAGGTGCTGGGGCTGGCTGGTGTCACGTCATAAATCTTCCCCCCTCGTTTGGCGGACCGTGCAAGGCATTATAAAAGGTGGATGGCACAAAAGTTCCTGTCCTTGACTGCTGGTCCAATAAGGTTTGGGTGGCGCCTCCTTGCATTTTGCTGGGAGTGACGCATGGAGCATTGTGAGTGTGAGTGGGATGACATAGAGTCACACAGAGAGAGGGAGTGAGAGAAAGACGAGGGCTTTCGTGGTGCCTCTAATGTAATTGCCTGGACCACTTCATCATAAATGAAGCACTCGTGTGCAACGTTGGCTTATCTCCCCCCCCAACCACCACTCCACCCTCAACCCCTCTATCCCTCCATCCCGAGCGACACTATCTCAGAGAGCGGCTTAAGGATGGGCTTTGGGCCACATCAATAAATGCCAGCACAGATCAACCTTTCAGCAGGAGGGAGGCTCTAATTCATTGCACAGAGCAGGATATATATAAGAAAAAATAAAAAGAGACAAAAGTAGGAAAGATGGAAAATTAGCTCGAAAAACACAACAAGGTGACACAACAGAGGTGATTTAAACAAAAAATCCCCAGCTACTTTTAGTCCCGGTTGATTTGGTGACACCTTTAGGCACTAATGGTAAGGGTAGATGCATTTCGATAATTAGTGTCCCAGATTTCTATTTGAGGTTACATGTGTGTCAACTGCTGGAGGCTGCAAATATGCAGCTGCTTTGTCTGAAATGCAACAGAGAGCATCAACCTGTTTACAGCACACCCAAACAAATGATTGCATCATTAATTCTTGTGCATGAAGATGCAAATTAAATCCCACTTGGGAGACAAAGACTTTGGCAATGAAAACTACTCTACATAATGCAAATACATTAAATTGCAGGGAATAAATATCAAAAAATGGGCTTTGATATGATGAAATTGTGAGGAATTCAGTAAATGCACATTATATAACTTAGGGGAACAAGAACAAAAAAAACGGCGTTGGGAGATGGAACGAAATAGGGGGGCCGTCACAGGAGCTTTTCACCAGCAGCCAAATTACCCACAGAGGTCCCCTCTTCTCCATAACAAATGGACCAAGGAATTAAAGCAGGTAGAAACAACAAATACAACCGTTTCACTTCAAAGATCAGTGATTCGCCAATACTCTTCTGCGGACACAGCACGCCTCGGAGCGGATGGGAGCTGAGCTGCCTAACATTTGCTAGGCTGTTTTCTCGGATAATTTAAGATCCTTCATCTGATTAAAACACTTAAAAATGATCAAGGTGTAAAACATGTATAGTAATATTAAAAATATAACTTCCAGTTATTTACAGCTTGGAGTCAAAAATTTGTACGAGCTGATTTTTTTTTTTTTTTTTTTTTTTTTTAAACAAATGCGATCAAAGCATCATGACCCCACCAGAAGCCAATATGCAGTAATATTGCATTGTGTTGTTCATCATTCAATATGGGTAAATGAGAATGTGAAGTTGTTCTATTCAAGACGAAGATGCAACTGACATCCTCAGAAAGAGTGAGAAATAATATTATATATTATTATTAGACACAATAAAATAGTATTTTCTCTTATAGCTTGTGTTTATCATAATGCTTGCTCTGAATACTAAAATCTGATGAATATAAAAATGGAAATTAAAAAGAACAGCCCAGTCTAACTTAGTCTTCACACTTAAACTGCAAATTCATGTGTCTCTGTGTGTATGTGCATCAGATTTAAGGAATGCCTTCTTGCCTTTTTATGTATTTGTCGACAAAGAGGTGGCTGGGTGGATAGCCTGGGGTAAAATTTTGTACGTGCACTTTTATGTGACAGAGTGTGTGCGTGTATGTGAGTGAGTGAGTGCTTGTGTCCTGTGTGTACCCGTGGCATGATAAGCAGGATTTGGTTGAGTGGCTGAGTAGCCTTGCATTAGACGCAGCCTCAGACCAAAGCTCCTATCTCTAATGGCTTTCTGCTCCTTTCCTATCTGGAGTCATGTCGACTTGACTACCGCATGTAGACACACACGGACACACAATGCACATGCACACACACACACACACACAGGTGGTAAGGAAACCCAGCCTGCACACAGTTTTTTGATACAGCCATATTTACCTGCTGCGCTTTGTGTTTGAGCATCCGTCTGTTCATTCATGTCTGCGTTACAAGTGAGAGCAAAAAAGAAAAATATTTTCTCTCAGATCATCTAACTCCATTGATTTCTCCCTTCACCATCTTGTCCCCCTACCTCTCGCACTCATTCCTGATTGCAATATGCATGCTGGGCTAAGATTGATTCATTGCAGGGTTTCTCCATCCCAATACCCCCTCTGGCATTTATTTGGTACATGCCAAGTTAAAGTTGATCCATATCTGAACAGACCAACACCCCCAACCATTCTGCTCTTGTGATCCCAGTGTCCTCATTGATCGGTCTCTCAGTTTGCAAAGAGGAAGGCTGTGAGGGCTGCATAATTGCAAACATTCCCATTTTTTGGCGTGCTGACGCAGGGAAGAGTGGAGGCTGGAGAAAGAGGAGGAAAAGTCTGTTCCCCACTGAAATGATAAAGCAGACAGTGTGACTAGAAGCTATGATATAGACCTGAATCTTAGAACAATGGGGGAAACAAGCATTTGTCTTTGCAAGCACTTTCCTCCCGCCTACCTCAAATCCTTTCAAACACTATCTCTACCTTTGATATCTCTCTGAACATCTTCTCTACTTTTTTTTTTTTCCTAAAGATGGTGTGAGATTTCTAGCTATGAAGAAACTCAGCCCCATCTCACATAATCAAAAGAGGACAGTGT
Source organism: Rachycentron canadum (assembly GCA_038496675.1). Lineage (NCBI taxonomy): Eukaryota > Metazoa > Chordata > Actinopteri > Carangiformes > Rachycentridae > Rachycentron > Rachycentron canadum. The sequence goes on along the minus strand of CM076663.1, from coordinate 14,853,505 downwards.
CGGAAAACAAAGAAAAAAAATTGAAAGTATATACAGAGAAACCTCAAAATATTTAATAGAAAAGAGTTAGAGCAGACAGAGGGAGAGAGATGCCAAGTGTTGTCTGCACTGCAGTAGGTGGAAAAATAGTCCTTTATAGCTTGATGTAGTTGGCATGTGGCCAGTGGAGGAGTTAATGCCTTTAATCCTTGAATGTTCTGCTGCTGTCGCTGTAAGAGGAGACAAAGGACATTAAGGTCCTTACCTCATCCTCCTGTTCGGCCAGTCCTAATGGGACTCCTGTCTGCTTGATAATGGTGAATGCAGACAAACAGTTAAATACCTTGGCACATAATCGTCCACAGAAAGAGCAAGCATCCTTTGTTTCTGTTAAACAATATCAACAATGATAATCAGCCCCCCTGTGCTTACTTTAGATCTCAGTTTAAAAACAGGTGGCCACTATGAGCAGGATTTTATTTTATTTTTCATTTTTAGTTCTGACGTCAGCATGTTACGGGCACTTGGAGCCCGCAGCGCACGTACACTTGAGAATGGTCATAGAACGAAGGGGGAGACATTTTCTTTTAAATAACTTCTGAAATCAACATTATTTGCATAGTCATAGAGTCTGGCTCTATCAGTGGGGGAGAAGGACACTCTTATTTGGAGAATTTCTAACTAGTTTATTGAACTTGTCGAAACACCATATCAGACACAAATTATTATTCAAAGCTGAGTATTTGTATGTACTAAAATATGTCTGGAGGGGATCTTTAAAAACTTTGTAAGATTAGTGAACTCTGTTGGAGCTGGCTGCTTATCAGTTTCAGTCTAGGTATTGAGCAACATGGCTTATTCGTACATAGTCATGGTTTACTAGAAGAGACAGAGCCATTCTTAATGTTATTAACACTTGTGCTTTTTCTATTATGACAAGTGGACATGTGTTTCCTGTGTTTCATTGGCACTACATTACAAATGAGCACAAACACATATGTCCAAATTTGGAATCTTTCCCTTTTTAGATGTATTTCTAAGTGCCTGAGTACCTCTCAGGCAAAGTTTCAAAAAATGATATGCATATATTTGCAAATTCATGATTGTGAGTTTCCAATAGCTTTAAAGAAGCCAGAGTTTTGTTTTGCCAACAAAACATATTTTTCTCACCTTTTATGAATGCGGACAATTGGCACTGTACGGCCACAAAACTGCACACAGTGGAGGTGTTTTGTCACATTTTACATTGGATTATATTCAGTGTTGACAGCCCAGTATACAATACAGTAAGCCATAAACACTTAACTCATTGGGCACATAACTAAACCTGGTGTGTGTGAAGTGTGAAGCTAAAGAAATTACCCTGCACTGAAATCATCAGCACTTTCAAGCAGATGTTAGTTGAGAATTGTGTGGGAGTGTAGCAAAAAGAAAAAAAATATATATAGATGTATATGAACCTGAAACCGAAAACGCAACTGACGCAACTTTTTCAGGAGCAGAGCGGAAAGAGATGGATCATTCTCATCTATCCTCAGTACAGCTTCAGCCTGATATTTAGTTGAGCAGAGATGCCAACAAACGTCACAACGTTACAGCTACTGTTGGCATCCACAGCAAGCAAGCAATAACCTAATGTACAATGGAAATAAAATATTATGCTGTAAAAATTTATCACGGGAATAGCAAAAACACAACTAGTGTCAGCATAGTTGTTTATGAAATGTAACATATACTGAGGTAAATAGAGATATAACCATTACATGACTATTTAACATGGACAAGCACTTAGATAAATGTGTTTAAAAGAGCAAAATGCCAGGAGAAGAAGTGCAAGATTGAAAAACTATAACAGAATTATTCAGATTCTTGGAATACACATTTATGCAGCTTGCGGTGTAATTTATAGCCTCAGCTTAAATTGGATAAAAGTAATAAGAAATAATGACTAGGCCTTGTTAAGCACTACACTGTATCTTTCAGTCCATTTAATGCTCCTTGGCAAACAAAAGAATCACAAACATGAGTCTTTCCTTTGGGGTTCAATGGAGTATCACAAAATAAAACAAATGTTATAAAAGCAGGCACTGCTGAGGCCACACTTATGGATTATAGCCTCAGAAGAAGTAATATTTCTGCCAACAGGATATTTAAGCTTCAAACAAAAGCAAATAATTCAAACTAAATCTCACGAGCAGCTGACAGAAAAGCAACTAATAGTAACATATTTTGTTCCTGTGTATTAGACCCATACGATTTATTAAGCATCTTAGTCCATGAGATAGTTTAATAAGCTCATTCAGAACTCAGGTCAACACTGTAAACAGACACATTTCAGTGTTTTGAATACTTTCTGCACACCTTTGCTTTTACAAAATTATATCTTTTAAGTCCTGAAAAAAGGGCACTCAAGTCAATTATCTATTCAGAACAGGCAACCCAGTCCCACTGCACCCATCAGCAGTGGAATGATTTGCATACCATCATGCTGTGATTAAAATTGTTAAGTTTATGTGGTAAATGCTCGTATTTTTCACAAATTAAAAACTTTGAGGTAATTAGTCTGACTTTGTACATGGAAAAAAAAAAAAGGTTTACTTCACGTAAACACCAAGAAGACAACTAAGAAGAATAAGAAGAAGAAGAAAAGGGAATCCTCCTTCTCCCCATATGTAAAAACAACAGCGCAAGGTCAGGTAGTCAATTGTCTCTTGAGGCTGACATTGTCCAGCACATTCTAGGTGAGCAGCGTTATTTTCCTTAGAGAGCTCTCATATTCAATGGGCCCTTTGATTTGAGAAATAAGATGCGATTAGATGCCAGATGCCTGACTGACAGCTTGAGCAATGACACATTGTTGCTGTGACAAAGAAACCCTTCAGTGCCTCATCACAAACTGACCTCAGACAAAATGTGTTTGGCACATTTGTTTTTTCATTTTTTGTAATTCATCAAAATGGAAATAAAGCACCGCAAAAATATGATCCGACAGGGACGGACCCATGCTTCCCTCCCTTTCTTCCTCTTTCTGTCTGGTTTTCCCAGAGGCTAATTGTGATTGGCTGATTAAAACAATTACAGAGATAACAAAATCCAATCAACAACGGAGGTCAGCGCTATGCAGATATGCGGACCACCTGGAAAATGTGCTGGATGATTTAGGCATTAGTCCAATCGCTGCTCAGGAGATAGGAGCCAAGCACAGAAAATAAAAGCCTGATCAATACAAGAGTCCATTTGAGCTGCGTGTGGATGTTTCAATGAAGAGACTACATTTGAAGTTCACAAGTGGCACAGATTAGGTGCCTGTCGAAACAATGTTCAGCGATGTGGCACATTTTTGCATATTTTGCTAAATCCATCTGTCGACCATGTCATAATATCCACACTTGTCTCTCCATTTCCACTCTCATCTCTAGCAGATTTTTCATCCTTTACACCAGCATCATTATGCAGCATGCCCCTCCCTGCTTTTCTCTTTCTGGACACATTTAGCAGGCAAAGGAGATCTTGGATGCCCAGATGTTTGCTGAACTGGAAGCCTGTGTGGGCAGCAGCTGCCAGCCCATCACACAGAAACACACAGACAGGAAGTAAAAATATCAGCGTGCGGTTTAACTTTTAGATCCTCTCACCGCTTCTTTCCTCCAGAGAGCAAAGTGATTCCAGCACTTATAAACATGCACAGATGTGTTGTGACCATACAGCGGCCTGCGGTTTCAGTTGCCATGTTGTGGAGCAGAAAAAAAAAAAAAGATATATATGACTGGCAGTCATGGCTGGCTTTATGTGCATCACTGTCCCTGCCAGATCCTGAAAATCCTTCCCTCTTTTCAGACAGGCAGTTGGTGAACTCAGAGGTCGTATCAGTGATGTCTCGGTTATCATTCTCCATTCGGCACTCATCTACCGACATCTACTGACTGCTGGGCCCATTTTACACCAGAACACATAAAATGCCGCAAAAGCTGAGTAGGAAGGAGGCTGGGGGAGGGAGGGGTGCAACAAAGAAAGAAAGAAAGAAAGAGGGCCCCTGTCAGACGGCGGGATCCATTTGGAGCACTTAGACAGCCAAGAGTCCCCAACAACAAAACTCAGAGAGGGAAAATGACCAGCAGGCAGGCAGCACCCTCTATGCCGGCCCAGCTTTGCAGTGGAGTGAGAATAAACTGAAGTAAAAACGCAACCTCGAAATATAACAACTCCAGCGAATATCCGCTTGGATTTGCGTCAAACCAGCTGCCTCCATTCACTCCTCAGCCACCATTCTTGTTCCACCACAGCTGTGATTCCCATTTCCAAAATTTGCAGTGCAACAAACATGTCTGGTGTTGTGTCTCTGTGTTGAAATGGTCAGCAAACTGGTGTGAGTACCGCGAGTTCTACACCTGGGTTTCGTGATCATGCTTTGATGAGCCATTCAATACGCACCAAGATAAATATCCACAATGAGACATATACATTTGAAACAGTATATTATTTGATGGATAAGATTTTTTTTTTCTTCTTTCGTCAGAAATGGCTAAAGTAAATCAATACTCTACTGTTTTTATTTCAAACATTGTGTAAAAGTCCTTTTACACACAAACACTAGAGGATACTGGAAAACCTTTTAGCTTGTTGAGTGTTTTCTAGTAAAATGAATGAGTCTGAAAGCTGTGGATGACTTGAAGAGGTTCAGTATGTGATTGGGTAACACAGGAGGGCAGCGCCGCACACATACACACAGGAGATACAGCCCCAGGAGCATTAAGAGACAGAGCTATAGATTCCATTAGTTTCTGCATCAAATTTTTTGGAATATTTTACAGAATTTGGCTCAGATCTGTGGTCCTGTATTGACGTGGCTGAATCTCTAACGCTGACAATTTTCCTTTACGTATCAGTTCATCTTCACGCCCTTAGTGTCAACTGCATAATAAGTGCCATTAGATTTTGTTCTAACACCTTCATAATCCTTTTTCATTCCATCAAACTCACAGCTTTAAAATCCAATATGCTCTCTATGTTGGCAGAGAGGATCCAGAGTTTCTTCAATGACGACTTCTGCTGAGCTGCGATGACAAGACATAAAACACAAAACCCATCTCATATCAGTGTTTTGGGAATTTCTCTATTTTTTTTTTCCTTTATTTCGTTAAAAGAGGTTCTTAAAAGAGGTCCAGAGTAAAATAAAAAGAGAAGATTGATAGAAAATGAAGTCCTTAGAGAGACTATATGCAGTGTTTTAGATGATTGGAAGCTTCTAGCTTCTCTCTCAGGCAAATGAGGGAGCCAAAGCTGCTTGGTTTGAGATGCTGAAGCAAACGCTAGCCAGTAAAGAATGGCAAAAGTCTTCACAAAGTCTGTGCAAGCTTTTAAGATGGATAATGACATGCATCTTCCACGGCCTATTCCTAGTTTGGAGTTTGTTGGATGGAATAAAACAATTTGGTTTCCAGGCAGTGGACCTAATCCTGTTCACAGTGAAACGGGCGGCTGGCAACCAGATGTCTGCTCTCCTCAGCTGCAGTTCTGCTTATCAGGCTGGATAAAGTCCAGCAATAGTGACATTATGTCTGAAATATCTGAACAGTGAGCTGAGAGCAACCACTGAATGGCAAGCAGACCATCCTTACTGTAAGCCTTCAGACACAGACAGAAAGAGAGACACCGTCGATTAGCAGGCCTGGGCCGGGCATCGATCCTTGTATAGCCGTGGGTTGGAAAGTCCATATGTGATTTAGAGAGTTAGCGGCGATCCTCAGCTATAAGGCCTGATAGACACAAGCAGAAGTAATTTCAAGGATTTTTCAGTATTGAACAAACCATTGTGGCCCTGAAGCAGGTACTTACTCCTTCAATGACGGCCCGTTCTCTTGCAAACATGAACACACACAAGCACAAACACACCAGTATGTGGGTGCAAAGAGGGCAGTTTGTTTTCACACAGTCAGGACTGTAGAAAATGACTAATGTGTTTGCAAGGAGTGGATCGATATGAATAAAACTTAGCGAGGAAAAAATAACTCATCCACTGCCACTCACTGTGGAGGAGCACGGACGCTGTGGAGTACACTCTGCAGTAAGCAGGGCTGGACAAAATATTACAAATACATTTTAATAAAATGGGAAAAGAATAAATATTACACAAGCTACAGTTTCAAGTGTGACCACAAAGATGAATTAACACCTCTCGGAAGAAGACCCAATTTATTATCATTTGTTTTGTATCTGGATTTCTCATCTCATCTCTCCCTCCTATCTCAGGTGAACCAGGAAAAATAACAGTCCTCCGCCAGCTGTGCTCGGCTTTAAGTTGATGTTGGCTTTGAGGCCACAATCCAAATCCCAAGTCACATAAAGTGCACTAGCCTCCAAAAGATTTTTTTCTTACTTGTTTATCAAAAGAAGCTGATTCTTCTGAGTGTGACTCATCACATCATCAGAATTGGTTACTAAAAAGCTCCAGTAAAAATTAGGTGAAGAGTTGTGAGACTAATTTGTTTTCGTGCCGTGCGTGTGTGTGTGTGGAGACGTCGGGAAGTCAGGGAGCACTTAAATGCACAAACAAACCCGAGTCTGAAGAGGCCTTATAAACTTTCCAGGCATAAGTACCTGTTGAGCTTAGCGAAGCTTTCATTTTAGCTGACAGAGAACTCCACGTAGCTTTCTTAATACATTCAAAGGCAAGAAAAACAAAACTACAGAACTGCACAAAAAATAAGCAGACAGCAGCAAGTCACAGCACTGCAGTTGCAACCACCTAATTTGCATCGACACTACAAACGTTTCATTTTAAAATGTTTTCATGATCTCTATTCAAACAACAGGTTTAGCTCCATATCAAAAATAATCTCTGCCCATCACACCTGAAAACCCATCACATGCATGCGCGAGCTGGTGCAAACAGGAAGCAGATTGTCAACTCTGCAGGTGGTTCGTTGTGGAAAATACTAGCAACAGCAGAGGCAGCTGTAATTGTAAAATGTCAACTTCAACTTCAATACTTCAACTTCAACACAGCTGCTCACAAAGACTGAGGAAGGGCGCCACGACTGATCAGAGATCAGATCAGAAAGCAACCATGGGTGTCATCTCCCTGGAGTTCTCTTTTAGGGCCTGGAGTTCTTTTTAGGGCCTCAAACATCTGGAGTAGTGTGGATGCCAGGCATAAACATTACAAAAGCAATGTGTTTAAAGGCAAAACTACAATGTGGCTGTATCCTAAGAAAAAATGTGGATGTCCAATGTGGATGTAGCCTAAGAAAAACATACAATGTAGCTGGACTCCCACTCTGAAGCTGCCAAGTCAAACTCAACCTTTATTTATTTCATTATTTACCCCTTTTACTTTTATAGCCGTTACATTTCAAAACGTCTTTTTGCAAGAAATGCCTATAAAGGACGAAACACAAGGTGTTAATTCAAAGGCAGGTGATCAGATCAGCCCGACAATACACCCAGATGTAAATCATGGCGTCGAAAGAATGGAAACTTCTTCATCATCCGACTGACCAGCATTAGTCCTGAGCAAAAGAAAGATGACACTAGTTGAGTTACCTGCCATGGGGGGGAAAAAAAACTCACACTGATGGATTAACCATCATTAAAGGATGAGGTGAAACAAACAAACACATTTGTGCTGAAAAAAATGCCAAACATATTCCATCACCTTCTCTTCTTCTCCCTTTAAATACCAGCCACACTTCTTGATTGCTGTGTTTCATTCAATTTACTCTGCCATTTGTTGCTAATTAATCTAAATTTCACTGCTACCTGATGATCAAAACAAAACAGATTGCCAAGATCAGGTGGGTTCTGTTTATCAACACTATTAAACTGTAATCTAAGTGCTGAGAAGGATGACTTGAATTGTAAATAAGACAAACTCAGATAGATAGATAAACTCACTGATCAAATGATAAACCAAGTTATTAATATTAAATTGACTAGGATCCAGCTGCAAAACATCCGTTCATCCTAATTTTTTTTTTTTTTTTTTTTGTGTCCCATCCCAATTATCTACAACTGTCCACTGGAACTTCTTTCACAGACCGGCACAATTGGACCCACGTGTATTGATATTCTCCAAGATGCACTGGCTGACATTTTATCAGATCGATGTATGAGATTTAACTCCTGCTATGTAATTGCTATTCCTCCTCTGTGGCGCGGTGGAGACAACACAGACTTGCTGTGATCCAACAACCACCAGACAGATTAGGGCACATTAGCCTAAGTCTCTACTGGAAAATAGCATTTAAGTGGAAAAATATGTTAAATCCACACATATGCACACATCTTAAATTGGCTAAATAATAAAATATTTTGTTGTGTGTGAGAAATGATAATTAAGTGCGTAATCCATTTTTATCGTATTTCTATAGTTTGAAGGTGGATGGTGTGCAGTGAGTACAGGGCTGAATGATGAATGAAACAGAACAGGTAAATATATATATACATATATTACATGCTTACATATTCACCCATTCACTCACATCACAACCATACATCATACAATTGCCATTACAGGTAGTTCAGAGGGTTCAGTGTCCTGCCCAAGAACACTGCAACACGACACAACGGCTGATCTTATGATTAGCGGAACGTACATGTATGTGCATCAACCAATTAACGAGTCATACCTTAGTTTGTTCAGGTATGTAAAAATACACCTTTCTTCTTTTGAAGGCAGATTTTTTCTTTTACTTCTTTTTTACTTAACTTTTACTTCGTCTACTGTTAATTATCTTACATTCACATGTCAAAAAAAAAACAGTGAGATGAATAAACTGTAGGTAGCTGAAGAATAAGGGTTTGATTGTGTGTAGGCGGGGCAAGGGTAAATGGACCTTCCAGTGGAGACCTTGTATATATAAGCATTATGAAACTGGGGGCTTCTACAATGCTGCTTGAAAGTTTGTGAACCGTCCAGACATGGACACTGTTTTTTGTAAAAAAAAAAAAAAAAAAAACATTATTACAACTTATTACACATACATCCAAATTCCAATTTGTAAAGCACACCTTCCAAATAATGGACACACACACAAAAAGAGATATTTTCATTATTTAATTCAACAAAGGTGCTTTATTTCACAAAAACAGAAATTAGTAGCTTGTGGCTCCTCCTTTTGCAGCCATTACTTCAACCAAACGTCTTCTGTAACCATTAACCAGCCTCTTGCATCTGCTTATGGGGATTTTTGCCCACTCCTCCTTGCAGAACTCAGCCAGTTGAGAGGTTGGAGGGACATCTGGTATGTACCAACTTCTTCAGGTCTTGCCACAACATTTCAATTGGATTAAGGTCGGGACTTTGACTGGGCCAGTCCAGAGTACAAATCCTCTTTCTCTGAAGCCATTCCTTTGCAGTTTTGCTGGAAAGCTTTGGTTCATTGTCTTGATGTATAATCCATTTTTGTCCCAGCTTCAACTCCCTGACTGATGGCAGGAGATTCTGGTCAAGAATTTGTTGATATGCTGGAGAATTCATGGTTCCTTGGATAATATGGAGTCCAGAAACCGAAAAGCAGCCCCAGACCTTCACATTTCCACCACCATGATTCACTGTTGGGAGGAGGTTCTTTTCTTCATATGCAGTGTAGGCTTTTCTCCGTACATGTTGGTTTTGATTGTGACCAAATGATTCTATTTTGGACTCGTCTGTCCAGAGAATGGACGTCCAGAAGGCACATTTGTCCCAGATGCTACCAGAGAGGTCTGCAACTTTCTAGAGGTGATGTGTGGGTTGGCCTTTACCTGATTTATTATTTTTCTGGTGCATTTGGTTGATAGTTTTGATGGGTGTCCACTTCTAGGCAGAGTTGCTGTCATGTTGAAGGCCCTCCATTTGTAAATGATTTGTCTTACAGTGGATGGATGGAGCTGGAATCTTTTGGAGATGGTCTTATAGCCCTCCCCAGACTGATGGGCTGTCACTCCCCTCTTCTTCATGTCCTGTGATATCTCCTTTGTTCTGGGCATTGTTGATTTGTATGGGACCACAGTGGTTTGGTTGGTTTCCTCTCTCTTTTAATTAATGCAGGACAAACCCTTTCCCGAGCATGTCTCATTTCATTGGTCTGCTTAAATGATGAATTAAGCACCCATGAACCACTGAACCAAAGCAGCTGGGGGTTCACTAACTTTTGCACATACACTAATTCCATGTTTCATGTAGTTTTTGGGCTACTTAAACAAGTCCCTCTAAACAAGTATATGCAATTGATAAATATATATCTGATATTTCATACATAAAAACTGGTGATGATGAAATAAGAAAATCATGGTAAAGCAACAGAAATATCTAAACTGCTTATGGGGTTCACATACTTTCAAGCAGCACTGTATATACAAATATAAGGAAGGAAGAAAGGAAGGAATTAATTAATTTCTATCCTGAGCTACAGATGGAGCTGTTCCCAGGGTGGAGATGGTCTCAATGAGCTGAAACAGCCGAGCAGCTCTGACCAGACTGAACAGCTAAAATCCTCCACAGGCTTCTGTAACATTCAGCAAATCTCCAGCCTGGTTTAAGTTACTCATTGTCAGCTGTCATGCTAATGCTAGACACGAAAGGGCCATAATGAATGACTGAATTACTTTCTGTGACGTCTAATGAAAACGCTACAAGTCAGAGGCTGTTCCCTCAAACCAAACCCGACACACAGGAAACTGTGGGCTCAACTTGAATTTTAAACAGTGTGGGCTACAGTAGAAGTTTCTTTGCAAGTGAGCTGCTCACACCCAACGCTGCTGCGAGGCTCAAATTTTGCCGCAGTGGCATCACAAAAGCAAAGTGATAAAACAGAGGAATTGCTCGACTGTGACTGGCAGATGCATACATCTTTTATACAAACAAACTTTTTTTGAATTGCATTAGACAGCTCCTTTTTGTTGCTCACATAGTGGTTGCACAAAGGATACTGCAGACATTTTGCCAAAGACTAAAGATATACAAACAAGAAGATTTAGTAAAGATGCACAGCTTGGCACTGATTTTTTTATTTATTTATTTATTTTTTTATTCCAGCATGGCTCTACCCTGCAGAGCAGAAACAACCTGTGGTGAGTAAAATGGACTAGCCATAAAAGCTTTTTAATTGGAGCTGCCTCAGTACTTCCGACATTTGTTTATTAATTAAGTACCAATGAAGGTTGACTGTCGGCATGGAGCATGTGGTGTGTGCGGCCCAGACTCATGGGCAGCAGTGTTTTTCGTGCGATACTCAAACTTTTTTTTAATGTCGCAATTTAGGATGAAGTCTTGCATACAGCGCACACATACACACACAAAAAACCCCAATGGTGTGGATGCAGACAAATAGCCTTGAGATGAGAAAGTTGTAAATTGCTCCCCCGGTGGAGTTAGCCAGAAGAGTTGGATAGATTTTTTTATACTTTGTTAAGGGACTGTTTATAACATTATTGTGAGGTTAAACGCACATCAGCACTAAAAATGGGACACTAGCCCCTAGGTAGAGAGTGCTTATGAGCCTAGGTACTGCATGAATACAAATGGTGGAAGAGAAACAGGCAGCAATAGCACTTATGTGTATATGTAGACCACACATATCCTCTCATGCTCAGAGGTGACGAATCTGGCAATGAAATCAGCAGCAGCCAAAAAAAAAAAAAAAAACAACCCATGAGCATAATTCACGTTCTGTCACTCCCATCGCTTCCGCCTTTCTTCCACATTGCTCTCTCCTGTTGACATTTCCTCACAACAATGCAGCATCCTTGATAGCAGCAGCGCTACTGAGCTGCTTTTCAGAGATGACAATCCGCGTGAATGTCAAAATGGAACATTTCACCTCGGGCTCATGCCCTGTCATTAAAGAGTACCTACCACCAGCAGCCAGTGACACGGAATGATCTGTAAGTGGGTGGCGAGCAGCGTGCACCAAGAGCAGTGTTGGTGAAGTAGAGCTGAGATATAAAAGTAAGACAATTTGAATCTTGTTAAATCCAGCGTTCAAGGATGATAAACATCTGACACATCTGTGTGTGTTTGTGTGTGTGCGTGATTGATTCCTTTCTCTTGATCTCTACGGTGAGCGAGAAATGAAGATTTTTTTCACTGACCTTTCACACCAGCCCAGCTGACACAGTCTCACACGGCGCATGTGTGCATTTGTGCTCGGCTATGTTTTTATATGTGGGTGCATCTCTGTTAGTGTGTATTCCGTATATATATGAGCTGGGATCCATGGTGATGGATTAGGGCTGGAACTAATGTACTTGTCCACCTGTGAAATGAGAAGCAGGGGAGAAGGGGACAGGCAGACGATGGCCCCCATCACACTAACATCGGGCTTCCGACAGATACATCCTGACACTCTATGACGTTTTGATGGCGCACACACACGCGCACGCACACACGCACGCACACACACACACACACTCCACTCACTCCAACGCCTGCATTCTCTCTTACCCTTTTCCTTCTCTTAGAAACCACCACAGAAAGCAGACCTGAGAGCCGCTTGTGGTGCGAGACACGTTCATGTGCCCCCCCCCAAAAAAAAAAAAAAAAAAAACAGGAGACCATGCATGTGGCGGACATGCATGAAAAATAAAAATCACAGCACAGCCAATACCTCAGGAGAGAGATTTTCAAAGTGCAAGAAAGAGGCAGTGCAATATCACAACAGTATCATTTGCTGTGACATGATTGATGTGTTCTCATCTTTCCTTTGTGTTCTATCTCTTATGGGTGATGCATTTTCTATTGTGTTGTATGTTGTGTTGTGTCTTAGTTCCGCAATAGTGCACAGTATGTATATAGTATATAAAGAATATTTAGAGTTCATGTTCAATAATGAATTAAAATATAAATCACAAATAAGTGATATGCCTTTAAGGATATTATTATGATTATGATTATTATTATCATATATGAAAGGTGTCATATTGAGATTGCCATGTCTTTTTAGATTATAAACCAGGTGTAAGTGTGATACCAATACTGTGACAGTCGATGTGTTCAGTTCAAGTGTGTCTTAAAGCGAGCCATGAGGACTTCCATAATTTTGTGATGTCACAACTACACAGTCCCCGCCCTCAGCTATGCCACCAGCACAGCTCACTTTGCACACAGACAGATATTCTTGGTTCAAGTTGGGTAAATATATATATATATATATATATATATATATATATATATATATATACACCATATATATACACCATATATATACATATACGCACACACATGTAAATCAATGGCCAAAACTTGTAATAAAGTGAAAATTTCAAACATTTGTATGTTATTCCATCCTACATGATCAAAGTGGTGGACTAACTGGATGACAGAGTGACATTGCTACCCACAGACCCTGTTAGCATGGTTAAAAAGAAGTAATCTTCCACTGCAGCTGCAAAACCAAGTGTGTGAGTGTTGTGAGAAGAGTTTGTGTAGCGATAAAGATTTGAAGCATGCAATGTATGCTGGATGTTTCAGCTTCATGTACCATTCACTGAGTCAAAACAGCCGTGAATGGAACAGCAACTACTGTATTTTCATGACGTGCAAGTTGGTGAGACACAGTAAACAACCATCAAAGTTTAATGAATTTGAATCCATTAGGAAGCAAATGATCTGCAAAACTACATGCAACAACAAAGGTGGCACAAAAGGACCCCACCACATGTTGTGTTTGGACACACAAGGCACCAGCAGGCCTGAATAAAACTGCTGTATTTCTTACAGAGTAAACACACACATCAAATCAAGCTCATCTCTTTCACTTGCATGCAAGGAATGGTGAGCTGGGAGATTGTGACTGACTGCACCTCTAAGCAAACTCAAACATCTGAGTTCCTCTTTTCTTTCATCACTCAAAAAAGGATTTACTCATGTGCTTATTAGAAAGATGAGCCTGAGGGAGCGCCAGCTTTTAGTTTTCTATGATTACTCTTTTAAAGTAGAGAGGGATGTCTGAAACAGGTTGTGCCGAGTCCATCTGTTCGCTGTCAGGTATCTGAGCGTGCTTCTCCGCCTGTGTATGTGTGTGTATGTGTTTGTGCTGTATCTACAATATGCGTGCACCCCTTGCAGATGTCCAAAAGCTACTTAAGGGCGATAATTTCCCTCTGATTACTCTAATGCGCTACAGTGCTGCCATCCTGTCTGTGATTTCTCCATTGCTTGGCAGGACCACACACACCCTCCATATGCTCGCTGATTGTCAGGCGCAGAGACACGTACTTATCACCGAGAAGGCGAGCTATGAGGAGATGAAAAGGGAAATGAGTAGCTGAGGGTGGGGGTGGGAGGGAGAGCAAGAAAATTGTCTCCACTTTGTAATTTGTGCATATTTTATCGAATTCTCCCATGACACCGCTCGACATTCTTCACTGTGCCTCGCTGTGTTCCAAGTTGCAAAACCAGGCTGATAAACAAGGGTGGCAAATTACGTAGTCAGAAACTTTTGAAACAATTGGCGTCTGAGATGAGCTGGGCGGGTGGGGGATGGGGTGGGGGGAGTGGGGATTAATAAATCATATTTGTTAATACATTACAAAGGAGGGGAGTTGGTGCGTTGGGTTGGGCTGAGCCTGACGTCGTTGACAGATTTTGAACGTCAATATTTAACTAGTGTAAACAGATATGATGCACTCCCACACTGGCTCCAGACTACGTTATGTATATATGTGTGTGTGCAAGTACGTTTGAACCAGTAAGTGCAGACATGTGTGCGAACAGAAACGTCAATTTTAAGAAGCTCCGTTTTTTTTTTTTTTTTTTTTTTTTGCATTTCAAGGACAGAGATTAGATTTGTGATCAGTCAAACGCTGATCTAATCATCAACTGAAAAGATATCCAAGCTAAGCTCTTCTAAGCCATCCAAGACTAATGGTACACAGCTAGTATTAATGGGAACATTTACCACATTAAAAAGGCTTTGAATCACTTGATCATTTCGTTTAGATGTTTATGGAAATATATGAAACTTGAAAACAGACTTAAAACTTCATGTATGATCATTAAGCAGCCGTGTCATCCTACTATCACAAGTTGGCAGTGGAGACGATTCCAGCTGAGTGGCAGCACACTTGGCTGCCTGCTGACCCCGCAAGGCCAACTAGAAGCGCGACTCTGGCTCGTACACTGTATGGCTGCCAGATGTTATTAGTATGCAGGGATATGGACATGGGCCGATTTGGAATGAGAACCAGTTCCAGTTAGGAGCATTTAGGCTAAACTTGGGCCAGTGTTGTGCTGCTGAAATCATCCCGAATTACAAGACAAGTGCAAAAGCTTCATTCTTTTCATCAACTATAGCAAACCAAATGTTTGTTTTTTTTCCTTCTACTTTTAAACATGACAAGTCACACCTTTCTTTGTAGAACATTGGGGTGATGTGTCGCTTATCTGGTGGGACTTCAAATTTGCCTTCAGGTATGTGGTAGTAAAAACCTGCCTTTGTTGAGGTTCCCTGTGCTGTGCCACTGTTTCTCCTATTCAAAACAACACATTGAATACGTTTTTGAATATATATTTGCACTTCTGGTCTTACTGTCGTATTGTGTTACCACACTGAAGGTCTGGTATCCTGCAGCTGTTGTTGCCTCAAGGTCGCAGCAGTGCCGCTTACAAACACATCGGGGAGATGCAACATGACAGGTGTGTTTGCGTGCTTGTTACATCTTGTCGTTGACAGCACGGGGGAAAACATTTATGAAAGTCGTGAAATAAACACAATTTCTATTTAATGAGGACATAGAAATAGATGAGTCCTGCTGTACTTATTAGCACACACGTATCATTTGTGTCCAGATGTCACGACTGCTTTTGTATTAGCTAATTAATTATTTCTTTTCCCTTGAGCAACAGGATTCTTCATACAATATCCTGTTCATGTTCATAATGACCAATTGCTTTAACTGAGATAACGTGTGTCGCTGTGGGGGGGCTCTTCAGTATGTGTTAAGAGTAAAAGAAAAAAAAAAAAAAGAGTTTCCATGCACCTATGTAGGAGACTGCATGCTTGTTTCTGTGTCTGTCTCCAGTGGTGGACTTGAATCAAGTTGGACTGTAGCACAGGCCAAAAAAAATAAAAAAATTCTGCAGTCAGAGTCTCTGTTCCTCTCTAATAGTGCTGCTGTGACAGAGATGAGTGGCAGTGAGCAATAACCAGCAGGTCAATAAGAATTAAGGCTGGAAAGAAAGAAAGTGGAGGTACAGCACTGTTTAAAAAAAAAAAAAAAAAAAAAAAAAAAAAGTGGCTGATAGAGAAAGGGACTGTGCACTCAAGCTCAGATAACGTTTTATTTTTAGTTCATCAAAAATAAGTACAGCAGAGGCAGTCCCTCAGAAACTGCTGCAAGTTTGCCTCCGTCTCTCTTTTTCTTCCTCTCCGGTAAATGTGACTCAAGGAGCATCATGGCTGAGATTATCGTTCGCTCTCCCTCGATTTACAAACACTTGTACTTGTCTTGTACTCTCTTCCTTCATTTCTTAACTGACACTGTGGTAATCCAGGCCCAGTGGCCTGTCATATGTCATTAACAAGCTTTTAAATCACTTTTCCAAAACCACAAGCACAAAAGTAAAAGCTCTAGGAGGGGTTTGAAGCACATACATTGTGTTACTTCCAAAGGCAAGGTACATTTCAATAACTAACATATTATTATGTAGGGGGTACCTGTCACGTTTCTCCACTCGCTGAAATGACGTGCATTAAGCTCTAATAAAAAACAATATTTTTTAGCTTGCTAGGCTAACTAGCTCTTAGCTCAACCCTGCAATACACAGACAAATGCAGCTCCTTTACTTCTATTCTGGTTAGGATGCTGAGTTTGTGCCTGTGACCGATAAGATGAAGATGATGATGACTTTTATTTATTTTTTATTTTTTTTTGATAAGATGCTAAGCTCAGTTTGTAAAATGATGATGATGATAACTGGCAAAATGACTGTCTACTTCCAAGAGCAGAGTGCAGGTATGTGTTACTGTATTTCGTGTGTATGAGAGAAACGGCTTCAGTGATGATCTGTTGCATCTCGGGGCAACGTTCATGCTATAACTGAGGTCAAATAAGATATGATGATGTAGTTTTGTGCTTTCGTGTGCTTCTGCTTTCGACTGTTATTTGATTTAAGTAACTTGCCAACACATTGACCAGATGGACATTTCCGTCTCTCTGTGACCTTGTACATTAATTATTTACATTGTATGACTATAGCCCCATTGGAGCATTTTCCTCTATTAATTCAAATATATACAGTGCTGTGGGCCCGACAACTCATTTACATGTTCAGCACTACTTAGACTCACAACTGAAAGGATATTATTTTTCTGCTGCTTTTCATAACATCTTTGCTGTTTTTTTTTTCTTCCATCTGTCATTATTATCGTGATGTCTTTCTGCACCTTCTCCTCTGCATCTGTTCTTTTGAGGACCAAAATAACGTGCCCTTTTGTAAAGCTTTACAGCAGACGTACCCATGCTTTTTCCTCTCCTTTCTCCAGCTGTCAATTTTCATCTTAACTCTTTTTGCTACTGTCATCGGTCATACCCCTGAAAACTGAAAAAGGCGCATCCAAAGCTTCACGACTATGAATTTTTTAGATGACCAGTGCACAGGTCCTACAACATATCAATCTCAGCTATAGCATCATTTTCAGTCTCCTTTCTCTTCCCCCAGGCTGAGGCTCCCTCAGTATCATAGAAAGTAAGAGTGAGTATGGTTCTGAAAGCTTACCCAAAACCTCAAAACCTGAATACCCTAAGCTCACAGTGAAATCGTAAACCATTTTAGGCTCAGCGAACCAAGCAATCACAGCATTTACAGAACATTTTCAGGGGTGACACAAAGTTCCCCGGGGATTTGAATAAAGTTTTCAGTATTTTTTTCAAGGCTATCGAAGGGTTTTATGTATAATTAATCCATTTTTGTACCCTTTTTAAAATTCACATTACCACAATACAAAATGCATATTCAGTGCACATCACCTGCTGTGACTGGTTGGCACCAAACATGAATCTTGTCTGCATTGGTAGAAAGACAATTAATCAGCTGGTGTTACTGTATCTGCATATCAGCGTTCTGGAGGTTTCCCATGATGTTAATGTTAGGTCAGGCCGAAACGTGTCACTGCTATGCAAATGATTATGCATTTAACCCGTCAAAGCTCTTGCATTTTAATACACAGGTTCTTTCATGACACACTGCTTTACATTGTACACATCCTGAGAGGGAACACGATGGCGATCTGCTGCACTGTTTATCTTTATACCCGCTGCGACAAATATGAAATGTCGTGTCACTACAGTCTCCCTCCACCCCTTTTTGTCCCACATAAATTCAAGGGCAGGGTCAGTGGTGTTAACAGGCTATTCATTTTTATATTCTATAAGCTGGATCAACATTCATTTAATTAATTTAAGTACGGTATAAAACCTGGCTTGGTCAAATAGTCTTTGTTAGAGAGACATCACCACTCTGTGCTGGTTTGATATTTTGAAGGTTATGGATTGTGTCTCAAAACACCAACAGAGTGACGACTCTTTCAGTTCACAAATGAAACTGTATTGACCAACAGATAAAACCGGGAAATAGTACATAATAGTCAAAATTGCTCACTTGTCACTTTTAAGCACAAGGCAACAACTTGAACAGAATTTGTAAACATTCACAATTTAGCAGCAGCTCATCCTCTCAGTCTATTAAATCATAATTTTAGCTAATGTTCAGCTCAGCTGTTATGTTAGCAGCAGTTTAGCCTGTCAAATCTGTTACATTATAATGTTAGATAATGTTATCTTAGCAACAGCTCATCCTGTCAGTCTTTTAAAGCATAATGTTAGCCTAGTTGTCAGATTAGCAACAGCTTGTTTGGTCAGTCTAGTAAATCATAATGTTAGCTTATGTTAGCTTGGCAGCAGAGGCGCACTGTCAGGAGAGGCAAAAAAAGGAAAATGCTTAGGGGCCCCAAGGGGACAGATTGCCCCTCATGGTTGCACATTTTACAATGACTACTTAAACCCTAAACCCTACTTAAAGTCACATACAGTGCACTACAGTTACACCCCCCCCCCCCCCGGAAATTGCATCTGGGCTTGGATGAGCTTCTTTGCCTGGGCCTTCCAGACTCTACAATGGCCAATGCTGAGGCTAGTGCAATGTAAAAAAAAAAAAAAACAGTTGCACAGTTTTGATAGTGTTTTTTGTTGTCCATCTTGTTTGGAGGTGATCCCCCAAAACAGTATTACTGGGCCTATTTGAACCCTTCCCAAACTATCATGGCTCAAACACAGTACAGCTTTCTAGAGTACAGAGTTGACACCCAACACACACACACAGTCGTGTGCTCTAACACAAATACACTTTGCCTCTCTACTTTCCAGAAGCTTTCATACATACCCATAGATGACACTTTAATTGCAAGATAAGCTAAGAAGCATATAGAACTGAAAATACAGGGGTCTATTAGTGTATCCTTTGTAATGGATATCAGGAATAGAAAAGGGAATTAGGCCCAGGCCTTGCTACTGACAGAGCATTAGAATAATCCCTGCTACTTAGGACAACAGTCAGATACTAAACACACCAAATCCACTTCCCCCGCTCACAGAGCAAAAGCAAACTAATGAATGAGGCGCCTTTGCATATTCACCATTATAATTGAAGTCAGACAGAGACCATTTATTTTTATGAAGCCCCATAAAGCACTGCAGCAGCATCCAGCGGGCCTTGCCAAACAAACACGTAAAGGCAAACAACTCTGGGATGGATGTGCACATCCACACACTATTTTATTTTTTTTTTTTATTACAGCTTCAGTCCTACTCTTTGAATCCTAACAAGGCTGAGAACATTCATTTTCTGAGTTATTAAGTCCAAAACATGATGCTGCCGCCAGAAGAAAATAAGCAATAACACAAAGAGCTGGAAGACGGGGAAAAAATGTTGCTATTGACACTGATGGTCATCATACCCAAGAACCCAAGAGATAGTGTCATGCTTAATTTCTCCTAACCTCCCTGCCATTTCATTGCATATATTTCATTATAATTTGCAGACCCTTCAATATCTACTTTTGATGGTGGATTACAATCTATTTGCAGAGATTGAGAGGTTATTGAGAAATCCCCCCAATGACCTTCCATTTGGAGGATATGAATATGTCCCAGGGTGCCTGGAGAATGCAGCAAGGTCATTGCAGGCGCAGACTGAATGTGAAACCCAGATGGCTAAATGGAAATATTGATACACCGTTTGAAAGTTCTATCAATATCGTCATCTGTAATTGGTGTAACCTGATGGACTGCGTGTCAGTGAAAGGGTTTGTTCCCACTATATTAACTATTAGTAAAGTGCAGATAATGATCTGCGATGGTCATGGAGGATAGGAGGAACAGGAGGAACTCATTGTGTCGTTCAGTCAGATCTGATTGACTGCGAGCCGTAAGATATTTTGTCCCACTACAAATTTTTAAGCACTAAAGCAAGTACGTCATGTTTTTGGCGCTCTCGTGCTAAAGCCACCTCTCTGAAAACACTGTATTTTTAAGCTTGTATACTCAGACATGCTTTGTGCACGTAATACTTATTTAAATATTCTATTGTACTTTAATTGTGATTTCACTTACGCTTATGATTTGACACAGACAACACATCATATTATTAATGCTGTCAAATCAAACATACATTACCACATACTTTAACACTGATAACCAATCTCAAAAGACAATTAATGTAATATTAGAAGTAGTTTTATTGTCCTTCCAAACAGACAGTTTGTTTTTCTTGATTGTTTGTTTTTTTTTTTTCCCCAAATCAGCCAAATTTACTAATTACAACTTGAGATGTTCTTAGTCAAACTCATGTAGTTGAATTAAAACTGTGTAAGATTTTATACTTGCTGACCTACACCTGCTTACATGATGTCACATGTAAGACTAGTTGTCTTATGGAAAATGGCTTGAATGACCAAAAGCAAAAGTCTTATTTATTATTAAATAGATTACAAATTCATATTTTTTGGATCTTTTCATAGTACTAGACAAAAAGTACACTGCATACACTAACAAAAGTGAGTTTGGACTGATAGTCGCACAAAACAATCGACTTGAAAATGCCACCCACTACTCTGGCAAGATGTGATGGACGTTTGTCGCCATATTCTCACATTTTATGGACCCAAAGATGAACTCATTCACCAAACATGAGTAAACTATAATCGTGACAATCAGCAGCCAAAATACACGTACCCAGGTATAAAATACATATTGTCTGACGCAGAAACAAACACACCACCTACATTTGTTACCCACAATATATCACACACACACACATGCACCATACTGTACGGGCCTTCACACACACACACACACATATGGAGTTGTTCTTTTTATAATGGCTTTGTGTCAGCATATAACGGATGTCTCCTAACAGTGCCATTTATTCCCATCTCCAGCTAGCCTATGCCTGTCCAAACAACAGCATGAAACAAAGGATGGAAAACAACAGAGGGGAGACAAACACATCAATCTGCCACTAAACCACACACACACACAATCACATCAAACACACACATATGCACTACACAGACAGATACCCTAATAGAGAGTATGGCAACATAGTTATTGAAGATTTTAACTCATACATAGTCATGGATTGATATGTGTGACGGAAATGGAATAGGAATAGAAATAGAATAGAAACACACACACACACACACACACACACACACACACACACACACACACACACACACACACACACACACACACACACACACACACACACACACACACACACACACACACACACACACACACACACACACACACACACACACAGAAACACACACACACACACACACACACACACACACACACACACACACACACACACACACACACACACACACACACACACACACACACACACACACACACACACACACACACACACACACACAGAGTGAGCTGAAGAAGCGAAAGCATAAGAAACCGGAGCAGAGATCAATCAGCTGTCAGAGTGCCGTGTGTCTCTGAGGTGGAGTGGGCCCTCGGAGATGAAGTAAGTCTGAAACAGAGAGCGGATCTTTGATTGGAGCCAAAGCTTAATGGGCCTACGCCCTGAGAGTGGATTGGGCTGCGGCATCGCTCCAGCCTCAGGGATCACAGCGCTGGATATTTGATAGAGGCACACTTTTGTTTTTATCATGCGCTCACCTGCGCATTTCGGGGGAAGAAAGAGGGAGATCAGCTCTCAAAACACACAAACACACAACTCCCTTGTTGTCGAGGATGTAAATGAGCTACTTTTAATAATATTTGTTTGTCATTGCACTTAATATTGTTTCTCTGCTGTGGTCTCTCCATCTCATTGAAATGTGCTGTATAAATGTTTATTGTTATTTTCATGGCTGCATTAAGTATTGCACAACGCCCCCGCTGTTTTCTTGGTAAACTGTTGAATACTGGAGCAGAATTCTAACACAGGAAACTCCAGACAAAGCAGCGGTAGAACAAATAAAACCGAAACACACACGCACAAATTTATGTATCAAACTATTCCAACAACAATACGTAAATAAGCTTGAGCTAAACCCTGCCTGGTGCCAGTGTGGCAGCCATTGATTAAAGGCCCTTGTTAGCATGTACGGCCCCTCATATGTTTCTGTTGTGTCATTGATAAGGCCTTTGTATTCACACTCGCTGAAGGGAGCTGGCTAATTAAAAACCAGTGACAGCCAGATTCAAGGAACAAAGGCATTGGTCCCACTGTCGCAGATTTGCATACGCATTAATTGTTGTTGTTCTTTTCATCTTGAAGTTTGTACAGTAAGGCTTACACGCTCAATGAGTGAATGGAAGTTTCTGCAGCAAGCTGGTTTTATTACACAAGGGTGAATCGGACTCAACTCCCTCCTGTAAGCACGGACCAGTCCAACCATCTTGCATCATTACCACACATTACAAATACTGCCGGTAAATTCTAAGGAATCTGTTCCTCTTAATTTATATAGGTCTCAATTAGTGAAATGTCCAGCTTTGTTTTGTCACAGAACCACTGCATTACACTGCAATTGATTTTGTTGAGCTCATATGACTTGTACTTGTAACCATCCCTTTCAATAATCAGCACTCCTGGATTTCTTAAGTGGTGGCAAGGTAATCACTTCATTGGGGTCATCAAGAGGGCACCCTTCACTGGTGTTTCACAGATAAGCCCATGACACCTTCACAGGGCTTAGCAGGGATGCATGCACGTTGCATCTCAAAGGCCTGAAAATGTATCTACCTGAAATCTATCTTTTCAGTCGCCATCTCACACAAGTCTGAATGGAGCAGACGCACAACTATTTTAAATCACACAAGCTATGTACCAGCTCACATTGCTCTCACACAACACGCTTGCAAAAGTAGCTTGAAGCGCATTTTAACAAGTCTAACTTCTTCCATTTTACTCATGTAAGTGTGGTGTTTTGGGCCCTGAGTGCTGCCAAAACGCAAATGACCTACAAATTCAATATTGTGTATCCTGGGTCTACACCAATCAGCAGCCTCCGGGGCAGTAAAAACGAAGCCAACACAGAAGAGCCAAAAACTGCAGTTCCTTGAATGACCCCTTGAGGCTCCAAGAGTGAGTCAATCCCCATAAACATCCAACTTTACAGCAGAATTTAACATGTTTACAACCTGATAGAAAAAACTGTTTTGGTCTCTGTGTCTAATTTTCCTCTTCATGAGAACTGTTTTCAGAGGGTGAATTTTTATATAACTCACCCGTTTAAATTTTATGAAGGGTTGAAGTTCTGCAAAATTGAGGGCAACTGAGGTGTCAGGCAGAGTCGGGCACCACCAAGATAGCAACGCTTGCTGATTGAAAGCACTGAAGAAAAAAAATGTATTCATCAAATGAAAAGCAGAGGACATTGTCTTCACAAAAAAAGCTACACATGAAACATTGTGTCAATTATTTTCTTCATGAAAAATATGAATATATGTTTTGTCATATATCAGACTTTAAAGTGGGTTTAGAGTCATTTCATAATATTTTGGTGACTGTACATGTTATTTTTTGCTCAGCGCAGTAAAATCACTCATGGGAAAGATTTAAAACCAGCCTCAGAAAATGTGTGCGGCGTCAAGTGCATGCTCGTGCATGCACATGTGCCTGCATCATGCATCATGCCTGTGCATGATGACACACATGTGCAAGGAAAAGGAAAGCAGAAGCCCGCCCATTCAAACAATTCTCCGACGACCCAGGATAGTTGTCAAAAACCAAATGCATAACATGTATTTAACTTTAAAGTATTGGAATCACTTTCTTTTTACTTTGGAGTATTGTAGCCGAAAATGGGAATAGCTGAGGCAGGAGAAAAATTAGTTCTGAAAGCTTGAAATTTCAGCATTTTTCAACTTCTGAATTACTGACATTAATCAACAGGCTAATCAACCTTTTACAGATATATTTAGGCCATTTTGGTATATTGGGACAGTAAAAACTTCACTTATTGCCCGTTTAATTGTCAGTATTTAGGGAAATAAGAAATAATGTTGCATAAAACAGTCATCTGGTTTCAGACTGACAGGCAGACATATGCTTACCGCTCTAATTAAACCATGTGCGTGTGCAGTGTGCAGCCGAGCGTCGGCACGGAGGGGACCTCAGCAGGTTAGAGAGGTGAAAGAGGAGTTTTCTTCCCTCACTAATCCCCCCCTCCCCTCAGACAAACGGGGGAAGACACTTATTAGAAGATCCTGAGCTGTCAGCAGAACTGCTACTCTGCGGGCAGACATTCTGTCGCAGAAGACACTCACACTCTCCAGGTAAAAGTCCTCCTTTTTCATCTATACACCTCTGCGTGTAACACAGTTCTGTCACCACGCTTATCTACTTATCTTACCATCTCTCCACCTCTAAGCGTTCTGCTCTACAACTTCAGCTGCTCGGATGTAATTAGCAGCTGGTAGTAACAAAGATTGCGTCACACAGGGATCAGGACACATGTTGCTCAGCAGAGAGGAAGAGACTCGTGGTAGCGGGACTGGGATACTATGGTTTGTGCACTGCAGTCAAATGCAACACGCTGAGCAGGAGAACACACTCTAGTCATCTCAACCACCTCATGCAAGATAGCAGCAATAAAAGAAGCAGAACCCTGCAATTTGGAACAAGTAGTTTGTCATAGATAGATAGATAGATTAGATAGATAGATAGATAGATTAGATAGATTAGATAGATAGATAGATAGATAGATAGATAGATAGATAGATAGATAGATAGATAGATAGATAGATAGATAGATAGATAGATAGATACTCACAGAGATCTAGAGTTTAAATGTAGTGAAATTTTAAGACAGCTTTTGTGAGGTTTCAAATGCATAAAAATATCTCCACCACAAGTTAATGAAGTGGCTTCATTCAGAAGCCACTGTTGCCAGACTCACTGATACAATAACGATGATGCAGCTGTCACAGTGAAGGGGGATTTGCTTCATGAGCTGATTTTGTTGAATTTGTGTTACTGATGTGCATTTTACTACTACAACAAATTCATCATCAGTATTATAAGAATTGGATCAGGGGCAAAAATTTGAGTGGAACATCTGCAATTGCATAATTTCTGACAGGGATAATTCATCTCCACGCATGGCTGTAAAAATTAGGGGGGAAAAAATGATATGACATTCAATGATTTGTGGGCAATAGCATTTTGAACAGTTCTGATTTGCTAGGGGGCAAAAATGAACAGAAATTGCCTCAAGCTAGTAAGGACAATATCACATATATTTCCATTCTCCTTTTGTTTCTTTTCCGAGTCACATCTGTACACAGCTCAAATCAAGCTTCCGCGACTCATTCCCTTACTTTGACAAGAAGCTACTAGAAAAAAATTGAAAACTGCCTGGACTAAATAATTCGTCACTGTAAACATGAAGCCCTAATTTGGTTTTGCTAGTGGTTTCTGTCTGTTTTTATCATCGCTCTGCTGTGCCTGTCTTGAATATATACATGTCAGTGCGCACAATTCATTGTTCTTTTCTCACTGTCAATCATGACACCTACAGCCTCATCCTGGAAGGATTATCTTAGATCACTGTAGAAACTTTGTCATATCAATGTATTTGTGTTTACAATGTTTTTATTAGCAACGACAGAGG
Organism: Rachycentron canadum; assembly: GCA_038496675.1. Lineage (NCBI taxonomy): Eukaryota > Metazoa > Chordata > Actinopteri > Carangiformes > Rachycentridae > Rachycentron > Rachycentron canadum. The sequence goes on along the minus strand of CM076663.1, from coordinate 14,827,403 downwards.
TAGTAGCTAGTTTTTACAATTTAAAATACATATTTCTTAGATGACGATGAAGAGCGAATGCCCACAAAACACTGACATTAGAGTAGAAGAGGTGTTGGGTTCTTGCGAGCCAATTCTTATTAATTAAAATCTATATTAATCAATGAAAATGAAAATATACTACATTATGACAAAAAGTAGAGACAAGTCTGTTAAATACAAGTTGAGTTAATGATAGGCTGGGTTGGAGGACTGAATTCCATTGATGTGATGCTCTCAAGGTAAAGGTAGCCTGGTGCAGTTGCCCATGGCTTCATTTCTATTATTATCATTAACATAATATGTTACAACATAAGTAAAAAGCAGAAATCATCCAACAATTTACTCACAGTAACACAAGGTGACTGACGATGTCACGGATTTTACTCTTGCGTGCTTTGTGCTTAGCATATACTGAAAGGTGAGTTTCGGGGCACTGTTTTCCCACATAATTATCAATATAAATGTCACGTAAGAGTACTTCGGTGGTGACCAGTTTTACACAATAGCCACAAAAGCACAAACGTATCCCAATACCTTACTGTAGTAAAAGTAGATCCAGCATTGTCCCACCCAACCTGCACCTGACGACAGGCCTAAAGAACCACAGTATTTATCATATGATTGTAAAGTAAAGGATTGATGGCATAGCGACGGATAGACATCCCGCTTGTCTAAAACCATGACAACACAGGCATCTGTGGGTTTGCAACAAGTCAAGCGACCTTGAGGGCAAAGTGATATTTTTCCTCTTTTTGTTGTCTTTTAAAACCACATTCTGTAATTTGGTGCATGTGCTTGATCTAAAACACTTGAAGTAAAAAGATGGAACTCTTACCCTCTTACAGGCTACATCCTTTGGCACAGCCCTTAATATGGCAAACCATCATGTGAACAGAGGGGTTGAGATAGGGTTAGGGGATAGGAGCTTGGGCCATATTGGGTATCGAGTACTAGATGGTGCCTCTTTACAGATATTACCTTAAAAAAGATACCAAGTAATCTTATTTGTTTTTTATTTATCTTTGTGGCTGGTTGCCACCAAGTTAGATGGTTCACCATGTCTTTTTCTTTCGAGCATCCATGATGCTTTGACACTATTGAATTATGAGCTATACATACAGTGAGCCACCCTCCCCTCCACCCTGCCAGACCTGTTAACTGTTAAATCATGCAGTCAGAGAGAGCTGCGCAGCACTGAGGCTGATTTAGTAGCCCATAGCTTTTGGGTGTTAGATTTCAGTATCACATCATTACTTTTTTACACCTTACATTGATTTGTTTAGTAGAGTAACAGGCCTTATTGTGGTCCACAAGGGGATAAAATAAAGACCAGGAGAGTGCAGTCATCTGTACCTCCCATGGACACCGCACTCTGAGGTGGGTTGGATAGAACGAAGTAGGGACTGACAAGAAGTGAATAGGAGTAACCACCAGGACCTGCTGCCATGGGGGCAAGACATTCTTCAATATAACTTTTTCCACATGTACAATACCTTACCTAGGATTTGGGTAGTTTTCTGCGAGGGCGTTACATGGGAGCTGTGGCTTTTACTCTTTTATACCAGGCGTAGCATCATTTTCAGAAATGACATGATATGATGGGCTAAGAAGCAGCAACCTCCCTAGATGATGTATTTGACCGCACATGTGTTTTACATTGATTAAGCTAACACCAAAGATTCTGGAGATTTGCCAAAGAGACACTTGATATCCCAGCGCATCTCAATGACACTTGATCACAAGCTATTTTAAAGAGGTGGTTCAAATTTGAACTCCCAAATTTGATGCTATGAAAATTTGTCTCAGTTACAGCTGAATATGAAGCGTGTTTCTCAGACCAACAGCATGTGAATGTAACATAAGTCTGGGCTTTGACTGCATTACCAAGCATTGACTTATCTACCTGGAACAGTCATGCCACATGGGAAAACACTGGAAGGTGTAGGAGGCCCATCCGTGAGCGATGAAAACCACTAAAAAGGCCAGACATGTTGGAGGAAGGAAACATTCCATACGAAAGGAGCTTATGACGAAAAACACACAGTAAATGACAGGTGCATCAATCACACAGATCACTGGCAGTAGACATATTGAATTCTAAACCCTCAGTGCTTTTATCGTGTCCACTTCCGACCCCCGACCCCCCCCCAAGAATGCCTGGTCATTCTTCCAGTGCAAACGGATGAAAGGCGTGTCCAATCAGCTCGTGGCATAATCATTCCAGAGCGCCATGAAAAATGGATTGTGGGTTTTTACGGATGGTACAGTGTGGGAAAGGGGGAGGTGTGTTGTCGGAGGATGATGTGTATGTGTGTGGAGGGAATAAGCAGTATTGCATGCAGGTTTGGTTCCCTGGATAACAGCAATCAATAAAGCATTAAAACAATCACGGGAAGGGGAACAAGATGTCGCAGCCATCTGGAACTAGTTATGGTATTAATCCATTTGGGAAGGCCTGCTCCCCACATACATCAACTACAAACACAACAGATTCAAAAGAACAACATGGGCGTCTCAAGCCCCCACAGCAGAGGAAATAGCACAAATGATATTGTTGTATTTGTATTCCTTTGGAGAGCTCCTTTCACCGTCAGTTGACATTATAGCCAGCAGAGGACGAATACACCTTGTAGTATGAAGAATCCAAAAATTATTTTACGGCTCATTTTTATTTATTTCTTGTGAACCTATTTTTGTAAATGCTAGTCACTGTATTATGAAGTGACCATCACCCTGGCAACATCTCATGTACGCTTTTGTATTCAAGAGGCTTTTACGATACATAGATGTTAAGATCAATAACTCATACAGTTGTTCCTTCACTGTTCAATATGGGACCAAAGGCTCCCCAGGTTTCACACTGTGCAAGCATATGATAGATGAACATCTCTGACCATGTAAACAACATCACAGGGTGTGCTATTGTTGAGATAATGGGAGTACTTGATTTTAAATGCAGCAAAGCATGTAGAGGGAAAAAGGGACAGCCAGTCCGGGGGTGTCTTTAAGGGGGGTGAAAAAGATATATAATGGGCCTTGAATAGTTAATGCTGTTGACAGCTTCAGTCTCACTTTGGCTGATGAAACAAACAGGATATACATTATACAACAGGGAAACACAGCTGAAGTGTGACCGTTCATAAATCACAAAGATGCTGAAAATCTGATTCATGTCTCTATTTTAAGTTGCTGCTCATCTATTAACCAGAACCGAGAAGAGGAAAGCACATTTTTATAGTTTTAGCTGCTCTGCCCTGCTTTCCTATAACACCTAAAATTGACTTTAAGGGTTCTCATCCTTAAATGCAAAGTCCTAAATGTGGGCTAGGAAAATCAGGAATGCAGCCTTTGTCAGGGAACCAAGCTCCATAAATATTTTAAAAGAAAACGCATTTTTTTTTTTTACCTCAGTTTGATTCGCACCTATGCATAGTTAATTCTTTTGAAATCATGTATTTCACTTCAATTTTATGAATTTTATGTTATATTACTTAACTTTTTAGGAGGACAGAAACAGAAAATTTTCTATGTTAACACTGAGTGAAGTATGAAAAGAGGCGTCCATAATAATGGATCTCCTAAAAACTGCAGTTTGATTTCAGCTCATTGTTTTGCTTTTCCTGCATTTACCGTTTCAGCTGAGTCGGAGCTCTGTCATCAATCTTTTTTTCCAGTAATCGAAAGCTGTTGTTTTCAGCAAAACAATGCTCAAAGTTAATGCTAACGTTGCTTTGGATCGACTAACACTTGTTTGGCAACATTCATAACAATTAGCCTTATAGCATGCTAATATTCAAATATTTTCTTTACAGCTTGTTTGATAGCTTCAGTTGTCTGGGCATAAAAGACTTGTTGCAAGAGGTCAGAGGAGAATGGCCACACTGGTTCGAGCTGATGGGAAGGCAACAGGAACTTAAATAACCTCACATTCCAACCAAGGTGTGCAGAGCATCAGTAAACGCACAACATATCGAACCTTGAAACAGATGGGCTACAGCAGTAGGAGACCGCACTGGGTGCCGCTCTTGTCAACTAAGAACAGGAAACTGGACAATAAAAGGACAAAAGAAGATTGGAAAAGTGTTGCCTGGTCCGATGAGTTTCGATTTCTGCTGCAACATTTGGATGGTTGGGTCAGAATTTGGTATCAACGTGAAAGCATGGATCCATCCTGCCTTGTATCAACAGTTCAGACTGCTGGTGGAGGTATAATGGTGTAAGGGATATTATCTTATCTTAGTACCAACTGAGCATTGTTCAATCACCACAGCCTATCTGAGTATTGTTGTTAACCCTGTCCATTCCTTTATGACCACAGTGTACCCATCTTTTGATGGCTACTTCCAGCAGGATAACATGTCATTTCATAAAGCTCAATTCATCACAAACTGGTTTCTTGAACATGAGTTCACTGTACTCAAACGGCCTCCACAGTCACCAGATCCCAATTCAATAGAGCACCTTTGGGATGTGGAACAGGAAGGCAAAAGGAGTCCAACCTGGTACTAGCAAGGTGTATCTAAAGTGGCCGGTGAATGTAGGTTGTATGTTCCTACAGTGTGACTTTCATTCATGAGCTATTTCAATGTGCCTTTACTCGTATTCTATAGCCAACAAAACAAAGCAACAAGGCACTTTTACTTTTAGTGACAGTGAAGCAAGAGTGGTGCTGGAGGTAAGAAAATAGTGCCTTTTAACATTGAATGCTGCAAGTCAAAAGCCTGTTAGCATCAGTGTTTGTCTAGTTTGTGATGGAAAGAAGAGAGACTGAAAGGGCATAAAAGAGACAGAAACTCCATGATAATGGTCTTAGTCTTAGATAAAGCATCCAGTATTGATGTAAGAACAAGATCTCCTTTCTACAAACTACCATTGCCTGCCTCTCTCTTTCTCTCCCTGCTGCCTGGGATTAATAGCAGTTTCTGTGTGTGCTGGGTTGTGCTGGTTGGTAAACAAGCCAGCAGCCTCTCCTGCATGGCTCCGGAGCACTCCATTAGGGAGCCAAGTGCATTCTGTATTTATTTATTTTTTTTTTTTTTTGATAACACACTGGATGCACAAATATAATAAAGCTCCATGCAGCGGTTCAGGATGTAGCCGCAGTCTGTGGCGAAATGGAGGAGATTGAAGATGTATGTGTCCAGGTATTGGGACAGACAGATATCCCTCCTCACCAAATTACCCCCATCCTATACACCCGTGCGGAACACTTTGTCTAAATATACACAACTACACACTTACCCATGGGCACACATATACTCTACAAACATACTCAGAGATGCACACAAACCATTAAATGTCATATCCTGTAGCAGATTATATCAGTGGGCAATTTCATGTTCTCTGTCATCATGTGGAAGAACAAAACTGGCGGAAAATAAAAGCTATATTGAACGATATGAGAGTGGGGAAATCACTGGGACAGTCACAAGCCTCCATAATGAGGTTTAGAAGAAGCGCAAACCAGAGATAAGTAAGTAAGTACAGACCTGTAATATAGCTCAGAGTGAGGATACTGCTTGTGACATATCTCTGGTCCTGAAATAATGCCAAAACATAGAATAAGAATCAGATCACTTATACATTAACACTTCACTTGGAACTGTGCATGTTCTAATTAATTGAGGACTAAAAAAAGTTTCAACTGAAAACAATGTTTCACACCTTAAAGTGTTGCAGAGTGTGATTAGCACTGTAGTTCTGCCAGCTGGAAAAAAATATATATTTTGCAGTATTAAATGGAAATACTTTCAGTGTGTAGGGTGTTTTATGTTTGAACAGGTCCAACCTTACCACCTGCTCGCACGCTTCGCACACCAACAATCCACATCTGTTAGGTGAGTGCACCGACGTAATCCACACCCTCGCATCTGCCCCCGCACATGTTACATGCTGAACAGTCTCTCAGTTTCGCCACATCCTCAGCTCATATACTGACACAAATATTAACTCTAATACCTTTGTCCTTTTTTTGTCACTTCTGTCACAATGTACATTTCAACAATTTCTCTGTATTGTTGCCTGTATATGCTCTAATGAACAGGATAGTTGTAATATTTAGATATTATTATTTAATAGGGGCGTAATGCTTCATCAATGTATCAATTTATATTCCTACAATCCAACTACATTGATAAGCGCTCATAAATTGATAGGGACGTATATCGATGCAAAAAAACTGATGCAAGGTAAATAATCGATTGTATTGATACCAAGAATTTTGAAAAACTAGGAACAAGGAATCCTCACCCGCACGGCCCAGCATCCAGGAATTCAATCAATTTCAAGTTGTTGAATCGAATCGTATCGCACTGTTCTAGATGAGCTAAATTTCGTTCTTGAATCAAAGCCATGGAAAATGATACATATTGCAATGTTGTAAAAATGTATCGTTACACCCCTATGATTGAGAAGATGTTTATATGAGGCGGTTTTTCTCTCTGATCACAGAAAATACATGTGAACTGTAACTGCACAGTCAGACCTGGGGCTTCATCTGCCTACAGAGACCAGAAAAAATAACAGCAGAGTGGCAGCAATGACAAACTAAGTCATACCTTTTTTTCTCGTGTGAAGGGAAAGAAAAAAAAAAAGTCAAATGATGTTGCCTAAAGCCAATGAGCAAAATCATTAAGGGAATTCATTTCCCCATGAGGGAAAACAGCTTCAAGCTGTGAGTAACACAACAACAGCCTCACACAGCCCCAGTGTTAATCCACGACTACATTTGACATACTGTTTGTTTCAGTGCCCCTTTGATCCAACATCACACAAGGGAAGGTGATAGATATCCCACGCAAGGGTAAACACTACACCATCACTCTGATGGACATTCAGCTCAGCACTACGAGGGGGTTCCAGTCACGCGTGGAGCAGGAGACAAATGACATCACAGAGATGTGCTGTGTTTGTGATCGATGGATACAGTTGCAAAACCAATGGATTCCCCTGCACGGTGAAGCAGACACCAGCAATTCTCTTGCTCTTATTTGCGTCACTTGTTCTCTCAGCGTGGATAACATATTTTCAGTAACACCTGTGGTTACCTGCGCATGTACTTCCTCATTAGTCTATCTACAGCTGCGGCCTCCTAATCTTTAACTCTGTGATTTGTGACTTGTGGGAAAATGTGGTGGCGTTGAAAAATTGGCACACACACACACACACACACACACACAGTGCAGCCCCATTGCAGAAATTGATTTGACAAAGAGCGAGGTGGTAAAGATGAAAATGGTGGTGTTTGAGCCCAGCAGGTGCACAGCACTGAGCAAGGACAGCTGTAAATCAATGACATTGAGCTGTGTGGCATTATCAAATCCTACTCTACCAGAAACCCTACAGGTACATGGCAGTCCAGTCCAACGCACACATGCACACATGCACACACACACACACACACAACCTCTTGGGCACACAAGCAGGGCCTTATTATTTATGTAGGTCTTACATGAGGTTTTCTGAGACTTGCTACAAGGAGATAAGAACGAAGGCGCAAAACTCACTGATACGATGTGTATCTTTTCTTTTTGTATTTCGTTGCAGCAACACTACCAACCGTCACTTTCAAAAAAAGAAAGCAGCAATTATTCATTCAATACATACATACAGTGTGTTTATTTTTAGACACAGGTGCTGTGTGGCTTCAAAAAATAACTCACTCGCATCATTCATTCAATCAGTGACCCAGCCGTTGCAAGTCTATCTGCCCTTCAATGGGCCTGAGGATGCATGACAATGTGTACAATGGGAATCACCTGCTGGGTTTCTCTCTGTGAATGGTTAGAAAGGTTCTGCATATGAAACGTTGTGTTAGGCTGAATTATCTGCAGTGTCGGTTTTACTATTCTCATTTTATGGCCAAAATTAGTAGGTTATGGGTCCAAATCAAGCTTTTAAAGGCCCCCTCAAGAAAATCGAGTTTTCAACCTTGTTAACATGTCCATGTGATGTTTTCTTACATAATGCAAGTCATTTAATGTGTAAAATAAGTAGTCAAAGCATAGGCTGTCTATAAAAATGGATGTTGACAATGAAGCTGAAAAGTGAAGCCAATGCTGAAACCTGCATTCTATCTAGGCCATCAGGGGGCAACTCCACTGGTTGCAAAAAGAAATCCATTTGTATAGAAGTCTGTGAGGAAATGGCCCTACTTCTCATTGATTTATTAGCTCAGTAATTTTTTTTCCAATGGGTTTATGCTCTTAATCACTAGTTTAAAGCCTTATTCCATACGACATGATGTTCGTAATTTAAATCATTATCCCATTTATGGGGAAAATAGATGATAAAGCAGGGTATGCATGAGGCCCAATGTGTGATTGACTGTACCAGAAACAGCGAGAGAAAGCACAGAGCAGGTCAGATCCACCCTTTGCTCTTCCTCAGTTCCACCTTCTCGTCCAAATATGGTTTCTTCTGGTTTCAAAAACCAACAAGGAAATGGCTAATTTCAATAGGTCAAGGTGGGTTGCCACTTGGGTGGGGGTAGGGGTATTGTTGCGTTTTGGTCACAACAGACTATTTTTATCACTACGTTTGACTGAGGCTCAAGCATGTAGCCTACCACTAATCGTTTCCTTATGTTAAACAAAATATTCACAATAGCAGCTTTAAAATGGTCAGAATATTCTCTTTTTTTTTTTAACATAGTCACCTGCAATTATTGTGCTAAAGAATTAGCTCAGAGCACTGTTTTCAATGCTTAGTATATCAACTGGCAAAATCTCTCTTTATACAATATATATCACTCAGTAGATGAAGGCCATAATATTAGTGTTGTATGCTACAACATGGAGCTGCTCTAAAAATCACTTGTGCTGTGTGCTTCTGAGAAAACCATCTGACACCAGATGAGAGAAATTTATATTTGATATCTCACCAACTCCCCCTTCAGCTGAAAGGAGCATACTGGTATTTCCCAAAGTACCTTTTTTCTTCCTTTGAATAATGAAAAGCGATTAACAGCCCATTTGAAAGACATGTTGACATTGCCTTTGATTTAAATACTTTTGCGGCAGCAATTGGTTTCAATGCATTTAACACTGAATGAAGATCAACTTACAGAAACTTGAGACTTTAAAATCGTGAATATTTTGTCACCTTCTTCTTTTCTGTCAAAATGTTATTGTTGTGTAGGTAGCAAACATTTGAGATTCGAATGCTACAAGGCACTGAATCCATAAGCTACAGTGTTGAAAAATTACACCCTAAAGCCAGACAATTAAGTGACAAACATTTAACAGAGTTAAACAAGGGCATGTGAATTTGTTTAGTTCCTGACATTGAAATGGTTTCAATTTGGCAGCCAGCTTTATGATCTCAGATGTTGGAACACCTTGAATGTCATCAAAGGGGAGTTTAGAACAATCCCTGCTAGCAAATACATTATTAACACACAATGATAGCACATCTTTTAGGGAAAGGAAGACTGAAAAGAAAAAAAAAAAACTTTGATGGATTATCACAAGCAAATCAGCACTTTTATGTTAGATATCATGTTATGAGAAATCAAGGGAAAATGTGAAACATATGTGATGAATGCAATAGCAAATGATAGATATGTAATTAAAGAGGTTAAACATCAGAATTCATGCAAAGATACATCCTTCAACATCACACAATGTTAACAACATGACACTCAACATAGTCTAAGAGCTAAAATGTGGGTTTAAATTTGTTTTATAGTGTGTGTTTAAGGCTGGCAGGCACTTTCCATCACAGCATATGTTTCTATGGTAAAGAAAGGTAAAGAAATAGCACAGCCACACATCAGCAGTAGATCAGAGCCAAGAGGGGATGCAGAGCAAACATGGGAATCTAAGAAGTTAGCATTAAGCGGTTGCTGTATAATTTTCACATCATCTCACAGATAGCACATCGCTCAGCCTACTGTGAAGTGTGAACAACATCAAATCTGAGAAGTGCCATGTGCAGGGTTGAAGAAATGGCCAACCACTGGGTACATGGTAAAATTAGAGTGACAGGTGGTGTTTTGAAATGATTATTCAGTAACTCTGCAGCTTATAATGAGTGAAAACATGTGAATTAACCAACAGATTTGAAGAACCACAGGACATTGAATTTCTCAGTATATATGATATATACTGTATAATATGGTAAATAAGTTAAAGAGAACATATTGTGTTTATTTTAAGTTTCATTTTTTATTTTAAGGGTTTATCAAGAAATATTTACACACTTTAGACGCATGATTTTTCTGATAGTGTCTATTTCTGCATGACCTGTCTGAAACTGACTACCAACTCCAATGTGTCTTTGCAGTCTTTAAACTGTAAACATTCACCTTGTTTTTACATGTGTACATCAGTTACAATGGTTTGCAAAATCTGTGGTAATGAAAGAGTGTGTGTGTTAGCAGGGATGCTAGCATCCACAAAGCACTTTACATAATGTAAACATTTTTAGTAAATGTCAGGATGTGAGGTGGAAAGATAAGATGTAACAAAAGAAATACAGGAAAAGCACTTATGCTAAAAAGAAGCCTTATCAGTAGGTACAGTTAAGTAAGTTGTTCATTTGACCCATTTAGATGGCATATTTAAGAAACCTTCGTGAAAGAAAATTCTACATTTGAGTTATATATCAAATTACTCCAGTTCTTTTCATTGACATTTGCAAAAAAAACATACTGTACAAAAAGCTTCTCACAGGTCAACAGAGCAGCAGAGCGTAGATAATCTAGGGGCCACACCAGCGTTTGACTCTCCCTTCAATGTGTCTTTGAGCTAAAATTTGAATGACAAATTGAATTTTCGATTCAACAGAAGCAGCAGCATTGAAAATCTGCCACTCCAAGTTTCAGATGATTTGCACCGTAGGAACCAATATATTCAGCTGGATAGTGGTATCTGGCAGAGAGCGTGTACGTACCATTTAACTTCATCGCAGTAAACATGGCCGCTTTACATTTTTTTACAGATATCCTAATAGGAAGAAAGATCCACACATCTTCTCCAGACCTATTAGTTTAGCACCTCTTTACATTTTATCTACACCTCGACTGCATTTTTGGATCAGAGCCCAACAAGAAACCACTGAATATTTCTTGCTCCCGCAGCAAACTTAAAATTCTGTGCAAGTGCACTCAAACTGAGTTTCCTATCACAGTTTTTTTTTTTTTTTTGCTAAATCGAAGATTGCTTAATCTGTTCTTAACTGGATCAGTGTATCCACAGATGAACACTGCAGCCATTGTCGAGTTTGGTATTTATTGGGTCTGCTTTAGGGAAATGACCAAGAGCCCCTACTTCCACTTGTTACTTCTGTTTCAGGGCTATACCGTTTAGACCAGATAGATTAGACCAGATCGAGCTGATGCTGATGCTGCAGCTAAAAGCAATAGCTACATGCTAACGGAGCAGCTGGGTCTACTGTTGGTGGTGACGACGAAATGAAAGGAGGAAGAGTGGCTGCTGTTTTAGACTGGAAAGAGCTGATAAAAGCTAACAAGAACCACACTTCAGTGCAAACACAAACCCACCACCCCATTTACCCGGTGGAATTGCTCGTTATGCGAAGGATATTGATAATAAGACGCAAAGAAAAAAACATACTGACATACTGGCCCAAAAAAGTTGAAACAGCCCATCTTTCAGTAACTTGAGTGACAATCCCAGCCAGGTGGCAAGCAGCTGTTGTTGAATGCAGCCGACTTAGTGAAATGCAAAGACCAGAAATCAAATCCAACACAATTTATATCCACTGATGTCTTGTGTTAACTCCTTTCCACTGCAGGAACAGAAAACAGAGACACTTTCACCCAGAAGGCAGAACGGCATGAGCGTGCTCTGGTGCTGAGGCTCGGAGAGCGGGTCATTTTTTGGACTTCCACAAACTTCATACGTCAGTGTGAAAGTTGTAAAAATGGTTGTACAGAGCAGTCCGACACCTGAGCATTTGTCCATGTTAAACACAGCATAAATGAGGAAATCTCTACCTGTCTCTGGGTATCTTGTGTCCTGGGGCAGCATGAAGGTTCACACCAGCAGTTTGCCACAGCATTAAAGTATCTGCGAAAACCACATTTTTTCTTCCAGATAGAAATTCTCAGTAGAATGAACCATATGTTAAAGAAAACAAACCTATGTTAAAGGTACAAACCTTAAAGTAGCTGCAGAGTTCATTGGGAATTAGATTTAACTGTCTTTCAAACACCCACACACATTCTGCATTTGTTGCTCCTTACATCTTTATTTCCTCCTGTCTCCTCTTTCACCATGCTGTTTTAAAAATGTGACTTGCAGCCTTTCCTCCACCTGTTAAGGTATGCTGTGCAGTTGAAATATTTAGCAGCTTATATTTATTCATTACCTTATGAACTGTCTACTTAGCTTAGCAGGGGTGCTTTTATTTTTTTATTTTTTTTCCTCAGATGAAACTGCAGTGACTCTATCTGTATAAAGCATAATTTCACACTAGCACCTGGAAAATGGAGCCATAAATTTTGGGAAGGAAGATAAAGAAATAAAAATGAAGACACCCGCAACATCAACATCAGATGTATCCAGATACACACAGACAGAACATAGACAGATACTATAACATGCAATGGCACGACATTATGGGAATTATGGGGATATGAACGTGATATGGTGTGCAAAAAAACACTACTAGAGTCCATAAAGAAGAAACCATAATCTGAATTTTCAGTGATATATATATATAAAGGCTATACACAAATAAACACATAAAACCAAGGTGATTTTTTTTCCCCTCGCAACCAGTATTCTCTGTTTGTTATGTTTGGAGTGTGTGACCTTGTCAAGAGGAGTTGAAGGACCTGAGCTCCTGACTAATCTCATTCAGGCTTGGACCCGGCCTTGTTCTAATGGACAATCAGCACTCTATATCTGGCTGACATTTTCCTCCGGCTGATCAGCTGCTCTGTCTATGTGCTGGAGTGATGTTTAGGCCTGTGATTACGCCCTGACCTTTAGCTCGACACAGAGATAAACAACACAAAAAGCCGCAAAATAACAGGCCATGCACCCTCCAGAATCTCCTTGTCAAGTTCAAGTGTTAATTGAAATCAAGTTCTTGCGTTGCATATTGGTTAAAAGAAGTTACCTTGGTGGCTGATGTCAGACTTAGGAGCAGATGTGGCGTGTCTATATTTGTTTTTGTCAGGCCAGTAGAAGTCTGCAGTCGGTTGGTCAGACTCGAGCGAACCGCACATTAAATACGCAGGCCCGAAAACCAAAACAAGGAGCTAAAAGATGCTCAAAGTGTGTAAATCTGACGGACACTGCAAAGTTGGGGGTCAGGTTATTCTCTCTACAATTCACTCCTTTCACATTACATGCCATCATTTGATCCATTGTATCACAGCTGGCCCAGTTGATTCATTATTTCCTGTTTTATTTTGAAATACTCATCTGTATTGCCATTTTACTTCCTGCTCTTGTGCAGCTCCTGTCCCTGGTGTTCCTGTCTGTAAACCCTGTGTATTTATACCCCTCTGTTTCCCCTTTCTCTTTGCCAGATTGTCTTTGCTCATGTTTGCATTGCTAGCTAGCGTGTTTGACTTTAGAGAGTTTATTCAGTTAGTTTTTGGATTTGTGTCTGTGCCCTGTTTGCCCTGTTTGGACTGCTAACCTGTGTATCACCTGCTTAAGCTTCCATATTGGCGTAATTTCCATGTCTCGTGACACAGGGGCCACACACAGGAAAGTAAAATGTTCATTTTCAAGTCAACTGAGCAAAACAGCTGGCAGATATTTTGGCAGGCAACCATCACAGTCACAACGGCAGTATTTGTTTTGGGACAACACTACTCTGATCACACACTACACCAGTGAGTATACTGTGCAAACAGCGTACTACATGAGAGAGTACTGACTGAAGTGTGTGATTGAATCACAGCTTTGGGGTTTACCAGAATTGTTAAATTGTTAATAAAACATATTAATTAATGTAGCTTTAAGTAACAAATTAAAATTACCCATTATAATTGAACAACTATTACAAAAACATTAAAATGTAATCAGTCTTTGAATGTAGCTGTGTAATTCTAAATGCTTTTCCAACTGTTGGGTAGTTAAAATTTCAGCAGTGGTTCTTAAACTATTTCACATCAAGGATCCTTAAACTAACATCTGATTTGTTTTGATTTTTGCTTTTACGCGTTTTATCACGGAAAGCGTTTGAAAGACGAAATGCGCATAGATTCTGTCAGTGTCTTACTTATGGACAACTGCACTAACCTATAGAGAGGCAAAATAGCACAAAGTAAAAGTTCTTACATTTAAGTGCTGTACTTAAACATAAGCAAATTTACTTGCTTTCTACCAATGGCAGGTTAGTGAGGCTAATGAGGTGAGAATGAATGATTCATAAGCTTTTACAGTTTTAGCACAAAGTTTTGTACAGTCAACTTTGTGCATTGTTGCCGGTGCAGATCTCTTGCTTCCACAGCCCTGCGACTTCTCCCCGCCTCTCCTTATTTAATATCTGTGTTCGTCTCCACGCCTCCTAACCAGCCCATCCAACGGTTGTTGGTTTAGCCGCTTCCTTTCCTCTGTTCTCTCTCTCCCTCATTGATTTCTACAATCTGCATCTGCAGCCCAAATTAGTGTGATTCTCCCACTGTTGAATAATCATGTCTGGCTGCCTGTGCACTCATTAACACTTTGTACAACAAATAAAGCAAACCACCCACATCAAGGCCTTAATTGCCACAACGACTCTGCTTTCACTGAGACAACTGCACCTCTATTATGATCTGTTATGATCCATTATAACAAATAAAACTGCCTCATTGATCTAAGTTTCACCTCGTCATTCTGCCACGAGGTACATGAAGTAAAAATGCTAATAAAAGACAAAACATTGTGTAACATATGTCAAGATTTGCATTTGTATTCACCTTCTGTGCATTACAACTGACAGCACAAATACAAGCATATACATCGAGAAAACTAATTTCCTGCTTCTTATATGTATGTTTGTGTTGAGGGTGGAATGGGTCCCATGTAAAAAATGCAAAAACTGCAAAAACTGTATCTTGGCTGTTTACATGGATAATCACAGCAAAACAATGAATGCAAGCATGATTACCTCCCTCTGTCATGAATTTCACATCTTTTATCTTTTCTTTTTGGCATCACACTAGTTGGAACTCCTGCAAGATTTTAACAACATTTGACTCCTCTTTGCAAAAGAATTAAAAAAAAAAAAAAAAAAAAAAACTAGTCGAGTGGCTTTAGTGGCCGCTTGAAGAAAAATATACTGTAACTCTCATGCAGTGATTGGCAAATAGTTAATTCAGTCTTTGGTTTCAAGTTGTAATTATCTGTAAATTTCTTATTTCTGGAAGGTAACATAGACCTGGCTAATGAGATATTTATCATGTTTTTGATAACTAACACAAGAAATTATTCACTTTATGTGTCAGTGGTCACTAAGCCAACATTACATGGACTTTGAAGTTAAATAAAAATAAAGAAAGTTACATACTATAAGTAGTATGAAAAAGATAAGACATGGTACAGCCATGGTAACTGATCTGTGAGGCTGAAATTAGGTCAAAGTACTGAGGAAATACAAATTTTGACCGTACAATGTTATGAGATGAAAAAGCGTGGAAATCACTGAAACTAATATCATCATGAGAGGGACACGAATAACTGCACCAAATTTAATGGAAATTGATCCAGTTGTTGTCAAGACATTTCACTCAGAATCACAAATGTCAACCTCATCGAGGTAGATGATTGCAGAAGCCATTATGATACATTATCTCGTAATATGTACCAAGCTAAAACTATTGGCGTCAGTTAAATTGTGATGACTGCAATGAAAGTGTTTCCTCAAAGTTGGCCTGGGTTGTGTCCGCTTGGTAAGGAACCGCATGGAACAAGTAAAAAAAAAAAAAAATAGATAAATAATCACAAGACTTCATACAGATGGAAGGTACAAGAGCATCAGTAAGCTATTGAACACATTTGCTGCAATGGTTTGGATGTATTGAGAGCCACATTAACAATAACCACTGAGTTTGCTGGAGGTTTACTCCTGTCAAAAGGAGTGTTTTTCTCTCCACTGTCATCAAGTGCTTGCTCATTGTGGAAACTGTTGGGATTTGGTACTATACTGATCAAACCAAAGTGAATTCAATAACCTATAAAGGCACAAAGGTCACCCTCAGAGACAGACGGCACGCACAATTTACTGTTTATACAGCCTTGCGCTGAAAAGAAGAGAAGTACTTACTGTTGAGTTGGCACATGGATTTTCTGTGTAAATCTGTGTTTCAGTAGCTCATCTGTGTGAAGGACATTACATGAAGTCAACCTCAAAGAAGTAAACCGCTTGTAAAATGCAGCACAAAACCACAGAATGAAAGGTTCATAAAAAACATTGTACATTATTTCATCATTCATTCGACACTGAATCAGTTCAATAAATGAGTCAGATGGGGTCCAGCATGTTTGGTGTGGACCTGGCCAAGACCATCACAGTGACTGTACAATGCTGACTGCAATGAGCACAGAAGATGCAGAAGAGGTGACATTTATAGGTGGCACAGTGAACCCAAGTTTGTCTATAAAGGAGGAGAGGATGTTTCCAACATGTCAAAAACACTGCAAAAATCACACAGGAAAGAGAAATGAAATCTATGACCACCGCCTGAGCAAAGAGCAGCTGAAAAGAAACACCTATGGGCATGGTATCATCCGTGGCCAGGTGGGTCAAATCTGTCATCAAAAATAAAGGTGGACGTATAAAATATGAATAAAAAATTGAGTCAAAAAGAATAGCATCTCACTGTCACGGACAATAAAATTATTTGTGAGCCACTGAGTTCTGACACTGAGGTTTCCTAAAATCACGCAGATCTGGTGAGTTTTAGTCAGAATGAATCTACTTTTCCCTCTTCTCTTGTTAGCTAAGAAAGAAGTCCAGAACATTTTGGCTGCATTTTGCTTTGGGCCAGCGTCAACCAATCACTGTCTATATACTCAACCACACTGATCGTTTGAGGTAAACCACCACTCTACCGTTGCAAGTGCTTCAACAGCTCTAGTGTCTAATCTTTAGCTGATCACATCATAACAATTTCAGGTTCAATTATATCAATTATCAAAGGTGTGTCAGATTTAGTTAATGTGTCAGATGCATAATCAATGACGTTGAGGTCGACATAAGCAATGGATCAGATCGATCCTCATTATTAAAAAATGGGGCCATCCACATTGTCGAGGAACCACGAGATACTTCGACAAGCCAATCATATGATGTCACACGCCCCTGGACTTGATACAGAAAACAAAACAAAACAAAAACCTCTGGTTGCTAAGCTACATGCTGCAGAAGGTGTTAGAGTGAGAAACAGACACTTGTTGCTCTAAATCACCATTTGAAGTTTCTCTAAATAAGCTCCATCAACTCTATTGTACCACTTGTTAGTTTCTGTGCAGCTACTTTTGATTTGAAAAGTGCTTTACAAATAAATTATTGTTCCTTCTGAGCTTGGAAGCATCCACTGGTGTATGAAGCATTAAACACAGTTGGTTGCTTTGAATTTTCGTTTCAGCCCACACCTAATCAGCTACACACACTGTGAAACTGATGAAAATGAAATGAAATGAAAAACATGGATAAAATGGCAGCAAGATAACGCTCGGTGGGTTCTACTAGCGAATAAGATCGTGAAAAAGGTCACAATCATATACGAGAACATAATTTGAAACAAGAATAACATTTCAAATTAACCAGATGTGAACATCTGCCAACAAAGATGACAATATTAAGATGCAACTGTCTTACATCCACCTGTGTCTTTCTCTGATAATAGGAACATCGGTGTCAGCAGTGTGAAGACAGACAATGACAGTTTTATTCTCCTGTGTCATCTTCAGTAGAAAAGAGGGGTCCTTGAAGTCTCACATTCCACTCACACGCATTTCCCCTCAGGCTTTCATCTTCACAGACTCATGGGTGCTGAAGCAGTCATAAAATGACACCTATTTCTCTGACTTGGTACGCGTTTGTGTGTAGATGCACACTTAACTGTGTGTATCTAAGCATTTGAATGTGCGCACGCAGAGGAAGTGTTTGTGTGTGTGTAACCAAAAAGAGACATGCACATGGCCACAGTAAATTGGATTGAAAATGTTAGAAAAGACAATGACTCACTCGCCGCAGGGTCTTTTCCTCACAGTGAACTGGACAGAACAGGAAAAGGCCCTTGGAGAGGAGCAAAACCATCAAAGCAGTCAATTCTATGGGGAAATGTCAGAGGGAGCTGTATCACCGCCGCAAATGAGAATATTCTGTCTGTCAAGTCGGCTTAATATGGTGCGGCCGACCAGTTGCCACAAAGAGTGGGAAAAGATTACTGAAGGAGGAGGGAGGGAGACGTGTGGAGGAAGGCAGGAGCTAGACAATGGCCTTGTCTTTACCCAAATGTCTCAAATTGAGAACACAGCTGGATTTTCCTCCCGTGCAGACACCCATGGCATCACAACAATCTTAATTCACCAAGCAGCCCCATGAAATATCCTCATGTTTCCTCCACCAGGGATTTCTCTCATCCCAAGTGGGCGGCAGAGCTGGCAACACCAGTACCTGGATTCTGTTTTCACTGAGATGGCAAAGAAAGGGAAAAGACTTTACTGTTGACCTCCGTTTCCCAAATTAATTACAGTCTTGGACGGGAGAAAGATGAGCGCTCACGCATCCTGAAGTCAAACAGAAGCAGAGGTAGCGTGTATTGACTCAAACTCGGCAGCTGTGGAGGAAGAAGACCATCATTTCCTTGTGCGTCTGCCAGTGTCTCAGATCGAGCGCGTTGTGACACACACACACACACATATACACACACAGACAGGTTGATGTCCCAGTGAGCCTGCGTGTCTTACTGGATGTCCATGGGTAATTGACCCATAAAGGTCCCACTCACCACCTCTCACCCCTCACCTCACATTGACATGAGGAGTATCTCAGGCCTGTTACAGTCTTGTTAGTGTCACTCAACCTGCCCCAGTCATATCCACCCCCACACACAGTCCACTGCATATGAAGCCAGCCTGTCTAAATGCGAAACATTTCTGACACTCTGTTACAGTTGCACAACATGCAGAGAATTTGTTTGCATAAATCTTGATTTAATTTGAGATATTAAAAACATGTGTGGAGGAGGAGCGTTCTGCTTCCTCCAGTAATGTATGTGGAGATTTTAAATTATGACTGATTACAATATATTGTATTAGTGCGGTATAATTACTCACACTTTTGATTTTGCGTGCGCATGTATACACTTAAATGCATACATTAACCACTACTACTTACTCATGCTCGCAGTTTTAATGGGTTGGCTGAGGCAGCAGTGACAAACACACCTGATCCTATTTGCCACGCACACGGGGGGATTCAAAACGCCAACAAAAGGAGAGAAAAGCAGGAAGTGAAATGGCATTGCAGTGTTGTGGGGATTAAAATGTTAGCCTCTCTGGCATAAGGCAAGAGCAGACAATGAGCTGTATAATACACGGTAAATGATAAGCATTTTAAAACCCAACAGTGCATCAGCGTTACACCACTTGCTCAGCAAGATAACTAAGTGATGAAACGTTGAGAGGGGAGTGTGCGCATTTCCCTGGGAGATATGCACTTGGTTTGGGAGAGGTGTGTTATTTCAGTTGATGCCAGAAGTTTCCCTTGGAGAAAAGTACACACGTATGTTGTCAACCTGAGCTGATGCAGAATGGAGACGCACACATACACACGGTTTAAATGTAAAAGCCTCAAGTTTCCTGGATGAACTAACTTAATACTTTAATTATACCTTGATGCTGCTGCCGTTATTTTAAATCCCCTGTAGCTTTGTACTTTACCTTAATGATAATTTGACATAAAAGGGATTTTTTTTCGTTAAGTATGTGCCTGAATTTCACCCAGTCTTTTTAGGAGCTGCCTCCTATGCCTTCAGTGCCCCAGTTTTAATGCATTTAGAAATACAGAATACGGCATGTCCTTAATCCATACTACAGTTCATGCAAATTCTTCACAGTGTGTACTACACAGTAGTTTTACTGTTGTTAATTTGAATAAATATCAACATGCTTTAACAGGACAATATACAATAGGGGCAAATCTGCAAATTTAGAATGTTTTAAATTTCAAGTTTAAGGGTTTTTTTTGCCATTTTATGATTAAATAAAACTCTGAAGCTGTTTCAGAAACATGCTATGCATCTTAATTTTGTCAGAACAGAGCTCTTTGATTTCTCAATTTTATGCTCTGCATTGTTGGAGCATGGCAGCACGTTGGGACAGTGGTTAGCACTGTCGCCTCACAGCAAGAAGTCTCTGGGTTCAGGCCTAGCCCCTGGGCAGGGTCAGCTGGGATTGGCTCCAGCCTGCCCTTGACCCTGACTGATAAGTGGTATAGATAACGGATGGATGGATTGTTGGAGCAATGACAACAGTGAAGAAAGGTGACCCTACTAACCAATCAGCTGTTTTGTTGTTAGGTAAAATCTAGTGGCCGTAGTACTTTGAGAGCACAGGGGAAAGTGATGTACATAAAGCAACAAAGTCCACATCAAGAGGAGGTAATGGTTGGGTCCATGGGTGGAAAATAGCTATATTGACACAGATCACAGCAGCTATCTACAGTATATCTCTAAAACCTTTATTTCTCAGCCTGTGAAGCAGATAGAAACATGAAATAAAAACCATTTCAAACCTTTAACCTTTTACTTTTGTTGTAAAGTCAAGTTAATGTTAAATCAAATTGAACTGAAAAAATTCACAAATGTTCTTGCTCTTCTAGCCATATACAATTTCCAAGGCAAAGCCAATGATTTAATAAGTCAAATGTTTAATCTCTAAAGGGTTTTTATTTTGTGTTTCTATCTGCTTCAGAGGCTGAGTAATAAAGGTTTTAATGAACATTTTCAGAAAAGCCTCAGGTTTAAGGATGTTGTTTTCAAACAGTACTTAGGTTTTAGAACATTTTTTTAGAGGAAGCCTCGGGCCTTAATGGGTTAATGAATGAAAATTATCATAAACCAACTCAGGTCAGACACATGGAGAAGCAGAGCATGAATGACGACCAGACCACATCATAAAACCTGAGTGATGCTTTGTCATTGGCGTGCAGTCAGTTGTGTTGCTGTTATCTTGTGTCTAAAGATAGAGTTGATATCCTTGTGTTATTGAATGAATAAATTCAATAAGTGCTGTTTTTCCATGCGAATCCTCAGGGTGATGATCTGCCTGACTGCACAAATCCTTGTGCCACAAGTGAATGGAGGCTTGAGGCTTTGATGGCAGTGCCAACCCCATGCACACGCATGTCACACACACACACACACACACACACACACACACACACACACACACACAGTCGTCAAATGTGAATTGAAATTGCAAGTCCTTGTATTGGTTGACTGACTTTATTAGTTGATCAAGGTTGCATCATACAAATAGAAAGTCAGATATGCATAAAATATAACCCTGCAAAGGACACATCCGACAATAAGTCATGAATTACACCCAGCTGCTTCAGTTGTCTCGTTTCGATTGATTTATTGACTCCATATCTGGAATTTCACAGCAGATTAGTCAACAGAGCCACCTTTGGTTTGTGAATATATTCATCATTAAATCTGCCACTGTGTTTGGAAATAATGAGCTTAACACCTATGTGTCGCATCTGCAGTGTGACCCCAAGCTACTTTTGAGTGCTCGGGTTTACAAATACATTGGTCCAATGATTGAGCAAATGTCAGATCTTGGCTAATTATGTCCTTTTCCACAGCTATGAGGGAAATGGTTTATTGACAGGCAGGCACAAAAAGACCAGCAATTAACATTTATATATATTTTAATTCTTTGTTTCAAGGTCTGATTGAGATGGTCATCTTCAGTTAAACAGATGGGTTAGGCAACAATGCCTTAAAGAGATACTGAAGGTTTGGATTTTTTTGGGATATGAGGTGGATGTTAGTGCATGGACATAAGAGGTTTCCAGCCATCTGGAGACCGGTGAGAACACAATGGAGCACAGATTGGAGAGCATGAGGACCTTTCAAACACAAGACATCGTGCAAAACCATGTTTTAACCGTCCAAACACAGTGCAAAGACTCAGTTTTGCTTCCACTGCTAAACTGTGTAATGCTGCCTCCCAGCTATTCGAGAGAGAGAAATCACGCACAAGGTTGCAATCCCACTGCAGTTATTACGTGCATGTTTAGTACAGCACAAAGCCGAGAAAGCAAAAATTTAATTACAATCACGATAAGTAAAATATAACTAAATGTGGTTTGAGATGCCAATGATACATATTGGCTGGAACACTGCAGACTTTTAATTCCAAAATTTAATGAACTGAACATATCAGTATTGGCCTTTGGCAATCTATGAGCTCCAACTTCTAGGTCGATGTATGGCCACATGGCTGATACATGATAAAAAAAAAAAAATACAAAAAAAAAGATTAAAAAGATGCTTCAAAAGCTGCAAAAGATGCCTCTGGGTTGGGATTTAAATTTCATTGTCGTTTTTAAATGAGACAATTCACTGATGTTACTGTGTTTGATTCAGCTCCGCGTCTGACTCGCAAAAGCAAAGACAAGAAAGAGAGACAGAAAGAAAGAAAGACGTTTGCATTGTGCACAGTTGTTCACCTCCAGTTTCTTCACTTTCTCTTTCAGCCTCTGGGGATGCCTGACCAGACTGTGTCCCTTGTTAGGAGTCTGCTGTTTGCGTGTGCAAATCTCCCTTCAGGTGTGTGTGTTTATGTGTTTGTCTGTCTGTGCGCGCTGCTTTATCTGGCTGCCTGAGGCATATTTGGACCCCCATTACTCTCAGCATGTGGAGAGCAGTTTGGGTTTTACCTTTTAATAGACAGGTGGGGTGGAGGTGCAGATTTCTCTGACTACACCACCACCCCCATCCCTCCCACCCTTTGTATTTTATTTTCTCTTTTCTGACTGTTACTCCCTCATCTGAGACCTACTTGGCAGCCCGAAATATCCACAACAGACGGCAGCTGGATAAAATGCCGTCACGCGCCAACAAAAGCACACCAAGACTCGTGGACTCTTCTGGTTTTGTTGCACAGGGAGAACAAAAGACACACACATGCATACACAGTGTGATTATGCAGAACATGTGAACGTGGATCCACAGGGAACATCAGTCCCAGTTTTAGGTGAGTTATGTTGCTTGTATGATTGTTGGAATAGTGTGTTTGTGTGTGTGTGTGTTGGGGGGGTTTGCATGAAAGTGAATCTTGTCGTACTATTATTGCGCCTTGCTGACGTGTGTCTACTCAACAGCACAAGATCTGTTTCATTAGTAGTCTGAATTTTTTTGTCTTTGTGTTATGCAGAGAACGTTCACTCATTGACTGAGTTTCGCTCTATGCACAAACAGTTACCATGAGATAAATGGACTCCCTCACTGCTTTGTTTTCATGAGTGTATGGGTGTGTGCGACAGTCTTGGTGGCTCGACAAATAGCAGCAGGTGATGCATGAATACCCCACTTGACACTGCCTGAAGAGCCATTATTAATGTATCTACAGCTGGAGACTATGTTGAGCAGACTTTCTGCAGAGACAGAGAATCAGAATAAGAAAAAGTGAGCAAAGTGAAATGTGTCTGAGTCATTCTTTGCCAACTACATTTTGAAGCCTCACACTAAATGGAGAGTTAACATCACACTTCAGATTAGTTCAGTCAAATAAACCATCCATTGTCAGCAAAGTCCTTTTCTTTTCACACATTTTTGCTTTTTAAAGGCCTTCAATCAATCACCATTAGCATACCTCTTGGCTCTTGTTCATTCAATTAATTAAATTCAATAGCCCAAGTCAAAGTCTCATGTTGCGCTATCTATTATCATTCATTAAGAATGAAAAGGTTTTAAACTTCAATATGCTGCATATTCAGCAGCACCGAGCACAAATAAATTAGGAGAGAAGAAAGAAATCAAACATTTGGGAATGTGTGATTATCATTCTTACTGCTTTGTTTGCCCATACACACACACACACAAACACACACATATCTGCAAATACCTCAGAGGTCTGAGAAATAAAGTTCAGCAGATGGGAGAGCAAAGCCTGCAGCAGGTGGCTTCATATTTTTTTTTCCCAGATACACCCCTTTCGCTTTCATTACAGCCTACAATGCAGAAATGAAGTTACAGCAAATGGGCTCGAGAAGTTACTTTTTACTGAAATGGACACAATGTTCCTGCCAGCAACAATAGCTCTGATTTAACACATTACACACTTCATGATTGTTGATAAGCCGCATAAAATCTTGTTGAAAGGTTAACTGCATGTGTTCATGAATGAACAGTCGCTGTTTACTTCCCATTTTCTTAATGTGGAAGAGAATTTGATTAAATTTGAATTGTACAAGTTCCAGTAACAGTTTAGCAAACTGGCTTCCTTTTTTCAAGTTTACTTTATGAGTCTCTAAAACACATCTGTTCATCCTTTATGGACAGACTGATTGCTGAGCCAACCCGTGATGAACGCATAACAGCTTTCAAACCCAGCCAGCCCCTGCAACCACAGGCACAATTTGTAAATGAAAAGACTTAGAACAATATTAGGAGGTAAAAGATTGGTCAAAATCTATTATAAACTACTTCTGTGACAATTATCAGCGTGATGTAATTAACATGAACAAAATGAAAGAAATCAATTTGATTTATAACTCGTCTTGTTTCAAGTGCTTTGAAGAGCAAAAAGAGTCAAATGTGGAGAATTAATAGCACAGAAGTGGATGAAATAAAAGACATGTAGGTTTGTGTTGGAACAACTTCATGAAAAGTGAGGCTACAGAAGTAAGTTTCTCAAACTAACTTAAAAGAATATATCGATTCAGCATGCCTGATCTCTCCTCAGGCAGACTGTTTCGAAAGCGTAGAGGCTTTGATGGAGTAAGGCCGATCACCTTTATTTTTCAAACTCGACTTTGGAACAAAAAAACGCCTGGCCCAAAGAAATGAAACTGCACTCCACCTCAAAGGAGATTAAGAGGTATGAGCTACAGCCGGGGGCCACACTCAGCAAGACTTAAAAAACCATCAATAAAATCTTACTAGCAATTAGGAAACTTGCAGGTATGCTAATTCTTCATTCTTCCATCATGAGTGTGTCATACAATATAATGTGAGGGCATTTTTCTTCTGAGGGTTAAAAGCGCATATGAGATAGCTTTTCATCAACAATTAGATGAGATGTCTTCATGCTGTTCTTTTTCCATTCATGCTAGACGCACAGATCTCACCACAATGCAACCGTCCCAATCCATCAGTAGGAATGAATATTAGGGATGTGATCCCCTTTTTGAACTGGCATGCCCCTCCACCCACCCTCACTTGAACTCAGAACCTTGCAGTGGTGGTAAAGACCTTGTCTTCTGTGCCAGCCTTCCGTGTCGCTGTGGTGCAGAAACAAATTAGTTGATATAACATAATGTAACATCTGTTATTTCTTCTGTAGCATTTTAATGGTGAACACATGTAAAATGTAACATGTTTACATGCCTCCCACAGGACAAACATGGCCGATGGGGCACCAGGCTATAACCTACACTATAAGAGGTTTACATAAAATGTGAGGTTTCTCTCAAATAGGTCAACGCGTCACAATGTGTTTGCATAAAACATATTCTACATCATACCACAGATGGCCAGGGTTATAATGAACACACTGTTGTATCTGCTTCTTTACAATGCAAACCCAGTCACTGATTCATTTTAACTCATCACCCACAGTTATTTTAATGGATCTTTCAACCATATTTCCTGTTTTCTCGATTTTATTGTCCCACAAATGCATGAATCTAGTGTAGATGACTACTTTTTTCACAAAACAAGGCGAAACACACATATTGTAACAGTACATTTTGACCAATAGTAGTGCTGTAGAGCAATCAGTTTGTGACCAACAAGCACAATGCATATGGTTGTGAAACACTGAAACATAAACATAACTTATTACTCACAGGCTCTTTAAAGGCGATGTGACTGTAGACATCAGACAGACATTTGGGCTGGACTAAGTGCATCTAACTGAATGTATTATAGATAGATGCCCCCTCCCCTCTGGAAACACTAACACAGAAAGTTAACTCTTTGTTGACCTACTTTTACACACTTGGTGATGTTCATAATAGTTCTGCCAAAAGACATCATCCTCTGCCCCACAAGGTGGTGTTGTTATGCACTTAAAACCAACAATGGCAAAATGTGGGAAGGATGTGAAGGGGTTTCACATCATATATCTACACATTCTGTACTGGAGTGCCTCTTGACATTAAGGCTTCTTGAGAAAGCCTTTATCTGTAGTTAAAGCTTGGTACACTTTGCAGAATGGCTGCTGTACGCAGCTGCTCTTGGCCTTTCACACCCACTCTGTCACCCAAGTTTAAATGTCAAGCCCACATTAGCTTGTGAAGCCCTGCATGGATACAATTGGTTGTCTGACAGCCAGGGTTCAGCATTACACACACACACACACAACAAAATGACACACTACATCAAGATTTCACCATACAGCACCAGACACAAAACTTATTTGCTCCCAATATTCTATGAGGTGATTGCTGATATATTTAATATGTGACATCTCAGAGTCTATTGCTGGATCCATGATTTAGCTTATTCACACACATACACTAACAGTTGTCGTGAACCTGTCACAGACCAGCCACCTGTCGTACAGTCACGGCCAGGAAAGGCAGCAATGATGCGGAACAACAAGGCAGGAGCACGAATCCAACGCACACACACATATACACAACACAAAGCCTCAACACAAACACTGCCTGAGCCACACACATATCCTCTATGGCAGACACCATCCCTCACTTTGACTTGGCATCTCATAAGTCAGCTGCTGAGGCTAGGGGAGGAGACGCAGCGAAGGATGAGGGGGTGGGGAGAGGAGGAAGGGAAGGCAGGTAAAGGCTAGAGGAGGCAGAGAAGGAATAGGGGAGTGGTGGAGCATGATAACCCAATTTGTTAGTGGTGGATAAATAGAGGTCTGGGAGGTAAATCACCATGGGAAGAGCAAATGAAATAAGGATGGAGAGAAAAGGATGGAGGGGAGGGGAGGTGAGAAGGAGGAATGGGCAGGAATAAACAACCTGGGCTAATGTAAATAATGCCAACTGTGCTTGGTGAGAGGCTATATTTCAATATCGAGCATATAAAAAGGCTACAGAGAGGAATTATAACTGCCTACGACTGTACTAAGAAGTCATAAATCACTCTACTGTAGCAACTGACCTATATTTTTTTTTTTTTATTCACAGAGAAACTGGTTGTCCATTTGTTGGATTGAATCCCTCTTAGTCAGCACTAGTTTTATCTGTTACAAGGTGTGCGAGTTAGTTCATTTTTTTTTCTTGTCCATTTCTCTCTATTAATAAAACACCCGCTCTTACCTGAATCTGAATTAGCGCTGAAAAACAGCCAATACAGCAGTCTCTGTGGACTGGATCCTATAGAGCCTATTCAACTGCTTGAGTAAGTGCGACTCCACACACTTATGAAGGAATCGATAATAAAACAGTGCGATCTGGATGAAGTCACTCATTCAACTTTGTCACTTTGTGCTTCCCAATTAGGCACCTAAAAAAAAAAAATAAAAAAAAAAAAATCATTGCTCAGCACTTTACACTTTGTTCCTTCTTCATCAGAGTTGCTTGCCAAAAATCCTTACTGAGAGTACTTTGTTGTGTCGAATTTGCATCAAAATAATGGCCCCTAAGGGATGTAGTGCTGAATTAAAAAGGACAATGAATTACCTCTGGCAAAGCCACCTCAGAGCTTGAGGGCAAATTGACTCGCTCTCTTCTTCCTCTTTCATCTCTCACACACAAATCCAGCATTTGACAGGAAATAATAAACATCTATTCAACTTGTACCTGACATTTCACACCTGACATACTGATCACTGGTAAATACCAGGCTTTTGCTGATCCATATGCATCACTATGGGGTGTGTAGCCTAGTGGTCTGAGTCGACAACCACATTCATATATTCTCATTTTAAAATGAATTTGATCTTCATCAGGTGCTTTAGTTTCATGTCAGAAATAATGTCTGTCCATTATATACATTATATATTATGAAATGACCATTTATGTACAGTGTATGAGGAGTTGTTTTGCTAAGTAAGCAGAAAATACTATGAACGAGGAAAAGTAATAGTGGAAAACTAATATCTAAGATTTCTTTAATTGGACCGATGGCTAAGGGGAAATGTAACTGACAGTAACATCAGCATAATGCCAGAGACATTTTCATGGGCATCATTTTCGATGCAACAGTTTATAGTGGACACGCTGCCTGACTGAGACAAGTCATTTGATCTACAGATTCAGCTTCTCTCTTTGCATCTAGCAGCAAAAATGCACAGTGAAAAGACCTGTTGACAGCCATTTTGACATCATACCAGCAATATTACACAAATTACGGCAGAAAAAATGGGTTGGGAAAAGCAAAGCAGAGCAAATATGGTGACATAATAAAGCGGTACTGAGAGCATTATCCATTGAATCATAAAACAATATGTTGTGACTTGTGAGATCCAATCGGGACATGAACGTGGGCGTCTGCTTTATTGTTTCCAACAGCCTCAGTTTCTGCCCGTCCAGACTAAAACACAAGCCCAAAGTTTTCAAAATAAAACAATGCCAACAGCGTATCCAAAAGTCTTAAAAACAACACTTGACAAAGTGCTCGAGTCTTATTCTGCGGGAGTTCAGTGTGTATGGTAGATCTACAATACTGTTAAATACTCAAATATCAAACATATCCTGTCTAGTGCTACAAGTCAGAGTCATAAGTAGACTTCTTCAGCACATGATCTAAGATTTTCCCCTTATCTTAAGCAAGTGCTTTGTTTCTTAAACATACCCATAAAAACCTTAATCATGGTTTAGTTGCTATATAAAAAGACATTGCAGAGAAAACATAAGTTGTTGCAGTTTTATTTTATGTTATGTTTTATTTTTAAGATGCCATATTTTATGTTTTTACAGCGGTTTTACAGTTCATTTGAGGTTTTGATATACCAGTACCAAAAAACAACCCATTATACTTTTACATCTCTGTCTGGAGCTCCAGTTTTTTGTGTCAGTCTCTGAGCCTCTCTTCTGATTGGCTGACTTTCTGGGTAATATACAGCCAGGGCACTGCCTTTACCCCAGTCTCTGTCAACAATTTTTAAAAATACATCAAATAATAAAAATAAAAAAATAAAAAAATTAACTGACCTAAAAATGTTGGCAAAATATGTTTGTTGTTTCCAGTCATATTCACTTTACAAGGCAAAGGCAGTGATTTATAATAAATGCCAGAGGTTTAAGCACTCCAAGGGTTTTTATTTTATGTCTCTATCTGCTTCAGAGGCTGAGAAATAAAGGTTTTAGTGAATGTCAAGTTCTTCAGAAAACCCTCAGGTTTTAGGCTGTTTTCAAACAATGCTTTGGTTTTAGAATGATTTTAGAGAGTGCCTCAGGTCTTCACGGGTTAAAACAGCAGCCAAAAATAAAAGGTTGGACGGTGGGTCTGGGTGGGCTGTGCCAGAGGCATAGCTGTGGGTGGCAACTGTATAATTGTGACAATCCTGTCAGCTCGTTGAAAGGTAAAGTTTCTGAAGACAGGTGTATTTCTGATACTTACAGTGATTATAGCACCTAGACCTGCTTCATAATCAAAAAAGACAGAAATCTCACTTTCTATTGACTTCAATCAGGTTTCCTTGTTATATTGATATAAAACAACCTTTTGTTTCTCACAAATGTATGTTACACACATAATAATCCTGGGGTAAAATGCTACAATGCTCAAAAATAATGTTGAATAACCTATGCTGTCAAGACCAACAGACTAAAATAAAAAGGAGATTGTTTGGGTTTGGTTTGAACAGATTTGACTGACATCTGAAACAAGAAAAACCCTTCTAACTTTGGCAGAAAATTTTGTGATTGTGTACAAGTCCATCGCTCAGTGTAAGAACTTGAGGGAGAAAATTTTCAAGGACTTTAACTTTATTGTTTTTTTTTTTGTTTATTTGAGTGGCTAATTTGATCTTGTCAACATTTACAATATGGTTACAATATAATTAGTCAAAACTCCAATGGGGAGCAGGGCTGCAGAGCCAGGTAAGATAATGCACAATGCCCCATTTACACCAACAGCTGCTTCTTTCTTTACTATGAAAAGTATCTTGTCTCTCCTCTACACACTCGGGCCCTGTGATCTGTGTTGAAGGGCCCAAAGAGATCGCCTGTCTCCGCTGTTTGCGTCTGATGAGCTCTTTGACAAACAAACAGCTTGTATCCTCCCTGGCTTCTCTTCACTGCTGGGACTCTTAACCCCAATATTTAGAATCTTTAATGGGGAACGCTGCAAATCTTTGTCTGGCAAAGACTCTTTAAGAGGAAATGTTATGTTAAAAGGTGGTGTATGCAAGTTTCTTCTGCCCTTGTACGTGGTTTCTTGCCAGGAGCAGGTGGTGGCGATGATAATGGCCAATTGCCTTTACAAAGCAAGATCACAGCAGGCGACACGTCTGTGACTCACTATGACAAATTAGTATTACGAGACAGGCCAGCCAGGCCAGGGCTAGCTGGTTAGCATGATAACTTTAGAAGAAGAAGAAAAAGTGATAGAAATAAGATAGAAGCAAAACAAGAGTTGGCACTGGCGCTGATTTTCATCGCTGGAGACAGCTCTTGGTGAGTAAAAGAGGAATAGCGTTTGATGCTAAGACGGCTAAATAAACAGCTGTTAAAGCTAACGCCAGCTATGTAGCAAATCGGAAATCTTATATATAAACAAGTTGAAGATGATCAGGTGCATTATCATGGTGTTTCCTGCAATTACATATCAACTGTACAGTCCAGATGTTGACAAAATGATGAGAAAATATTGCCATTTTTTGAGGGAAATTCTTGAGGGCCCAGTTGCACAGGTGCATGGATTGTTTTATTTATGTTTTATCTTCTTTATCTTTTTTCGTTAGACAGAATGAGTTTTTTGTTTGTTGTTTTTTTTTTTAGTCTCTTGTTCAGATAAAAATTCTCTGCACTCAAGAAGGCAAAAACTTCTTGTTGATAAAATAATGATAAAATCAGCAAGCCAGACTTTAAAACAAGACACAAAACACAAAGGGCGGCAATCTATCTGTGCATAATGGTGTGTGCTAATTACACAACAGATTCTGCTCAATTAGGGATGATCCCAGTGACATGGCAGAAAATCGCATATTGATAATCCAGAGTTAATCTCGGAGCGCAGGCTGCATCCTGAGAATGTTGTTATTTCAAATTATTTTACTGCATTAACTTAAATCTGGGTGGAACAGTTTGCCTCTCTGGCATAAAGGAGAGAACAGTATGTCATGTACCTATTTTGTTAGAGTCTGAACCTGTGTCAATAGTTTTAATTTGTTCATTAATTATGCTATACACTCTGTTTGACCCATGCAGCACAACCATAAAATGACTGCAGATGGAACAGACACAGATTTACTTAGACCCAGCCTCAAGTAACCTGATGTGCATTTAAATTTCTCCTATGTGAAGAATATCTACAAAAAGAGAAAAAGGCAAAAACCAACATAAAATGTTTGTTGATTTTGGAGAGATGCACTGTTTATGGTCATCTGCTAACTAAACACGCAAAATTGCGTCCCAGTTCCATCCCGCTTGTGATAAGAGACGGTCTGAACAGAAAGGAATGAAAGACAAATGCAATTTTATGCCAAAATGAGCACCAGAATTGCAAGACACCCCATGATCTGCATGAATGTAACCTCAGCTGCGACACTTAACACTTGTTTGGAGCAACAAAATTACCAAACAAGTGCAGGTGCAAAAGAATGCTCTTGCATTTACTATACTTGAATAGTGCTCTCTTCATTTGTTGTTACATAAAGGAGTCTGCCCTGCATTATAAAATAATACAGCTTCTCCACTATGGAATCTTGCACAATAGATGACTCAATGATAAATTTCTCAAATGCTAAAATATTAAATGTTTTAAACACTTTAGACATTTTGCTGTGTGCAATTTATTGTTAGTAATTAATTATGAATGATAGTTTTCACACCGACTATATTGCATAAATGACCTTCAGGAGGAGGTAGTCATAAGAGACTGTGTGGCATTTTTGCAGCATACACTAAGATTCCACCATACTGAACACAAGCAAAAAGCATTGATGTGTCTGCGCGTGTGTGTCCGTCTACGTGTTGATGGGTGTAAGAACGTTTTCTCTGACCGGCTTCTCTGACATACCTGACTTCTCATCCTGCTGCAGGTGTGAGGGGGTGGAGTGGCGGGCTCCCCGTGGCTTTTTACCAGCATGGGCAGTGTAAATTTGTATGTTATGTTGTGTTTAGGAGTATGGGTGGGGGATTACAGGGTTCAGTAAAAGGACACAGAGCTACAAGGATATATGTGTGTTTGGCAGGGGCCTGGTGAGAGAATAAGCGAGAGCACAAGAGGTAGGTTAAAGAATAGTGTTGCTGGCTGCAGTGGGACTAGGACATGCACCTGGATGTATGCTGTAAATTAAGGCCTAAAACAACTGTGCACTCACAGAAACGCATTCAGAATCAGTAACACACATAATGATACAATCAGACTTTTACAATCACACATTTGTTAAAATGACTGAACTTACACATAAGCACACAGGGTCCAAACCAAGTGGCAACCCACTTGTAACCGCCCATTGGTTTGTGAACTGCTGTTTTGAAGCTTTGAATTTATAATTTGGCTGTCCCCATGTTGTTTTTTGAAACCTGAGGAAACCATATTTGGAGGAGAAGGTGGAGTTGAGGAGGAGTGAGGAGTGCATATAACCTGCTCTGTGCTTTCTCCGTCATGTGTGGTACAGTCTGTCAATCACAAGGTAGCTATGCCCTAACATCGTGTTGTATAGAAGAAGATGCATTAGGAAAACTTGTACTGAGCTAATAAATCAAGTGAGAAGTAGCCATTTCCTAATAGACTTTTATACAAATACAAATTGCAAACGACGGAGTCGTCTCCTGATGGTCATCAGATAAAATGCAGGTTTATGGCACTTCAAGAATGACTTCGCTTTTTAGCCCTGGTGTCTACGTCCATGTTTGTTTACAGTCTATGGTCCAAACACAGTGTATCAAACTTTAAATCGAGATTTTGGACTGAGATGTTTCACCGCACAGGGCTGTAAGACCCCTGAAGCAGAGTTTGACATGAGTCAGAGTCTAAGAAGAAGTCAGGACTGAGTCCAAATGGGCAGTTAAGTCCAAGTCAAAAGCAGTTAACTCAGTTGGGACCAGACTCAAGGGCTACGACAGAGGCATGTTTCAAGGACGACAGTCCTGTGATGGCTAAACATGAAGGTACTTATAGATATTAGTTAATGTCAAATTTGAATAAAATAAATATTATTTGCTCCTTTTAAAATGTGTACTTCTCTGTAGTCCTTTTGTTTATCATTACTCTTCATAATACAAAAGAATATCCTTTTACAAAGGTTATAGGGGAAAACAAACATATTCTGAAGGAAAAATGGTTTTTAATAAAGAATAACAATATCCTGCGGCCTATGCACATAAAGTTAATAATTTTCACAACATATTAGATATAGAATCCTTCATATCCCTGCTAAAAATAATTTTACTTAATATATCACGAGACACCAACTCGCCATTATAAGCTCTCGCTACAAACAGAAAAAATGTACAAAAGGTTATGATTCAAATCAACGCTATCAAAGCTCACGCTCCCAAAGCAATAATAAGGATTAATGGAAAAAAAAAAAAAGAACGAAAAACTAGAAAAGGGGGAAAAAAAGTTTGATGAATGAAATCCTGCTATACCTGCAAGCCATTGTGAATAGGACTGGTCAAGGTGGAGTGGGTAATCACTCAACAGGAGCGTATCACTAAAACCAAACCCTTCAGGTTACAGGAAAATACCCATGTAACATTAAAGTTAAGCAACATTGTGGGACGTTCATTTTTCCATGCT
This sequence comes from Rachycentron canadum, assembly GCA_038496675.1. Classification (NCBI taxonomy): domain Eukaryota; kingdom Metazoa; phylum Chordata; class Actinopteri; order Carangiformes; family Rachycentridae; genus Rachycentron; species Rachycentron canadum. The sequence goes on along the minus strand of CM076663.1, from coordinate 14,793,343 downwards.
TCTGGCCAGGATTTACATTCATAGCTCAGCTTGTATTTAACCATTTTGTTGCGATGATTGAATGATTGAATAAGGGAATAAAAAGAAACGATTATGTGTTGGCTTCAGCATCACAGGTGAGAGGAGGCTCGATGCAGGATACAGATATCACCCCCCCCCCCCGTCACTAGGGTTGTACATTATTGCCTATTCCTCACTTGCTTGGAGGTATCATTAAAACCGAATCACCCCATCTCTTTATAGATCATTCTTCTTCTGTCCCAAGAACCGTATTTCTTTGCAGTTTGATACCATCACATAATATTTCATGACTAGAAAGAGTTACAGGGAAGAATTTCCAATGGCACTTCTACACATTGTGTTCCATCCAACCTTATCTCCAATTATCACAACCAGCATTATGTGGTGGTGGAAGCTGTTCATTTATGCGCTGGCACAACGGCACCATAAATGAAGCGCTGAATGAAACAAGTGAATGAATGAAACGGCAGCAGAGTCACAACAAGGTGGTTGGGGTGGACGCTGGCTGATAAATGCATACAACTGTGACGAGCACTCATACCAGAGTGCTCTGAGTGCCTGAATATAACCATAAAGAAATGTAATAACGCTGTGGTTTCCAATCAATATTTTACGATCACAAAAAAAATACACAATTCCTGTCCATGTAACACAAATTAGTACATTTCATGACTATTTCACAAACATCATTAATCACAACCTATAGTTAGACATGAGTTGTCCACCATGACAAGCGATCCTAATTGATTTTTCATTAACATTCTTTCCATAGTATCGCATGGTATGATATTTCACATTTTTCTCTGAGATTAGAGAGGTTCCTTCCAGTAAGAAAACATACGTCAAGTCAAGGAATCTGTCTTGTGAGATAAACTAATGATATGAAGACATGACTGAATGACCAAATTTCTCAAGCACGTAAAAAAAAAAAAAAAAAAAAAAATCAAATCAAATCAAAATTTCCAAAAGCCACCACTGGCGTTGTTGTTTTTTAGCAAAGTTTTATTGAACATCCATATTTTTTGTGTCTCTTTTTTAAGATACAAACTGAAAATGCAGGGAATATGTACACAAATTAAAAAAATAATAATAATTCAGCACAAAATGGCTTCTACAGGCAAAAGTTAGTCTTTAGTGTGACCTCCCTTGGCACTAAGGACATCTTGAACTCTGTCCTGAAGTTTTCTGAAGTCACCTTCTGGTATATTACACCAGGCATCTTTCAGCACTTTCCAGAGTTCTTCTTTGGTCTTTTATTTCTTTCTCTGTCCAGGTGATCCCATACTGCCTCTACAATATTCAGGTCTGCACTCTGTGGAGGTCGCTCCATGACTGTGTGTTTTATCAGCTGTTTTTCTCTCCAGATATGATTTTACTGCAGTCAACAGTCAACTTTGGATCATTATACTGAAAAATAAAACCATTCCCAATCAGGCTCTTTCCAGAAGGAATGACATGATGAATTAAACCCTGTCTGTACTTTTCAGCATCATGATCCCATCAATTCAGACAATATCACCAACAAACACTGGCAGAAATGCAGCCCCAAACCAGGACAGACCCTCCATCTTGTCATTTTGAATGGAACAATGTGATTTAAAGTTGGTCTTATACATATTAGCAGCTTCCAATGAGTTAACCTCATAAAACGTGTGTATGTAATGCTCAAGCATGTCGAGCATGTTGCACAAACCTGGGGCAATGACAAATACAGGTGACATTAGTTAAGGCTTAAGGTTTAAGAGCCAGGTTCCTGCTATTGCGCCAGTGTAACGGGAGGTCAATACTTGCCACTTTAGCCTCTAGAAGCAGTTTTTTCCGATTTGTTTCTGTTTTTTAAACACGGCATACATATTTCCTGTATTTTCTGTATTGTATTCTAATAAAAAGAATGTGAAATAATTATATACAGTGCTGCTTGAAAGTATGTGAACCCCTTGAGCAGTTTAGATGTTTCTGTTGTTTTACCATGATTGTCTTATTTTATCATCACCAGTTTTTATGTATGAAATGTCAAATATGTGTTTATCAATTGCATGTACTTGTTTAGTGGAACTTGTTTAAGTAGCCCAAAAACTACATGAAACATGGAATTAGTGTATGTGCAAAAGTAAGTTGAACCCCCAGCTGCATTGGTTCAGTCAAACAGGTAACAGACACAAGGTGAAACACATTTGGGTGCTTAATTCATCATTTAAGCAGACCAATGAAATGAGACAATCCTCAGGAAAGGGTTTGTCCTGCACCAATTAAAAGAGAGAGGAAACCAACCAAACTACTGTGGTCCCTTACAAATCAACAATGCCCAGAGCAAAGGAGATATCAGAGGACATGAAGAAGAGGGGAGTGACAGCCCATCAGTCTGGGGAGGGCTATAAGACCATCTCCAAAAGATTCCAGCTCCATCCATCCACTGTAAGACAAATCAAATCATTACAAATGGAGGGCCTTCAACATGACAGCAACTCTGCCTAGAAGTGGACGCCCATCAAAACTATCAACCAGAAGCACCAGAAAAATAATAAATCAGATAATTTTTCATAATGTACTATACTGCAAAAAAGTCAGAGGGTGACCTTCAGGAGGAGGTAGTCACAGGAGACTGAGTAGCATTTTGGCAGCATACACTAAAATTCCACCATACTGAACACAAGCTAGAAGTATTGATGTGTGTGTGTGTGTGTGTGTGTGTGTGTGTGTGTGTGTGTGTGTGTGTGTGTGTGTGTGTGTGTGTGTGTGTGCGCGTGTGTGTGCGCATGTGTGTAGGTGCAGGAACATTGGCCTCTGTAACATACGTGACTATGTGCTGCTGCAGTTCAGATGTGGGGATGGTGGTGGCATGAGGTCAGGGGGCTCCCTGGGGCTTTTTACCAGTCAAGCAGCATGTGCAGTGTAAGTTTGTCTTGTTGTGTTGTGTTTAGAAGTATGGGCAGGGGAGTACAGGGTTCAGTAAAGGGACACAGAGAGATACCATGTATGTGTGTTTGGCAGGGGCCTGCTGAGACAGTAAGTGAGAGTACAAGACAGTTCATGGCAACGTAAAGAAAAGTAGAATATTTTCGTTTGTTAGTTTCGAAAGTAAAAAAAAAAAAAGGAAAAAAACAACTCAACCAGGGAATCCACGCAAAAGGATCTGAATTGACATCCCACTGGCATCATGGTACATGATGCAGTGCTAAGAAGGGCATGGTCATTTCACACATTTCAGTGAAATCAGTTGGTTCCTCCCAGCTGATTGTTTTTAGCAACAAGACAACCTAAAGCTTTTAGCACTGCAGCCATATGGTAGCACGGCAGCGGAGAGGCTTGTACCTCTCAAAAAGGTCAACTGAGTGGCATAAATTCAGATCTGGTTATCCTGGTTGAGGTTAGGGCACTTCAGAGATTTATATACATGATTTCACACAGGCACAGAGGTCTGGATGTCTTTAGAGGCCGTATGTACATGAATGTGTGGTCGTGTGTGAGTGTGTGTGTGTGTGTGCACATGTCTGATGACCCACTTCCCTGGAGAGATGCCATGGGTCATTTGCTCTGACCCTTCCTGTATGCACAGGCAAAGGGCTGTAAACAGATGACACAGCAAACAACTTCACATTCACACTCATATACTACGAACTCACATTGTAGTGGAAAAATATGAATACCACGCTGCAGACAGCCAGATATCTGTTTGTTTTGTGTACATTTTAGTAAGGTGAATCCTAGGGAAAGCTTGAATGGCACTCAGAGGACCAAGCTCAAAACAATCATATGTGTCTTTATTTCTCAAGTATCGCTTTGTGTGTTTGTTTTCTTTAATCCATAAATCAGACAGCTGGTATGGTTTTATCACCTGTTGTGTGTCATGGTGACATCAGCATTTGAAAATTCACGCAGCATCAATTGGATACAGACTGTTGAAAGCATAACATGGCAGAGGTAATAAAAGACAAAGAAAGCAATATGAAAGGAATGGACATAAGTGTATATAGAGTATTTACAGAACTTGACTTTCCGTTTTGTCTTCTGGGCCAGAATTGGTGCCACCCTTCTTTGGAGGTGTTGTACGTTCCAATGGCCCAGAAACTACGGTGTAGAAGTGGCATAAATAGTAGGGGAAAAAAATGACTCAGTTCCTTTTACTCTTTTCCTGAAGTTCATGGAATCTCTTAGTTCTTGCTCGCAGTCTTCATTGGTCATTGGCCAAAAAGAGGAGCATGTCATTTCTTTCTTTGACCTCACAGTCACACTCTACATCCCACCCCAAACAGCAATATGCAAAACCACGCGAAGAGAGTTGATGAAGAATATGACAGTTTTGAGCATTAACTACACAGTATTAACAAATAGAGACAAGACATACACTGCAGTGGGACCTTATCCAAAATTTGAGCTGGACTCATCCTGATTATGGCCCCAAACATAATGCAATAAAAATGTTAACAATAAAGTTACACAAACAGCAGTTTGTATTTTAAGATTATTGTACTTGTTGTACAATTGTACTGATTAGAGTTCTTCAGAAAGGTTCCTGTTTCAGTGTACTCCCCTGTATGTGATGCATTGTGTGTGAATAGATATGTGTGTGTGTGTGTGTGTGTGTGTGTGTGTGTGTGTGTGTGTGCGTGCGTGTGTGTCTGCTCATAGGACTTGAACTTTCAAACATTTCAAGTTTAAAAAGAAATCCCCCTTGATAATAGAATTTCTTTTCCCTGATTAACTAAATAAGCCTGAAGGAAAACATGTTTAAGCAGCTATATTTGGTTGAATTAAAGGGAGAGATCTCCTAAGAGACAAACATTTGTACCTGGAAGTTTAATATATTCTTCATTTGAAAATAACAAGTTTAAAAAGAAGGACTATTACACAACTATCAGCATATACACACACAGAGTAAACAACAACCTTGGTTGTTAGTGATAATGATGTGCTGCTCCTACCAGGTGCCATGAATAATCTTTCTCTCTACTTTCCTCAAACTACCTTTTTCACTCCCAACCTCTGCAGCTGTTTATGTGTGTGCCTCTGCATGTGTTCAAAGCCATGAAGCAGGAACGATTCAGGGAGAAACCATGTACAAACACAGAGGGGAGGGAGAAATAGAGACCCTGTATATAAAGCAGGGTGGGGAGATATCAGCCAGCCAACAAGGTGGAAACCAGCTGTGAGCAAGCTCAGAAAACATTCAGGGAAGTCTTACTCACATCCCAGAAGGCAGGGCAGATTAGACAAATCACAACGCTTGGAGAAAGCATTAGTCATATCCCAGAGTGCCCTGCTCTGGAGAGCGGTGTGGCGCTGGAGAGTCAGGTATCATGGCTGAAATGATAACTCGGAGATGAATAAGTGTTTGCTGTGTGCACCTATATCAACTAGCCTGCATCCCGGGGGGAAGATGAAAGGACGATTCCAGACACCGAGACAAAATGGAAACCGGCAGAGTAGAGAAACTGACCTTGCCTGTTTTGCATCAGGACTGAATTTTGTGTTACATTTATTTACTCATTTATCTTCTAGGGTGGGTAGAAATTAAGAAAAAGTGAGAACTAAGAAGCTGTCATTGTTTTATTGTCATCGTAAAAGTGAAGTGCAAAGCCCTAAGTGGGTAAAAAGGAGGGAGAGGGCAGGAGGAGGAGAGCACGGGGACTTTGATGGTTGGAGCGACAGCTGTGTCCCTGGTGAGTGTCTTTGAAGAACAAGAGGAAGCCTCGAAAGAAATGCATTAATTGTAGACGTGGGAGAAAAATGAAAGAAGAACGATGGAGATGAAGGAGAAGAGAAACAGATTGTGTTTGTTGACTGAGAATAACTCCAGCTGAGAGAGATGAAAGGCCTCGCAATTGTCACGTCAGAGGTTATAAAAACATTAATGTGGAGCTGCTGGATATTGCCTAAGAGCGCTGATGTGCGATCAGTTATTTTCATCTGTAGTGACATGTCTCAAAAGCTGAACTAGCACTATACATTTTTTCTCTGTTTATTTCTTCGTATCTACAGAACTTCTGAATGTAGGTATTCACAAGTGAATCAGTGGCAAGCTGTGTTCCATAATTACGTGTAGTGTGTAAAACTTATCTCTTCTCAAAGAACTTGAGAACAAGCTCTGTGACCCTGGATCAAACACTACTATTGTGAAACCCCTCCTTGTTCCCTGAGCTTAAAATCACAAAAGTTAACAAACTTGTGTTTGAACACATGCAACTCAGTATGTTCAATCTTTTACTGTGAATTGTTTCCCTCCCCGGAGATAGTTGTCAGTGTTTCATCACTTTCAATATTTTGTTCCGCACACTTGGTCCAACTTCAATCGTCTCCACGCGATAAATAAATAATAGAAATCAAGAAAATAAAACCAGGAGAGGCAAAAGGTTATACAGAGAGAAAGGAAATCGAAGGAAAAAGTCAGATGAGGAGGCGACCAAATGTTATTGGTAATATAAGGCGAGTGAGGAGGAGTGAGACTATAAATGTTAACAGTCTCTTCCTAAATCACTTGGCAGTTCTTGTCAAAGTTTTTGAAAGTGCTGGATTTCTTATGAAGGTCTACAGTATATAGAGCCCGGTCACCACCTTTGATAGTATCAGAATTTGTCTCTAACGACATTGCTTCACTTTTATCCGCTTTTGCCTACTGGAGTATCAATGATTTATCTGAGACAAGAATTACTTGGTGCGCTCAAAGTGGTTGAGGTTGTAGCAAAGGGGAATAAAGTAGCTGAAAAGCTCCCAGGTGCCTCCACACAGTGGGACTGTATCTCTCAGGTGATTTCTAAAGCAGCCTATCTATAGCCCCTTTGCAACCTAACTGTATAAATATCTCCTCCTTCTCCGTCCCCCTCCCACTCCACTTGCCTACTTGCACCATTCCCCAAAAGACGTCCTTTTCACTTGCTGAGTCTCTCCCTTACCCCCCACTCCCTCCTTCCTTATTCCAGAAGCCCTTCACGTTCCCATCCTTTTTACCATAGGCATTACCATACCTTTGATCGCACTCACCCTACCTTCTCTCCACTTCATTACCGATGCATACATCTCCCTCTTTTTTTCAAAATATCTTTGTCCTAGTCAGCAGTTAGGAATGTTCATTTAACAATTGCCTTAGATGGAATTATAACGGTAAAAGGAGATGGCTTTGAAATGGAAATTGTGCACATGGGAGGCCCTGGTGAGCACTCCGATGGTCTCCTGGATCCTGATGACGAACACCCGGGTTTCATTCCATCTAACATCAGAAGCAGAGGCGGGTACATGAAGAACAAACATGTCGTGGAGAGAGGCAGAGATAAGAAAGATAGACAGCCACCCCTGTCCTCAGTTGACAAACAGCTGCATCGTCTCCTTCTCTTCTTTTATGTGTGTAGTGGATTTGCTTTCATCTGGCTTAGAGTTTGATGTGATGGTATTATTTACACGTCATTAGAGGCAGAGGAAATTGTGTCTGTCATTAGCTTGATAACACCTCTGCCAGATTAGATGACAGATGAGAAGTACTGGTGACCTCATTGGAGGAGGAAAGAACCCAGGGGATCAGACTAAGGTTGGGTATTACTTTCAAGGCTGGAGAAATGGATGACTGACAAAGAGATGGAGACAGAAAGAAAAAAGTTCTGAATCACAAAAACATGATTATGCCAAGTACTACAGCAAACAGGTGTAAAGATGGCACAGATTTCACATCCCCTATGGAAGACAAGGGTAGACTGGAGGTAAAAACCTATCTCTGAGAAATGAGGGCGTTCCCATAACCACTAACCCTAACCCTTGGAGCTTCCATCTTGCTGTGTGTCTTTGTGTGTAGAAGTGTACATAGCTGCGCGCAACAAGTCCTCCAAATGCAACAACTAAATACAGTGGTAAAATGGCAACTTGTTAAAGGTTATACACCCTTTGACCTGATTTGGTTATGGTTTGGGAAAGACAGACGGTGAACTGAACAGTTATCTTCAATGTCCAAGTTAAATGTTTCATTTACAAATCTTTCTAGTTTGACCTCCTGTTGGTGGGGATTCTGGGGCTATAAATTCAATAACTAAATTTTTTTAGGTCAAGGAACTTTGTTGACTGTTGACTGTCAGAAGTGCGGGAGGTGAAAAATGATCTCCTGTGTTAAAAGTCAAACGCTTTGGTGACTCACTCATTCATCCTGACCTCCTCCCTTTGAGGCTCAACATCAGCCTCATATTACTTCCTCTATTGCCGCCAACAGACGAGTCATTGTCTAGTCTGCTGCTTGAGGTCATTGTCACTTGAACATAAAATGTACTGTATACCGTTACTCGGTTTTCAGCTAAAACAACAGTGACACACAGGGGATGCATTGCTATTTGCCTCATCAGTGTGACACAGTATAAGTATCTGTGTAAATTGTAAAATGCATTCATTCCATGGACTGCAGCAAGTAAATATTGATTGCTTCCTTTAACATCCCTCTGATTTACTATCTATATCCTAAGGTAATGATCTCCTACTGTGGCTGCTACTATATAAAGTTCAAACCATGATTTCAAGAAAGTTAAGCAATGCTAAATCTTTTCTGAAAAGCTACAGCTTCCATGAAAATTCTCAACTGCTGAAGCCATGTAACTTGGGTTTTTCCATATCCATGACATCAATCAACGCTCTCTTAGAATATCAATTACTCTGTCTACAAAACATCTACACTGTTGGACTTTGTCCTGCTTGATAGAACCATGTCATAACCATCTGCTGAGCAGAGGAAGTTTATCATGACTATGGGCTTGTGAGAAACAGTTTCCATTAAAGACTGTTTCATTAAAGAGCCGTTTAAGATATTAGAAACATACTACACCTTGTACGTATTTGACAGGTTTGCTTCATGAAAGTCTTAATCATTTATCAAAACTGTTACAAATTTTCAATTATTAATAAATCAATCAATACACTGTTTTAAATTCCTTATGTTAAGATGTGATTTATGCGAAAATTAATAAAAATAGTTGAAATAGGTGAGTGAGAGCATATGTGAGTGGCCTCTTTCTGCATTAATTTTCCTGTAATTAGCGCAAGCTCGTTAATTAAGCCACAAGGCACTCAATTATATTTCTCCTTTTAGAGCTGACCTAAACCTGAGGGAAAACATGTTGAGCCGTCTAAGAAACAATGGCCCCACTGATCTTTGAGTAATTATCAATTACTATGCTAATTCATCACTCAACGTCATTTCCCTCACAAAAGCCTCATAGAGCCTGACAACCACCCATGCCCCCGCTGACGAACTGCATGTCAAAGTAAAAAAATTAAAAATAGAATGTAATTTAAGTGATGACTGACTGTTTACGACTTTGCTCCTTCAAAGAGTGGGCTACTGAAATGCATGCATGCCTTTTGAAATTACAGCTCATGCTTTACTGTTAAATCAAGGCTGAAGGATACAAAAGGTACTGGAGTGCAACATTGGGAGTTTTGTTTTTGTGCTTTTCAGGAGCTGCTCAAGTACAATGTGTTATTGAAGTTTTATCTTGCCAAAAAAAAAAAAAAAAAAAAAAAACAGGCAATGGCAGACTGATTGAAAACAAAAAAAAGGCATTTGAGTGCTTATGGGTATGTGCATGTATTTATTAATCTGGACAAATGAGACACTGCATGGCAACACAAGATGCACAAGGAGATCAGAGGATGAAAAGGGGGAAAGCAGGAGTTGGATGGCTACAACGTGTTCATAATTCAGGTGGAGTCTTTGAGCTGCATCCTGTTTCCCAGGGAGAGGGCAACACATTCATAAGCCCCTCTCATAGTGACACCACCTTCTGATTAATTGGTCCCTGAATGCACAGCTTTAAATCACCAAGTCCTAGACACACACCCACTCACATGCAAATGCAGGCGTCCACAGCTCCACAAGCGCACACACCGTACACGCAGTAGGTCAAAGCCCCTATCCACACTGCATTAAATCACAAACTTAGGCCAGAACACCTGCTGATCTTCCCCATGACAGCACTGAGGCACAGGTGACCTTGTGCATTGTTATCAGTGGGTGAAGACAAAAGTAGAGCACCTAAAGGCAAACCTTCCTTCCTGGCCTTCCTAAAATGAATATTTTACTGATCTCTAGACAGCCTTTATTTTTTAAGATTTTTCTAATGTACCTCCACCGTCAGATGAACTCAAGTAACCCTTAATCAACTTCAAAAATTCCTTTGAAAATTACATTTTTACCTCTGAATGAGTGACAGACTAACACAAACTAATTGACTTGTATGTTGCACAAGGTGAGGATACATATTGCAACTGTCACTGTTGCAAGATCAATTGCTTAGATCTATTCAAAGACAAGGAAAGAGTCCTTGTCTCTTACCCTCTCACATACTAGCAGTACACAATAAGGCTGTGCCTCTTGGTACTGCCTGGCTAAAGATGAGCTTTCATCTGATGCACTCTACCATCTGTTACCCATTCTCTCCCTGCCTCAGACCCGTCCCCTCCGACTGCTTATGTATTGATAAAGGTATTGCCCATGAAATATCAGGTCCTGTCTACCAGTAATTGATTGTTTGCAGTTTGATAATACATAAACGTAGAGACTTGCGCTTGTCAGTTGTGCTCTAAAATAAATGCAGCCATAGATTTCCAATTAAAGGTGGCTGGCAGGGCTATTAGTTAGCTCTAAAGGTAGCTGTCAGGGAATGGAATAAGCCGGGGTCTATAACCGCCATGATAAGGCAGCTGTGAGAGGTGTATTTATCCAGCTCTGGACACACAATCTCTTTGCCAACAGCGTAGACATATAGAACTCTACATCGAGTGTTATGGTTGGGCAATATCTTGATATATACCATGAGGCGATAGAGATCTGTCAACAGTAGCGATTTTACCATGTCTACAGACGTAGCTATACTTTTGATGCAGTAACTTCACTTGAATCAGGCCATTGCAGGCAATGTTGAAGTCTGTTTCATGGTTATATTGCAGTGGTTCCTAACCTTTTCCAATTCATGGCCCACTGGAAAACCTCAAAATGCTGGCAGCCCACAATCAATCCCTTAATATAACAATGTAGGGTCAATAATGCCTTCTTAGGGCACTTTTTAGGTTAATGATAACGATCGAACGGTTTTTCTTTTTTGTTTGACAACGGGGGAGATCACTTTTTTATTCGCCAGCTGTCTCTTGATTCACTTAAGTCTTCCCATTGCTAACCAGCTATACATTTGATACTCCAGATTTTGCAATAGACCAATAGGACCAGACTGAGTGTGTTCCAGTGTGTTCCGGCCTGCGACAACATAGTAGTGACAGTTCCCATCACTAATTTATCACAATGCTAGGCCTTCATACAAGATTTAAAAAAAAGAAAAAAAAAAAAGAAAAGGAGTTTTTAATATTTGTAATGTTTTTAAAGATTGTTTCATTTTAAAACATTTATTCATTCTATTGACCAAAAAAGTACTTTTTGCAAATTATGTATTGGCCCTCTTTTTCTTCGCAGCCCATTGGGAACCACGGCTATATTGGATTTACAGGATGTGCGATTATGTAATTAAGTGCCTTGATTTGTCAGGTATTCACTGTATTAGCCAAAAAACTCACAGCCCCTACAGAATTTTATCTGCAAACTGTTTCTCAACTGAATTTCCAGATGGTGTATCACTGTTTAAATCAATATTGTATTATAAAATTATCCAGTGAGCTTGAAAATTCATTGTTCACCTTGGAATGTTAAGAAATTTAGTATAGTGTTTTAGATTATTTGTGGCTAATTGTCAGGCTTAATTTTTTTGCAGGGTGGTTACAGAGACTGAAAGGAAATAAAGGGAGAAAACAAGAGAGAGACACTACACAGAGGCAGCGATTAAACTGTATGCAACACCATTAGGACAAAGCCACCCCGAAACTAGTCGAAAATAATTCTAAATCAAGATTCAATTGCTGGTTTATTTGAGAGGTTTCAACCAAACTTCACAGTCAGCAAAATCTCTCAACATCTGAACTTAGTCAAGAGATGTCAACTGAGAACATCCTTCCTGTGATAAAGACTGGGATAGTGCTGAAAGCACCAGAAAAGGCTTTGGATTTTAATTATTTTGCCAGTACTATCATCTAGCTATCATCCTTGATCATATAATACAGAGTTGCAGTGCCATCAAAGAAGAATATTGTCAGATTCAGGTATTATAATATGGGGAAAACTAAAAAAAAAAAAAAAAAAAAAAACACCAACCAACTTCTTGGCCCAAGCCATGGTTACCTCTTCACCCACTGCAATGCCTTGCTGACACATGGTCCAAAATACTGTAGCCCATCTGATCTTCAATCAGACTAAAAGGGCAATGTCATTCCACAACATATTGGGCTACACCGGCTACCCATGGCTATCCAAATCAAATTGCTTTTAGAGTGATTTCTGGGTGTACACTCATCTACTTGAAATAAATCATACCAGCCTATGTTCCTTCTTGGGAACTGCAATGCTAGACAACATTCTTCCAAGGAATTACCATCCCTGCAGACAAGGCTATTGCGGTATAGACTATTCTTGTCTGAGGTTCCCTGATGGAGGAACAAGCTACGAAATGCTATCAAAGTAGAGGTATCCCTTTTTATTTTAAAGAATCTCTTAAAGACTCCTCTCACCCAAGAGGACCTCCCGTCCTAACTCCTCTAGTACGCTTACATTCCTCACACTTTCTATACACTTTTGCTGCAGTTCTTTACACGACCTCATTGCACTCATTGAACACTTAGTATTCAGTCCTTAGACAAAGGTCTCCTACCCATACTTGTTACTCACTTTAGATAAAGTGTCTGCCAAATGAGTAAATGTAAAACTATAAGATTAATCAATTAATTGAGAACATAACTGTCAGATACAGTAATGAAAATCCTTTGCAGACCAATATGCAAAGACTTTACCTTTTTCACTCCTCAGTTACCCTCTATTGGATATTACATGCATCTTTATATTAAAGTAGAGCCCAGCATATAGGTAAGCTGCCTCAAGGACTGACATTTGAGTTGTCTTTCCTGAAATGCTCTCTCTGTGCATCACTTTTGTACAGGGATGTTATTTACATTTTTTTTGGCCTGCGTGTTTGCTTGAATACATTTTCCCACTCTCTTGCGACCCCTCGCATGAAAATGGCAATTCACCCCCAGGACTGCTAACTGGGTATTTTTTTATTTATTTATTTATTTTTTGGTCATTGCAGCTTTCTCTGTAAACTATACGGCTTATTGGGTCTGTCTGAGATGCTCCAAGCAGCATATTGAGCTCCAGCGATCACAGCGCACTGACTACATATCTTTTTTTTTTTTTTTAACATTTAGATCAGAAGCTGAATGTCTGCATGCTGTACTCATGTAAGAACAATGTGTCCCCAAGCACTTCAATGCTCTATAGTCCGTCACATAGTAAAAATGTAATGACTGAAACTGGCTGTAATTTACCATATATGTGAGGATAAGTATGGATGAGAACATAGACAGTCATAGGAAATTTGAAAGAAAGAAGAAAATCAGACAGAATGACAGAGAGAGGAGTGTGTGTCTTTTGGGAGAATGAGTGTCCCTTATCACTCTGTTCCCTGGTGTTGCCTGTCACCCCCATTTCTGGATAACAAGCTCCATTTCAGCCTGCCTTGCCTGGGCAGATGAATCCATACAGCCTAAGACACGCACAGGGTTAGACTACATATAGACTCATTCCTTGCGCATGATCCTACAGATAGGAGATGAGCAGATTTTCTTCAAGGATCAAAGTACACAAAGATGTAATCTTGATCATTGTCGCACTTGCAGAAGACCAGAGTACCCCGTTTTCCGGAAGCTACTAAATACACCGCCCCCCTCATCAGCTCGATATGCGTGTATATTCCTCTGATTCTCAAACACACACTCACACAAACACAGATCTGGTCTTGGTCATTTGATTTGAGACATTGGTTCGATTTGGGAATCGAACTGATTACAAAGGCAAAAATACCTTCAACCTCACGAGCAAAGTGTCACTCAGCCCTTGAGTAGAGCTCCTTCATCAAACTTACATTTTATGGAGACTGCTGTTGTCATGGAAACGATGCATTTGAAGCATTAACCTATTCCATCAAGCCACACAATTCTGAGCGGTCTCTCAACCACCCCCTCGCTCTCACGCACACACATATACACACGTACCAAAAACTAATCACCACTTTCTTCACAAATCCCTCCTCACAGATCTCTCACTGTTCTCTGGGGTCTCTCCACAGCGTATTAATCAACGTAATTGAAATAGTTGATTACATCACTTCACGCCTCATCCCGGTTTAAGGGACTGTGTGTGCAGCAAGCATTTAAGAGGTAGTAAAAGAACAATGAGATGTTGTGGTGTATGTACATACGCTGCTGAAAGGCATTGGCACAAATGCTATAAAAAGTGCACTAGACATATTAACTACAACTGTCTCCACTATAGAGCCATTACTCAGATGTTTTTTTTTTTAGAGGAAACTGTGAGGATATCACTGCCCTGACACCCACACTCATTCCACAATTACAGTCCCTTGCAACACCAACTAAGGCTCCAAAAACTGGCTCTAGTAGCAGAGCTTGTACAAAGCTATTGTGCGTGGTGTAAGTCACAAGGTCATGGTCCAATATCCTGCAGCACAGGGTAAAATAGAGTTTGTGGTTGTAGTTGCTCATTATATGCTTTGATTATTTACAGTGTCAGATAGGAAAGCATGGACAAGTTCTCCATAGCTGTAATACATTTAATTTACCTTCATCCTTAAAGGCTTCACATAATTCAAAAAGAATAAACTTAGGGGGAAACTGATCTGTTCGTCACATTTATGACTAATGCAATGCCTTTAAACTGTCTGGGTACTACTTGAATAATCTCTGGGTGTTTACAAGAAAATGTGTGTTGTACAACGCAATAAACAACGGTGACAAAATACAATAAGTTATAGTTGACTGAAAAGCCGTACAAGCTGTAAAAGTGAATGGTGGATGAAATGTCTATCACAGCAACTAAGAGTTGATTCATTTTCACAAAATCAACTCACAAACGCAATAAACACAGCTGATGCACAGAAATAACAGGAGTGTGTTGACATTAAATGGCATATTGACTGTCGAGCAAACAGCTGAGCTCTGACACTCAACAGAAGAAATTGCCAGGATTACAATTTCATTTCAGATGCTGTAATAACAGTAACAAATAATCATTTTGACAAACAATATCAAAGATGCTAAAAAGTGTACATCATTCTAAAACTCAAATTTCAGGTATGTAACGTTTTAAAACTTATTCATTCAAATTAAATGCCCTCCCAAAAGCACAGCAAAAACTTACTTTCCCTTTTATGTTTCCCTACCCAATCTTCCTCATATCAATTTCTGGCTTTAGATTTTTTTGTTTTTTTTCCAGAAAACCACAACCACTCGGCCATAACCTTTTGGCCTCTAATGTCTCTACGCCTCACAAAATAGCAGCATTTTTTTTATACTTAAACCTAATAGCAAGAGTGAATTCAGGACTGTTGCAGTTGTTTTGATAATCCTAAAAAGAAATAATGCCAATTTTCAAGGGTTAATAGGTTTTTCTTCATTAATTTAAATTTGACAACAATTGATATTTGATTGTTCTTTGTTTACACAACAGGTGGGACATGCAGAAGATTGCTTTAATGCCATTCCAACAGATGTTATGCAATGTTGCAAATCAGGCAAACAGTTCAGCCCATAGCAAACCTGGCACAGTGACATGAAAAGAAAAAGAGGCAAAGAAATTGCGTTATGAGGTATGGTGCAGTAAAAAGCCCTTCAGGCTTTAACTAGCTTCAAATAAACCAGTTGCATGATATATCATCATACTGTGGATCAATATTTTGCTCATGATTTATGACAGAGCAAACCAAAAAAGGGTTTTGAGTTAAGAGAGAGTCGATCATAAATGAAGTGAAAGTGAAGTTCCAGGTTAAGTTCTGAATAGTTGGTGCTTGTTCTCCTAGTAAACCCACTCTCAGTGGCCAGAAGACAGAGACCGCAGAACTGCTCTAGTGGTCAAATTGATCCAAAAACTGAGTAGAAAATTCATGAGACAGTTTGCTCTTTATCTTTAAGTGACAGAGCTATGGTATATTAATACACCCCACTCTAGCAACAGATAAAGGTCGAGCAGCACCTTGATAATATTCCTGAAATTGTAAATAATCTTGTTAGACAGAAGTGCTGAAAGAAGAACAAAATAATGGCTAAGTAAAGAGTTATAGGTTTCTTAGAGCAATTAGAGAAGATGGGAAATAATTCAGAGGGGAGATGGTGATACAAGGTGCTTTTTGAGGAGATGAGTTTTACATTCAAATGTAATGATGGAGAATGGTTTTGCTATTCTGACTGAACTAAGAGGGTAATTCAATGTACTTGAAAATGGAAAATAAGATGTTATAAGAAGTTATATTTGGCATGAAGGATATTCATAATTTGTTTTATTTTTAAATCAATGAGTACTAGATAGTGAGAAAGTAAAATATCAGGATACCCTGATAGACTTAGTAATGATTTCTTGATTTAGATCATTTTCTTTCCAGGGGTAGTCTGAAATTTGTTCCAGCTTCATAGTAAAACATTTTTAAAATGCCCGAAACAACATATTTTGTTGTATCATCCCATCCCCAGTTGTAGAAGGGAGAAACACTACAATTATCGCCTCAGTTTACATCCATGTCTGCCCAGACTCATAATAAACGTTGTAATAAACCTAATTTAATAAAATAAATTGTGTTTTTGCTCATTTAGTGTACGGAAAAAAATTAAATGTCATACAAATACATGTTTTGCAGGTTGGCTGTGATCTTGACGTTGACCTTTGAACACCAAAATCTAATCACTTGATTCTTGAGTTCAAGTTTGTGCCAAAATTGAAGAAATACCCTCAAAGTGTTCCAAAAATATAATGACCATGTAAATGAGAAGAACAGGTGTATGAACAATCCAAAAACACACCTAGCATTGGAAAAAAAAGTGTAGGGAAGTAGATCCCTTTACAGCAGCAAAAAACTCTGATATGATCTAATTCAGATTTTGTATCTTAATTCCAAACTATTCTAGTTTATCAGTACATATATAGTTGACATTTACAAAGTCTCCATTCACTTAAACAGGGTAAAATACTGGCCACCTTCCATTCTTTTGACTGACTGATTTATCAGTGTGCTGCTGTTTAAAAAAAAAAAAAAAAAAAAAAAAAAAAAAAGCATAATTACATAATTACAGTGATTGATTTTTCTTCTCAGAATTGTTACATGTAATTATATTTTCAGCTAGTTATTTTTTGTTGGAGATTTCAGGGACACATGCTGCATGTACAAGAAAACAGAGTGATTACAAAAAGATGATTTGCTGGCCTATTAAAATTGCACAGTTCCTTCTTGGCTGCTTTTATTAGTACATAATGAATCAGAAAAGATTCATTTTAACATGCTTCCTTTGCTTTGGCCTCCACTGAGACGAAAGAGGAACATTTAGTGATTCCTGTTTGATGTGGATATGAAATGTTTACTCAGTATTGAAAATGTTTTTGTTATGTTTGCTGCTTCTGCTGAATGAATGAAGTAAATTATCAAGAAAGCTTTGCTTCAGGTTTGTATTTGTTTTTAGCATTGCTGATTCAAAGGGGAGACATTTCCAAGTTGTGCATCTTGTGTTACCATGGAAATCCAGCCAACAATTC
The DNA here is from genome assembly GCA_038496675.1 of Rachycentron canadum. NCBI lineage: Eukaryota > Metazoa > Chordata > Actinopteri > Carangiformes > Rachycentridae > Rachycentron > Rachycentron canadum. The sequence continues at coordinate 14,775,663 of CM076663.1, read as the reverse complement.
CCCAGTTTAAATGACAAGGCTCTTTTCTCGTTGCTTTTGAAAAAAAAAAAAAAAAAAACTCATACGAACATTTTCTGATTTGAAAGATTGTTGTCAAGGCTTTATAAAAAGTTAAAATGTCATCCATATTTGTGTTTCCTAGTCCACAGGCATTTGTTCAAAAATAGTTATCAAGACATTTACATAAATCCCAGAGCATAAACCTTCTTGGTTATTCCAGATGAAACAACTAGGATTTATCATCTGTGCACCATGGGTATTTGCACCAAATTTCACAACAATCCACACCAACAGTGAGACTCTTTACTACAGGTCCTAAAGCTAAAAAGTGTCAACCTCATGGTGCCAGAGGAAAAACTAGTCAACGGGCTTTATTCCCCATGACGCCATAAATGTCTTCAAGCAAGTTCAGAGAAATCCACCCATGAGGGGCGAAGACAGTAGTGGACAGACTGATGGCCGATATCCATCAAGCCAAGTTGCTAACATGCCTTACATGCACAGGGTTAAGGTTTGGGAAAATGATGGCAATGGTTAAAGGAGAAAATTGGAAGTGAGAGGAAGGTTGACAAGCTCCAGTTGAAGGCTATTGTCTGGTACGACACAAAAGCAGAATGGGAAGGAAAGGCAAAAACGACAAAGGGCAAATGAAAGTGATGTGGGATGTAATTCTTGTTCACTTAAATACATTGTTGGAAAAATACAACCAACCTTATCAGTCTTGCTGCTGTAAATGAGAGCCATTTGGATTACAGTCTTGTATTTAGATTTGCCCTTTTTTTTTTCTGGGTGAAGACGTGATCGTCACAGAGACCACAATTTTATTGTGTCATAAAAAAAAAGATGAATCAACGACATCTCATTTAGTAAGGAGTGGATATTCTGCACACATCTTTCAGCTAACAATGTGTGTGGTGGATAGCATTGTCTTTTTTTGACACTTTACAGCATGATGTATAATGCATGACCAGAGAGATATAAACATATTCTGGAGGCATTATTACTGTGGCTATGTACAGTATTTTCGTGGGTAAATAAATACGTTGGCTCGCGCGTGTGTTTGGGGAAAAAGTAGGAGGACAGTGGTGTTGCTGAAGATTCTTGCAGGCAACTAAGAGAAAACGTGCATACAAACAACGGCTTCTAACAAGGTTCTAATTACATGACAAATGAGCACAGTTTCCAAAGTCACAGAACAGACTCAGCGTGTGACTTTCCCAGGTCCATTCATCTTGAGGAGGCAAGACAGGGCTGTTGATGTTTATGCAGAGTATACGCAGCATATTATTTACACCGTGCTGGATCAAAAGGCCAATAGTTTAACTCAAACTATTTGTCCTTGCTCCTTAAGCAGCTTTTGAATGCAGCTCAGATATAAAGAACGTTGCAGTGAAATAGCAGAGAGAAGAATAACAGAGGCTATTGTTGACACAATCCAACAGTAATGTCTAACCGTGGGTGCTTATTCCCCAGGATGGGTACTTGATTAGATTGCAACAAGCAAATGAATTCAAATTTTTGATTTAAAATATAAACCCATATAAATATATCCTTTCAATGGTTGAGAGCTAAAACACATGAATCAATAGTTAAGTCTTGCATAAATGACTGCATAATATCCAGCCTTTGTCACTCCATATATATACACACACACACACACACACACACACACACACACACACACACACATATATATACATACACACACACACATATATATATATATATATGGTTTTGTCACATGTCTTGAGCTCTTTCAGAGTAACTGACAAAGAAACATTTTCCAAAATCCCTCACAGTTTTCAACTGCATGTGCAATCAAAACCTTAAGTGTTTCAACAGCAAATGACTGCTTGCACAAACAAGATGATTTGAGAATAGCAACAGTGGTATTTTAGCAGGTGTGGGTAATAAACACAGTCTAATTGGGGCAGGACACCGGGAGATTGATGTGGTGACAGTGGAGAGATGCAGCCACCTGCATCTTTGTTTGCTTCCTCTCATTTTCCATCTCTCCTCCTTCTCAGGATCCCCTCTGCAATTACAGTCAAGGTTAAGATATTCAACTCCCATAAACATCACAATGCTGACATCGTGTCAAGCTGTATTTTATCATACTGTGTCATATTCCATCATAACAGCATAAAATCAACTGCCGTTTGACCTCGCTGGCATTGCTACAACAGGATTTTGGCAGATGAGTTGGAGAAAAATGAGAAACTGCAGAAGTAGTAGCTGGACCAAATGGAGTCTTCCACAGACAAAAAAGTAACTTGATTGTTGATGACAGAGTCCGTGCTAGTGCATGAGAGGCCAATTATCACATAGGGCTTTTTGCTTTGTTTTTTTCTATCAGACAGCCTGATTAATGCCTTTTTCCTTATTTGATCACACGTGTTGAATGTAACAAATAAATAAAAACAATGTAAGACAAGCAATAAACGTAGATAACAAATTAATAATTAAAGAATAGAAAACAATTAGAAGAGGAAGTCAGAATGATAAGCAAGCAACTTAAAAACCTAAATTTAGAGTAGTTTAACCTGAGCCCAGGAGGTTGATGTATTGTTATGAATGAAAATGTCACCAATACCGACGCCCTCGCAGGTGATGGTGCACTGGCAAACATTTGAGGGGATGGAGGATGGGAGGAGTGGGGGCACAATGCGGACAGTGAAAATTAAACTGTCACTCACTTAACACCCTGCGACTCATAGTTACACATTTTATGAATAACAATGACAGATTGCTGCAAGAGCATACCGGAAGACTTGATGGCTCCTGAGTAATGAGAGTGGAGTTTGAATGAGTTACAGAGGCTGTTGATGCGGCATCATAAATTTTAAGCATAGCAAATTCCTCAACTTGTGGCACTTTAAATTTCAGATCATGGTACGATCATGATGCAATAAGCTCCCTGTGAGTAAAATGATGTAATTGGGTTTAGAGTGCATGGCTCTTAAAAAACATAAAACCTAATTGATTCTCACAGATAAAATACTGGGTGCCAGTTGATTTGTGCTGTGCTTGGAGGTTGGGGGTCAGCTGTAAAAGCTTATTTGTGAAACTTTTAGGAGTAAAGTAATGAGAAAAAAAACAGACAGAGGTGGTGGAAGATAATCATGATGCAGGCGAATTCTGAGTCTCAATCTGCATATTTATCGCTGGAAACATCTGCTCATCCATCAAAACCTGCTCAACCCGTGTGTTGTTGGGAGTGGAATGATTCAGAGAGCCACATCAAACATACAGACAATTAAAAGTAATAGTTCATCATTTTAAGATGTTATTTGCCCTCTGGCAGAATCAAATGAGAAGACTGATACCCCTTTCATATCTGTCAATATATGTGAAACATTAATGGTCAGTTTAGCACAAAGACTGGAGAAAAAAAAAAATAATAATAAAAAAAGGAGGAAACAGGAGGCCTTGCTCTGCCCAAAACAAAATCAATCTAACCTTATTCTTATTTCTTGGCTCAGCAACTAGTCTGGCCTAGCCACACCAATGTTCACGGCACTGTGTCAGCGCTGGAGAATAATCAGGCTGCATCATACATGAGTTATTTTGAGCAAACACTCTGGTTTGTCAGCATTTCTTTAAACCAATCACACTCATTTTGGGCATCGCTGGAGGCGCCAGGATGCAGTGGTTGTACTGTGCAAAATAGTGTTGAAGGGGAGCTTGCAGAAATAAACTTATGTAACTAATGGCTGATTCCTGACTGAGCAGCAAATATTGACTGTGTGGTCCAAATCTTCCTCTAAATGTGGTATTTTCAGTCTGTAGGTTGCCAAGTCAGAGATTGTTGTTGTTTCCCATAAAGGGTACAGAAATGGAGGTTAATGTTGGCCTGGAATAGGCACCCACCGGCAGGCTCATACTCAAAGCCTACATCCAGTCAACCAGACTCCGAGAGAACCAGCGTAAACCCCAAAAAGTTGCAACATTAACGGCCAGTAAAATGGAAAGTTGTCATATTTATGCTTCATTTTTTGTTTTCAAAGAAATGAGATGTGTGTGAGTACAAGATAAAAGAGTTCTAATTTGTGGATTATATCACCTTTGCACAGAACCAGGCAAACCATTTCCCACTGTTTCCAGTCTTTGCTAAGCTAATATCTAATGGACAGACAGGGGAGCGGCATCAATCTTCCCATCTGGGTATCCGAAAGAAAAATATAAGCATATTTTGCTCTCTTTTTCAGTATTCTTTTAAGGTTCAGTAAGCTGGAAACAAACTAAGTTGTACAAAATCCTAACATCACTGAATCATCAGGGCTACATTGTGCTGCCTCCTGCATCTCTTTCCAAGAATCGACTGTCTTTAGCGTGGACAGGACAGCCTCTCCTCAGAGGCATTCATGCTAGCACTGAAAGCTCCAAAAAGACCTCAACCCCATTTAACATTCTCACCTCCACAAACCCGGCCAATTGCTGTGGAAAATGAGCACAGCGGTCTGTCAGTTTTGGAGGGTCACACTTCACCTGACCTGTATGCCTTTGGGCTGTGGAAATAAAACAAAGCGCCAGAAAGATAACCCACGCAGACACATGCATACTCCATACAGGAAGGCCCCGGCCAGGTAGTGGATTTGATCCCGGGAACTTCTTGCTGTGAAGCAACAGTGCTAACTAAACACTGAGCTACTGTGCTGCCCTGGATGTTCAAATAATTAGTACAGTAGTACACGTACCAACTGTGGTGTGCATTACGGTGCTGAAACACAACAGGAATGTAAGTATTTGCCATATCTTTTGCTTTACTGTGATGTGAATTAAACCCTGGATAAGAAATTGGAGGATAACCTTTGGCACTCTGAATTGTACATTGTTGTAATTGTAACCTTTACAACACTTTACCTTATTGAACAGAGATGAAGTAATCATTAGCTGCAGCTTTATAGCAGCACATATCAACTCAGTTCATACATTGAGTTTCCTTTCCGGCATGATGGAGAGCATGAATGACAGGCAGCAACCAAGGATGGATGATGGGAGCCCTGATTCCTTGCCATGGCATTCTGCTTTTTTTTGCTGATTTTTTTTTTCCTCCTCTGTCCTCCTGCCTCTCTCCTTCTCTCATACCCGCCCTCCTTTATTCCCTTGCTACTGTACAGCCACTGCACAGCACAGTTGAAGTCTCTGTCAAACTCTTAAGTGCTTATTAGAGAGTTCAAGAGCTTAGCTGGAGATGAAGCGGGATAGGACTGGAGTGTGCATGTGTGTGCACGCTCACAAGGTGTCAAATGGAGGGAATGTGTGTAGCTTGTGAATGTTTGTCTTCGTGCACGCACATGTAAGTAAGAAGAAAAAAAAAAAACTACTGCAGGCCAAAATAAAAAGAGCAATGAGATCAGACGCCTCAAGGCACAATGGTGGGAGGGAAAGAAAGCATTTCTTATTCTCTCCTTATCTTCACTTGAACTCTAAAAACCTCCCTTTCACATGCAAATGCAGTACTATTCAAAGAGAGGTCAACTCGTTCCCTGATGAATAAAGATGCAGTTCAAACGTCCACTCCTCTACACATGTACGGCAAATGGTGATGGACATTCGTGAGCACAGCATTCGTGAGCATGGTAGGAAAGAAATGAAGATCACATGTGACGTTAAAATGACTGTGAGGATAAAGGAAGTCTTTGGCAAACTGCTTTCTTGTTGCAATGTCAGATAACACTTAGCAAATTGCTCCAAAGTAACACACTGACTATTCAGTACGAGACAGGTCTTTTAAACCACTTTCAATGCATTTTTATGAGTTCGCCAGTGACATTCAAAAAAAAGAGAGGAATAAATAAGTCAATTCAAAGCCATTTCAGTCCAGATATCATCAGCTGCTGTTTGTTGACATAAGTTAAGGAGGTTGCAGGTGCTATTTTATTTATTTCATCATTTTTTGACTGAAAATGAAAAGAAAATGAAACAGTCCAATAGCAGAGATGCACAATTACAATGATGACATGTTTCACTGCGGGTTAAATTTACAAGATACTCCTACTCCTAACCATGGGTTGAAAGCAGTGTCTCACTCATTATGTAATGATTTCCCATGATAAGACTAAAGTTAAAGGGGCACTCCATTCATTTTAGACATGAAGTTCTGTTGTACTTGTCATAAGGAGTACTACTCAGACTGTGAAAACAGCTGTAAAACGTCCTCTGTGGCTTTGAAAGGAACTTTTATACAGTCTGATAACTCTGATGATGTCATCAGGGTTGTTTGAGACTCATGATTTTTTAACTCAAGGACAGTTTGACAGACTGTCCTCTAAAGGTCAACTATACAAGGCACTTATGACTAACACGTGTTTTAAATTTACATTTACTCATTTGTTTCGATGCATTTATCCAAAGCAACTTGCAAGTGTGGGACAACACTAAAGCTTCAGTGCAGTAGGGGACCTTGGTGTAAGTCTTTAAAACTACATGTTCAATAATACTGAAATCTCAAAAGTGCATTATAAGTGCCAGTTAGGAACGTTAGGGTGTTAGAAGAGTCTTCAAGAGATTCTTGACAATGGAGAGGGACTCCCCTGTTCTGAATTGAGTAGCTTGTTCCACCATCAGGGAACCACAGATGAAACTGAAACAAACTGGACTGCGATTGCCTTGCATTCAGTGATGGCAATGCCGGACAATATTCCTTGGAGGAACACAGTGGCAGAGAAGGGGCACGAGGCCGTGTGCTGGGGTTCAGCCAGCATGATTGACATTTATTGTTGAGTGACCTCTGGCGGCCGCTTTAATTACGACGGGAACAGAGTCCATGGTAGGAAAAGGTGGGGTGGATGGATGAAGTCTTTCACCCAGTGTTTGTTACCTGTGTGAAACTCATTTCTTTTGTGCTTAAACCAAACCGTACCAGATGTTTTTGAGCTATTTTTAAGGAAAGCAATGAGTAAACAATAGTGTTTTGCATTTGGGTGTAATATTATGGCTGCTTTCTCTGGAGGATGATTGGCACTGTGTGTTCATATCCAACAGCATGTTTACAAAAAAGCTGTCAGATTGTCTTTACAGTTAGCAAATCTAACAAATACACAACAATCCCAGTGGATCAAACCGAGAACATTGAGGAAATCTCTTTGATGACTATCACATTTCATCAGCACTTCCCTATTTGTTTTTCATCCATCATCTTCTCAAATACTGTAATCACTGCCTTTGGTTTGTTCCATCGCCACATTGTGTATCAAAAAACCCTCCAACTCATAAAAACCCACCCACATTCCCTTTTGATCAGAGCTACTCAAAATTAATTAAGACATGATTTACTTTAAATAGGTCTGATTAGCACGCTCATTAGCATTTTCTTTCCTAAGGAATAATTTATCAAAGTCACACCTGGTCACTTTATGCGTGTGAGAACACATGGGACTGTGGGAGAACTGGTCTTGTAATGAGCACACATAGTAATTAAGAACCTTCCATTCACATAATAATTAGCTTTCATTTAGACTGTGATATAAGTATTCACATTATTATTATGGTGTTATAATAGACAGTTTGCATCCACATGAAAGAATGAAAGAATGTAAAAGCAACCATTGTTTGCCTGTTCAATAAAACTGTAACATGATGCCTACATTGGGGAACATGAGAAATGACACCATGCACATATTATTTTCCATTTTATTCCAACGTGATGGTAATTTTTCCTAGTTTAATCACGTGTTCTGCTCTTTGTTGGACTTTAACCGATGAGCCAATCACCAAGAGCCTCGCAAGTATATGGAACTGCGATTTGTTATACTCAAGCGTTGCCTCTGTGCAATTTGTTTTCTCAGCACATCTTTCTCTGCCATACATACTCAGTATAAACGACTTATATCTACCTCTGTCTCTCAAGATTCTCCTCAATATTTACTTTCTTGTTCCTCTCATCTTATGTCAATGACACTCATCCCTTTCTCACATTTCAATCCGACCTCTTCATTTTAATCTGTTTGTTCTCACCTCACCCATTTTCCTTAACACTCTTCAAAGAGCTTGCTTCTCCTTCCTATTCCCCTTCCTTTTATTTACCTTTCTCGCGATTTAGCTCAGACAATCGTGTTATTCAAATGAAAAAATACCCCAGACTAAAAAAGACGTTTGATCCCATGGTGGTGTTCCTGCCTTAGCTTAGCTTTTTCCGGCCTGGATTTTTTTTTTTTTTTTTAGCATCAACACAGTATGTTATATATATTAAAATCAGACTAGAGTCAAGAGAAAATAAACTCCAGTGAAACCACAACTTGTATTTACACTTTTTTTGTGTGGATTAAACCAATTTGGTGGTGGTGTTGGGGGATTTTTTGAATTGTTCCTTTAGACAGAGCGAGGCAAGCTGTTTATTTTAGTCTTAATTTCTAAGATAAGGTAAGGTGGCTACAGGGGTATTCAGGTATGGATTTTCTCCAATAGCACAAAAAAGCAAATTTGCATTCAAAACTATGGTGGTGGCACATGTGGGTGAAATAAAAGCAACATTTAAAGTGTCTTTTTTTTTAGTATTTAAGTTTTCTTTGCTGTCAAATATGGTTTTCTTGTCGGGAGCTATTATTATTGTTAGTTTACAAGACATGAGATTATAATACGTTGTCTGAGCAGTGCTACATTTTCATTGCATATTGGGTGCCAACTGTGTTCAACTCTTAAGCATTGCTGCCATACAGTATGTGCACCCTTTGCTGATTCTGAAGAGATAAGGTCCGCATTTTTTTTTGTGTCTTCTTTCTTTCCATATTAGATGTAAAAAAATAATAATAAAAAATTTAAATCAAAAGCAGTTGTGCTTTTGAATCACACGTGCTACAGTATTAATTTCTTCAAGTGGCACAAAAAGTTTTACTTGAAAGAAAATCTAACTTTCTTGCCATTGTTTGAGGCACAAAGACAGGTCAACACACTGCTGAGTGCTCTGATTGTGAATTAAAAAGCAATCAATGCTGAATGTGACATCTACACTGACCTTGTCCCTGAGCTAGAATTAGTTCAGAAACACCAGCCTACATTTGCAAAATAATAGCTTTTTGCATTTTAGCAGTAGGTAATCCAGTTAGTAAGTGTCTCATTTCAAGCACACTGTAACACGTTGTGCTGTATTAGGTTAATGTAATAAGAAAATTGTTGAGGTTAAGAAGTTGAAAAATGATCTGTCAAAGAGATAAAAATGGATTTTTCACTTCACTCAAAGACAAAAACACTCCGCGAACTCTCTCAAAGTTGACTTTGACTTAGCTCTTCACATGAGGTAAAGCTTCCCTGAACTTTAATAATGGGACTGACAAGTAGAAGAAAATGGATGACCATTCGTCTTCAAACCGTTTGCACACTTGGAGGTGCAGTGACACAGCGGGGTATTTAATGAAGATGGCTTGAGACTGGACATCCTGTTTCGCTCTCAGATATTTAACTCGGCGTTAATGAGATTTTTTTGGGGGGGCCGGTGTCATTCCTGGTTCCCAGCATGTGTCTGTCAGTAGCTCAGAGGAGCCAGTAATGACATTCAGCAGCCCTGCTAAGGACCAGTGATTAACGAATTGAAGAAGCACTGGCGCGTGGACGTAAACGCTCGGTGCTCAAAGCTGTGTCAAGATTGCACAAGATCCAGGAGGAACATAGAGCTGCCACCACCTCTACCTGCATCATAATGTTTTCATGTATGCTAGAGCTCTGATGCTGGAAATCATTTGATCAGGCTGAAATATGGACAGAAATTGAAGCACAGAAGTGAGGAGAGAAAAAGGCAAGAGCGAAAAGGATGCATTTGGAGACTGTCTACCCAAGTCTATATATATATATATA
>CM076663.1:14740756-14765452 GCA_038496675.1 Rachycentron canadum | reverse complement strand
TATATATATATATATATATATATATATAAAAAGAACAAAACAAACATAAAAGATAAAATGAGGTGCGTTTTTGGTTGTTTTGCTTGCAACAAAATGAGTGTGTTGAATTTTTTCTGACTGCCAACAACTCAACAATAACTTTCTATTGTTACAAAGTATTGTTTCTGTAGCTAAATTCTGAAATACCTAATTTCTCTATGCTACAGAGCTCAGTGGTCCAAAATACACTACAGACGTATTTCTTCACTGTGAACATGGATGCTGTGGTTTATTTTGAGTCAATTCCACATGCAGAGTCCCGAGGCTGTAAAAACGTAGCAGAGCACAAATTAGCCGCCATTAAAAGTAGTCACCATTAAATGCATTATTTACTCCTGTTCGAGCAATGTTTTCTGAAATATTAAGCAACCAAATATGATATTTTTCTTTTTTCAGTACATATTGACCTGTTTTTTGTTTTTTGTTTTTTTTAAAGATTTACATCTTCCATTTAAAAGTCTTGGGGCAAATAACCACAGATGGGGAACAGAAGTCAGAAAATAAGGAGAGTCAATGAAATTAGCTGTTGATTTTAGTCTTTTCATTCAGTGTTTAACAAAATTGTACAATGTTGCCAATCACATCCTTTAAGTGGGTAGGCTGGATTTGTTCGCATTTGCCCAGTGTGTATCATTATCACAGGTTATTTTGTGAAACAGCCTTGAGAGCTTACCTCTATCCAAACACCACATTCCATGTATTGTAATCAGGCCTTTTTGTGGAAACACTTTGGGTAATCTGGGGGAAAATAGGCAACACAAAGGTACTTGTGGTGATTGTATGTAAAACCCACAACTTCCGATACATATACAGCCTCTTCAGCGGCAAGAAACAGCTGATGTTCCCGCAAAGATGGCAAAAGTTGTTCTGAAAAGTTGAGTGTTGTTTATTTCAATCACCCTTCATTAAAGTTATTAGTAGTCTGACACTAGCAAGCTTGATTGAGCTGCTGATTTAGATGCGTGAAAATAGAAACGTGGTATGAATCATGTCACTTCCAGTGTGCTGGCTTTGTTTTTAACAGGCTTGATTAGAATTGGCAACCAGGACATCTGCGATCCAATATGACAATCAACACTTTGTAATAGCAGAGTTTGGAGAATTGTTTCAAAACAACAATGGTTTGATTCTTATAGTGTAATGCACTTTCCTGACGGATGTGTTGAGTTTAAACGAACAAGAGCTTTTCAGTGTTAAATGTTTATTCTTTTGGAAAATCAGTGGAGCAATTTTGGTTTTTCATGTTACATTTTTCATCAGGATGCAACATTTCTTCTGGCCTGTTTCTCTGACAGACATAATCTTACATCAATAAGCACCCATCACATTTTCCTAAATATCCCATAAATCCTGTAGACAAGCAGTAATGGCTCTCTGTGCCCTTGCTGTCAGATCTACTTTGAGTTGGTGCAATGCCAATGCGTTATTACCCACGATGTCCTGTGGCAGGTTGTCTTCCTTGTCTAAACAGCACTGCCCACCAAGGTAGAAAACCAACACTGTCATCCACAGAAATTAGGGCCACTCAAACATTCTAATTTTGACATACATTTTTTTTTTTTTTAAATCCTGCCAGATTCAATATCCAAACACAGACCCTTTAACTGGCTTAGTCAGGTGTTTGAGGACGAGTGGAGGTGCTATTTGGGACAAACTGGTTCCCCAAACTAAACATGTTGGAGTGTTAAAAAAAAAAAAAAACCTCGATTTGATTTGAATGAAGCCCACAGGTGCTCACTGAACTCATGTCAGCCCCTCAAGCTGATGTCAGGGTTTATTAGTAAAATCAGACCCCCCTTTGCTATATGTTGTATGCATTAGTATGAACATATGCGTCTACTTTCCTTTGCATGCAGGTGGGTGATTTAATTAACCGAGGACCCTTAGGGCTGCTACCGCTATGATTTCATGGTGTCAGGCTAGTTCATTCCTCATTCTCACCGTGACGCATGGCCCTATCTCCAGTTGTTAAAACAAATTTGAATTAATAGCAATATCCTCTTACAGTGGTTAATGTCAAATGAGGTAAAGAATTCACTCTGTCTCGTCTCTGTCTAGCGCACTCTGTGTTCATGAGCACAGATTCTGACTCAGGACGAGGCCATTAGTGTAAATGAATGACACATCCCGATAATGTCAAAGGTCAGCCACCCCATTATAAGTGAATAATTTTCACAAGAAAAAGAATGCAATGCCACAAGCCTCCAGCGAGGATCCTATTCAGTTTTGACAGGGTATTTTGACTAGAGGGAAAACTCCAAATCTATTCAGCAGACAATTTTCCTCCCCAGCACTGATTATGAGCACTGCTGCAGCAGCAAGGTCTGATAGCTGCTATAATACTGCCAGACAGTCCAATTTCTCCCCTCGCTTCTTCCCAATGCCATTCACACTCACAGAGTGAGTCTAGCTTTGTATACATAACCCAAACTAACTGCTATGATACACCATTGAGTCAAAAAAATAAAAAAATTACTTCCCCAAATCTATGTTCTGTATTTGATGTCACTGGGAATCCAAATGCATTTCGCTTCTTCTGATGACAAACAAAGGTTTTGAAATCTAGTCAGCCATGACAGTTAGAGCAAATTAAAAGTTCTCAATAGTGGTGGCAGGATTTGTGATAGACTTTGATAGCATCTCTTTGGGTTTCCTTTCTTTGGTTCTCTCCCTCTCTTTGAGACGTTATATCAGTAATTTGTCTGCATTGCCAGCCATGGACTGATTATAATAACGCTTCTATTGAATAGCACAATCAGCCCTCCGGCCTCGTATGATTTTCCTAAGGGATCACTCGCTCTGTCTTCACAAAATAGAAAAGAGGAGAGAGAGGTTCGTGTGAAGTGAGCATGCGCAGAGAAAATATCATTATCTCTCATTGAATTCCAGCTAACTTGCTTACTATGTAACCTCTTATACATCATTGATGCTACAACAGGAGACAGTTATGAAGGTGAAGGTCAGCTTTTATTTTATGTAAATCACTTCATATGATGTGTTTGTTTCATATTTGTGGCTTATTGCTGTGGTGTGAAAGGTGAAAACATTATACCTGTGCAGACTACTGATATTTTTATTTTTGCTTCATAGTTATCTCATAAAAATGTCTAAAAAGAACCAACTCATGCCCCATCCTTGTGAATTTTGGATGTGGACAAATTTCAAACCTGCTATTTTCTTCTGACAATGACTAACAGGGGTGACAGCTCTATGCATGAGAAACAGTTCTTTCTGCATGCAAGCCATCAAAAAAGTAAGGCTTAAAATTGAATATTGGAATCCATCATCTAACGGCATCTACAAAGTGAGTGGTTATTGAAGGCTTTGGCACAATGCCCAGTGGGGTTTTAAAATGAACCTTTTCAGAGTTTTTAGGTCTGTAGCATTTAACACCTTGCCTGGGGAAAAACTATTTGCACAGTCTGAAAGCTTTTCTTGTTTGCGTGTGGTATCTCCACCTGTGGAGTGGTGATTGTAACTGGTGAAGTGGTGAACAAGCAGAGTGGAAAACGGTGTATCAAGTGTTGTTCTGCTAACTCAATCGTCAAGGCTTGTTCATAGATGTTTGCATCGATGCCAGTGTAGCCATGATTTTTCTTTTAAAGGGTAACTCTAAACTAAATCGAAAACAGCTTCTGCACTACTCTCCACGGGTGGAAAGTTTCAAGCAGGTGCACTTCTGAACAAACCCCCAGTCGGAGATGTCAGAGCTGGTATCTTTCGCCTTTGACAGCTGATGGAAATACCAGCTGTGACATAACTTTTTGGGGTCTGGCCAGACCTGCTTGAAAGTCTCAGCCCTTGGAAAATGCAGCCATGAATGTGTGCTGAATTTGCCTTTAAGCTATAAAAAAAACTCTTTTGGTAATCAATTTCTCGCAAGAGGGATTGGGTGTGAAATCCCATGCCAGACAAACTGGGCAAGGCACTTTATGTTTTTAAGCCAAGAAGCTACAAAGCATCCTGCAGGACGTTATTTTTCCTTAAGGCATTGGAGTGATAGTTGCAGCACATATGAACAGACCAGGGGATTTTACCATTTGCTCATAATGTGCTATTAAACAATACTGATAATTGGTATTTGATTTCATTTGTTTTTTTAATTTTGAAAAGCTGTATTAATGATACATTTAGACTAAATGACATGTGCGGTATGTTTAGACATCAGTTTACCCTGAATGAAAAATGTGTCAGCTGTGGTGGCTATTTGCCTTCCCTACCTCAGTCCAATGCAGACTGTACTGTGTGCTTAAATTTGGATTTCCTTGGTCCAGGAACAGGAAAGTTGGCAGAAAGGTACAAGAAAAGAAAAAAAGTTTGCTGCAACTGGTAAATTCAAACTCCAAAACATCGGTGTGACACGGTTATTCCCACTAATCGATCGGTGTACTTGGTGTGATCTGTTTTGTTTTGTTTTTTATCTGTATTTGTATTTAAAGCTTACTTATATTCAGAGAAAATCAAATCAATATAGCCTAATGGGAGTTTTTGCTACTTTAGTCATTGGACAAGAAGGGGAACAGAATATGGACAAGTTCACGGTGTCTGGAATCTATCCCAAAATAATATACCTCTGCGTCTTAAATACAACTGACAATATACCATACCCTTTCACAGCCTTCAAGGTAACTAAATTAAATGTTTTCTACTTTAAGAACAGACTTATAGTGAGGGGATACCCATCACATTTGTTCTCTACTTAGTGGACCTCTGTTCAGCTACTGAGACATCTTAAATAATGCAGTCGCTATGAGGTGCCCTGGTGGTTCTGTATGAATTTTTAAAGTTCAATAAACGTTTCGTATCCACTGGCCATACCTAATGGCACCCATTACTATTTTATGTTTTAGTATTTTGTACAGTGTTAAAGTCATTGTACAGCATTGCTACAGCAGCCTTTTTTGCATTAGTACCAAAACTTTTGGCTCTTTACATGCCTGCGAGGATTCATCAATACGAACTGATGCACTGTGTTTAACATTTAAAATGCAGTTACTTTGATTCCCACAGCGTCTATTAAGCAACTGCTGAGAGTAAATGCAAAAAATATGCAGTGGATCAGTAAACTCAGAAGTTAATATGAAGTTTTACATAATGGGCATCTGATGGCCTTGTGCTTTACTGACATTTACCACATATTATAGAGCGCTGAAGTTTCCTCCACGGTGACCCAGAGTATGATGCTCCACGCTACTTATGTGTTGGTATGCATTGAACTTTTTTGCCATCTGTAGTGCTGCATCAGTCCACAAAACATTATTCCAGCAGCATTGTATGTCAGAGTGTTCTTTGGCACACTTCAGGGACACTGTGATGATGTCTTTTTGGAGAGCAGAGTCTTCCTCTGGTGTCCTGCCATGAACAACATCCTTCATGCAGCCATGCAGATTGAGTTGCGTAACACAGACTCGACACGAGACGTCAACCAGCTCCAATGATTTAAGCCTTTAGCTGTTTCTCCTGGCTTCATATTATCCTCACTGAGCATTCTGCCTTAAAAAGTGACGAGAAAGGGTCCTGACCAAGCGTATGTGATAAGTTGAAGTGAGAATGTGTTGGCTTTTGCTTTCATCTTACATAGGTGGGTGCCCACTTCTGTGGAGAGTAGCCGCAGTCCTAAATCATCTCTGTTTATAGACAGCTTGTCTGACAGTGGCCTGATAAGAGCAAGCAAGGCAAGCAGTGCTTGTCCTGTTAAAAGCTAAAAATAGACATCAATCAGAAGGTGCCCAGACACTCTGTGCCCTATACCCTGAATAATGACAAGTACATTTTACATGATAACTAAATAGTCACCAGAAGCATTTAAAAAGAGCATTCGCAATATTAATTTAAAATCAACATGAAGGGGGAGTCACAAAGAAATAGCTGTTTGTTGTTTGCAGTTCTCTCTCTCTCTCTGTGTGTGTGTGTGTCTGTCCCTTCACTTCCTTGTTAGAGTCGAAAGCTGTATTTACACATACCACAAAAAAATCTAATTAAATCGAGGGACAGTCTCACGGAGCAGCTAGTGGCTGTGGACTCTTGTTGTCTTGTCTTGTTTGAATGTGTTTTCTTGTTTCTCTTCCAAAATTTGCCACATTTCCAGGTGAATGGTTGCGGTTTAGAGGACAGTTAGTAGTAAGGTTAAAGAGAAATGTTATACACACCCTATAAAAGGCACTTGAGTGGCTTTACATGTCATATGATGGTGACATTTAAATCTGGAAGTCGGTTGTGGAAAGCTCTATAAAAAAGGACACAATGGTCTTAAAGGAGTGTAAAGAGCACCATTTGAGAAGCTGGCACATCAGAGGGAGTCATTTACATCTCTTTGTAAGGATTATATAAATCTCAACACCCACTACCACACTACTCAACACCTTATGTAGGTCACCCTACAAAGTAGGATCAAACTCACTTCTGTTTGACGGGAGGATTACTTTAAGTTGAATGAATGTTCCTTTGAGGATTTGATAATATTATAGTATAATATTAGTAGAATTACAATGTAAATGTTCACTGCTGCATTATGTTGTTGTGCATGTCAAGGCGTTATTCTTGGGTTTGCTGATGATGTATGGAGGATGAATACTCTATGCGATTCAGTGGGGAAGGTGCCCAGCCTGCAATGTTTGTGTACATTATTTTTACTTTAACTTTTTTTCCCTCACCACTGGGTGGTAGAGTGCCCAATGAGATGAAACTTTGGTTGAACTCCTCAACATTTTCATCGCTATGGTTCAGTGCTAAAACACAAAGTAATTTCAAACACAGGATAACAATTATCAGCACCAACCCCTTTGACATCAACTCTTGCAACTGCCTTGTAACACACAGGACAAACACACACGCACACACATTCACACTCATGCACATGGACCATCACCCAGATTCACTCTTACTGCGGTTTTTCTTTTTTTCTTTCCCCCCCTGTGGCTGGTTGGCTGACTGGTAGCAAGCATAGCCTACGGCAAATCTGCCTGGTGACTAATGATGCCTGCACAGCAAAACAGGACTGAAAAACAACAACTTTCACAATTAATAATAGACATAAGGGCAAGTACTTATTGCTAGGAGCCACACTTACCCCAGAACATGACAACATGGCGTACATAATTTGTTCAATTATCTAAAATATCTGAGGAGTGGAGCGGCCATATCCTAGGGCAGCAGTTGGCACACAGGACCATGATTAGGCCTGGCAGTATGAGGAGTGTGTTATGTGTGACACAGTGTGTGTGTGTCACAGGGAGAGAAAAGAGAGAGTTTGAAAGGGAGAGAGAGATAAAGAGGATGCTGTGTACATGTTAATGAATGAACCAAGTATATCAAGCTTAGGTGAAAGTTTGAGAAAGTGTGTGATTGTAAGGATCCATTTTTCTTTTTTTTTTTTTTGTTGCAGTTGCTGGCATTTCTCATTGGATGACAATGTTTTGGAGACAAGAACTAAGTTAAAGAGCCAATCCAGTAACTACAGCAGATGCAAAGAATCAAAAAATAAATAAATAAATAAATCTGAAATTTAATTACATGGTGTCTGGTTTGAAAATACCCAAGGCCCTCTATGAAAAAAGAAAATTGTATTTTAGAGTGGTGGGATTTCCCCACCCCTACATCAATTTTACAGGATAATTCCAGTTGATTAAAACTCTTCGGTCCTTTCTTTCTTCCTGACTCTATTCCTCACCATCTCAAGTTCATTGCTAAGAATATAGTGACCTCATTGAAAAAAAGTCAGATGATCAGCCTTTGGTGATTGGATGATTAGCAACATTTCGGATTAGCACGCTCATGGTTTACCTCCAAATTAAGACATTTTGAAAATCTGGCTGACTATGCACTTGTTTACGACCTGTCTGATTATCTGACTGACTAACTGGTTTTCATGCCCAATTGGACTTTGTTCCAGCACTTTTTTTCAGATTTCAGCAAATACTTTGGGGTGCATGCTGTTCTCCTAACCAAGACAAATGATGGCCACAACTATGAAAATAAGTCTGTAGTTGTAATAAAACAGTAATATCCTTAGGCTTTAACTTCTATAACACCATGTCTACAAAGGCTGCACAGTGAGAGCAGCATGTCAGCAGCAGCTTCCATCTGTCATCAGTGTTTACACAGGATGCATTCAAGCACAGTGCAGCTGTGTAGGTCACCTGCATGTCAGTACAATACACAATCACCGTACTTGCACTCCCAGGATCCTGAGAAGATGTTTCAGGTCACGGCTACCTTCCTAGAATACAAGCTGTAACACGGCCTGTGCTGCTTAAACTCGATGCATATCCGATGCATACGGACAACTGAAGAATGTGACAAAAGTTGAATGTAAGAGCCAAAGAATGAAGCTCTGCACGCTGAAGTTTCTCATCCTATACTGAGAACATACTACGTTGATAAAGTGTAGCAAGATCTCTGACGAACTTCATATTAATAAGTGGGATCATTATATATATAAAAAAAAAAGTAATGTTAACTGCTCCAGCTGCTCTGTCAGAGCATCATGAGCCTCTGTGCCCTTTTTATTAGCATCTAAAAGTTCTAAAAAATATTCTTGTTTCATTTCATTAAAATTCATCCCATTTCTGTTCAATGTATTACTATTCAATACTTTATCCTATCTTTGTAATGAAATGCAAAACCCAAGAGACAAGAGCAAAGAATAATGTTATTAAATTATAAGGGAAAATTTCAGCCATTTTTTGGTCTTATCAACTGTTCAGGTGACCTAATCCCTTCCTCTTTCTTTCTTCCCCCTAACCCTCCCTCCCCTCTTCCCATTCCTCTTTCCCTCCCCGCCAGAATCAGTAGTGATATCCTTTTGTAGTTCACTCAAGGCCAAGTTCATATGCAGAGAGGTATCCGACGTAGATAAGGTCTATGCATTACTCTGACAGTGTGCAGATGAGCACAGATACTTCAAGTAAAAATAATCAGGGCACAACTCCATTCTGCAGAGCTGCAGGGCTACACAGGCCAATAAGAGAGATAGAGTGACCTGAAGGGAACTTTGCCACACACACACACACACACACACACACACACACACACACACACACACACACACACACACACACACACACACACACACACACATTAATGACAATAAAAGATACAAGAAAGTATGAAAGAAAAGTTCTGCTTTCTTTTCATTTTTGCTTCAGTATTTGCTGGGGATCAGCTGCTAAATGTTTTATTCAGCAGAACTTGGCTCAATCTCAGAGGCCCTTTGATAACAGCACTACACAGGCTTAAAGAGCAGTGCAGCACAAAAAAAAAAAAAAAACAAAAAAAAACTAAGGCACATTGTAAGGGCAAGGAAGTCCAAACAAAGCTTCAGCAGTCACTGTTAAACTTGGAACAACTTCCAATATTTCAAGTACACCGTGATTTTATAAAACCAAGTCTACTTACATTATAAAACAAGAATTATCAGAGCATTTTATGAGACTTTTAGAAAGTAATCAGGTAATAATGCCACTGAAGTCTTTTACTTCTATCAGCTGCTGGCCAGCGGTGGGTGTCTTGGCAAACACTGAAATAAACTCTAATCAAGATCTCACAACTATAAACAAGCTGGCATTTCTCCTGGAATGATACGAAGTACTATATCATCCTTTAAAATCTTAAACACATTAGTGTTGTAGAGTACAAGCAACCCACAAACCAACAGCTACGTTGCAGACAGAGTAACTGCCTCGCTCAATACAGACTAGACGTACAATACATACAATAAGTTTGATGTCGCATCCTGTCAAGCTCTGGAGGCTCATTTCTAGCTGGTAAATGTCATATTTGCCAAATGATGCTTGCAGATTTTAGCAGCTCTAGCTATCTGGATACTTGAGCTGATGTTAGCTCCACGCTGTCTCACTGAATCTTTTATGTTTCCAACTAAAAAAAGAATACTGTATAAGGGGTTTAAATTGTATGCGGTTGATGGCTATTATGATACAGTGCGATTGTGATTTTGGAAATACAAAAATTGCCCGACAGGCACCATTTGCCCCTTACCAGACCCCTCGCATCTCCAAAAGCATCAATGCAAATCCACCTTATATTTGAATCGGTTCATTTTTCAAAAAACACCAAGCTGTAATTTAATCAATCGCAAAATGAAAATTGTAGTTGCGTGTGGATCATGTCCTCCGTCCACAATAAAATGTGTAGGTTAAAACCACTTCAGTCATTCGGACCATACCCAGCTGACAGCAGACTCTGAGTTGTGACAGCAGCGGGTCATGATTGATGATGTTTCAAAAGTCAACGAGAACACAAGACCAGACACAGACATAATGGAATATCCTCATCTCTTATCGACAGCAGTGCCTGTGCACTTGTGTTTATGGTGGACATCTGATATAAACAAGACTGCTGCATTCATATTTTGTTTTCTATACCTTATCCACATGAAGTAGTCCAAAAAAGTACAGAGCTGACCTCAGCTGAAACAACTGATGCCAAATGACTTCCGGCACATGGACACCTCAAGGATATCCTGTGAATTTTAGTGCTCTTGAGTTGACTTCTGTTCTGTTTCTTGCTGTGAGCCCAATGCTCAGTAAATATTAGCAAACATCTCACAATAGGATCACACGAGGTGCATCGCCTGTCAGACCCATGAGTACTCAGTAGCTATTACTACATTATTATATGAGTACACATTACCAATAAATTGAATCACATCCATCTTTGAGTTCTGTGACTGTATCTCAACTCTGTGGGGGGTCTCACTACACACACTGTGGAAGGTGAAAACAATTGCAGCCGCATGCTGTCCTAGGTGGGAAAAAGCTTTAGTTTCCTCACAGACTGCAGCTGTTATTTTCCACATATCCAGCCTCACTTGCACTTTTCAGTTCACAATGTGCTGTCGCTGATCAAGAAATGACACACCAACAGCACCACTACGGCCACCTCCACCTGCAGAACGTTACTGTGATAAATGTTACAAGTGTAGCTTCAGCCAAGCCGTCTGAAAGTCCCATCCCACCTGTTCTGATCATTCCCACGATGCAACAGAAGAACCAAATGTTGCAGGGAATGGGAACTTCCTGGCTATCTCTATCCTGTCCTTTATTTCAAAAACCAGTGCCAATAATAGTTTGAACAAAACTCTTCCTCTTTGGTTAGGAAGAGGCCAAAATACCCATAAGGACTTTCTATACTGTGACTCAGCTTGGAATCACGTATAAGCATATCACTGTTTTGTGCACCTATACACACTCTCTCTTCTGTGCTTATGTGTGTGTTTGAGAGTGGGGCAGTGTTTCACAGCCAAAGGCATCAACATTATCCAGGCTGACTTATTCAGGGGACATAGTGAGTGTGTGTGTGTGTGTGTGTCCGTGTCCGTCCGTGTGCGGCTGAAGGAGAGGCATACATGGTGAGCATGTCATTCTGCAGCGGGGCGACCTCATTCTGTCATAGCACCAGAGCGCCTGCCTCACGAGCAACCCCGTCACCATGACTCACTCATGCATAAACAAACACGCAAACACACGAAGCACACAGTTATACACACACACACACACACACACACACACACACACACACACAGACACTGTACACAGCTCATACATCACTGTTGAGAGGGATAAAACAATCCTTTCTGGAGACAAGAGGAGCATTAATACACTATTTGTACATCCCTACAACAGTGTACGCCCCTGAACTTTGTTTGACATACGATTGGTAAATCTGAGCTTAGACAGGTAATTGCATTCCAGGAGCAATGTTCAGAACTTAAGTTGGTGCTTTAAATAGCAACCCTACTCCTTACTCCATTATGTTTCAGCACACCCCACAGTGATGTTTGAATAGACTTTGGCTAATCAGGAAGGAAACAGTCATATTTCTTTTTGGACCATAGAGTCATTGGTCACTCTAATCATTCATTTTCTTTTTCTGCTGCTCACTGAAGTGATCTCTTCCTCCCACAACTCCAGTGTTCGGAGACAAAATCAACAGTCCCTCAACAATGAAGGCACTTCAAACAAAAATGACTGCAAATGTTGCCTGTTGTTAAAAACAGAACCTCCAAAAAATATTACATTGGATAAGTCCTTTAAAGGCAATTCATTGTTTTTTCTAGTTTTGGGCATCATTATTATGTCATTTTTGACCTCTATTAACACTATCGTGAAAAAGTTTGAAGAGATGATCCCAATTTTGAACAAGTGACACTCTTGCTGGCAATGTGGTAAATATTCCTGTCACCAGTTTTAAGCTTTTCCACTGATCAGCTGTAAACTGCTGTTTACAGCAGTGACTGTTAAGACTATAGATGTAATCATGAAGGTCAAATGTTCTTTAGAAATGGCCTTACTGGCCTCCCCAGTAAGACCATTAGATGGTTATTAAAATGCTGCTGCTAAAACACTGACAGACACCAAGAGAGAACAGAGAACATATTTTTTCCATTTTTCAGATCTATGTAGTGACTTCCAGTTTAATACAGCATTGACTGACTTGCTATAGTCTGGGCCCAAAATCTATTGCAGATGTTTGCTGAGTAAAGACCCATATTTTTTCCACTGCTTTTAAGTAATCAGTTGTATGGTTTTCTTTTTCTTATTGAGTTCTCTTATTAAATTTCCCTTGATTTTATCAAACCTCTATCATTTTATTTTTTTTTCTATAAGGTGTTATATAAATAAATGTGCTTCTCCTTGTTTTGCCTAACTTGAAACATCATCTTTTTGTCAGGTGCACAGAAGATGATGATCCCTGACTTTCATCTGCCCTTAAAACATTTCAAGAGCTAATCCACTTGACAAGCAAAAAAAAAAAAAAAACCTCGGATTTCAAAAACCTTCCATTCAGAGTTTGGTTTTAAACCTATGAATAAAACTCTGCATATTCAAGTACTCCACACTAACAGTGACATCTTTGGTGACATGGACCTCACTTAACTGCAGTGGCAGAAAGAAGTAAAGAAGATTGCATCAACTTTTAATTGATTAAAAGCTGTGTGCATGACATTTTTAAAGTTAAACTAAGTAAAAAAGTACTCCTAGCTGTAATCAAAATA
The DNA here is from genome assembly GCA_038496675.1 of Rachycentron canadum. Taxonomy (NCBI): domain Eukaryota; kingdom Metazoa; phylum Chordata; class Actinopteri; order Carangiformes; family Rachycentridae; genus Rachycentron; species Rachycentron canadum. The sequence continues at coordinate 14,752,398 of CM076663.1, read as the reverse complement.
TTTCTGGAAATATTCAAATTCTGTTTAGGTTATGGTCTCAATGCATTGTATACCACTCTGCCCAGAACCACGCCTACACATACAGAAGGTGGTAATGGTGACCCTACTGTATGTGTGTATCTGTAAGTGTAGAGCATCTGCAGGGGGCAGTCACAAACAAAGACTGTTTGTTATCTGCCTTTTTTGGAACCACTTCCTGGATTTGTTATTATGGGGTCTGACAGAGAGTAAGGACTTTGCAGGAATGCTAAAACTACTGGTATTTCTAATGCCATGGCAAATGAGCATATGATGTGAACATGTATTTTCTGGGGAACCAATAATTTGGGGCTGCAGGCTTGTGGCCACAACAGCTACTGTTGCACTTTGATTGTTACTGCTAAAGATAGAAGTTATAACTAAAATTTTAACTAAAGTTAAAATTGAGTGCACATGTTGGTGAATGTATATCACAGAGGGGAATACTATTTACAACTGATTTCAGAATATAAGAAAACAATATTGTGTGTTTGAACACTTTAAATTGAGTTTACAGTCACTCATTACATTTTTTTTATCTTTTTTCTAAAATCTATCAATCTGATGGTATCCATTCATAATCAAGCAACTACAGAAATATGAATGTTGGTTTGCATTTATGTGGGATTTTCCTTGATGTCCTGAATTTCACTTTGAAATTATGCCACAGAGAAGCAAGCAGCTACAGGCCCATCAGTGGAGACACATGTAAAGAAGCCTGATGACTTCCTGTGAACAACACAGGCAGAAAACACCAGAGACTAACCCCTTTAGAGCACATGGAAACATTTATATCAGTTGATCATGCAATTTTAACTAAGTACCTTAAACACTGTTTGGTCTCTCAGATTCAGCTCAGAGCTAGTTCATGTCAGATCACAACCAAACAGCCTCTGTCACAAAGCACTCTTGTCAGCATGAGTCAACTTTGGGATCTCGCAAGGCATTGTTTTAGGTCCCAACAACATTTTCAGGCACAATGCTGTCTCTCAAAAAACCATCTCTCAGATAAGGACAAGACGAAACATGCATTCCCACTGGGAATGCTGATAGTTACAGTTGCAAAAGTGTTTGAATTCAGCATTAAAAATGGCAAAAAGAATATTTAAACAATGAGAAAAACAATATGAAAATAGTGAGCACCGATATAACGAACGATGGTTGGGGTCTATAATAGAGTCTATAATAAAGGAAATTTATTTAAACAATAGCAATATGCCAAATAAATATATGACATCTAGCAATGGCATTGTCTGTATATATAAAAATAAACTACAGTATGTATGTGAAACCTGAATAAAATGCATGGTCAGGAATTTTAAGTGCATTCAAATGCATCTTATTATATTAAAGAATGCCTTGCATTGTGAATATAGACAATGTAATCAATTAATGGAAATAATATGGTAGCATGGGTATAAAATATATAAAATGTAATGAGTAAAGAATCACCTGACTTGTATATATAGTCTATAATGTCTTGCAGAACAGGTAAAGAATGTAGTCCAGCAATCCTGGCTAAAACCGGGGCTATTTCAACATTAAGCATAGAGCAGTGCCATGGCTGTGCCACAAAGAAAGAGCCTAAAGCACTCAGTGTAACACCTCAGGGGTATCTCCAGCCTCCTACCTCCTCACAGTGCCAATAGCTGGGGACATGTTGTCCAAGGTGGATTTCACTTTAGTCCTGATCCTCCACATCTGCTCCTGCCTCCGGGGTGTCCAGCCTCAACAAGACAGCCATCCGTTATTTCACCAGGACTATTAGAATACCACGATATCTTTCCTGCAGCCTCTACCTTGATGTATTCTCCCTAGCTCACAGTTGCAACAAGCGCTGTGCTTCACATCAACTGGTAGAGCATATTGAGTAGACGGATGCTTCTTGGGAAGAAAAGTTGACTTGGTAATCTTTGTCAAATGCCTCATATGTTATTATGTTTGTGTTGTTTTTGTATTATTGTTGCATTATCACACACAAACACAATAAAATAAGTCTTTCCAAAGTGTGATTGCTTTTCTTCTTCAGTGTGGTTGAGCGATGCTTGAGTCAGAGAAAGTACAGTGACATTTGTGTATTTTAAGTGTTAAATTGTTGTTCATTGTGTTAAGAAAGTATGGCTGTGTACAACGTATCTAACTGTCAGTACAATGAAGTCCAGCTCCTTCTACTGTCTTCATATGTGAGCAATAACTCGAGTTGCCTCTGTATAAAATTGCCTATAATGGTTGTCACAAACAGCATATAATGGCTACATCAAAGCCTTGACCGAAAGACTTTCCAAAAAAAAGATGACAGATTTTTCTGACAGGCAATCTCTTGCTATTAGAAGATCTTTCAGAGTGCCTGGAGTTTGTGTGTATTTGTCTCTACAAATGAATATGTGCTTTCTCTTTAACAATGTTCAGGACAACACACATTGTGAAGCAAGATGAAGCGCATCATCTCACCAGGAAACGTCACTGTGCTATTTTCCAGCACTTAACACATGCCAACTCTTTAGAAAAGCAGTAGCAATTTTATTTTATTTGCTCCCTGATGGGCAGGGTGGCACAATGGTGCAGTGATTAGCACTGTCACCTCATCGCAAGAAGGTTCTGGGTTCAAACCTTGGGTCTGGGGCCTTTCTGTGTGGAGTTTGCCTGTTCTCCCTGTGTCTCCGTGGGTTCCCTCCCACAGTCCAAAGACGTGCGGGTTTTTATTGGGTTCTAAGTGATGACTCTGAATTGCCCGTAGGTATGTACATGGCTGTGAATGGCTGTCTATCTCTAGTTGTCAGCCCTGTGATGGACTGGCAACCTCTCCAGGGTGTACCCTGCCCAATGTCAGCTGGGATTGGCTCCAACCCCCACGCGACCCTGCATGGATAAGCGGAATAGATAATGGATGGGTGGATGGATGAATGGCCAGCTATACCTTGACAACTTCTTCTGTTCCTGTAACACATCTAACTACAGATGCATCTCTTTGACATTGAGGCATTTTTGCTAAACAATGAACAATGCTTAACAATTAAGAAACAGACAACACTGTATGAACTTTTTATGACTTGCCATGCACAGTAATAAGGATGATAATAAAAAAAACATAACGTGAAGACTGTGAATTTATGTTTAACACAAAACCCGACACAGTCTTTTACAGCATGTTGAGCTCTCAGGGCCACCATAAGGGAGCCATAATCCTGTGGTAGAACACACAGCTTTAGTGTCAGCCCTCCGTTTTTTTATTTCTTTTTTCTTTCAGCACGTAGAACCTACATGACGAACTGCATCAGTGACCCTATGTTACTATTCTTTGAGCTTTTCTCTTCTTTAAATACCACGTCCCGGGCCTGCAAACCATATTGTTTTATTTCTATACTTCCCTCAACTTTCTCATTCTGCGGTTTCAATTTCACAGTCACTGAGAGTCTGCTGCTTTCGAGCCTTTTCTTCCACTCGCCATTGTTGCTGTGACATTTTGCCTAAATGATAATGACAGGAAAAATCGCGCAGCTATTAACTGGTTAATTATTGGCATTTCACTCAGCATTTGTGGGTAAATACGGGAATGAGATGCTTACGTGCTTATATACACAAAATTCTTCTCAATTTCACTGTAGTAATTGTAGGTAAATAAAGCTGAATCTGAGAAAACCTATGAACCACTGAAACTTTTGTGCACCTCACGTTAAATGTCCCAAATCCATTAGAAATGACCGTACAATTATTACAAGCAGATCTCCAAATACGGACAAGGTGGAAAAATCAATAGTCCAAATATGTCAGCTTTCAGAAGACTGAGCTGGACTGTGAGAAATGTGGTGCGGTTTGAACGAGGAGTGCAGGAATGGAAAACAGGTGTCAAGTGTGATGCTTAAAATGTTCCATCTGTACTCGGCCAAAAAAGAACATCAAATTTAGAGTGTCCAATGATATGCATCAATTACTGCATCCAGTGCCTTCAGGGCTTTTCGTTTCCTGAATGTGGAATGAGGAAACGCAACAGCCCTCCACATGTGATACTTTGTTCACTGAGCGTAAAACTGTCTTTTACAACATTCACAGCAGAGGAAAACTGTGCCCATGCGACCACTAACACAGATTTTGTCGTGTGTGTGTTTTACCTCCACGTCTTATGGGGTCTCTAAACAGAAAACTGGGTAGTGATCATGCACACATTTGAAGATTTTAAGACAAAATTCAGTGGAAAAATGACAATGAGAAAGTGGAGGTCATGTTGTTTCTGTAGCCCCACTGTGGATCATCATCCAGGTACATTTGCCACTACTCTCCGGCGCACGGCGGCAGTAATGGTGCCCCCTGGCCAGGACTGTGTGCTCTGCTCAGTGCGCTGTGGAAATCACCCAAGGACAGCAGGCAGAAACACATTTTAACCCACGCTGCTGACATCCATCTAGCCCTCGACACCGCAGGCTCAGACCTGTCTCCTCTGCTCAACAACAACATGGTGGATCGCAATCACAGTGCCCGACTTAGCTCTTCCACCACACATACACGCACACGGGCAGATGAGTGTGTGCCAAGGTACGACACAAAGTCACCTCATGTGACAAACATCTGCACAGTTGTTGAGCTGGTTCCAAAAAGACAATCACTAACACAGCGAAAGCATGCATATTCAATAAACTAAACTGTCAAACATTATGGCTGCTGCTACAAAATGTTACACTGTCAACGTCTCTATTTGGAATCAGGATGTGTATATTATGCATGAAGGGAGTGCACCGACACACTCAGTGAATTTTCTGCACTTGAATAAATATGTGGACAGCCATAGACTTGGTGTTAGGTATTAAAGTTTCAAATGGCTCAGTGATCAGATTTCCACATTTTCTTTGTTTTCATGCATCTGCTGTCAGCCTGACAACAGGCCCTGACAGTCACATGTGACTGGAATGAATAAGGCAACAGTGTGTGAGACGCATCATCCACATATCCGAATGAAATTGAGCAAAACGTATCACTCAAGAAAGCGTCCGTTTAGATGTGGAGCTGCTGAGGAGTGATTTCTGCAACTTCTTTTGGTGGGTATAAGCTAAAGACGTCCAGGATTTGACCACATGTAAATCTAAGTAAATTTGAACTTAGACAGGCTGACCACACCACTGCTGAGGTAAGACTGCAGTAATCCTTCTTAGAAGCTAAAGAAGTAAGCACCGATCTTGATTGTCTCTCTCTTTTCTTGGCTGTTTAGAAAAAAATCAATTTGGAGAGTAAAGTGTTTGCACAGGCAATTAACTCCAGCTAATGATAATGAATTAGTGGTATATTGCTCCACCTGCACAGCAAATATATGTGTCCCTGTATGACTCCTGTGTGTGGGTTTCACTCCATCTTCCTCTTTTTTTTTTTTTTAAGAATGAACTCATCAAAGTGGGTGGAGACAGCGGATGCAGATGACTCACCCGACTCCCCTTTTCTGTCGTTTGTTGAACTTTTTCCACGCACATGTCTTTGTTTTTTTGTTGGTCCGCTGTTTGTTTGGCAATGTCGTTAAACCTAAAACAAGAAGCGGTTCTTCCACTGGAAAATTGTTTCATCCAAGGTAATTGTCACTCCGTCAACTATGAAATGGCAAGAACGTGTGGGCAGATCCTATTACAGTTAGTACAAACAAACCCACCGAGCATTAATCATTAATCAAAGCCCCATGGTGTTTCAAATCACAGATCACTATTTGTTCATATTACAATGCAACGCTCATTGATCGCCTGTTGATTAAGCTAGCTTAACAAGAGGATGAAAGCTCTCTGGGGATTTTGCCGACCACTGGCCATCGCACTCTGCGTGCGAGAGATTGTCTGTGTGAGTAGGAGGTGAAACGACCTGGCCTGACCTCCCACTTGCCTTGTAATGAAAAGCTGTCTCATCTCAGACAGAAACTCTGTGACCCCAATATCCTTCAAACTTATAATACTGGAAACAGCTGGCCCTCTTCACAGGGCTCTCTCGCTCTCTCACACAAACACACACACACACACACACAAGCAATCACAATCAGAGGATATTACACTATCCGCTTGATCAATCAACTTCCCACAGGCGCATTTACTTTTCCTATCTCAGTCACGCTGCTAATGCAGTCCCTTTCTCCTTGCTCAATTTCACTGGAGTGATGACACTAGAAGGATGCCGACAACTTTCAGTGGAGCACATGCGCTGTGTGTCACATTTTATGACTAATTGCCACAAAAGAAGGGGAGCTTGACTGTAATTTCCGCCACGACTTTCCAGAGTGTATTCCCGTAGAGAAAGAAAGGTAGCAGAGAGAGAGGAAGAGCAGAGGGTTAATAGTTTTCTGTCAGTCATTGATGATGAGTGAGGCTCCACCTGGGATTTACCGTTAAAAAAAAAAAGTTTGCGATTGTTGCCGATACCCCGCTGATGGTTTGTGTGACTGAACGATCTGCGGCGCACACACAAACCAAGGAGTCAGAAAATCTGCCTACTGATCCCGCTCATTATTCCTCCATCTCAAGAGATACGAGAATGAGATGGAAATAGAAAAGGGGGGGAGGGAGGGGAGGAAAAGAGCAGAGGAGAGTGTAACACATGGCAGGGAGGCTGTCAGGGTCAGGCAGCCAAGGACACGAGGATAAAACAATGAATGAGCGGCAAGTCGAGAAGTGTGCCCCAGCTTTCCTATACCCACTGACTTGCCTGTTAGGCGGTCCCCTCCCCTCAACTCCCTCCTGGGAAATGGGGGGGGGCAGGGAGGGAGAAAAAGGAAAAGAAGAAAAACTCTTGAGAGTGAAATGGTGTGAGAAAGAGAGGCTTAGAGCAGTGGCAACAGTCACAGAGGAAATGACATTTCTCTGGTGGAGGCGGCCACTTTGCTTCATTTGATGAGATGGAGGAGAAGCACGGACCAAGTTGGGAGGAAGTGTGAAAGAAGAAGCGACATGGAGGATGGAATAGGTCAAAGGGAATGCGGGGAGGGCAGAGCGACGGAGCCAAATCTCTCAGTTTCACCCTCCCCCTGTAATTTAACTCAGCTCTAGAGGCATGCTGTAAAACAAGCCTGGGTATCACTCCTCCAGGGTAAAAAAAATAAAAAATACAGTGACTTACAACATCTAGTGGGAAATGAGCTACCTTAGAATAATGATTTAAAAAAAAAAAAAAAACTTTGTAAAAATTTGCAATGCAGCCTGAAGCTTAAGCCTTGTCAACATGGTTAATTATCTACAGTGAAAAGCAGGACTCGACAAAGTCTTGTTGTTTCGGGCCCTCAAGCAAACTCAGGCCAAGCCGACCAAGAATAACTGCTAAATATATATATATATATTTTTAAAATAATAATAAAATAACCTTCTGCCTGAACAGCAATACTTATTTATCAAGAGGCGGGTGTTTTTATGATATTAAAAAAAAAAAAATGGAATAAAACAATTTTCATCCTAATACGCACACAGGTCCTTCTCTGTCTGCTTGAAAATTAAGCTGAAGGTTAAACGGCACCTCAGTCTTAAAATCGACTTAAAAATCATAGTTTAACGCTTTCAGTCTGTCAGTGATGGTTTAATTTGTTTTTCCTACAGATCTGTAATCGCACCCCTTGTTAATTTCTCTCTTATGTTAGTACTGTGTGCATGAAGTCCATCGAGGAATACAGGTAGCACAAGCACAAGTTCATGAAGTTACTCGAGAAGAACAATAATTGTTTTTGCTCCAAAAGTTGTATGATCACGTTACGTTTAATGTTACATTTCTACGATTTATCTTTTTGAGCATGCAACACAGGAGTTATAAAGTTTTTGTGCAGAGGAGACCCTACTACTCTGCTAAGACGAGCGTCCCCACTTCACCCTGCACCATCTTTTTCTGGAGAGGAAAAAGTCAGAGAACAAGTCAAGAGTTCCTGATGAGTTCTGGGATGAACATTGAGTCCATGCTGTCACAGAAAGGCACACACGCACAGAGTCGCTGCATATCTTGTAAGCCAGCTAGCAGTTGGTACACAGACCAGCCAAACCCTCTAGTGATGACATTCATGTGTATAAAGTGAAGTGAAACTACCACTTTATTTGCATTCAGTCTTCATATAACATGAAAGTCACATGACTGTAGAGGAGTTGTGTCCTTCCTTCGCTGCTGCCCGTCTCATCTTCTGTAGCTTGTTCAATCCCTCTGAAATTTTGTGTAATAAAGCAATGCAATTTTCAGCAGACCAGTGACTTTAATGAAGTAATTGGGCGTTATTGGAAGCAACGTGTTTAGAATATCACGAACCTCTGCTGGAAACAAACCCATTATCCTCTTATCCTTAAAATTTTCAGTTTTTCTCTATGTGGGGACACAGTTTTCATCAGACACCAAAACAGCTTTCATTTAAGTGTGCTTTTTTTTTACAGCTGCCCTCATCAGCCTCCACAAGAGGATTTTTTGCAAAGTAGCATATAGCATTAAAATCTTGAAAAAAGTGAGAGCTCAAACCGATCACTGGTGTGATCTTCTTCCTTTTGTTTCTGTCTGCTTAATTCACAGCAATATATACTGAGAAAATCCTTCTGTAAATGATCTCAAATGTCACAGACATTGTAAATGAGAGCAGTCTAGACAGAATTAGCAATTCGCTCAAACAGAAGATGAAGCAGGCCAGAGATGAACAGGAGATGCTGAGGGGATAAAAAGGTGCGACGAGTGGACTCCCAGTCTCCTCTCATGCTGTAACACAGCTGCTGTGTGTTCCTCTGTCTGCTGTCAGTCAGCTGTGAGAGCAGGGAGCCTGTGTGAGCTACTTCCTTCAAAGTTCGCTTCTTGCCTTGGGCTGCTGGTGTGTACCACCCTGTGATTTGGTCTTTATATTGCACCCCCGATGTGCGCGCGCACGCGCACACACACACACACACACACACACACACACACACACACACACACACATCAATACTGTTAAGATCCATCTGACTCTCCTGATCAAAGGAGAGTGAAGCAGGGGGCTTGGAGGACATCTCTGATTACTACTGCCTGAGGCAAGCCACCTCATCCCCATCAGCCTTCTCCTCCCGCCGCTGCACCATCATCATCATCATCATCATCTACCACCGCAATCAATATGCCTCTATGAGGTCCTGTAGGATCCACTGCCATTACAGAACAGCAATTGGTCAGCAGATCTGGAGCAGATGAGCAGTTCAGACAAGTAACCTGGTGCAAGTGGATGCAGAATAAAACAGTTATAGTCCATTACAATGTCCTCATTTACACACACACACATGTATAGCATAAAAAGCATAAAACAGTGACTTGATTGCAGCCCATAAATGATTCATGCAGATCAAATCAATGAGTTTGCAGTCTTTCCTAAAATCTTTTCCGTTGTACCTGAATGTAACATTACTGCTTCACAAATAACATGACTGCTTCACCGTCCCTAAAAACATTCATCTACCAGCGCAGTACACACAGGACAAAAGAGAAAAAGGGATGCATTTTCAGAGTTGGCCAGCTTAGTGTGGATGTGGTCTCAAAGATGTGTAGAAAAGAGAAAAAATAATTCATTTTCTTGGGGGGGGGGGGAATTTGCCAATGCAGCGATATGTGCCATTTGGCAAAAAAGGTGAACCGGGAAAATAAAAGACGGAAGGAAATTGGGAAAAATTTAAGAAAAGCAGGATTTGTTGGGCAAGATTAAAATGATTTACTGAGACTCTATTGCCCCCCCCTCCAAAAGAAAATATCAGCCCTTTGTGTAGAGCAGCATTCATGCCCCTCAGGATGAAACAACACATTTTCATTACACAGCCAATATTGCCACATCTGTACTTTCAGCTGAAACGCAATTTCGTTTCCCTTTCCTGCCATCTTCCTCCCACTCTGCCGACTGTGTCCTGACTTTGATGCCAGCACATCTGATTTAATGGGTGGATGCGATGCCAGCCAAGTACATGTGCATGTGCATGCAGACACACTCACATGGGCATTTATAAACACATGAGCATGTTCAGATACACCAGGGTCGTGTATAATTGATCAGGAGGCATGTGCCCTTTAAAAAGACTGAAAAACTCCCTGTTAGTGGCTCCCGGTGAAAACTTTTTTTTTGTTCTTGCACTTTGAACTTTCTGTTAGCTGTCCTCACTGCAAGAAGACCAACGGCACCCACCACAGCACCATATAAAACAAATTTTGCATGTGCAGGGATATCTACTCTGTGTAGAAAACAGCTCTTGCATGTGCCGAGTTCAGCATAGCTCTGTGTATTGACATCGTTTTGAAGGAAAAGCAACAGAATCATTACAATCAATAAGGAGGATCCATTTTGGATTATGAATGTCAATATGTATGTAACTTAAGCACAGTAATTTGTATATTTTTAAACTTAAGATTTATTATTTTAACTAGAACTGTTCTGATCCTGTTTTGTGATTCGATACCAAATTATTAAAAATATTTTAACACTATAATATGACGCAGGGCTCGTACTTCACAAATTGAGACACAACAAGGGGTGCTCTTTGTGTGACATCATACTCATCACTCACACATGCAGATGTGACAAGCGTCAGTCATGGTTGCGTTCTTGCGTCCTTTCTGTCAGAGGTTTCAGTTGATTCTCTTTTAATTGTCTTCAGCCACCGGTCAGTCGTCAGTGTTTGATAGTAAACAGGCTGCTGATAACTGCTGACATTTAGCCCAGTCCCAGAGCAGACTCATCCACTTTTCCCCATCAAATTGCATGTTAATCATTTTTCATCATATCAAATCATAGGCATAAGTTGTGGCTTGGCGAAGCTATGTGAGCAAATGGCGTTGCAGTTACACTTAAGTCCATTACTGTAAAAGAGACAATTTAAGTCATAATCTTCGCATTTGCATTGGCTATGAGTTGAATTAGTACTGAAAACATTACGTTACGTAGCCTGACACTGCTCGCTAGTAGGATCTGTGGTGAGTTTCAGACAGTTTGAGAAACCCGCAGACCACCTGGGTGGCTTGTGGACCACTGGTGGTCATCTAATTACCAGAAATAAATTCTTCTTCTCCACTCTGTAACAGTAGCTCCCAGTGGCTGCACAGCACAACTTCCTGTGTAGGTTGCTGTTGTAGAGAAGCCAAGCGTAGTAGATTTCCATGAAATATCTACAGTTTTATCTGGATGTGGATTTATATCAGTACATTACATGACATCAGGTTGGTGAATAGATCCATGTATTCACCAATCCCTTTCTGCAGTGTCAGAGGCATTTCCAATACTTGTATCGCAATTGAACCACTCTAATTTGAACTGCGAGTTGAAGCACACAAGGGCTATTTCTTTCATTGGCAAACATCTGTCAAGACGAGAAGACCAGCAAAACATCCCCTTTAAGATGATCTCTTCAAAACAAACTACAGAGCTGAACACTGATTGACAGCAAGCAGAGTATGAACATGAATCAGCCTCACAAACTGCTTGCCTCAGTGTGTGTATGTGCCCTCTTTGACGTTTTAGCTACAGGTTCAACAAACTTGCATGCCATGCATATCCACAGATTCGCTGTAGTGATCGGTGGTCAGGACATTTGAGCAGCACGATGAATCATTTACTGAACGCACACTGTTATGCATCACTAACCGTGCTGAATTAATTGCGTTTAATTTCAGTGCAACCAGTTGGGGGGGGGCTGTCTCTTATA
>CM076663.1:14595209-14740383 GCA_038496675.1 Rachycentron canadum | reverse complement strand
GAGAGAGAGAGAGAGAGAGAGAGAGAGAGAGAGAGAGTCTGGTCCAGTTGGAGAGAATCACAAAGATTTGTTTGTGCTTGTGTAATATACATTTAGTCTGTGTGTCTGTTTGATCATGTGTGCGGGTTCACTTGTCTCCCGAGCCTCATCAGCACTCACTCCGTCAACTTGTCTCTCACTCCCAAATCCTTCAGTATCTCTCAAGTGAGAGGTGATTTATCTCACTTGCTTGTGCCTCCATTAAAAGCGGAAGCCAAATAATTACTTAAGGTTAAATGGGCACTTGAGCAGCACATAAAGCTCTCGTTTGTCCCCCCGCATCACTCAATAATTCATTTGTATTTCTCTTTTGTTAACTTTTGTCCTCTGCCGGAGACTTGCTGGGCTGGCAGAGAAGATTAGAAAGCTTCAACGTTTGAAGATGACAGTCAATGATAGATGAAGTATTGACTGCAAGTCCAAAGCATCCTGCTGAGGGGACTCACTGAGGCGTGATGTGAAAAATACAGTAGAGGTTGCTAGATCCAGGAAAAAGTTGCAGTTGGTGAACCGAAGGAAATGTATTTGATGTTTTCTTTCTTCTTTTAGTACTTTAATTTTGTTGTTTGCTTCCGTGGCAATGAAAGGGAAAAAAAGCTCAGTCCCATCCTCGCCTAACTAAAAAGAACAAACATAGCCTTCACAAACAAAGCATGTGAACACCTACTCTCGTACCCCTAGTTGACCCAATTGTTCACACCTGAGGGAAACCAGAGTGCTGAAATTACTTCCCTCTTCCCTCCTCACAGCCTTCTGAGATTGCACACTCATCACAATTAAGTTGTGCATCCACTTAGCCTGTTAAACCTCACCTCTCCCATGGGAGCAAATTCAAGTGAGGACCCACCCATATGAGATTGGTCTTCCATATTATGTACTCATTGTTACAAGCAGTTATGTGCTGTATGATAAACAGACAGTAATTTGATGTTGAAATGAGTTGTGGGAATTGAAAGTGTGGAGTGGAGTGTTAAGGTCATTGTAGATGACACACACACACGCACGCACACTTTAATGGTCTTGTTTACTGACTCGCATAATAGTTTTTTTTTTTTTCCCTTCTCACCGCTCTGTTTGAGAGAAAGGCCAGAGGTCTTGTGCTGCTCTCTAAGGCTGGAGCCACCTGTCACCAGGGTTATTCACAATGAATAATGACTTTAGCCCCAGGCCCTCAACTCTAGAGGCTAAAATTCAAGCTTCCTTTCTTCCCTCACAGGCCACGGAGGGGATTAGGGATCAGGGTCTGAGACCTGCTCACTGCAGAGCAGGACAAAGGCTCCAAACTCCTCTACAGGGAGAAGAATTAGTTAGGGATGGATGGTAGGAGGAGAAGTATAGAAAGCCTCCAGAATATCAGTAGATGTGGAGGACGAAGAGAGAATAACTGTACAAGTATTGGAAGAGAGAGAGGATGAGCTCTGTAGGTTGCCAATTCCTGACACCAGGGACAAAACATGTACCACAAATAAAAGTGCTGATCCTGTTAAAATTATTTCACCTTTAATATTTAGCCTAGCAGGGGGATTTTTCTCTTTTTTTTGTAATTGTTTCATTTAAACTATGTTCTGTACAAAAAATAAATCTCATGTTAATGTCACTCTTACTCGCTGTTTCCAAAACACAACCACATCATTCAGAGAACTGAGCTCTGTTGTCATGGAGATGGTCTAGTTGGCACAATGTGCACAAACCTAAATGACCACCTGGTGCCATGTGACTCAAAACAACTAAACCATCCCCATCTGCTGAGGAAGGCCAGAAGATGTGGATGAAAGTTTTGTAAAAGTTGGACTTAAGTTGTTTTATCACATATCCAGATTTTGCTGCTGTAAAAACCATGGTACTCACATTTGTTTTGTATTCTGAGATCATAAAAATAATAAAAAATTTCTTGATTATTTATCTAAATTTATCTAAATACATTTTGTGGTATTTTCAGGCTTAAAACTGATGCCATTGTTTTCAGATGTTTTTTTAAAAATTATGATGATTAAAGGGCCCGACAGCTATCTTTAATGACATGTAATTAAAATTTGTAAAATATGTAAAATAACATAATGTAATAGTAATGAAATGAGTATAAATGCACACTGTACACACTACTGGAAGAAAAATTTTACTATTTACTCATGTGATGTATAGCAAAAAGCAGAGATTTTAGACAACCATTTTCTCGGACTGTCTTCTGGATATTAAATATTTAATGTCTCTGCTGCAGGATGTATTTGGATCTCTCCTGTTTGCTGTCCACAGTAGCTTCTTCAAGCTTTAGCCTGTTAGCCTCCAGGCTAATAAATTATTTTACCCAGGTATATTTGATCGATGCCAATGATGGTGGCAGCTGAGCTCTCCCGCGTAATTGAGCTGCAGCTGTCAAGCACAGCGAACCTCTAATCTAGCTAGTGTGATGCCTGTTGACAGACGGGGCAACTACCAAGCTAATCAGACAGTCTTTTGCTGTCTGGCCTTATGAATTTCTCCCGTTAGCTTCTGCTGTCAGAGGTGTCGGGGCTAATGCTGATGACCGGGTCAGCAGCTTATCTTCGTCCCGCCCAGTATGCTTTGTGACTGGCCGACTACTCTAACAGGAATGAATGGTTATGGCCACACGACAGGGCATTGGTTGACTAATTTGAGCTACTTTGGGGGCATTTTTGAAAGCATTTTTGCTAACTGACGTACACTTTGAATTGTAAAAATACCAATTATAGTACCCAGTAATAGTAACAGACAGCATAAGTTACTTCATATTTATGCACCCATTTTCGCTTAAAGGTTTTAATATGTGTGGAATTATCACATCATACAAAAAAGTAAAGAAGAGGTCCAACATCCGACAACAAAGTCAAGCACTGATGCACTAGTTCAAGTGCTACTTTCTAGCAAGTTTCTAGCAAGAGGGCACTTTGTCATGCAGCCAGCATGAAGAAACCTACAAAGCTGTAATGTCGACTACATGAAACACTATTTGAGTCACATGGAATATCATCAAAATTAAACATAAAACACTGACGTACTATTATGAGTTATGAGATACAGTCTATGAGCCAAGTAAGCAAAGCCAACCACCAGATTTTCACACACAAAAAGAAAATAACCAAAGCAAGAACATCAACATTCATACAATGAAAGACTCATGCCACAAAAATGCCAGTAATGCCAGTTTGACCTTGCATTTGAAGATGCACAATACAGTGATGAAGCAATTACTTCAGTTTCACCAAAATCATCATGATCATCATCAGACTATTCACTTATATCCATCAGGCACACATACCATCATCTTATCTGTGGTCTCAACGCCCGCTTCGACTGTTTGAGCCTGGAAGCCTGTAAGCCTCTATTTGTTTAGTAATTTCATGACTGGCTAACCATCCTTCTCTGGGGCATCTCTTTGACTCAGTCAGAGCTCTGTCTATATGTGTTCATTTGCGCACATCACCTCAATGTATACCCATTTTTCAGACACTTTCATCACATACTTCCTCCTAAGCCCCAGCTATTTACAAAGCGTTTCTTTACCACTGCCAACATGTAAACATACTTTTCTGTATCCAGCACACACAAAGACCATTATTTCATGAAGTGCCTGTCCTGTCTGTACAGGTAATATATGTGTTCAGGAAAAATTTAAGCCACTTTGACCCCATTCATACAGACACATGGGCATACTGATTAATCATGTCCGCTTGCTTTCCTCACAAATGTGAAAACACTAAATGCGTAAAACATGAAATGCTTTGCTATTTGTCACAGCAGACTAAGCAGTGGTGACGCCTCCAGGCAAATTGAAGACACTCCTTTTCCAACTTTTATTTTATTACTTTCTTGAACTGCGGCACGAAGCATCACATCAGGCTCATTTGCATTTCTAGTGCATCTTCTATTGCTGTTTCACAGCAAGAGGTTGTTCCAGGTTATGAGGACAAAAGCTTCAGGGGCCCCAACCTCCAATGATCTGTGCTGGCATAAATTCGACATGTGGTCATTAAAGGGAAGGTGTCATTGCTATGTTTAGCTTTCAGTAGCATGTTCGCTGCTGAAAAATCTCCAATTGCTTCACAGCTGCAGGCATGTTGACTTAGTCACTGACACACTTAACATTTGACTGATATACAGTGAATCTAGATTTAGCTACATCCCAGACTAAGTCTCTACAGCCACAGCACAGAACAATTCCACCTCAATCACAATGGCAACTATCAACTTCTCAGTCACCCTCGAGCCAAGAGTGAGCTGTTTTGCCCATGAACTAACATTGAAACCACACACAGCTGCCAAAGACACATTCAGTGGCCAGGTCTCCAACTACTGTTGACCCCTTGCCATCTGGGCATTATGTATTAAAGGTGCTTTATGTCTTCACAGTTTTTTGTCTGTATTAATATAAATTAACGCAAATTAAAGCTGAGACTTGGCACTTTAACATGTCATCCATTATTTTATATTAAATTGAATGCATTGAAGCTTGAAACATGAAGGACAGGAAATGTCTAACTGCACAAATACTTATGGTTTAGCCTATAAGTAGTGTATATAGATTTTTCTGGCAGTAGTTAGTCATAATCCAAAAGGGAATGAAAAAATATGATGTATATATGTAAATGTACAGGTAATGACAACATGTTTTAATAATCCTTTCTGCATGGATAAAACATAGGACTTCTATGCTAGTCTTGTACTGATCAATCAATGAGTCCTGAGGTAAGTGCTCAAGCTGAACATGAATGTTGCCCCCCCCCCCTCCAAAATATATATGGACCCAAACATGCAAACAGCAATGTTTCCTATTGATGTGTCATTTCATTTGTATCACATTACAGTGTCAGTCAAGAAAACAGTTCACTAAAAATATTCAAAGAGGCACTTAATAGTTTATAGTGAATCTTTTGACAGCAGTTATGTGGAAAATCTGATCAGAGTGACCTCAAACTCAAAATCATAAATTTGCCTCAAGGGGCTTAAAGTCTGCACAGCATATGACACCCATTTAGCTTTAATACAGACAAGCAAAAAGCAAAGAAATCCTTTGACTGGAAAATCTTCACTAAAATTTTTCCTTGTAAAATAAGTCATCTGTCAAGCATCTGTACAGTTTAAGTCAAAAAAATACAAACTACCAACAGGTGGTATCTGCTGACATCAAGGCCATTCTAGTCTCAAACACAAAACTAAGACATGATGAAGGTAATCATAGTGCTTTAGAAATCCATTCTTGTATAACAGAGACATGGTTTGTGCTGTGTCTGCAAGTTTGCACAGTATAATGCACGTGCACAGCTTAATGGAACCACTTACAGTGCCTATAATTAGCTCTAACTGTAGTCCTCCTCTCATGCACATCAAAAAATATCCATGGGCACCTTAAATGAACTGGGAATATGGTGGCAGCGGTACAGAGAATTCTCTAGTATTATGGATGTTACAGACATGCCACCTCTGTGACTAATAAATCTCCATCATTTGTAACCTCTATTCTTCAGACTAGTGGAAACTGCTGCCAGTGGAGCGAGTTACTGTCACATTGTTTGAAATGTTAGACTGAAGACAGTTTTTTCATGTCAATGTCTTGAAATCTTGTTGGGGAAAAAAAAGGCTTCTCTGCTCTTCACATCTGTCTTTAGATGATAATAATAGACTCTGGCTGGGTGGGCTGGTAATCCAATGAATCGTACCATGGGTGCGCCTCCTGTCCCAAGGGAGGCATGGATTTGTGGTTGTGTGCAGTCGGTACCCGGGTGGAGGGCTGTAGAGTTCCCCCCGTTCGCTCTTGTTAATCCACAGTTCACTGACAGGAGTTAGCAGCAGCATCTCGGTTTGACTCTACAGCATTCTACAAATTCACTAAAATGATTTCACACCGTCCTTCACTCTCTCCCCCTCACTTACTCCTTCCAGCACAGAAACAGTGACGCACGCACATGCACACACACACTTACACGCACGCCTGCACACCTGCTTCCCTCATTGCCGTCAAACCTTGGCTTGCTTTCAGACGCTGTTTATTTGAGTGGCAGAATTTTTTTCCAGCATTGCAGTCTGAAACACTGACATATGAGTCACTCAGCTCCCCCGTACCCACCCCCCTCAAGACAAACATGAGCCTTTGTCTCTTGCTTCACATCAATTCAAGGCCTCCAGTCTTCACCAAATGTCTTTTTAATGAAAACTGCTTCGTCTCATCACTCAGGGAGTGTCTAATGGTTCCTGTATTGCTGCAGGTACCAGTGAGAGGTAGGGATGTCTGGCGCAGGAAAGCAGAACCTAGGACCAAGACAAACAACACACACATACACTAGCACTTACACACACGCTCGCACACTTTACATTTCAGCCTCACTGAGTATCCAGCAAATCCAGAAGTGCATGCAATTAGTTTGGCTTCTCTTGCTCCCATGGCGAAGAGGAACAGTGCAGGTTTTTAGAGCAAGATATTTCTGAGTTCATTTAATCATCAGAGACTGTGAGGTGTGAAAAAAACAGAGGAACAGGAACAAAGTCTATTTCAATAAAATGTAGTGGCTAATGAGGACTAAGGCTTCAAAAATCAGACTACATAAATGAGAGTATATGCATATAATCATGCATGGCAGGTGAAAACTGCAGCCCTGATAACTTGATTGCATTGTATATGCCAAATCAAGGCCCAAAGGGCATAGCTCTCACCTTCCATTTCCTCTCCTCTTTTTTCTTTCCCACCTGCATCCTTCTCTTTTTTGTAACTCCTTTGTCATCTCCTTTGCCCCCATCACCTCTCTGTTCATTGTCTCTCCTCGCCTCACCTCACCTACCCCTACTCTCCCATTACTCGACTCTTCTCTCCAAGTGGGGGATTTGCCTGCTGATCCTGATCCCACACACAAAAGGAGGTGGATAATCAGCTCTCTCTGTCTCTCATCCGGTCTGAATCGGCCCTCTTCAGAATTCCCACGCGATCCCATGCCTTCCGAAACTGGACTGTTACCCATTATCCCTCATCTACTCAGCCACTCATCCCTAATCTTTGGCTCTCTTATCCCCACTCTTTCGGCTTCCACATCTCCCTCACCAGCAGTCACAAGAAGGATAGTGTTTGGGACAAGGTTCTGGATTTTGAGTCCTTGCCCGAAGACACTACCTACGTGTCTTAATTATTACATATTATATCACATTATAATGGAGTTAAGAGCAGCTGGAACAATGTATGTAACAGTTTATCAATGTACAGTACTTGCCCTATGAAGTCATTATTTTCTCTATTACTACACCTCCCACACCTATTATGAATCAGTTTTTAAATGTTAATGATGTTAATGTTGCATGTTAATGAAACTTATTATATTGCATCAATATAGCTGCTAACTTCCATGCTAACATACAAGGAGGAAAATGTTCAAATTTTTACGAGCTCAGCTGCTCGTGTCAGTCACATATCCACAGTCTTATCCAAAGTTCCCCGTCACATTTCCAGTGTAAAGAAAAAAGAAGACTGTTTATTCTTTTGACTCTTTATAAAAACATCTGGAATAGTAAACTCTAGGGTGAGGCAGAAATAAATTGTTCTGTTTCTTTCACTGCAAAGCGCAGTATGTTTTAGAGGTTTGTTGTCTACATAAATCCCATTCAAGTTATGCTTCAATGATGACAAATGTTGCACAGTTGCAGGAAACAAAATGATGATGGAAGATGAAAGTTGGAGCTTAGGCAGCAAACAACAGATCCTTCTGCCATTTAGCTTCATGACAAAACATGAACCATGGCTATGGAATTTAAACAAATGTTCCCTTTCTGAATTTAAGAGAAAGTATGTGAGGATTGAACAAGGTTGTAATTAATTTATTCCCTGGAGTCAGGGAACTTCTGTGCAAACTGCTTCTGAAGCACAGAATTCCTGTATATACTTCCCGCGTAGGCAACCAGTTCCCAGGAGCACTGCCTCGTGTTCTCTCTTTAAATGAGCTGTCTTGTCGACTTTTAAGTGAAACCTCCGACCTCCTACTACTCTCCCACTAAAGTTCCTCTTATTGTGTGCTTTCTCGTCCTTGTTTTTTTTTTTCCGTTCTCCACATCCAAAAAGGAAACCTGTTTGTTATCGTTTCACTTCTGCTCACATCTCTTTTCCTGCTTTTGTGTTCCACTCTGCTTAAACTGCCTGCTTTTTATGCTTTTGTTGTTCTTTTTTTCCCCTCTATCCCACACACATTCACTTATCAAAGAAAAAAAGCAAAATACACGAGTGTTTCACACTTTTTTCCACACATTTTTAGTGTAAATAGATAATGCTAGCTTTTCCGTTGCATATTATAAGGCGCTAAGCTGTTCAAACCAATCAAGCAGAGCCAGATCTCATTGTCTTAGATCGCTGGGAGGATATTTTTTCTCAAGAACACTGCATTACAGCACGGCATCACGCTGGATTTGGAAGTGACAGAATGAAGTATAAAAGGCTAAATGAGAGGGAATGATGTAGTAGAAAGAGGAGTACATGGTGTGTGCATGTGTGTGTGTGTGTGTGTGTGTGTGTGTGTGTGTGTACGTGTGCATATGTGGAGAATTACTGATTCATACCATCCTCTGATCCCTGGCTGTGAGAGAGTAAAGCCCTGCCCTCTCTTCTGAC
This sequence comes from Rachycentron canadum, assembly GCA_038496675.1. NCBI lineage: Eukaryota > Metazoa > Chordata > Actinopteri > Carangiformes > Rachycentridae > Rachycentron > Rachycentron canadum. Next base: position 14,731,745 of record CM076663.1, on the reverse strand, counting down.
TTTACATTTCGAAATTCATTGCTGCGCTGTTGGTATTCCTCAAAATGAGCTCCAAGAAGAATCAACTGCGATCGTTCACCCTAACCCATGACCAGGATTTAACAAACAGCCACAGACAGCTTGGATGTGTGTCAGCGTGTGTCTGAATGTGCGTGCGTGCGTGTTGCCAAGTTAAAGATTGAGTGAAATTTGCTAATTCACGACACGGTCTTTAAATGAAAAAGCCCCTGAAAAGTAGTATAAGTTTGTGTGTAGGCAGTTGTTTTTGAGGTACTACCTCACAAAATAAATTATTTCGATTGCATCCTGGTTGCGGCAAAAGAATAAAGGACTCTAGTCTGAGAACTTTGAATAATTAAGTGGGGGTAGTTTGATATTGAAGCCAGACTGCGGGTAGATTTGATGTGAGGCCAACCCTTACGCAGACATCCCAAAAATCAAAGCCCTCTTTGACGTGACTAAGTATGACAGAAATCCTTGATGGGTACATAAGAGAAGGCTTGAATCGATACACCTCCATTGGTTCGCTGTCCACTCACCTGGGACACGTTCTCTTCGTCAGCCAGGGGGGAAAAAAAGGTTGGATGTTTGATTGCATCATTGTTTTTTCCACTACGTATAATTAGCAGTAAAAGGTGGTACAGACAAGCAGACAAATGCAGCCTCAAATCAGAGTGACCTCAAGCTTATCTAACCCCCCCTTCAAGAGGGAGCCTTGATGGCTCACTCACATGAAAAAGGGTGCATTCATGAAAGTGAAGATGATTTCAGGAATAAGCTCTGACTGGAATTCTGCATCAGGTGACTCATCACTAAGTCATTTCGAGGACAGGGTGCCTTCGGCGAGACAGGAGTTAACACGACATCAAATCTGCCACTCTGCTACTCTCGCTGTTTGTCCTGATCTCTCAGGTGTTTCTGTCAGCTGTGTGGGTGAGACGACGATCATTGAAAGACAAGAAGATATCTCCCCCACTGACGCCATTAGCCAAGATGTGCGTGGAAATCAGTCACTTGTTTCCATTCTGAATTCTCATCCCTTTATTTTCTTCTTTTAAAAAGATGCCTTCTCCTGCAAATACAAAACCTGACTCTTGATGGGAACAAAACAATCTATTACCAATTTGTTTCCACATATCACTTACAAATCAATTTCTCTGAAAGCAAAGGTGCTTTTTTTCCAGTATTTGAAATATCGCTTCAACTTCAAGTGCCTCAAAAAGAATATCCCAACATGTAGCGTAGCACATGGCAAGCTAAACAAGTGTGTTGCATGCATGTATACGTTAATAGATGTAATTACTACAATTATGTCTTTGACAGGCTCCCATTACTTCATGTTGTATTGTCACATTTTCTTGAATGGAGGGATATTGATTTTTCTGAGTTAGTTGCCTTGTCCAAATTGAAATGGATAAATTGCCTTGTTGGGCTTTCTTGAATTATCTGCATGAGGCATATGCCCCAGCTGATTTTTTTTTTTTTTTTTCCAAATTGCATCTTGTAGCTTATAGTCTTTCAATCAGTGGGTATTTGTCAGAAACCAATAAAGACAAGGAAAGCCAGCAGCAAGAGAAAGGGAGGGAGAAATAAACTTGCTGATGAGGAAAATGTGCAGTTCAGAATCTCATGAAAAAGAGATCAATTTTGGGTTAAAACTGTAAGAAAAATGAAGAAAAAGTAAATAATGTGTTGTAAAAGAGCTGCACATCCCAGTCCACAAAAAGAGGACACAGGTAAACAGAGGTATTAGATGTCAGGGTGTGAGGGTTATATTGGAGATTAAATTCTGGCATAACCAAAGACAGTCAGTTCACCATCTGGATCATTTTAAGTCCTGTAATGTTTCAGCCGTGAAGTGGTATCACCGTGTGAGAAAAGCCACAAGTCAAATCTGTCGTGCACATCAGGCCTTGGTACTCTGCCGAGATAATCTCATGGGATTCCTATCACAAAGGTGCTGTAGTATTTATCCTTCCCTCAACACCATTCTGTGCCCTCACCGAGCAACGTGAACACCAGCTAACTATCTGTCACTACAAACTAACAGGGCTTTGCATCTATTGTCCTCAGCCCCTCAACATCCCCCAAACCTCAAAGCCCTCCAGCCCTGTTCTGTGCTCTGGTGGCTGGCCTGCTGGTCTGTGTGATCTTCCCCGCAGGCGGTACTCACTCCACACTTCTCCAGAGCTGACAGGTGTGTGATAAAAACGTCTGGTAAGCCAGCACTGCCCTGAACACTGACTCAAACAGACATCCGTTTCTGAGAAAGCGCAGGACTTCAGTTTCTGCTCATTTCCCTCTTTCTGATTCACTCTCCTACTTAATATAAACAGACAGAGGGATAGAGATGACTCTAGAAAATAAAATTTGAAAAAAAATCTGTGAAACTCCTAAAGAGTGAGGAGGCCTAAACCCTGGGGCAGAGACAAATCACCTGAGGCAGAATACAATTCTACTTTGTACTTTGAGACTTTTTTTCCCCTCTTCAATGTCTATTTTAGTCATGAATAGGTATGAGAGGAAAATGAGGTATTTCCTTTAATTAGAAACACTAGGTACATGAGTATGTGATCTTTTTGTTCTTTGCCTAATTAGGCTGCATGTATCTAGAAATATGCATTGTGTTCCTACCTGAGTGGAAGTTTGGGCCACCCTTAAGGGGTTGACCTACTAAAAGTTACAGGGATAGTGTGCGCATGGGTGTGTGCGTGTGTGAATATGAACGTGCACGAGTGTGTGGAAACATTGCGCAGACATTTAAAGTGAGAAGTGGGTGTGTGCTGTGACAAGAAAGTCACAGCTCTGTCTGTGAAATGGCAAGCAAAGGAAGAAAATGTCAATTCCCAACGTGGAAAACTGCGTAATGACTCTCTCAGAGGAAAAGGGTCGCGACACACACACACACACACACACACACACACACACACACACACACACACTTTTTACTCTTGCTATACCTTCATCTGCCCCTCAACAGACAGCAGGCCTTTGGGGAGTCCTGACAAGAAGTGTGTATATGTGTGTGCATAAGTCATTGTGTATTCACTCTATCCAACGACTCACCTGTCAAACTAAACCAGGTAGCTCTGTGAAGTGAAGGTTAAGACAAGGAGATCTGGTTTCAGAGACAGACAGCAGAAACAAAAGAGAGGCAGAGAGTTTTGTCAGGGTGTTTTTCATGTTTTGTTAGCATTTTGACAAATGCTGCTGCCGACCTGGGCTTTTCTTGCTTTTTCAAAGCAACCCTCGTCTGCCTTCAAGCTGTTGGCACTTCTGTCCATCAGCATGGGTAGTTTCCTCCATGTTACAAGCAGTGGAAACGTCCCCATGTTTGCTGCCCCAGTTAAATAGAGAGCGCTGCTGAGGAGTGAGCGAGTGTGAAGGCCTGAAGGCTCCTTGATACAATCAGTGTGTTCACGTGCACTTAAGTAATCTGATTACTGGCAGCTCTCTGTGGTAACCTGATTTTTTTCACACCATATAATTCACAAACATGGTTTCCTTAAGAGGCTTAAGGAAATCCAGTTAACACAGGTAGATTTCTTGTGGAAAAAGATTTTCTGGCCATGTATACTGGCCAAAGCTAAAACACAGGAACTGCATAGTTCACAAGAAAACTGCAACGACCAGTAACCAAAGAAACTACAGGAACCCAACTACAAAACTGAACGAAAAACCAAGCTAAGCCGCTAACAAGTTAAAACTACCATGGTGGCTCTGCTAAATCACAATATACACACCTTTTGTCTGCTAGCTGTCATTGAAAATTTCACAATGGGTGAAACAACCTCTGTGTTTCTTTTTGATAACTGACATAAACAAAACAGTTGCTTATTCCAGTCTTGATAGAGAAAATTGTGATGCTAACTATAATAGCCTTGCTAATAGGTAACTATCCTATTTTAGTAGAGTTAGTGAAAATTACATGATTTGGTGCAGCTAAGCTTTGAATCACATACTGAAAATAGGACACAGAGCCCATGACAGTGATGGGAAAACGGCAAGAGGATGAGGTGCTTAGTAAGACATCCCATTTAGGGGGTTTATGTTTTTGCCAAAGTAAGTCCTTCTGGACCCCAGTGACTTGTACCTGGATCCAGGGGGCAGAACAGCAAAGTATCGGTTGAGTGGGTGAGTGATGTCTTGAGCTGTTGTGTTTGCAATATGTGTGATGGCCTTACAATTGAGCTCTTGGAGGTTGGATGTGGGGAGATGTATTATTTATTGTTGGTTATGTGGGTGAGAGAAAGTGGCATGATCCAAAGAACTGTGGTGCACAGGTACGTGTGCTTTATGTAAACGAATTAACTATGAATGATAAATATTCAAACTAAAGTCAATTATTCCAAACAAATTAGTACAAACATATTTGGTTTGTAGCAACGGTTTTCCCGCAAAGACTGAATTAACTGTATTAGGTAGATATCATGATGGTCTATGGGAGTTTTATTTTTTGGGGGCAGGTAGGGTGGTTTAAAAATAATTTGCTCAAAAAGGCATTACATGAAGGGATGGCTACGTCTACACTTGTTACATGGTTTTGCCAGTCAACTTTTTTGCTTGTGTGAATTTGCATGACAGTAAAGGAGGATGAAAGCAAATATTAACAGTGCTTATAGTAACTTGTGGCACTGTGTCCTTATATCTCAAACGGGTGAAACCAAAGTCAAACAAACTAATGGAAAGTCTGTTTTAAGTTACAGCCAACTAGTTCCAAAATTCAGAAAAGAGAAACTATCTTTCAGGCCACAGCATCACAGTGTATGTCACTGATGCACTTGTAATATATCTGCTTTCTTTCTGAAATATGATAGAGTATAATAGAGTATTGGATAGAGCTCTGATTAGCGACCATCTTCAAGTAAACCAAGTAAATATAAATATACTCTCCAATCTTTCTGTTCTGTGTGAAAAAAAAATAAATGCAGTCAGTTCAACTTGTTGAAGGTCAGCTTATTATTTCAGCAAATTAGACAAAAGAACTTATTTTAAAATGTGTTGTCAAAACAACTTGATTTACCAGACTACCAAACACCCTAAAAAGCACTTTTGTGGAATGAAATTATGTAATGTTCCCAAACAAGTCTACTCTTAAGTTCAACTGCTCTTTGACCCTCTGCATTATTTAGATGAGGATCAGTGTATATACAGCACAGGCGGGCTGCAGAGTGCCGCTGTGCTGCACTGCATTACCAAGCAGTGTGAGAGAGGGCTCTTTGCTCTTTGAAATTTCTGCAGACCTCTTGTACAGTGCATTCTGACTCTATTCGGACCACTTCACATTTTATCATGTTGCAGCCTCGTGCTGAAATCATTTAAATTCATTGTTTCCATCATCAATGTACATGAAATAAGCCAAGAAGACAAAGCAAAAACAGAATTTTAGACATTTAATCTATTAAAAAGGAAAAACTGAACTATCATATTAACAAAAGTATCACATTCACTCTCACATTCAGAACATTCACAATGACACATGAAACCTAAGTGCCTCCCATTCCTCTTGATCATCTTTAAGATGTTTCTGCACCTTTAATGGAGTCCACCTGTGGTAAATTCAATTGATTGGAGGTAATCTGGAAAGATACACACGTCTATATAAGATCTCACAGCTGATAATACAACTCAGAACAAAGACTATACCATTAGGCCGAAGGAACTGCCTGCACAGCTCGGAGAAAAGGATTGTTAAGGCATGGTGCTAGAAATTGCCAGCAAGCACTCAGCACACATGAAATAAGACACAAAACACTCACGGGTTGATGAGCAAAATATATATTGTACAACATGGACAATACCTCAGAGGAGTCAGAAGGATATGCCTTCCACAAGAATAATAGATTTTAGAGCTGTTGCATGAGAGAATTTCCCCTGCAGTGATTTAGGATGGCTTAACAGTGCAGTGTGAAGTGTATGCAATATCTGTTGGGACAGTTCGCCCTCGCACGCTCTCTGCAGCTGAGCCTGCTGTTCTGTGAACCTCATCAACTCACTGTTTTTCACCAGTTTATGATAGATAGATAGACAGATAGACAGACAGACAGACAGACACAGCCTTATGTGTTATGCTTTTGTTATTGGATCTCATGTAAAGTGAAGGAAGTGAGAGTGGGGCAAGGAGGATTTGAGTGAATTAATGCATCACATTGTAGCACATCATTTCAATTAATTGGTTTGTTGCAGTTATTGCAATAGCTCAAATAGATCTCTCTATTACTGACAAACCATGAGCTCCTCCATGCTGTTACATCTTTCAGAACAAAGAAATACTGTAAACAGACCTGACACCTCCCCAGCACGGTGCTGTTAAACCTGGAACACTATGGCTACACCTTCTGCTGTGAATGAGGTGTGTTTTAGAAACTCCAACTGAAGCCTTTCATGAGGCCAAAGATGACACCCAACAGATCTACCAGTCTGGACAGCAGCTAGCAGCTCACTCTTTCATCTTTATTTCTATCAACCAGTTTAAGCTCTTGCAAAACATTGGAGCAATGCTCATAAAAATATAAAATGCTTAAATGTTTGTCAAAATCGACATGCTACACATTAATTAGCTGCATTGTTAGTGTGAATAGATTCTTCACAATTTAACTCTATGGTTCATTTTACCATGAGTACAAAAGTGTAACTGATTAGAACTTACCAGCATCATAACCAGCAAGACAGAAATATTGGCAAATCCTTACCTTTGAAGCAGCCGTGAAATCTGTCTGTTCATTTCTAAATTATTTATATTCTTTTTGACCAAAAGGAGCAACCATCCAAAAGACTCAAAACTGTTTTTCATGAAAGTATTCCAAGTTGTGAATATTGTCATGTGAAGTCCATTACAGACTGTCCTATCACATTGCTGTCTGTGTTGTGACTGCTGTCTATCTGACTGAAGTCGATGATCTGTTAGCTTAAACCCCTGGACAGAAAAATGGTAAACCCTGTTTGACAGCTCTGGCCTTGAGTCTGAAGTATAACCTAGGGCAATAATTTTTAGTCCCACCCACTATAAATAAAAACATGATTGGTTAATTCACCTGTCACTTTCTCAGCAAACACATGCCTCTCTGGGGGTTCCTATCTTATGGTCCAGTTATGAAGTCCTAACCAATAAGTGAGCCACCCAACCTTTTCTCTGGCTAGCTAATAAAAAGAAAAATCAGATTGAATAATCATCTTTTTATGGTTTTAGGCTAAAAGTAGCCTTTTCATTCCAAAAGCAAACTTGGTAGACCATGAGACTAAAATTAAAATTAGGGAGACTATAAAATTTGAATTAAAAAAGAATAATTATAAACCAAAAGAGATTAAATAGAACATTTAAAATGCTGATATGTTTGGCCTTCTCTGAAGGACTAGAAGGCCCTGAGGGCTCCTCCTGTATTTTTAGTATTCCACCAAAAAAGAATCACCCATGTTTAGTGCTCTGCTTAGACAAGATAGTCATGCAAAGTGAAATCGCCAGACACTAACAAGAGGCAAGGCCAATATCAACACCACCCTTTAACCTCAAGAGACCAGGAGCAACAGGTTACCAGGGACAAGATGTCACTCTTGGAGCTCCCTCTTAGGAATGTGCGAGGATGTCTGAACAGTAAGCATGCCAAATTTTAAAAGTAGCACATTACAAAGGCACACAAAGTAGCAGAAACACATACAAAGTGAATAAATAATAAACCTTAAAGCTTTATGCTAATTTACTTTCACAGCGCCAATCTGAGGAAGGCTTAAAAAAAAGCTGCTGCATTAAAGGTCCCCAAGACCACAGTGGCCTCTATAATTCTTAAATGGATAAGGTTTGGAAGAACTAGGAGTCTTCCTAGTGCTGGCTAGTGCTGCCTAGCAATAACTAAGAAACTGGGGGAAAAGGACAAAGAACCCATTAGTCCCTGTGCTAAACTCCAGAGATCCTGTGTGAAGAGGGAGGAAACTGAACTCCACCAATTTGGCCTTCATGGTGGAGTGACCAGACAGAAGCCACTGCTCAGTCACATGAAAGCTTCTTTTAGTTTGTAAAGAAGCACCTAAAAGGACAGTGAGAAACAAGAGTCTCTGGTCTGATGAAACCAATGTTAAATGGTTTGTCCTCAAGTCTAAGCATCATGTGTGGAGGAAACCACCACTCATTACCTGCCCAATACCATCCCAACAGTGGAGCATGGTGTGGGGGTGTTTTTCAGCAGGTGAGATACTGGGAGATTGGTCAAGGTTGAGGAATGCTGCAAATTACTGAGATGTTATGAATGAAAACCTGGTCCCGATCATTCAAGACCTCAGACTAGGCTGATACCCCAGTTATTCATGAATTAAATTTGCAGAATTAAAAAAAAAATAAATAAAAAAAAACAATTTTCAGATTAAAGCTGCAACATAAAATGTGACAACAGTGGAAAAGATGAATGCACTGCATGTCAAAAATGTCTCTGGCAATGAAAGCAGAGATGAAAGTATACTTTGTTCTATGACACAGAAAATCTTATCTAATGTCATCAAATGTAAATAACTAACATAACCTTGATCTAGTATGAGTAACTAGCATGCCACCTTGATACATGCAGTCATTGCTGTGTCATCTATCCCCATTCACCTCCTTACCACCTCACCCTCTTCCAACCTCAATTTTTTTTTCTTCTTCAAATCATACATATTTCATGGGCATTGCTTTCTCCTGCCACTGAGCTGCGGACTCAAGGAGGGTCTGAGGGAAGTTAGCCGTGGAGAGCCTCTCAGGTGAAATCCTCTCAATAGAAACAGTCCCTTCTCCTCCCATAGCTGAGAGAAAAGAAGCTGCAGATAAACTGTTGAATCATTCACTGTGGCAGGGTTATCTCTGTGTGCCCCAGTGACTGTATGAGTGTGTATTTGCAAGGACATTGCATTTGTGCTTGCTGTTGTGTCTCTAGCAGGATTGTGTGTGTGTGTGTGTGTCTGTCTTCAAGATGTGACATGCTACTCTTTGTAGAGACAAAGAGGGAGAGAAATGTGTGAGTGTACATTAATGTGATACCTCTCCTTTTCACTTTAAACTATTATTTCTGTTCTTTAGTATGACATTATATCCCCTGGTGTGATACACATTAAAAAAAAACTATATCTATCTATATATATATATAGATAGATGTATATATATGGTATATTGATATAACAGTTTTTAAAGTATAACAGCAAAGTTTGGCTCACATTTATTGCAAAAGTTACATCTTTAAGAAATAACACTATTAACACTACCAAATGTGTAACAATGGATCTCTCTCAATCTATTTCTACATTATTAAATGTGTTTTATCCTTCCTGTTTTACTGATTAAACCACCTATGTATCCCTTCTGTTTGTTCTAACACTAATGCCTGCACATGCGGCTGTGTGTTTTGGAGTGTGTTAAATCATGACCTTGCGTGCTGAGCCTAGTAGTTTTAAATGTGAGTTTAAGTCGAGAGATGATTGAAAAGTTTGGCCCATGCATGACAGTTGTCATCACAGCCATCACACATTGAGATTAATGAAGAGAATAATCAGGTGGTGTCTTAGAGATTCACCTGCCTGAACAGCAGCCAGTTATTTAGCCTACTGCTATTACTGTAATTGGCTTATCACTGTTTGTGCATGCAATTTGTCCATGTTCCATTGTCCAATTGAATATGTTGTGGTTTTGCAAAGCAATTGCTTTTGATAACTAATAACTGAATATTTAAGTTTAATACTATAAATGTTCCTGTTCATAAATTTGGCAAATAAAGGCTCTGTAATGTTCTTTAAAACTTGCCATTAGACACTGGAACGGATACAGTGGCTTCATGGAAGATTCAAACCCTATGTGTTGTTGATTTGACTATAAATGTTTTTGTTTTGTTTTGGGTGTTTTTGCTGACCACACATATATTCAATAAGATACAATGACAAAGTGAAAGCACGTTTGTGGAAATGTATTCATTAAAGTTTAAAAACTGAAATCTCTCATTCCAAAAGTATTCAGATCTTTTTCTGTGGCTCAGGTTGGGTGCAACCTGTTAAATCTTGTCTAATTACCCTCAAGATGCATCAACAACTTGATTGGAGTCCACCTGTGACACACACCTGTGTATATCAGGATCCACAATTCACATTGCATTGTAGGACCAAAAGTCCAAGAAGACCTTCATGATAAAATTGTGGTAAGGCACAGATAAGAGCAAAGTTATGAAAGCATATCTAACCCTGGCTGAGACTGGTTTCATTCAAGGGAATGATACAAATACAGAAAAGTCCTTGAAGAGAACCTGCTCCATAGTGCCTGCTCTCGGGCCCTATGGAGCAGCTTTTTCATCTTTCAGCACAACACTGACCTGAAGCATACAGCCAAGACAACACTGGGATGGCTTTGGAAAAAAAGTCTGACTTTCCTTCAGTGACCCAGCCAAAGTCCAGATTTAAACCCCACACAAAAGCTTTGAAGAAACCTGAAGATGAAAGTTCACAGATGCTATCCAGTCTGACAGAGCTTGAGAGAATCAGCTCAAAGCCATGTGTGCAAAGCTTGTAGACTTAACCAAGAAGCCTAAAAGCCGTCTTTGCAGCCAAAGAGGTTTCTACAAAATACTGAATTATGGGTCAGAATTCTTTACTAAATCTTAGATTTTTTTAAATTAACTTTGCAATAAATTATAAAAACATAGTTCAACTTTGTCGTTATGGGTTCCTGATCAATCAAGGCAACAAAATCACATTTTATCAATTTAAAATGAAATCTACAACACAGTTAAGAGTGCAAAAAGTGAAAGGGTCCAATTACTTTCTCTAGCAACTGCACAAAACACACAGCCATGCACACAAAGTTTCATAATAATCCTAATTAGTTATTTCTGTAGTGTCAAAGTAAACTTAATTAGAAGTTGAGGGAGATGATCAAACATTATGATTTGCTTCATTATAACTGTGATGTATTGACAAGATGAAGTTTGGATGATTTTACACATTCTGTTAATAAAACTAAAACTTTAAAACAATGAGGAATATTTTTTGCTCTTTTTTAAATGATGTAATGTCTAAACAATCGGATGCAGTTTATTGCAATTCACATGTGGCTGATGTTATTTTATGAATATTTGACATATGATGATACTAGAAAATATTCTCATTAGCATGACAGTGAAAAAACAGACTACAGTTACGAGGTTTCATACATGTAGTTACAGAACAAGCTTGAAATACGAGTTTAATCTCCTCCCGCTCAATACAGCGTGCAATCATCTTTCTTAGGTTTGTCCTTGGTTGTTCCTCTAGTACTAATCACTGCTTAATGTACAACTCTCTTAAATGGCCTCCACTCAATATAAGAAGATACATTAATTGGCTTTAATGAATATTTAAATGTGTACATTTCTATCATCGTTACTATCTCCATCACTTTCTGGTACCATCTTCATCAGTGTGTCACTTGAGGCATTAAACACAATACTTCTCCAGCCCTCAGGTTATTTCTGACTGAAATAACTGGATGTCATGAAACCATAACATTATTCCACATGTTGAATGATTTTGTTTTATTTCTGTAAATAGTATATTTTATGTATAGGCAATGTATTAGTTTTGTTGGGCATGCATGTGTCCACAACCTCTCTGCGGTCATCTGTTGTTGGGTTTTTGATGATTGAGTGTTTATTGTCTTATATGTTGTATATTTGTTGAATTGTTGATTTTTTTTTGCTTTTTTGTTGTATTTTCAAGCATATTTGTTTCGTACATTAGGACTCCCTGGAGTTTCATCGCAAAGAGTTTTATTCAAAAAATAAACTTTCACTTTCATAACAAATTTCCAGGTAGTTTTATTTGTTGTATACCAAGGCACAATTCACAGTAAGCAAAGCATTCAAAGGAGGGTTGCACTTGGTTGACAATGGAGCAGAAAATTACACGTGTGTGTGTGTGTGTGTGTGTGTGTGTGTGTGTGTGTTGCTTATGGAGGGAAATATCGTTAATTTGGGGGAAAAAAAAAAAAAAAAAACAATGCAGCTCAAAAGAGACATTTCGAGACAAAGATGATTGACTATTTCAAGCAGCTGCCAAGTGTTTGAAAAGCAGAATCAATGCATCAAGTCTTGACAACCCAAAACATAAGCTAAAGGAAGTAAATTTAACCATTTAGCATACGTTGCTTTCCATTATTTTAAGTTGTTTTATGTTTCCCAAAGCTGAAAATCTTCACAGCATCATACAACAGGTGATCTCTTTAGATTAAGTTTGTGGGCCATGTTAATGTTGACATCACTGGTATGAAAGTCTTCATACAGGTGTTGTGGATTACAAAATTTGGGAGGCACTGCTCTACATAAAAACACACACAAACACAAAAAAGGTTAATTTCTCCACTCAAGGCACCAGCTGCCACAGTTCGGTTTGATGAACATTGGAAAGCACTTCTGTTGTCATTAATATCACCATTTCTCAAACAGTGGGTGGTGTGCATGAATGTGCAATGCTGCTTGTGTGTGTGTGTGTGTGTGTGTGTGTGTGTGTGTGTGTGTGTGTGTGAGAGAGAGAGATCGTGTATGCGTGCACGTCAATGTGTGGTTGATGAGAACCCCCCAGAGTTCTAACACTCAAACTGTTGACCATATCTGAGCTGTCTGTTTCTGCTCATGTTAAATTAATGAGCGAACAGCGTTCACCTCAGGAGGCGGTCACAGCGTATTACAAAGCCAAATGAGACTTTGTAATAGGCTGACTGAAGCAAAAGATTTGATCAAAATCAATAAGTGCGGCAAAGAGCCAAACACAGTCTGTTTGCTGGGTTAACAGAACGTGGCTACACAATCAATGATATATGACTACATCTGAATCAGATCATCAAAGCACGCACACGTGCACACAAACACACACAAACAAACACACACACACACACACCATTCTAAAATATCCATGCTCACTGTGGGTGAGACCCCATTAATGAGACCATTGACATCCAGCATGGATGCGTTGTTCCATCATGCATCACAGTTTTTATTCACATACATCATCCACATGGATACAGTGTGAATGTCATTAACGTCACAGTTGAACGTGACTCCGCCACTGCCACACCACTGTGAAAAACACTCAAGGTCAGACCCTTCTGCTCTTTTCCAGAAGTGTGGAAAATGCAGATTTACTCTGCATGACTAATGCATCCCACTATTCAATATATGACCCTGCACGCTGGTCGATCAGAGGTAGAGATTTGTCTCAATTTACCACTGCTTTGCTTTTTCTGTTACTGCCATGATTGCTTATCCCAGAAGTTGGTATAGATGGACAGATTTTACTTAATTGGATAAAATGCAAACGTGGCTTAAAATGTGATGAAATCTCAAAAAGGCATAGTCACTGAAAATGCGTCAAAGGTTCATGGTACACAGCTTTCACAAGTGCATCTCTTCTTGATTGCATCGTTTTTCTTAAATACTCCAAACGTTAAACATCATTCTTTTCCTCTTGCTTTTGTGCATCATATTTCTCTGGAGGGCCAACCTAACTTTAGCCTCTCATTATATGCCAGCACATTGTTTCTGCCTTGCCTCTCCTTTGCTGCTGGTTGCACGTCAGCAATTCATGATTGGGTCCCTGAGGAAGGGGTATCTCTGTGTAGGTAAACATTCAGAGAAGAGCTATGGTAAAACGAAGGCACAAACGAGGAAGATGCACTTATTCTGACATGCACAAAACACACCTTGACATTCAGATCATATGGAGTGATATTAAACATCAACATTAACCAGTGTGGATAATGAAATTGCGAGACACTTGGACATCTCCCTCACTTTGGCTCTTCTCTCTTGTCGTTTGTCACGTCACGACATGTCTCCAGGGGGCTGTTTCACTGACAGTCAAGAACATGAATGCTACAATGCACTAAAGTCACTCATTTTTATCCCAAGCTGTCACTTAGCACCTCCCTGAGCTGTGCCTTTGAGCCTACCTGTCGGTTTGGCTGTCTGCTTGGATGTCTGTCTCTCTGTGTCGCTGTCAGAAGGTCTGTTCGAAACCAGCCATCACTGCCTTCATCTCACTCCGCGTCATGCCTTCTACAGCTGCTGGGGTTTGCGAACATGTAAAAACGTGTGAGGTATCGCTGAGATGTGCGCACACCTCACACACACACAGCACACGTGCATTAATCAAGTCCCTTTGTTAGAGAGGTTTTACTTTCTCAGGGTGTCTCATTATACAGTGAACAGGGAAACATGAGCTTCTCTTCAACTCTCAGCTACATCTTCTGTCAACAACTTCACTGCATTATGATGATGAAGACTGCGAAGACCAATCAACACGTTTTGTACATACTTTCCACTGCTATTAACAGCCCTATCTATATCCAAGAGCAGACGCCAGTGTCGCCAAGTAAAATTAAAGAGGCACTCCACTGATTTTACACAGGAAGATCAGTTGACTCATCAGGAGAAGTACTACTCAGCCTTTGATGACAGTTGTACAATGTGAGATCTGAAGCTTTTGAAGTGTAGGATTCAGTGTTTCTTGATCTTGACCGATACAAAATGCAGCGCCATTCTCAGCCTCTGCTGCTTCCTTTTCAACCATTAGCTTATTAATCTGTGTCTCACAAGCCAAACGAGGGAGAGAAATTCAACATCGAACACAGTCATCGGGGGATTCATGGTCATGGACATGAACCAGGGACAAGCTGCAGGGACACTTGTTCAATGCTGTTTAATTATCATTCACAACAATCATTTCTAAACGACTGATCCTGACATGTCAGCGTGAAAGAAAACAGATCCTGATGCTCTGTCCTCATCAGCCTGATCATCTTTGCACCTCATGGATCAGGGACCTAAACTGACCAAGTTGCCATCTGCAAAGACACAAATGTTCTGCGTCGTCTGCTATTGATCAAGCTTTACAAGCTACATTGTTACAAGGAAAATGTACTGGTTTTGATAAAACTGTGCCAATTGAACCTTATGGAATAAAGTCTCACACAGCTTTAGACATTTATCTTGAAACACTAAAGGACTCGTGGATTTCTTCCATGTCCACTTTGCCGAGTTTACAAAGCCACAAACATAGCATCTTTTCCTTCGAAACAAGACTCTGCTATTCTTCTGTCTGCACACATCCCACCCCACACTCTCCAAAAACACACTCATAAAGTCGTGCCAAAGGAGGCAAGACACCTTGTACCCTTCCTCCACCTCCTCTCCTTTACCTCCCCACTTTTCCTCTGTATGAGCTACCTCTGGCCCTGTGTGGTGTAATATTTCAGTGTCTGACATGAGGTGTAACACCTCAGTTAATAGCTGCTCGCTGCTCCTGTGAGCTATGCTTTGGGGAAAGGCGAAATTACAGACTACTGAGACTGACAGCCGAGGCACCACAGATCTTCTGCCCTCTGTGCCTGTTTTTGGCTATGAAACCCTTCTCTCAGGCATATCCGCGCTAACACCAAATGAGCAAGGTAAACACAAGTACATGTGTACTGTTAACACTTTCACTCTCTGCTGGTATGCAATTATGGATATCCATTCATGCAGTAAAATGGCCTTAGCCATGCATAAAAGAAAGCAGGAGTATCCTTCAAAAAAAAAAAATAAATAAATAAAAACCTTTGGTACTTGACTACAGTTGCCAAGAGAAGCACAAGAGTTTAAGAAGTTTATTTTTCAAAGAACTAAAAAAAGAAAAAAGAGGAGGCATTGCAGAAGGTCCATGTTGCAAAAAGATAAGAAATTGAAGGATATTACCCAAAACGAGGGAAGCCAGAGTGCTATCACACAACGCTTACACTCAGCCTCAAAAGATGGATAATAACATTTTGTACATGGCAGGTCAGCCTGGCTTTGCTATTTTTTCCCTTGGATATCAAACAGCGAGAAGAGATTGAAGAGGCGTAAAGACAAATGTTATTGAACAGTATGAGAGGGGGGAAAAAAACCAAAGGCAACACGAGGACAGAAAGCTGTGAGGAACGAAGGGAGGGCATTATGTGGGATGTTATGAGTACAAGGCATGCAGAGAGAGGGATGGGAGACCGGGAGAGGGAGAACAACAGGAAGACACAGAGAGAAACATAAGAGGATGTCCATCAAAGTGCTGTCTTTCTGCTGTGCACAGCAGTCCGGACACACTGTAAGTAAAGCAGACCAAGTCAGGGAAGAGCAGGCTACCTATTTAAAAAAAAAAAAAAAAAAAAAAAAAAAAAAGAGGGGGAAGAGAAGTGGGAAAAAAAAAAATCCATGCTGGCTCCCTCTCTGGGCCCGCCGAGAGGCAATGATCAGACTCTGAGTTTTACATCAGCAGTTGATGGGCATCAGGGTCCCTCAACCGTCATCTGCCTTCTCCTCTGCTACAGCACTTTTTATCTTTCTCCACCTTTCCTCTGTTTTCCCTGTTCTCCTCCCCTCAGGCTGCTCATGTAATTGGCTGCCCAACGTGCTGGATCTTGTACTGCACATGTGCGCGAGTGTGAGTCTGCATGTGTACGTTTCTGCGACATTGTGCAGCTACATGTGAATGTCTGCCCATTTTATTGTGTAACTTTTCTGTTGGTGGTAGAGAGGAAACCACACAGTTTCCATCTTCTACATCATTTCAGCTTTAAGGATGAAATCCTTGTAATAAAAATAGAGACAAACACAACAGGAAAACACTTTGTTTTTGGGGATTTTTGTGTGTGTTGCCCTTTAGATATGTGGAAGTGCAGTAGTTTTAACTATGTTCCGAGTTGTTTACAACTAAAAAAAATAAACACCCAACATAGTCGCGAAAGTAAACTATAACATTGCCTATTACAAGGTAATCCTACGTTACACGTTGAAAAATTAACTTTTATGTAGTGTATTTAAAGTCAAAGCTAAAAAAAGCAGTGGTAGCAGCAGTACATTAACACACAATGGTTTATGACACACTAATTGTGTAATTTAGTGTATTATAGATATTTAATGATCACAACTGTGTTTAACTATATAATCTTTCATAATGTCTATATACCAACCTCAACTTGTGGGTAACGTCACATGAGGAATTATGATTGTCAAAAATATAAAAATAGTCCTATGAGGAAAAAAAGTAGTGAGAAATCATATATATTGCCATTTATATTCATTAGCAGCAAATAAGGAAGCAAAGTTAAGTGGGAAATATAATACCAGAAATTTTGAACTCAAAATAAATAAAAGATACTCAATAATTCACAATTTAGCATAACAAAATATTGACTTAAATCAGTGGCTTGCAGGTTCCAGGCACATTATCATTAATACATTGCTTGCCTTCTACAAGCAGGCAAAACTAAGTATCATGTTGTATCATATGTTTTTGTACAAGCGAGGGTATATTTGTGCCTTTGGCAGAAAAGTTTTATGCAGGAACAGAAAATAATTTAAGCTATAAAATATGACTTCAGTGTCTTACAAGTACCTACATGATTTAAGTCTCTTTTTTTCTATGAGCCGTGGAAGCTGAAATAATCACAATGCGATGATACATCCCCACAAATGTTCCCACTCACCACTGCATAGCACACTGATATCAGAGTAAAGTCACTGCTCTTTCATTTGTGCAGGTCAGCTGCACTGGGGTCAGCCCTGCCATGCATCACAAGCTGAACAGCAGGTCATTGGTCAGTTTCATTTTCAGTCAGATGCAATTTTCTATCCAACCCAGTCAATATTTGTTTATTTGTGGCTCTGTATGTAGGTATTGTATCTTCATTAGCAGAGTGGTATTACAGACATGGTTATTCATGTTGTTATTTTTTCATTACTGAAATATATGCTGAAGATTTGTTTGTTTTGCAAGAATCTCATTAGCTCGATAACTTTTTTTTTTTGTCTTCTGTAATTTATTATCTGTCACATCTGCACACTAAAGTATTTTTTATTTGTTGGTGAGATTAATACTGTAGCATCTTGTGGCCATTCTTAATCTTAATACAGCTGATACAAACTTTTGTCAAATCCCTGCGGGCACCAATTAAGTAATGCACTTTATGAGATTCTTCATGATGGAAAATGACAGTGGCCCTGATGAACATTTACACCGCGTCTTGACTGTGAAATACCAAATTAGCTACATTTGCTCATTAAAATTCATTATCACAATTTGGACGTGACAGAAAAGTAACATAAAAATCCAAATTCATCCTCCAGAGTTTTAACTGGACTATTAATGCTTGTTACCAAATAAACCTGAGAAATGGAAGGAGACAAGACGCAAACTAATACGAGGAGCTAATTACATGGCACCTCATCTATTCCCCTCGTAACTGTGTCTCGGTTTTGCTGAAACTTTCTCAAGCATTAAGACATTAATATCAACTCTGTGTCCTCTCTGCCTAAGTGCTCCTTTTTCTGCCACTTTAGCTAAGATTAAAAGCAGAAGTGAGCAAAGCCTCCCTGCTCTCCTCACCCCTATCAACGCTCCATCTCAGTTTGTGCCATTGCCCCTTTAACTCCCCACGTCTGAATGTTCCCTAACTTTCATTTAATGCCCACCGCTCCGTAACGACTGTCCTTAGCCGGGGCCCATGAGAAAAGGGAGTGTCTGTGTTTATGCTCCCTCATGCATACACATAAACAACACTGTGACTATTGAGACTCCAAAGAGAGTAACAAGTCCGATTGAGAGTAATGTCACATACTCCCCTCCTGTGTCTGAGAACAACAAATCACCTTCTCCCCATCTATAATACATATCCCAATCCACCCCTGGAGGTTTTATCAGCTAAATACCCTTCAGCTGGAGATCTAGGCATAAGCCCATGTGTAAATTTACTGTGCAGCTCTGAGGACACGTTGCACAGGGAGAGAGCCGATAAAAGCTACCATTAAAACAGCATTTGGGGCCTTTTCTTTGTAATGAAGATGAAGGGACTGCACTCCTGACAGTGTCGGTAGATAAACAATCATGTGCTCCATCTGAGCTTGGAGCAGTAGGAAAGTTGGTAAAGAGGAGGGCAATACATCTACCCCACACAACACCACACCCATGCTTTTCAGCACATATTACGCTTCTATGCATATATCTCTGCACACCACAGATACATTGCATGACATTCAAAAGCAGGAATGTACACATCTACCAAATAAGCATGTGTGTTCAGGAAGTGTGCAGTAGACTTGTATATGTGTGCCTTCACAAATCCAATCCTGGGGCTGCAGCTTCAGGTGGAAGCTGCCTTGCAGTGGAGAAGATGTATATTTCATTAATTCGCAGTAGTGACCTCCTGGGCTGCTCGCTGGTGTTCATCAGGCCTGCTGCTGAATCCTAATATCACTCTCCACAGCAGTCTCCACTGTCAGTGTGAGTGGTGGGGGAGAGGGAGGCTGTGTGGGGATATAGAGGTTGCAGGGTCATTTTAGGAATGCCTCTGCTTGTGTCTATCGATGAGTCCCTCTGTGTGCCTGTGCTTGTGTGTATCTGAATGTGTGTTCAGGCATTTTTTTTTTTACTTTGTGCATTGGGAGTTCAAGCAAAGTGGCTCCAGTACCTTGACATTCCCATGGTGAAAGCAGCTTCAGCTAATAGACAATGGGATGACCCAGCAGAAGTGATGGGTTATTATGAGTTGAGGTGAAAAGGTGAGGTCAGGATCAGGGCGCAGACGAACCAAAGAGGAAATCATGGCTTACTTTGAGAAAGTATTGAAGCAGCTCCAGGTGACAAACACAGCTGTGTATGTGGGGGTCATTCAAAGTATGGAATAAAAATAGATTACAGTTTTGAATAAAGCCATTTCTTCTTAGCAGCCACCCACAAAGCAGTGAAGAAGTTTTCTGCCCCAGCAGTGGAGAAGAAAAAAATAAAATAAAAAATAAAATAAAAAATTGAGAAAAGGCAATGATTTCACTCCAGCACATTGCATTCTGAGCTACAGCTTCAAATCCTGGTTCCAGTTGTTTTCTGGGTGCCTTTCATGTGTTTAGATGTTTAAAAGCACTTTTGATAACACTACCAAAAATTTCCCTGCGTGCATGTACCTCATAGTAGATAACATTTCTGCCTGTTGTGTGTTCTCTTGCCAATTATTCAGCATGCAATATAAGCCAGTTACAACTACAGTGATGTTGCACAAGACTGTGTGGAATAAAAGTAACATGTTTACATGCAATGTCAACTCACATTAACTATATACTCAAGGTGCTTTCTTCATTCGATACCAGAGCTGGGATGAACTCATCTGTCTTACTGTGAGCACAACATATTCCTTCCACAGCTCATAAATGGAAAATAGCAAGCCTTCTAAAAGCATGGCTTTGAAATTAGTTTTTCTCCATGACATGAAATTTTCATGAAACAACAATAAAAAGATCTTTCGATACAATTTTATAAAGGGATTAATACTGAATATTTGACTGATGTTGACTAAATAGCTTAACAGGTTTTAATTCAAATGTTGCTTAATCCTGATTGGTGCAAATATGTGATACCACTTTTTTTTTTTTTTTTGTTAAAATGTTGAAAATACTTTGGTCAGATTCTCAGGAAATAATGTTTGGATAATGATGTACAAAAATCACACATAATTTATGGTGTTGACATGTAAGACTGTACAATTTAATCTGGATCTCACGGACACAGGATTGTGTGGCCTCCTAATTTCACCATTTTGTCCTATTCGATATTTGAGTTAAATTACGTCATAATTAGCAAATGTGTGTGGGTAATGGCCAAAACATTTTCTGTGAGGTCACCTTGGTGTTTGACCACAAGAATCAAATAAATTCTTTCCTGAGTCAAAGTGAATGTGCCAAATTTGAAAAATCTCTGTCAAGGCGTTACCAAGATATTGTGTTCACAAGAACAGGACAGACTGGAAGACACTCTGAAGACATAATGCCTCCAACTCTAATGATAACTTGCAAAGTTGTTCTACCATGACAGCTACAGTATTAATGTTTTGTCTTTATATAAACTTTTCAGTTGTTCATAATGAGAAAATTGCTGACACTAACGGTAAAGTTTTCACTTGCAGTGTAGGAGAAAATAAAAAATATACTACAGATAAATGAGAAGAAGTATCGCCATAGCCAAGATGGGACTTAACCTTGAATCTCTCTACAAACTTTGCCCCATTTAAGTTTGGAAAATGGCTTTGGAAGGTATTTTATGACCAGTGGGCAGGTGCTATCACTGGGATGGATGGGCTAAAGGAGAGATGTGGCGATAGAGAGATAGACGAACAAATGTGAGCTGGTCTCAGCTATAGGGAGAGATGAAATCAGTGTGGAGCACGACAAGGGTAGGATGTGATGTTAAAAAGTGGGAGGGGGGGAGGTCAGAGGGTTGAGGAGACCAGCGCCAGGGGAGGAGGGGTGGGGGTGAGCAGGCAGCGTGCCCTGCTGACCACTGATAAAAATGGGTACCTGTGGGTGGTGGCACAAAGCCGTTGTTTACCTCAGGAAACGATCTCTCCAACAGACAAAGATAAAATACATTAGAGGAAATGGGAATTTGGAGGAGAGGCTAGAAAAAAAGAGCTAAAGTGAATGTATTAAATGTTAATTAATGAATTCCTGTGTTGACTGAAATATTTTTTGCTTATGAGATGGGCTAAATTGTGAAAATACACCATGATTAAACAAAACTCCGCCTCAGGCGGCATTTTCTGAGATTAAAGACTTAAAAACACCACCAACTCTTTGAGGAATCTTGTAAAAATAATGTCTTATTCACTATTATTCACCGTGTGATACCATTTGGACTACAACAGGATCAATAGTAACTCTCCCATTGCTCAATTACTTTGAAAATCTTATGCACTGAGATGCTACATTCAATTGGTTTGAGCCAAATAAAAGTTAAGTCTTCAGTTCAGTAAATCTGAGTAGAGGAGCCCAGACTGTTGGGTCAATTCAATTATCGTCAGTCTGGCATAGTTATTGACCAGCATTATTAATGGGCTACAGATGTCAGGAATCCACCAAATGAATGGGACTTTCCAATGCCAGATAAGCTTGATGCAGAAGATTTAAAAGTTTAGCGAGATTTACTTAGTGCTCAATATCCAGCTTCTAGCTGCCACTGAAAACTGGTCTAAAAACTTGGGCTACACCCCAGTAATACATTTCTTTTTTATACTGCATTTTAAATTAGAGTTACTTGGACATTAATCTACCCATGTAAACAGAAACCATATTGTCTATCTTGCAGTGGTTGCGGAAAATAACAGTAAGGCTTGTTATTTGTCATATATGTTACATTTGTTACTGGTAGTAAAGGCTGACTCAGTTTGTTTTAAACTGAAAAAGTTGTAGCAGCGTGACCACTCTGGTAAAGGTACGTCATGACTGACCCAATCAGGGTCATCTTTTGCAAAAGTCATCCAGACTAAAGGCCAGCCCTGGAGTTTTGAAAACTTAAACTGAGTAGTATGGATGCCAGTCAGAAATGTAGCAAAAGTGATGTGTTGCATTCGGACAGATGAAGCTTAGGAAATGTTGCTGATGCCCTAAACTAACATGGTAAACATGATACATTTTTAACATTATATCTGTTTTACCAGGGTGTTAGCATTGCCACTCTTAGCATGTGAGCATGCTGACATGTGCATTTAAGAAAACTGTGCCAAAGTACAAATTCACAGGGTTGCTAGCCTGGCTGTAGACTCTCGCTGACTGTCAAACTCCTACTATATAATGTTTGAGTGCTAGTATGTTATGATCGCTTCTAATTTAGCCACGAATATTTAATCCAGTGTTACAATTTCTCACCTTGCAGCAGTGATTTACAAGAGCCCTCCAGGACCCTGTGACATCAATGTCACATCCATTACATGGTTATTTTTTTAAGTGCATCATATGGGTAAAAATACTGATCGGGATTCAGACATCTTGACTTAAGTTTCTCTCACTATCCCTCTCTTGCCAGAATGTCAGGTCCTCAGTATTCACACCTGCATTAACCTTTCTACTTTCAAAAACACATCCACTTTCATCTGTCCAGAGGCTTGAAAAGCAGAGAGAAAACACAGAGAGAATAACAGTGCGGAGGACACTGAGGTGGTTGGGTGAGTGAGCAGAGGGAGAGCCACTTTAACTGTTTGGGATTAGAAATAAAATATATTAGCCTCAAAAAATGAAGCACATTATTGAATGGGCTCATGCATTCACAAATGAGAGCTCCACAAGCACACACAAGCAGCATGAAATATGTATCAGCCAGAGATATGGTTTTCACTCAGAATAATAATCAATGCCGTGGACAGAACAGAGCAGTAAAGACAAAATCAAATTCCACAGCCACCCGCAGACACACAGTAAGCCTGGTCGCCTCGCAGCCGCCACCAGCCACATCCCAGGGGGAGGGAAACTAAATTATGTTTCAGGGGACCAAGTTCCAGGGAACTTAATTCCAGGCTACCCCCCCACCCCACCCCACTCAAGCCTGGAACTTGGTCCCCTAAGTTCTAGGCTTGACAAAGTTTTCATTGTAGCACCAACTATGCCTGTGAGTCTCCAGTGGTTTCGTGCTAGTTTAGCTGTCAGAGTCTTTGTGTTTCTGCATAGAGCACACCACGACAAATGTTTTGGGGATGATTTGCTGGGAAATGTCAAAAGGTTTTATTCTGTTTGTCTCTATCTCTTGGTGGGCACGCAGAGTACTTTACATATCAATGTGCGTGTGTGTGTTTACAAGACTAGTAAATATTGCCACCTTGTGATAGAATACTTAACAGTGACATTCGTCCTATTTCCCAGGTATTTGCATATTCCTTGAAACGGCAGCTTTCTGCGCATTGTCTCTCACCACTGGTGGGGTCAAGCGAAGTTGAAAAACATCATCATCCACTGTTGGAACTTAATCAACATCCTAATTCAGTGTGAAAATAGCTTTCCTTCTCTTTTCAAGCAACAACTGTGATAGCTGGAAGTTGAACGTACAAATGTTTAAATACTGAATATTGAGCAGGGGAAAAAAAAAAACTGTTTATTCTGGAGTAGTATATTGTTGAAATTAGGAACACTGCCAATTTTGACCCATGCTTTGCCGTCTATGATGAGCTATCTATGATAAGTGACTGTTTAGTGAAGATACAGTGAAATTGTGAGACTGGAAAAGCCTATGAATAAATTTAAGCAGTTTGTGGGGAAAAAAAAAAAAGCTCCATTATGTCGAAACATCTAGACGATGGATTGTCACAAATTTTGATACAGTCAAACGCAAAATACAAAGAAGTGAAGCAACACTGTTCCTTGGGATTCAACTGTCTCTGACATTTCAGTGGCTTCAGCAGTTGCCGAAAAAGGTAACAGCATTGTGGGAATTGTGTCTTCTTCTCATCCTGACAATAGAGGTAGCAGAATAATCAATGCTGAAGCATGTTTGTGCTACAAGTTATTTGCATCTGATCTTTTAGCTCCTTCTTTCTGTTGACAGAAGTGACACATGGCTACATCAGTTATTTTCAGTTCTTGGCATTTCAGCTTTCAGGAGACTGACAGCTCTCTGTGGACAGAGATTTGAGGCATCTTTATATATAAATGATGCTTAAAGTCTTTGATAATATTCTTCGTATTTAGTGACATGATAAATGGTTCACGCTGCATGTTCACTGTCACTTCACTTTCCACCTTCAAAAAAGACACGACGCGTGCTTGGCTTTGCCAACAGTGGCGCTGGCTAATGCACTGCACTATTGCTCTTATCGTCTTGACTGTCAAATCACACAGGAGCTCTGAGGTTAATGTACAGAAAGCTTCGCCTTGTCCTCCCCTCCCTCATAACAGCACTGAAATTAGTTCCTGATTTCAGTTTGAAGAAAGTGACACAAAAGTCATGTTTAATATTTTATTGGAAATGAAATAACTTTTGCTAAAAACCCAGACTCACCACCAGTTTGACTCTTTGTTTTCAGGTACCACTTCATATTTTCAAGTATCCCTTTGAGAATTTTGACCTGACAGAGTCATGACAGATTATGCATGGAGCAGATAGGAAGGTAAATGGAGGCTAAATTAAATGAGTCCCAAACCTCTGCTTCCCTTTCAGAGGCATTTCAATTAAATTAAGTTGTTTTACAGGTCAGTAATTAATTGAGTGGGTGATGCCCCAGACCTTTGTCTTCCAAATCACAGCTACTTTTTTTAGCAGCTACTGCTGCTCTCTCGGGTCACAGTGCAGAGAGCTCAACACGTGGCCACAAATAACCTTCCCAAGCACCTTCATCTTATAATATCCTACTTATGAGGGAGACACTTGTCTGTCATTTACAGGTGAATCCATTTTTTTTTATTGTTATTCCCTGTAAAATGTGAGTGTTGGTAGCATAACTCATTTCATTGCCTTCATTTGCTCGTGTTAAATCATTCTGACAATTTATTTTCTTACACATTATGGCTCCAATACTGTAATCATCTGTAATCTTGTCTCAGACTAAAATCCCACAACAAGCTAGTGTAGTGCTGTAGCTGTGAAACTGCATTAAGATGATGTGAGGCAGTATCTCCTGTAATATATAGTGACTTATGGTTAAGGTTTTATCAGTGTGTTTTGCATTATACTCGATCCAACATTCGGACCAGAGATGGGCCACTTTTTAGAGTGATCATATCTGGGTAGGGCTCCATCCAGTTGCTGGTGGTGTCAGGTTAGGTGTCAATACGTGAGTGGATCTGAGTGAACTTAAGCACTGAGCTATGATCACCTGGTGGGTCACAATTGGTAGAAAATGTTCAGATAGAGTGTGAACAAATAAGGGTAGGGAAAATCTGTTCTCTCTATTTTTAACCATGGTTATGGTAAGCACAACATCCTCTTGTAAGTGCTGACACTTTTTCTCTTGTGGGGTCTTTCGAACTCAACCTTATTTTGGAGTTTAATCATAAGGTTTTCCACTGGTTCATTTGGATTTGGTCCAAATGTTTTGACCTGTGAAGACTTCTCGTTACCAGCCGCAACAGCAGGGCTGGTATTGTGCTCATCAACTTGTGTGCCTGTGGGTGCAAGTGTGTGTATGTCATGGAAAAATGTACCCCTGGAGAATCCTACTGTAGCTGAAAGAACCACAGAGGCGCTTTGGAGCATTTGGCAGGTCTTTATATGTCAAGATACATCATGAAATATTAGTTTCAGTGTGTAGTGGAGATCAAAATGCAGCCACTATAGCCACAAGTGACTAGTGACTAGTGACCCGGGATGATGGCCAACAGCAACACATAGTGAACCAGTTCAGGAGCAGAGAGGCATCAGTGAGTGATTCAGTTATACCAGGTCTGTCTGTTCTGCCATCACAAGCTACTGGTCATTTCAGACCAAGTAATCACTGAATATTCTTTTTAGTACTCGGATTAAAGATGTTTTAAAGTCCATTTCTTATTGTCACTACTGGTGCATACAGTGTGTTAATTACACAACATACTGTACACTCTATTCCTGTAATTTTGAAAGCCTTGTCATATAAACTTGCCGCCCTGAGACTGTATTATTCTATCACATGGTGTTAATTCAGGCTTTTCATCCCATATGGGATTTATGTTGGATTGACTTGGTACATTTAGCACTGTGATTTCAACTGTCTGAAAAATAGAGTGGAAGTAATGTATCTCCTGAAAAAGTGTGTGTGTGTGTGTGTGTGTGTGTGTGTGTGTGTGTGTGTGTGTGTGTGTGTGTGTGTGTGTGTGTGTGTGTGTGTATATTGTACACACGATGCAATGCTTCTCCCTGTGCCGCAATCAATCCCTTTAATTACTCTGTCATCGCTGCAACCAAAGCCTTCATCAGAGGCCAAAACATTGCAATCCTGGCAGAGCGAAAGGAAGAAAGGAAAAGAGAGACGAGACTAGAGGAGAGAAAGAGTTACTCCTGACAGTGTCAAGTGTTGGATACATGTAATGTTGAATGTGCAGGGCTGACAGATTTTATATAATTTGGGGGTTTTCAAAGTGCATCTCTGCACATCTATAAATCTGTCATTTATGGAAATCACTTGAATGTATTAGTATGCATTAGCTATTAATAATTGAACATCATCTCATAATTGCTTTGCACTGATTTTCCAGAGGGCAGAAGAGTTACTTTATGGATTAAATAAAAGAGTTCTGGCGTTTGAGAGAAGTATACTAGTGTAAATGGCCCATCAGACATGTGGTATACACTTATGGGCTTTCACAAGGGTCCCAGATCAGTAAAAGGCAGAAGAGCACACTGCTATAGAAATCAAATAATCACAATGGTGGATTCAAAACTTTACTGATCTTAAGTAACAAAATATCTGTGACCCACATCCTTTGGACGACACCGACTCCAAAGTGCAACAGTCAAAGGCCAAACTGAAATGAAATGGTCTTGCCTATGGAGGATTTCTGCTTCGTGTCCCCAGCTGTGCCTGTTCGTACTGTCACAAAGCGCCACTCCTGTCACCTAGCAACCTCGGCAACACATTACATTTGTCCCAAAAACATATGGTTTAATGCCATATGAATTGGGACGAGAGATATGTTTAACTGTGTTAAGGGTTCATGTCATCAGTAGCTTGTAGTTTAACTGGACCACACATCTCTGCCGGTTATTTTTAATTTGTTTCATCTTTCTAGTCCATTCGTCACAGTTGTACTGGTCCTGTGTCAAACTTGCACTTTCTGCACTGCCATTAAAAATTAACTTATGGAGCCACAGTTTGTTTGAAGTTTCTTTACCTGTGTTCTTAAATGTGAGTTTCACACTTTGTTCATACATATTTGGGTATTTTGTTCAGTTAATCCTTTTATAGAATTGAGTGTCACTGCATTTCACTATCTCACTTTGCAGTAAAACTCTTCGATCCCTCTTCTTATTTTGAAGCATGGGGCCGCACTCTTCTTTGCTCTAGTTGAGTTGCTGAGAGTGCAGTACTTTGCTAGCCTCTAGGCAGTGTTCACAGGCTGGCCCTGGGGTGTTACTCGGCTTTTCATCATTCTCAACCTTTAGAACATGCCCATAGGAGGTGACAATGCTGTGACTGGGAACTGGTGGTGGCTGCGTTGCTGTTCACCTCTGCTGCACTTTGTTCTTTTGTCCTGGCAGATCATTGTTGCTCTGGACTAATGAGATCACACAGAAAGTACCATCGAGTGGAACACCAGAAATGTTTGGGGTTACTTTTGAGGAGGAGGAAACACACCCTTAAAAACACACATGCACATTCATTCATACCACAGCAGACGTCTGTGTCAGCTGTGTGGGGAAAAAAGGAGAGTTTTGGTTCAGTAAACGACACTTCCTGGCTGGCTGATAGATTGAGTGGTGAATTGCTGTCTGATGGAAAAAGGAAGAAAAACAACCAAAACTTTGTTCAAGCCTTCACAAACTAATATCCTTCCCTGACGTCATTTCTTACTGTGAGTCAGACAAAATGAACTTTTCTCAGGTGGCAATGTGAGAAGTACTGCTCAGAGTGTTACACTACTTTTGTAACATAAGTTTTTTTGGGGCGAAAACATGGTTATTTAACATGTCCACTCAAAGAAGACAGCTTTATGGTTACTGTTCTGGGTGCCATGCATCACTGTCTGACACAGCCTGAATTAGATTTGTAAAAGTTTAACTTGTGCACGCCCCAGTCGCGATATGAGAGTTTACAATAAACTCCAATTCAACTTTGATCGGAAGGGACACCATGGCTGAAGCAACTAATTTCCAGATTCAGACTTATTTACTCTATATTTAATAAATATGGCTGTTGTCAGGTGGAGATCTTTAAATGCTTCATGAGCACAATAACAGCCTGACTTCAGCTAAATGATAACAATGGAAAGAATAAAGATTTAGACTAAAGAGACCAAGCATAGACTTCATTTTCGATTTTAGAGACATCTTGTGCAATCCTTAAATTCCTCTATTCTCTGTTTTAATTATCAAAAGCCCCAAAATTGCAGGGAAAAAAAGTCAATATATATGATTTTGAATAGTCAAACACATGCAAAAGAATTGAGCTGCAGACTAACTTGCACGTTTTTGTTCCCACTACTATACAATTGAAGGAGCAGCAATTCCTCAGGCAGATCCTGATATTATATCTTAAAAAATAGTTGGTGGTGTATAAATGTTTGAAAAGGGCCAAGAAAATGGCAGATCAGTACTATTACTATGAAATGTTGAAAATAAAGATGGGGTGAAGCCACATGCCAGCAGAAAATTTAGGGTTTTGACCCAAAATGCCCTTGAAAGTAAGCACAAGGCTTTTAAGTAACCGTTTTCTCTTTTTAAAAAGCAATTTGTCTTGGAGAAAAAGGTGGGAATTGTGTGTGTGCAATCTGTGTTTGTCTGCACACTACTACGTCTACTGCAAGGGAGATTTTTCTTGTGTGATTTGTGGGGTCAGTATCTGTCCATTATTATCTGTCCCCTATGAGCCAACAGAATTGGTTCCGTAATTGACCAGCAAGATTTAACCTAAATCCTCACTTTGTCAGGTGTAATCAGTCTTTAGCCATTGCATAGAAATCCCAGCAGTTCTTTAATTGGTTGGTTGCAATTTTTTTTTTTTGTTTTGTTTTGTTTTTTTTAAATCTATCAAAAACTTGAATGTCACCTAAAGTCATTGAGCTTGCCTGACACAGCACGTTAGCTCAGCAGTAAAAAAGTCTTGACTGTCATGGAGCTGAAAGTGTTAACTTAAACAACGGCATGCTTGCTGAAATGAAACCAAGGCCACCAAATTGTTCCAGAGACACTTTGTTCATCCCAAATATGGTTCAGTGATACAGCTAGACCTTTGCAGGGCGAAGGCTTCCTCGTCACTGCCTTCATTTTCTCTGGTTATTTTTCTCCTGCTGACTTGTTTGTTGTGGTCTGTCCTTTTGCCCATTTCCTAGCAGTGAGAAGATGATATAGAGCTAGCAGAGAAATTGCAAGAAATGGGCTCCTAGTGCACTCATGGTTTGACATCATTTCCATATGGACATCTGGGGCCAATCAAGGAGCTGAATTGAAGCCGGGGAAGCTCAGGTGTCTGAAAGACTTTCATAATAAAGAAAAGAAACTAGCACTCAGGCAATGCGAGACTCACAAATGGAAAAGAATGCAGAGATGGGAGTCAAAGCACACTTGTTAATGACTCGCAGAAGTCTTGCCAAGCCTCTCCTTATGTCACGCCTCTGTCTCCCCTTCTCTCTTGCCCTCTCTTTCTCATAGACACAAATCTACAGTAAAATGCTCTCTGACCCAGAAGTGCCAAGGAATGAGACCGCATTTAGCTGCTGTGGTGTATAATGCACTTTGATCACGTCTGATCAGAGTTTGTGACACTTCCCAGCTTCTTCTCTTTTGCCTGTTAGGGATTTGAATAATAAAAGAACAATCTCTTAAAGGTGCTTTTAGTTTCTCCATTTCCTCTATTTTATATTTCAGTGAGAGGCACATCTCTGTCTTTCTGCTACGTAAGTTCATTTGAAGCAGGCAAAGCTTGAGGGGTTTCCAATCTGAGCGAGTCTTTCAAGGTGAGGTTACGTCAGCAGCTGAGGCTTAATCTTCAGTTTTTAATTTGTATGCATGTGTATAATGGCAAATAACAGCTTTCTCTCCCTGTGTTCTTTTATATCGCAGTTTTGTCCCAAACAAATGAGAGCTATGGCGACTCAGGCAGCCATAATGAATCAACTTCCTTTGAAAAGCTGATTCAGAAAACTCTCTCCATAGGAAACAGACATGAAGAGAATCAGCCCACATTTATACATGCGCCCTGACATTAGTCCTTTCCTCCTTCCAGAAAAACCTTGTCTCTCCTCTCATACACGCAAATATATTCACCATGAAAGAGAGACTAACATAAAGTGCATATCTAGGAGAAAAAGTAAGTTCTATATTTCAGAGTACAAAAGTGTATCCTGATATTTTGGCTTTAATCAGCATTTGCTATAGGTCAACATATCCCTCTGTTTCTATAATTATGGTGTGGAGGGGATACAGTTATACCGCATTATTTCTGTGGTCATCTACTTTCTGGGTGCATGGGATCGTGGGAGTGAGAGAGGGGGAGAGAGAAAGAAATTTTGCAGGTCATAAATGTGACCCAGTTAGTTCTTGTCATTTTCTTTTTGTAGAACAGGGAAAGGTTGAGGCGAGGCATATCTAACCTACATGGCTGAAATGCCAAAAAGTGCTACTCTCTTCTTACTTCCTCCTTTTGTCTTAAAGGGAGACCAATGCTTGAAAGTTAATGTCCACCTGTACAAGATTGCAAAAGTGGGTGAGTCAAATGAAAAAATATTGAAGCACCATTTGCTTTCGCATTTGGGAAATAAATTAATGGATTATTACAAGTAATCAGGAGGAATTTTGTCTGATTTCATGATGATTACAGCAGGTAATTTTTAGCGTTGTTCCATAACCAAAAACACAATAACAAAAGTGTAATAAATGGATTCAGTGTAGTTTTCTGCTGTAACCCCACAGTAACTGAGAATTACTTCCAAAGCTAAGAAGCATATCATTAAACAAGGTATTTGTTTTGTAGAATTACAGGTCACCTTTCTGCAGTAACACATCTATGTCTTTGTGAGAGCCAAGTATACAATAGTTAAGGTTTATAGAACAAGAATTCCAGTTTAACTCGTTTCCCTTCGGCCTCATCCTCAAAGCCTTTTTTCATGTTTTTGTGAAAAAGAAACATGAATAATAATGCAGACATCTCTCAGCTGCATTCCGTTTTTTCCCTCCTCATACATTTTTTAAAAAATTATCGTGGCTGCAATGTCATGAAGTCGCAATTACACAAATCACCTGAGGGTTTTTGCTTTTAAATTATGGCTAAATTGACACCCAACCAAGGCAACAGGGAGATATATATTTGTGTGTGTGTGTGTGTGTGTGTGTGTGTGTGTGTGTGTGTGTGTTTATGTATATGATGGTCAGATGCGTAGTGCTATTTGTTAAATAAACCAGACCGTATTTATGGAGCGCTCACACACAAGCATGCGCACGTTTAAATTGTGGCTTGTTTCAAAGACTATGCAACCGCGTTTCCTATAGTGTCAAGTTTACATAAATCAATCAACTGACTGACTGTTAAGAAACCGACAAAAGAATGGAGGCATGTAATTATTTACTTGACCGTGCAGTTCAGAAACAACCAGCAGATACCGGAAACATTTAAGGTAAGGAATATTCGCATGATTATCATTTGAAAAATCAACCCATACACCTTAAATGTTCATATGAGAACTATGACCATTTGGTCTGTTTTTATTTAGCTCTCCTATATGACAAACTTTAGTGATGATTAGATCTTGTATAATTATAGAAAATGTATATAAGGTTCCCCAGGATCCAACTGCTGCTCAAAATAATCCTGCAGGAAACAGTGGGATATTTTGGACATGTTGGGTTATTGAGTTGAAGCCTCTTGAAAAGGGCCTTTTTGGAGGAACGTTTCCAGCTCATTTGAAATTTTAAAGGTTAAGTATTATGAGCCAGTAGTTCAAAAAAGTGATGTGAACCCAAAATGACTATCGTGTCCCCGATTTAAATATGAATAACAAGGTCAGGTTAGAACATGAAAAGGTGCAGTGTGTTTGTGTGCCATTCAAAGCAATGTTGTCGCTTTAAAGAACAGCCCCGCACACACACACCTGTCTTTATACAGTCGTTTATGCAAACTATGTTTGAGTGTGCTGTATCACTCACACACACACACACACACACACACACACACACACACACACACACACACACACACACACACACACACACACACACACACACACACAGTTCAATTAAAGACAACTCTGGCCTAATCTTACCCCTCTAATTAAGCCCTGGTGAATAATGTTTCCAATCTGCCATTGGTTTCCACGCCAACACACTGCTGTTGCTAAGAGACAGCTCGCCACCCTAAAAGAAACGTGGATACTTAGTGTCATTACCATACAGACTCTTCTTCATTTACCTAAACTGCTGTTTGTATTGCCTATGCTCTTATTTTATCTCACTTTCATTTGGCTGTGACTCTCTCCAGAGACCTTCACTGTAGGTCAGAGTGAATGAATGAATCCGACTGTACAATAGGAAAAGAGAGAAAAATCAAATATTACATTGTTTTGTTTTGTTTTTTTTTTCCTTTTTATGGTAAGTGCATGGAAGTAGTCAACATCAAACACACTGTAAGGTAATCCATTCTGAATGTTTCCTTTGTTTCTGCAGTCAGTGAGAAAAGTGCCACATGGGGTTTACACATTTGATTTGAGGCATTTTTTTTTTTTTTTTTTTTTTTTTTTTTTTTTTTTTTTATAAACAGGTAAATTCCCCTCTCAAGTTCAGCACAATAGGTTTCCGGACTGCCAGGCAACTGTCCACACAACACCATATGCTGGGTGCTTAGCACACAGCCATTTTGATCAATAGAAGAAAGTGCAGTCTTGCCCTGGATTGATGGCCACATTCCATGATGAATTTGACAGGGGTGGTGCCATTTCCTTCCTCTTAAACCCATCACAGGGCTTGATGTGAAACGTCATTTGGTTATTCCCACTGCTGTGAAAACTGGACTAAACGCACGGTGCAGATGAGTTCATGTGGGGAAGGAACAAGTTGTTTGTTGGAAAAGCCACTTCACTTCTGTATGTGGTTGTTCACGTGTGCCCATGCTCCTCATAACCCTCATCCAGCCTGCCAGGAAAATTTCAGAGCCTCCAATATGAAATTACATTTTGGCAGCAAACAGTAAATTGCAGTTTTCAAGATGATTGCTGAGATCTATAATAACTAAAATGACCCCCTTTTCCAGCACTCTCCTTATTTCTGATCAACCATATTTAATTATGTTTCTAATCCTTCTCTCTTCATAAACCAAGTTTGTTTTGTTCATTGCTTCAAGTCTGCAACTGACAATTATTTTCAGAACTGAATAATCTATCAAATCAAGTCATCAATATGGTTTTCCAGAAATCAAGTTGCTCATTTTGTCCAACCAAAAGTTCAAAACAGACAAGAGTCCAAAGGCATGTTAGTGGATGTGGAAGGTTGCACACATCAGTGCTTTGAGTCAAATGCTTATGTCAAATGTTAACATGCTGATGTTTTGCAGGTAACGTGTAATATGTTCATCTTAGTTTAGTGCGTTAGTATGCTACTTCGTGCTTATTAGCACAAAACACAAAGATATA
This sequence comes from Rachycentron canadum, assembly GCA_038496675.1. Taxonomy (NCBI): domain Eukaryota; kingdom Metazoa; phylum Chordata; class Actinopteri; order Carangiformes; family Rachycentridae; genus Rachycentron; species Rachycentron canadum. The sequence continues at coordinate 14,697,699 of CM076663.1, read as the reverse complement.
GTTGGGGGCTGATGAATGAATGATTGAATAAATTCAATGTTTTAGCTACACTACAGGAAAACTTAGGGGATCAAAAAAGTTACTGCAACTTAGTTCAAGGGACTGATGAATTTCTGTTTAAAATAGTTTTCATTCTGGACCAAAGTGGTGGATTAACAGTGACCAGCAGACAAACCAACCCCACCATCCTCCAGCTACACTGCTGACATGGCTAAAGTCAAAGAGAAATCAAACGCATTTAAGGAGCAGGGATCTAGGAACGTCTGGCATATTTGCTTGACAGTTTACAGAATAATCAAGCAACCATTTTAGTACCATTATTGCTTATGGGTTAGTATTGGTCACGTCAGGTGCTGTTTTCCATGAAAACTAGTCTTCGCGTGTCTTTGCTCTTGCTCCTCATTGCATCTTCACTCTGCTCTGTCAATTTCTGTTATTTAGCCTTCAGCACACAGCGTTTGAACACTGACATAGCAGCAGCGTTGCTGTGCATTGCTACATGACAGCAGAAACATGACATCATTTAATGTATCAATGCTGAATCCTTCATGTTGTCATGTCAGTGTTCAATAATACTGGCATATTTGTGACCCTGAGTTCCATTTTTTTCCCCCCTTTGGTTTCCAAAAAAAGCTGCCTTGCCTTTTACTATTCATGTTGGGCGATTAGGTAAGGAATTCATCTCAGGTTTTCCATGAACAAACATCAGTGTAAGATGGTTTTTAGTGAATATTAGAGCTCTGCTGACCTCTTCCCCTCTCCCCAGCAGAGAAAGGAAAGGATTGAGGAGAAAATAGTCGACCTCTGGCCAGAAACTCCCCACAGAGCTTGATAAGAGTTTCGCTGACTGCTCAGAGTGTGGATCCAACAGTTCTTTCCTCTTTCCTCTCTCTCAGACTGAGAGACAGAACAAGACCAGACAGGAAAGAATAAAGGATTATAGACAAAGCGAGCTGGGCTTCACAAATTGAGAACTGTCGATTCAGTCACTTAAGGTTTTATTTCATTTTAGCAGGAGGAAGGGAAGCTCTGGCTCTGTGCACCTTTTGGGAAAATATCTCATTCCATCCCAAGTCTACCATTCAACCATCTTTTGGTATCTTACTAAAGATGCTGCCGGATGAAAATCTCATACCCTTGCAAAGATTCTCTCCCAATTATGAAGTGTTTTCTTTTTTTCAGACTAATTGTTCAGTGTTTTTTTTTTTTTTAAAACAGCATTATACAGCATGTACTGCGTTAAGGATGGGCCCCTGCTGTGTTTATTTCAGCACATGACTGCTCCAGAGAAAAGCATTCAAATCCTTTTCAAAGAGTGATTACATAGATCTAGGGTACAATAGATGGCCCTGTTACATGCGATGGGTAATAGGTCAGTGGGGTACCATTCAGCCACTGAAAAAGCTGGGTTTAAATGAAATTATTTGTTTTTTTCTGCTTTTCCATTCACTTACTTGTCTATGTTTGCGTGTACCCTGTGTCTATGTGTAATTCAGCAGCAGTGATATGTAATGTGGTATAAATTGTTTTAATCACACTAAACCAAAGAGTTATAATGATGTGTAATGGGTCAATGAAAGTGCTGACTCTACCATAGATGATGAAAGATACAGTGCAACTACACACACATTTCAGAAAGATCAAAGTCACACCCAAGTGATGTTGACTGAGCCATTAGCTGCCCCTATTAACTCATTGTAATTTGCCCCCAGTTACACACACACACACACACACACACACACACACACACACACACACACACACACACACACACACACACACACACACACACACACACACACGGATGGTACATTTATTGAGAATATTTGCTCTGCACTGTGTAGATGCAAATACCCACACAGATAGTTGCAGGCTCACTTTTCCCTCTATGTCAGTGTCTACATTTGAGATGTGTCTGCTTGCGTGAAATTCTCCACACTACAGGAATAGTAGCATCTGTGGCTGTGCTGAAACATTTTCCATTTTAAGAAAAACAAAACACTATGGCTGAAAGATGCTGGCTAGAAAAAAAAAAGCAGACAGAGAAAGCAAGATAGAAAATAGCAGCCTTTACAGAGTTTCCTAGGGTGTAGGGTCTACACTGAATACATATTATATATCAACCACATACATATAATTATACATACTTCATGAATTATGTGCCATTTGTAAACCCTGCCTTGTACATTTGAGTGGTGGTGTTATAGCAGATTATAGGATATAGATGGTGGTGTAGTGCTGCAATATGAGAAATGAAAATATTAATAATTTATCACACTCCATTGATGGTTACATATTGTAACCCGAGTTCCAAGTTCAACCATATTGATCAAGTGTTGGGTTTCTAACTAGGCTCTATTGGTTTCCAGTAAGTCAATGAGGTAACTCTCCTCTGGAGTCTAAATTTCACCTGCTGAGCTCATTATATAGGTTCATCAGTCAGGAGGGTGTCCATGAATATTGACACAATGAGTTTCCTCCTCAGCAGTGTTCCTTCCATCAAGACTTTGACAGGCTCCTGCCTCTCTTGGCTAGAGGGGCAGCTATAATAATCCACTATTTGTGACATCCCGAGTCAAGCCGAGGCCTTGAGGATGATTTGCACATGCAATTTATGTGCAGCAATCCCCCACCAAACTACACTGTGAGCTTCAGACACAGGACAGAAGGTGAGCTACAATCTCTGTTGCAATGTGTACACTCAGCACAACACCCACAACAGAAGCCTACCAAGGCTCTGATGGCCGGGTTTCCAGAATGGTGAGGCACTACTCATTTGCTAGAAATGCTTTTGAAGCGATTGGCTAGTTAATCAATTGGGCAGCTTAATCATATTGATAAATTTTTCACTGTTTTAGTCATTCTTTCAAGGAAAAGTGACACATACTCACAATTCTCAAGTGTGACAAATTTATGTGATAGTTAACTGAATGTCTTCAGGTCTTCAACTGCTGTTGTTGAACTTTTTAAGATTTAATTTTACCTAAAATACCACAGTCATTGTGATGGCCATTTTCTGGCATTTTAGAGACAAAACGATTCATTCATTAAGAAAACAATTGGCAAATTAACTGACAATGAAAATAATTGTTTGTCAACCCTGCTTTCTTTCGCCAGTTGAAAGTAAATTCTTATAGTTTTCAGATTAGACTGGTTTGTTTGATGGACCAGGCCAGAAGAGCCTTTCTGCTACAACATCTCAATGCTTTATATGCCATGTCCATATATTTTAACATGGAATAAGATATTAAACTTGAACTTTTTATTATTATTTTCTATCTCTACCAAAACAGAATTTTCTGAGGTGTGATAAAGGGATTACAACATCAAAGTGTAACAGATGGAGAAGATTTTAAGAGAATAGATATTTTAATGTGGAAAACTAATGCTCACAGTAATAGAAGATTCTTTGACATAAGTAAAGGGGTATTTGGTATACCCCATAGTAGTACTTTGCCTTGCATTTTCTAAGTGGCTGAGAAGGCCAATGAATCAAAAAAATACAAATAACCATGTTATGATCCAACAATATATTGTATGTAGTTAAAGAAAAGCTAATCACTGACATTAGTGCTTCATATTCTCAGCAATGAAGTAGCTATTTGTTCCTTGGTCAAGGATGGTAAAACATGCAAATGAAGGCTCCGTTTGCAAAATGCTCCAGTACCAGTTGGTAATTACGGTATACAGGGTGATAAGCATGCACCTGTGCACCAAATGAAATATCAGACGTGCACTAACATACATATATACAGCCACACTCATCCACTTGTCCATACACACAAACCACCGAGCACAGGATCTGTGGTATTCAACAGCATCTGTTGCGCAACACATGCATCAAATTGACTATATTGATGACACTTAACAGCTACCGTGTCCTTGGGAGGGAAAAAAAATGCAATTTCACGAGCGAACATTTGCTCATAATTCTTATCAACATGGTTACATGAAGGTCATTGGATGCCAAGAATGTGACAGGCGTCAGAGAAAGCGACAATTCCTTCAACACTTGTCACACATTGGCTAAGATTGCCATCATCACCTTAAAGGATGTAGTAATTTTCAGGTGAAAAATTAATTTGTTTACCATTGGAATTATTTCTAAATGCTAAGTCTGCTGTGGGAATGTGTGTGTTGGGAATACCAAGTCCCAACACACGTCATTAGCACTTTAATATTTTGACACCTCCAGCTGGAGTAAATGAACCCCTGCCCTCTTACTATTGTAATTTTTTTTTTTTTTAATCTCAAATTCATACATTGTCACCCCACAAAAAACAATGTTTGACAATGTGATAATTAGACTGATTTAGAACAAGGAAAGCCAGAGTTCAGGCTAGGTTCAGATTGTACGTTCAGTATTGACTTGTGAATGAAAAAAAAAACAATGTTGTCAACACATTGTCATGGTCTCAAATATAGAAGTAGTGATGAGAAAATTTAAATGGACCCACATCAGCGTTACTCAGCAAGGAGACATGACCAGAAAGCAATGTAAATGGACAGTGAGGGGTGCAGTGACAGGTCATCTGTTTCTTTTCTTTATCCTGCAAAAATGCAGATGACAGCGCCAAAGCAACTGCCAGATCCACAATATGTGAACAGACTGACCACAATACATCATTATTTTTTAAATGACTCACTAACATTTCAGAGGAGAGGGCCATTTTTACCCAACTGACCAAAATCAGACAGGAGTTAACAGAGCTGGGTGATGGATTATTCATGATTTCATGCTCACTTTGCCCTTTTTCAGTGGACAGTGTTACAGCTAGATATCCAACTTCCCAGGGAGAAAAAAATATATATGGAAGGCTGTGTAAATGATACCTGTGCTTTTCTGGCTGATAAAATGTCAAAACAATTATGGAAATTAAGAGGAAGCAGCAAGCTTGGGCTGAATGTCAGATAGTGAACCTGCTGGTTAGACTAAGGGCATCTCTTTGCAGCTGCATCTATTAAACACTAGTCATAAAATAAACAACAGGTTTATGACAGTAAATAACTGATTTTTACCAAAACAAGTCAAGTCAATATGACAAAAGCCGACACTCCAGCCCAAAGAGAAAACATCTAATGGGCATCTTGATTCCCTGGGTCGGCTCTTTTGACATCTCCAGAAGAACAAAGACAATGATAGGAAATAATGGAAACACTGTACATTTTTTCATTTATTTCGTCAATCTCTGAATCTAGAATTCAAGAATTCAGGGCTCAGGACAGATTGATGATTTTTCTCATTTATTTTGTGATGAATGGCTGCTGCACCTTTGACATTATGATCCTTCAAGGATTTTGATTTGCTAATTGCATATATTGCATTTACAGTTTAGCGGTTATGAATCATAAAAATGGCATATTTAGAAAGAAATCAAAAATCACTGACAGCACAGAGTTGTCAATCATCACAAAACCACACTTTGTAAGTGCTGCTGTTGGTTGAAATTGGTTGGTTGGTTGAAACCTGACACAACAGATCAATAGGCCTCACAATAATATAAGAAAGGCTTCTGTGGGTGACCAGGAGAGTGATGTGTAACACAAGTTAAATAATAATAAGAAGAAATAATAGCAATGATGATATAAATATACCTCAGCCACATGGGTGTAGGATGCTACAGCACCTTCCCCACCCCTACTTCGTGCAGCTTTGGCTCAGTGTTGAATGTCCTCACCTGAGTCTTTATGTGTGTGACACATCAACAAACATCTGTCAGACCAAACTTTTCCCATCAGTCCAAATGGCTTTTCATACTCTGCAATTGACACAGTTAGCTCACCTGATGACATGACACACATCTGCCCCATAAGGAGCATTTAAATGGGATTACCGGTTTGTGATTGAACTGGTTTCGCCTACAAAATCCAACCAGGACATCAGTTTAATAGATATTTGGGCATCTTCAGTTGGATTCAACTATCTTCCTCAGCAGATGGACTTTACCCACTTGATATGATGTGATTGCAAGATTCACAATAGCTACTAAACGGCCCTTGTGATTTGATAGTTGTTAAATATCTAGTGTTTTTTGTGCCACTAGTTTTGCTAGTTTTAACAGCGTGTATTGCTCTCAATACATTTTCGTTGAAGACCAGTGAGCAACACCACCAGCCAAGTACTTATTGACAGGAGCAATGCTACCAATATTTTTGATGAAATCTGTTTTCAAAAACATTTTCATGTTGAAAATGCAGCGAAGCTCACTGTTCAAGTCCAGACATGCTCTTAGGAAAGCCTTTATCCCCCCCCCCTCCAAGTAATTATCATTTTAAGGGTTTTGGCAAAATAATCATGAACATTTTCTCATTTCTTGTTAAAAGTTGAACCAATCTATGGATCTCTTCCAGGAAAATAAAAAATAAATAAATAAAATAATCATCTTGTTAAAAAAATAAATAAATAAATAAAAAAATCAGTCCATAGGAATCCATAGTTAAGGAGTTGTTGTCGTCATCTTTCTACTACTCATGTGAATTGTGGCAGCAGTGGATTACCATCCATCTATTTGATTTGACATCTTTTACACCGGAGGCGACCTAAGGTTCAGGGGCATCAAACCATCAACTCAAGGGTGATCAGGAACGACCCTGTTCTATTACCAGAGCCGTAGCCTTAAGCAGCAACTAATCCTAACTTAAAATGCATTGAAGAAAGTCACTTTTTAAAATGGGATTAACTGCTCTGTTTTGAGTCCCAATCCTGGTTTAATTCCAGGTTTAGTGCAGTAAAAAGATGAAATAAATAAAATGAGTACACAAAACCCAGGTGGGTTCATTATTACCTTGCTACTTTTATTATGTTTTTTTTCCTCTAAAATAACAAAATATTTACACAAGCTCGCACAGTAACAACTACATGCCAACAAAATTTACATCCAGGCTCGAGTGTGTAGCTAAGGGTTTTTGACAGGTACTCTATGATGTGCAGATGAGTAACAGCATCTCTAATGACGTCTGTAACGGTGCGTATTGATGTTCATGTTTGCCTGATCTCAGAGACGCACGCAGAGATGCTGCTCGCTGCTGATTATGTGATGAAAGTGAGACACTGCCTTAGTGCTGAAAACCCCCATAAATAAATAAATAACATGCATAAGCAAAAAGCAGAGAAAGATGTACTTGTTTTTTTTATCATTGCTATAATATATTCACATGCTCAAGTGCCATGTCTCCGATGCTCTGCTTGACTACCTTTTTTTTTTTTCCTGAGAAGTGCTTGCTTTTATTATCATATTAGTCTACATTATGATGAAAGGGTGTGTGAGCCTTCCTCGCTACAGACCACCTGCTGCAATCTCATCGTAATACAGGAAATGCATGCTGCCTCACACCCTGACAAAGTGCACGCACACACACACACACACACACACACACACACACACACACACAGGCATCTGCCCAAGCACCTGTAGAGAGTTTTTAAGCTTTGCCAGCTTCTCAGCCAGCCTAGGCTTACAGTGCCAGTGCTTGTCATAATCTGCAATGCCACCTCACAGAGACACATTTAAAGCTGGTCTAATGCGTGTGTGAGTGTGTGTGCATGCGTGCGGTTGCATGTGTGTGTACAGAACTAGTTTCATAAGAATAGTTGCATACTTGCGCTTTGGAAAATCACATTTTTTCATGCAGTCCTCCTTTGAGGTAGAAGGCAAGTAATTACTTTTTCTTTAAAAACCAAGGTCTGAATCTTCCCCTATGGAAGCTAAGAGTAAACACTAACTCTAAGAGGCTTTTGTGAACGAGAAAAATTAGAGTTATTCCTAAAACTCTTTATATATATATATATATATATATATATATAAAAAACTCCCTTTTACTTGTGCACTTGCACCCCCGTCCTTTTGCTCTTATCACAAAGACACGCAGACAGTTGGGGATACTGTTTGTATTTTCCCAATGCCAACACCTCACTATCTGTACCTCTTAATTGTTCTTTGTTCTGTCCTACTCTCATTTCAGTCCAGAAACTTCTCTCTTCTTTCTGAGCCCATCCTCTTATTCTTATTTTCTGTCACATCTTGGTGCATCTCTTCTTTTCTCTGCCTGTTTGGCAATGTTTCACTTTCTAGTTAGATCTCAAGCACCCCCTTGTTCTTATTTCCACTTTCCTCTTAAAGAAACCAGAAAGTCACAATTATAAATGTCAGTCTGATATATTTTTTTTTGTTACATAATACAATTTAGAGATTCCTATTAGTTTGCTAAGTGAAATTAATGGGAAATATAGTAAATTATAAGTAGCGCACACATTGTTTCATCAGGGATGATGGATATTTAATGGAATTTAATTTCAATTCCCACAAAGACCTCATATTCACTTCAAAGCCATTCATCAACCGACATCATTCAACCCTTTTCTGATTATTAATCTAACTCGCTGCATAGAATTTATTTCACAAAATTCTACTGTGATCTTTCATCAGCTTTAGATAGCTGAGAAAAAAAAAAGCATCAATTCTGAAAGGGGAAATAATGATCAAAAGTTGAAGCTAAAATATTAGATTTGAGGAGAAATACTTGCAGAAGCCAAGAGGAAAAGCTGGAAATTTTCACACATTTCCATAGCAACTGGTTGATTCCTGGGTAAGACTGTGTGATATGATCAAAAACAGTTACTTGGTGGTCCTTGTTATTAGATTTTATCAGTTCATATATAAGCCATGAAATAAATAGCATGTTTACTTTCAGAACTCTTATTTTTAATTCATTTTTGCGTTTTTTGACTATATTTATAGACACGTCATAGATGGCGTAGGTTTAGGGAGAAATTAATACATTATAAAATGTATTTGCTTGCACATAAATAAATCTAAAACTGATCATGTCTGTCCATGAAAACCATTTTACAATTGTAGACTCTCAAGAGAATTGACAATCACTTTAAAAAGGCACTGACAGCTGCAGCGACGCTAAGATTCAGAGACAAAACCATGCAGGAACCTCTTACTATTGCTGCTGTATGGCTGCTAATGATTTGACAACATCAGTTTTACGTTTACAAGATCGTTGTCCTGCAAAAGAAAGTACTACTCTTTGTCTTTGTAAACAGCAAGCAGACTTTCACTGTAGAAAATTGACACTGCTAAATAGATTTAAGTAATTAGCTTGTAAAACCAATGACTACCAGACATTTCTCTCTCTAAACCTCTCTTTTCTTTAGACAGCCCACACAGCCATGAATACCCATGCTCCCTCTGCCTGACTCTCACCTACCTCCCTTTAAACAGCACCATCAACGTTTTCCCTAAGGTTAACATATTCACTCCTCCACCACCACCCTGCCTTTCCTCATCATCCATCCATCATCCCCTTATGAACCCCCCACCCGGAGCCCACCTCCACGTCTCTCCTCTTGACCTCTCCATACACTACTGCGTCAACATGCTGTCTTGAAAAGCACGCTTCCTGCAGAGCGGGCCTCATGATTGGAGCAGGGAGCCGGCCAAAAGCACTGGCCCAGGACCAGACCAGCAATCCTGGGCGGCCTGCGCTCAGATTAGCCCCTCCTCGGAGTGGCACTGGAGCTCCCCTGTTCCCTGGGCTCCAGCTGGAGGAGAGGAGATTAGAGCGAGAGGGAGGAGCAGATTGAGACACTAGAGATTCCAAGAGCCGTTTTTAGACTGCCTGTGAAATTGGATAACAGATTACTCTCAAATGTTCTCCTAACACTTTATATTAACTAGAACTAATAACATTAATCTAATAAATTGCCAAATACTTCAGTGGTGCTTTGAAGGGAGTGCAAAAAAACTGGGTGTGCTCTCCTCCATGTCACCAGAGGAGATGTACAGTTGTGGTTGGGTGCAGCTGGAACAGCTGAGGTTGTTGTGGCTGATGCTGTTCCTTTTGTTTTGGTTCGGGTTGCTACTGCCATCTGTTATTTGAAGCTGCCCCTTTTCTTTTGGTTTCCCAGGCCACAAACTCTCAGCCATGTTAATGCAAATAGTTGAGTACATTTTCCTGCAGAGTTGGCTGAGACAAACCAGAAACCGAGTGTTGCACTTACGTTTGTCAGACACAAAAGGATGCTAATGCTCTATCATGAAGTCGTCATTTGAGTCCGCTGACTGTGTACATAGGCAGCTCTTATGATTGCTCTGTATGATTATGTACTTAGTTTGTTCTAATGACCCCCAGAGATCCAAAAAAAAAAAAAAAAAAAAAACATTGAACATTAAACCCTACTTTTCAATTTGGAAAAAAAAAAAACCAAAGTGCCAAGTAAAAGGAAGTGGAAAAAAGCAAAACACTGTTAAGTTAAAACTAATCACAAAAGATAGTAGAAAACATATTCCCACTATAATAATAATAATAATAATAATAATAACAACAACAACAACACAAAGAGCAGACAGCCACACTGGATTGTTTGAATCCAGCATTTACAGCCCATAAGCTCAGCTGGGTAATGCGTGTTGTCATTCAGCAAAGCGCCCTCTAAAGCTTCACTGTCCACTTGACCTGCATCATGCCCTTCTGACCAGTAAACTAAGGAAGTAATGCTGAGAAAATGGAGGACAAAAGGCAAGCAAAGCTGTCCTGGCTATTTTACACTATTCTGCAGACTGACTGGCTTGCTTGCCACCAAAGTGAGGCAGCGGCACCACAGACGAGCTCAGCAGCAAGAGTACAACTTCATCTGACTGTCTATTCGGCACACTCAGCTTCAACAGGCCCCTTGCCAGAAGCTCATCAAAATGCCATCACTGATAAGATAGCAAGATGTAAAGGCAAGGATGTGCAGCTCATTGGTTTCCTTCCGCCGGGGGGTTTTCGGGATCCCATGATGGACATGGGGCCGTAATATATAAAAAGTATCGCCACAATCTCAACAGAAATTGCACAACTGTGTGACACAACACAGAAAATCATACAGACTATAAAAGATAATACACTCTCTTACCACGGGCAGGTGGACATTGCTGGCCACACGTTTATATAGCAGTCGCAGCTCACTGTATTTGACACTCAAGGGAACCTGACAATTATGTTCTGTGTACTAAGGAGCTGAGGGGAAGCCACACAGCTGCCATGTTGCAGAACGCAATGGCAGCACGATGTGACATCTCCTGTGTAAATACCAATACAATTTAGGCTTTATTGATGTACCCTGTTTGGCCCACATGTTCAACCTGGGAGTGCACAAGGGACTGGAGGTGAAAGCCGTTGATAAATCCCTTTCCAGACGGAAGCGGTAAAAAGCATATGTTGTGAATCTGAGCAACAAGCAGCAGTGGCAGCTGATGTATTTGAAAAGAGGATGTCCCATTTGGAACTTAGCACTTCTGAGTAGCCTACGGTTGAGCGACTACAAGACACACTGAAACCTTTCAGACCTGCCTGCCCCCACAACATCAGCTGTCCTACCTCTGCAGCATGTCATAATATCTCAGATGAGCTGCACCCACGCATCTCATTCAGCCATCAAAGAAGTGAGAGGTGTTTGACTTTTTCTCTACAGTGATGAGAGCAGCAATTGAATACTTCTCAATAAAGTTGTCTTCCTGGACCCCAACCCCCAACCTTCAGTTCACTTTCTTTATCCATCTTTCATCAGAACAGAGAAATGTAGTCAATGACAGTTTATCACAAGAGATTAAGGGAAATTAGACAATAACTGTGCACCATGTGAAATTGCCAATAACCAGTGGGCTAGGGGGAAATAGGCCACCCTATGTGGTGAGCAAAGCCTGACTGTCTGTCACTCACTCTCTAGTGTTGCCACAGCAGAATAACAAATATGGTCGACAGTTGTTATCATTCATTATTATTTCCCATTGTTTCCAATACAATGATTTATTTGTGGCAGCAGGGCACATTATTAACATTGGCCATCACATATAGATCTTGTCTATTTTTTTAAAATTTTTCTTCTTTTCTTTTTCTTCTTCTTTTTTAGAGTTTCAAATGGGTGAAATTTTATTTCATCATAGAGCTAGAAAGTGCATTGATTCATGCCCCTCCTTGGCTAGCTTGCCCTCTTTCTCTTAAATACACACAGACAGACTCATCTCTCATCATCAGACTGGTCATCCAGAGCACTGAAAGAAATTGGCCAGTTTCCTGTCAAAAAGATGTCAAAAGAGCAGTTTGTTTCTTTACTGGCCCTATCTGCATGTCTGTCATCTGAAGAGCACAGAGCGTTTTGTACAAGCAAATGAAATTAGGGCAAAAGGTTTCATTTACAACCACGAAAAGCCAGCAATCACAGAAACTGAACTAAGTGATGTGTTCTGTCTGTCTGTGGATATCCTCCTTCAGTATCATCTCCTACACACAACAAATGGTTCTGAACAATAGCTAAAACGAGAAGCCGATTTAACAGCATAGGTCTTGCCAGTCAGTTGGTCGGACTGTGTGTGTTTCAACAGCTTGAAGCCAAAAACACCTACTGCACTCAAATATATCAAGTTCTCATTCATACTGTTCCTGGTGATAGGTTGCATTAAAAACAGAAGCTGCTAACATGAGATACCAAGCTTTTCTACCCTTCGATTTACATTTTTCATTTTTATTTTTTTCTTTATTTCTGTCACAGTTACACTGTGATATATAAGATTCAACCGGCCAAGAAAAGTAAGACTGACACCAATCAGCTCAGGCAACCACTCACACCATCAATCTTACATCAGCCCAAAACACATGCTTGTACCACACGTCTCACCTGCCACAGGAGCCGCATCACCTCATCCAAAGTCCTCTTCCTTTCCACGAAAAACTAACAAGAGTTGTCTGAAGAAACGCCTCCTCATTTTCTGTAGGTAATGATCACATACTGGAGTGATCCTGTCGTGCAATAAAACCGGATTCTGCATGGGTGTGTGCGTGTGTGTGGTGCATCCTAGCAATGTTTGCGAAAAAAGTCACTGATTCCATGAGGTTCAGAGGCCAAATCAATAGGGATTCTTTGGTGGGGTGAATCAATAGGAAGAAGCAAAGGTTAACCTGCCTCCGACTCCATGATGGCTCTCTACAAGTATCTAGTGCCCCTTAACCTTTAACATGGCTTTATTCACTACTGCTCCCAGTGGTGTGCCCCACTTTGACCAATCACAATAGCTTATCCCTTGAGCTGTGACTAGCTTTTACCATCTGCACCGCTGGAGTTTAACTATCATCTACCCTTTGACACACACTTTAACATCATGATTTCTAAATTTGGCGTCCTTTCTCCAAAATGTTTTATCATTATTGCCTTGCCCGGGCTGTGTGGCTCTCCTGCAGATTGCTGGTAATACTGGTGATGTAGGAATTTAATTGCTGCAGTAGCTCATTCATGATAGGAGCATCAGATAAATGGCTAAAATGTGAAATCTAGAAGTCTAAATCTACTTGATGGATCTCATTACGGGGGAGATTATTTTACTCCATTCATCACGAGATGTGCTTATGACAAAAAAAAAAAAAAAAATTATTGCTTTTATTACAACCACATGAGGAGAGAGGTGAGAGAGACTACAATCAAAGGGACACGTCTTCCTGAATACACTGCGACAATCTTGCTCTTAAGTTGACTCAAGTGCTGCTCCTCGAATACCTCAGCAAGATGCTTGACATTTTCTAGGCATTTATAGAAAAACCACACAGTGACTCAATTAGCATGTAATTTCAAAGAAGCAATCTGACTGGTTGGAACTATGCATTACACACTTCCCCTTGATTTGTTGTTATTTCAACTTGTGGAGAGTGCAGTGGTCTTCTATGGTCCTGATTTCTATTCTAATGTGTTTGTAACAGGTTATCTATCATAAACATCATTGTATCCCTGAGTCAATGTATCTGAAGTGATGCTGAATTTTTAATGATGAAAAATTAAGACTTGTGAAGAGAACATTGCAAATCAGGGGAAATGTGAAATTTACTGAAATTTCCAATTTTTGCTGTATACAGATGTCAACAAATAATAGTTTATGGGAGACTTTTAGGCCAAAAGGATGCATTCTTTGTTTAAAGTGAGCGAGTCAAGTTTGACATCCCACCATTACATTTCCACCAAAATAAATTTTGCTAATCCGTAATGGACAGACATCCCATGATGCATCTGAATGCAAGTCTTGGGAGAGAAAACTGGAACAAACTATGTTTTGAATGATGAAAAGAGTGACACTGATCTGAGGTCCAGTCTGAGAGTTCAATAAAGCTTTGAAGTTAGGTTTCAAAGGATCAGAGAATCGCTGCACAAAATGGTGAATTTATGACCTTCTGCTATACACTGGTATATTTTTTTTACTTCACATTTTCTTCCTACAGCCATCAGGGATTTGATTCAAGTTGATGTTGACTTTAATTTTGTCACTTAAATAATAAAGTTTAAATTTAGCCAATCTGGTGTAATTCTCTGATTGTAGAGATAACACACACACACCTACTCATAGCTGAAACTAAATGAGGATTAATACCAGAAACTGCACAACAGTGGTGAAAAGATAAACAAATACATTAGGAATACATCTGTCTGTATATCCACCTCTGTAAACTTTGTCTGTGGATGTAACACAGTCAAGTCACTCCAGTGTGAATGCCACAAGGTCTCCAGAGTGCACACAGGAACACTGAATTCCTACAGTCATAGCAGTGTCATCCCTTTGAGGTGCTTGTGCTTCATCAAATCTAACTAACACAAAGTGCATTTAACCATTCATTACAGATGAATAATGTTTTGCTGGTTTTGAACATATTTGATACGCTGCACCTTCTTTGAATGCATGAGTACAATGTTTTCAAGAGACTATAGATATAAAATTTTAGTCAGTTTGCTTGCATTCAGGCCAAGTGTATTTATTGAAACTCAAGGACCTTCTGTATGTGTTCGATTCATTTTACTTCTAAGCCTGCCAAAGAACACAAAAATACAACAGGGGCCTGGAACTGTGATGTCTTAATCAAAGGCTGCTGGAAAAGCACATTTGCTATAATATTTTTTCCACAGATCTAACAAGAAAACAAGGAATAGATAAATTGAGAAAAAAATAGAAAAAGGGAATAGAGAAATGGACTGTTCCATTGTTTGTAAAGCACATATACAATATGTACTCTCGAGGTCAGAGGGAGAAAAAAAGTTCTTTGAGCTGAGCTTTTACTGATGCAATCTGTGATTCTGAGGAGGTTTCAGCTGAAAGGTTCTAGTGGTTAGTAGCCTTTAAAAAGAGCCGTGACGCACTACACAAAACCTTCCTTTGACTTTTAAACAGCCAATTATTTGAAAGGGAGGATGTGTGTGTGTGTGGAGGGGGACAGAGAGAGACAGAGACAGAGAGATAATATGTGTGGAAAAGCAAAAACAGCTCCAGCCATGCAATCACAGAAAATGACACATGACATTTCGAACTCACTTTGTTCCATATAGCAATATGCGCTGTAAATGACCAAACCAATCACCTATGACCACTTCTTTCTCCTCCTTTCCCCTCTGCAGGCAACAGATGCAAGCAAAAGAACAAACCCTCTCGTGAGCTATCTTTAAAACTGGTTACATATTTCAAGGGCAAATGCCACATGTGACCTTGGGATGCACTCCGTGCATGAGAGGTGAAATTAAATCAATGGGTTGCCTGCTAATGGAGCCAGTTAGAAGATTCAAGAGAAGTGTCGTTAATATGGCTGGCCCTTTGTTTGACACCTTTTATCTCCAGTGGTGCTGTAGCCGGTTTATTTGTAGCACCATCTACACTTTTTAACCAAGTTTCCTATGGATTAAATAAAACTATTGAATTAAAGTGAAATTATCCCAGCCCCTGGCCATTTGATCATACCCACTGTACAAATGATAGGATTTTAATGTCAAGGTCAACTATGAAATTAGGTTAATATTTATCCCTCAAGATCAATCGTAAAGCCAAGTGTCACTCTCTGTACGCCATATATATGCTGCTGACTACACACTCACCCTTTTCCTACCAATAAACTGGCAGACTTCCATGTGACAATGATCCTGCTTCACTTTCATTCATGAAACCGATCACATATTAACATCTCTTGCATCGTACAGTGAGCCATGAGTGTACAACATTAGGATGTCACTGAAGATGGCTTTTGGATATAAAATGACATCACTTCAGCATTTTACCCTGTCAGACATTAATATTGTGCCAATTATCTCATCAATTTGTCTGTTAAATCCAAAAATGTGTTATGTAGTCACAGTGCCCTTGACCTTTGACTTCTAAATTCTGATTAGCTCATCCTCAAGTCCAAGCAAATGTATATGGCATATGTGTTACTAAGCTCATGGTCATGAGTAACATGACTTTATAACATCATCAAAGTCATGAGAGACAGACAATCAGACAGCCTGCAAATGTAATGTCTTTGGTCCTGAAGGGCACCAAAGCAGATACATAAATATAGTTTAGTCTGAAACCAACATTTATCTCAGTGTGATAAACTGATCACTTCGATTAATTAGAATAAATGCTTTTGCAATCATTATTAAAAAAAAAAAAAAAAAAAAAATCACTGTTGCTAAGACGTAGTGTTCTCGTCCTTCTCTAGGTCGTGAGCGCCCTTGTGCAAATACAGCATTTTTGTGTTGTTCGATTGATTTTCAAATATTTAAGCCGATCCACCACATTTATTTACTACAGCATCACTGTAGTACGTGTACGTCAGTCTTTTGATTTTCTTTGTCCATATCCGTTGCATCACAGACAGAGGCCCAAGACAAAGTAAAAAGAGGATGTGAATGATTTGATTCAGGGATTCACTGCACAAAACTGATTTCTCAAGCTGAAAAGACAATTGGTCATATCAACTCAACTTAATTCATTCAAACCAGATATTTATGGACAGCCACTGTCTAATATATTATCTGAGAGGTCTTATCTGAAACCACATGTGATGGCTGAGTTCCATACTCTCCTCTACATGACTGCGCTGATGGCGATATCAAAGTGAGATTCATGCTTTGCCCTGCCCTTGATCTCTCTTTGCCTCGTGGATTGAGTCATCCCTTATGACACGTAAGAGACTATAAAATGTTGGGACAAGGCGTCTGCGTCAATAATTAATGAATGTGTCCATTTAGTCAAAGAGTGATAAGATGTTGTAACTCCTTTCATCTGTCTTGTTTGCTCTTTGCATCTCCCTCTCATACCGCATTTCTTTAAATCAGAGGTCGTATTTTGTTAGAAGAATTATCTGAAAGCAAAGGGGAGTCTTGACTCACTGTGCCCAAATGCAAGCAGTATCTGACAGGGAGACTCGAATATTTAACACCTCGCCAGTCAGTTGAGGGATGGATCGCATTGAACTGAAGTGGGAGTCAGAGTGGGAGAGCAAAAGAAAAATAAGAGAAACCTAAGCCCAGAGAAGTAGACACTTGCCTGATGGGATTTTAAAACCACAGCTGGTAATGAACTGAGTCAAAACAGAGCCAAGATGGCTGAGCAAACATGAAACTGTATGTTTGAAGCATTAGACAAAAACTGTACCACCATATGAGAGCCTGCAAAAGTCAACAACAACCGCTGTGTTCATATGACTACATTGCGGTGTTGCTAATGTACATTATTGTGCAACTTTTAGGCCACTATTAGATTTGTTGTTTTAACAATGCTATAATGACCATATATAATTATATAATGTATTATCTCTTAATAGAATACAACTAGAAAATACAGGAAATATGTAGCAGTATTAACAGAGGGGTCCATTACACCAGGTTTGTGCATGACATGCTTGAGTATTACATATATATTGTATGAGGTTAACTCATTGGAAGCTGTTCCATTCAAAATGCCAAAGATCACATAATTTGACAGACATAAACTCAATGAATAAACCGAATACTCAAGATGTTGTATTGAAGCTGGAAGGCCAAAAAAATTGAAAAATCTGATGATAAGTTTCTCAGAGTTTCTGGAAGAAGACTGGAAGGTCTGTTGGAAGAAGTCCAGCAAAGACCTGACTCAGCATCTGGCAGCTTCATCAGGATGAAGCCAAGTTGACTCTTCTACAGTCAGAAGCTTGATCAGGAATGGTCTTTGTGGAAGGGCAACAGCCAAGAAACCAATTTTCCAGAAGGCGAACAGGGTGAAGAGGCTAAGATATGCTAAAGCTCACAAAGATTGGAGTGAATATCAGTAGAAAAGAGTGACAAATCAAAGTTTGAAACGTTTGGGTCCAATCGTCGACAATATGCGAGAAGTGGAGTTGGAGAGAGTGGTGGAGGGTCTGTCCTGGTTTGGGGCTGCATTTCTGCCAGTGTTTGTTGGTGATATTGTATGAATTGATGGGATCATGATGCTGAAAAGTACAGAGTGTTTAATTCATCATGTCATTCCTTCTGGAAAGCGCCTGATTGGGAATGGTTTTATTTTTCAGTATAATGATCCAAAGTTGACTGTTGACTGCAGTAAAATCATATCTGGAGAGAAAAACAGCTGATAAAACACACAGTCATGGAGCGACCTCCACAGAGTGCATACCTGAATATTGTAGAGGCAGTATGGGATCACCTGGACAGAGAAAGAAAACAAAGACCAAAGAAGAACTCTGGAAAGTGCTGAAAGATGCCTGGTGTAATATACCAGAAGGTGACTTCAGAAAACTTCAGGACAGTCTCCTCAAAAGAGTTCAAGATGTGCTTAGTGCCAAGGGAGGTCACACTAAAGACTGACTTTTGCCTGTAGAAGCCATTTTGTCCTGAAAATTGTGTTTTGTTTTGTTTTTTTTAATTTGTGTACATGTTGCCTGTATTTTCTATTTGTATCTTAATAAAGAGACACAAAAATAAATATGGATGGTCAATAAAACAACAAAGCTAGCAGTGTCCTAAGAGTTTTGCACAGTACTGTATGTAAGCAGTGTGAAGCCACAATGAAGCCAGCCATGAAATTGATCTGAACACAGAGGCCTTAAGAGCACTTAGAGACACTGCGGCTGCTCCTGCATGCACGTACAAACAGTCACGCACTCGGAGGGACAAGAGAATGCCTTAAAAGATGAAAAGAGGACCCGAGGATATTAGTAAAGCAATGAGAGCTGACCTTCCACGCTCAGGAAAGCAATATCCAACTGACACAGAGCTGAATGCAAATCCACAGCCTCTGTAATAACTGGGCAGCTTCAGCTGTGCTTACATGCACATTTCCATTTATTCAGGCATCTGTTATATGAGCGATTTGGCTGTACTTTGCTGCTGTGTGCATACGGCTGACCGCCGACGCCAGACCCATTTAGGAGCTAATCAAAGTGCCATAAATGTAGTGTATGTACCTTGTGTACCTCCTTTTTTGGCGGGGAGGGGCTTTCATGTGATGCATTTCTCCGATAATACTATTTCTCTGATTTTTCTGAAAAGGATGAAGAATTTAAGATTTAATGAGATTGTGAGAGATGGTATTAGAGATTTGATTTGCAAGATGTTGCCTTAAAATGAAGGAAAGCACACTGTCAATCGCTTTCTCCGTTTCCTGCAACCCATCACTCACAATATCTGTACTTGCAATTGAGACCTGCTGCATTTAGCAAATCAATACTTTTTAGTGATTGGAATCACTCACAAAACATATCATCCATTACAGTCAATTAATGTTGAGGATGCAGTTCAGAGGAATGAAAAAAAAAAAAGATAATATATGTATACACACACCCTTGCACATAGCAATTACAGCTCATGTGCTTTATATATAAATTTGGAGTAGTCATGTGAGAATTTGTATGTATATCCAACGTGTAGATGCACTACACATTCATGTGAGCGTATTCCCATATTCTTTCGCATAGATGATCAGAATTCAGTTCACAGCCTTCGACCAAACCTCCCAACCCTAAGTTACACAGAAAATTTGCAAGAATACATTATTAATTTCCCGTCAGAAATGGCAGCCGCCTCCTATGACAAGTGCTTCTCGTTTTTTTCTTTTTCATTTTTCATTTCCTGTAGTGCACCTGAGACACAAATACTCACTCACTTCTCCCCCTCTGTGGTCCCGACCCCCTTTCCTCTCATCTAAGGGCCTTAGTGGCATGTTAAACCCCCCAACACACACACACACACACACACACACACACGCATACATAAGAATATCCAACACAAATACACCTAAGCTATTGCAAAGACGACACTCTCTAACACAGAATCTCTGCGAATGACGTGTGCTGGTCATCTTTCCTGCAGATCGCTATGAAGAAATGAAAAATTTCTCTCTCTTGCTCTTTGTTCTCCATCCACTCTTCAATCCTGAGCCCCCCATTGCCTGCAGCTCTTTATCTGAGAGGCTGTTTACAGGTCTTGATTCCCTGCTCCATCAGGTACACTCAGGGCTGTGTGTGATTCTGGTGATAGAGAGGTACCAGTGATAAAGGTCTCCAAACACACCCAGTGCCATGGAAACTCTGGACTACAACCCATTTAGAAAACATGTTGCAGATATAGAATTCAAGCCCCCTTTTCGGTGGATTTTACTACATTATTGTTACCATTGCAAATGTCACATGGCCTGAATTGAGAAGCTTTCTTAATTTATTCCCTCTGTGAGTGTATAAGAAATACATGGGTTAACTGTCAGTGTCAAATTCAACCCAAGTTGTAGAACAAGCTCGGTCGAGCCCGGGTCTAATCGAGAAGTCAAGCTCTGCTACAGTTACTCAGAGAGTTCAGTGTCTCATCAAGTTGAGAGACCATCTCATGTTTGGGAATATTCCAAGAAAACAGATTTTTCTTCTCACAGCTCTGACAACAGAAGTCAAAGAACATAAAAGTTGTTCCAAGGTCACAAAACAATCAGAGCCTTCCTGCTCTCACACCGCTTTATAAAAGACTAAACAATTAAGACTTTGATGATGTTATAAAGTGAAATTGAATAACTACACTGACTACTTGAAAGTTTGGCTTGATCATCTTACCCAGAATTAGTTAAAAAAAAAATGAGCTGTGTATTAAATATGTGCTTAAGATATGACTTGGAGTCTAACACAAAAAGTCGATGCCTTCCTTGAATGTATAAAAGTCAATTCAAGTGTCAAAGTGCCTATTTGGAAACGTTTCAAATTTTAACCCAGTGCCCTGTTATATAGACCGGTGGCCTGTCCACTGTGTATGCCACCCTTGTCAGCTGGGAAAAGCTCCAGCCACCCCACGACCCTACAAAGACAAGTGGTAGAGCTAATGTATGAGAAACCCCACACCAACAGGGGACCTGATCGCATTAATGAGGTGATCAGCAAACTTTGTCTGATGGAGGGGGTAGCGTCTACAGATACTGAGCCCAGACGTTCTTGTAAAATGTCTGCTGTAATCAGTAACACTAATGTTGTCACAAGTTTATTACCCGGCGGTAAAATTTCTACACTGTGGCATCCCTGCAGACCAAGTGTAATTTTCAGGAGCCAGAAACAGTGTCAAAATCATTATCTTTAGTGCATTAAAATTAAATGGCTGAAATTTAACCATCCCTGATGCAACAACATGATTTAAAACTATGGAAACTTTCTGAAATTGAGCAAAGAGCATATTCACCAAGGCTCCATAATACCAAATTCATTACGAGGAACAGGCCAGAAAATGGATAGTGAAAAACTGACATGTTAAATGTGAAATTATTGTATTACCCTGCTGTTATGGATGCAGTCAGAATGTGAGATTTAAAAAGCAAACAACATGCCAACACAGTATTAACTCCTTCCACACTAAACCGCAGTGAGAAAATAACACCCCAAAGCAGTGCATGCATGATAGAGAGAGAAATGTTGTTAAAGGATTTATCCTTCAAAGTACAGGTTCAATGGAGGAGAAAAATATTTTGGCATTTGTAATGCAGTGTATACAGGTACAGTCACCGAGAACTTTATTAGGAACAACTGAACACCTCTTTTTATTTATGCAAGCAGCCAATTATGTGGCAGGAGTGCAATGTATAAAAATATGCAGATACAGACTCGGGAGATTCAGTTCATGTTCATGTGAAACATCAGAATGGGGAAAATGAGACTCCTGTGATTTTAACAGTGCTGTGATTTTTGGTGCTAGACGGCTGGTGAGAATATTTCTGAAATTGCTGATCTCCTGGGATTTTCACCCACAACAGTCTCTAGAATTTTTTTTTTTCTCAGAATGGTGTGAAAAACAAAAATCACCCAGTGAGCAGCAGCTCTGCAGACAGAGATGCCTTGTTGAGGGAGAGAGGTCAAAGGAGAAAGGCAAAACTGGTTCAAGTTGACTGAAAGGTTACAGTAACTCAGATAACCACTCTTTGCAGCTGTGGTGAGCCCATCAAAATGCACAACATGTCAAACTTTGAGGCAGAAAACCACATCAAACTCCACTCCTGTCAGCCAAGAACAGACATCCGTAGCTGCAGTGGGCACAGACGCTGGACTGGTGAAGACTGGAAACAGCCTGGTCTAATCCGAATGTGGATTCCTGCTGAGACACCCAAAGTCAGAATTGGGCATCAACAGCAAGAATTCATTAGGGCTGGGACGAAATGCTTATCTGTCAATTTCATTACCATCACATTAGCTGGTACCAATTCAATATAATTGCTTTTTTTTGTGTGTGTGTTTAAGACTATGGTAAAAAAACAAAACAATGTACTCCACATGTCAGTCAGCCACTCTCATTTATATTTCAGCAACATTGCTATAGACCGCTTGGATCTGTCCTAAAAACCCACTTAAAATGGTCAGTAGGACATAATGCCAATATTCGCCTTCCAATTGTTAGTTTAAGTGCTGTTACAGTCACCAGATCTGACTCACGTTGAACACATTTGTGACGTGATAGAGTGGCTGGTATGAATGTGCGGCTCACAAATCTGCAGAAATGATGTGACGACATCATGTTTCAGAGAAATGTTTCCAGCATCACGTGGAGTCCATGCCACGAAAAGCTGAGGCTGCTTTAAAAGCAGAGAGAGATTGTACCGTGTTATTATGCTGTTCCTAATAAGGTGCTCAGCAAGCTTATTAACAATATGTTAAACCAGTACAGAAGCGAGTCAATAGCTTCCATGTCTTACACTATAAATACTATCCAACACATGGCTTTATGAATCTTACTCATTTCTTCATGATAATTAGTGGCTAATTAGTTGTCACAAATTATTTATGACTCTTAGTCATTTCACCAACCGTTACACATCCTTTCTTTCTTGTGTCATTGGCTGAAATTTGCAACATGACTAGTAGACAAGTGACAAGAAGAAATTAGATGTATCCAGTTTTTTGTTTGTCAGCATTGTGGCAGTATGATGAGTGATGAATTCAGGGCATCACTAGCTTTGCATACAACTGGTAAAAACTTAATTCTGAGAAAGTTGTTTGACTGAATATTGAATATTAATTGCCATACACCATGGTCTCCCTTCAACCCAGCTTTCCCTTCAATCAAATTAGTCTTGACTAATCAAGCTGTTAAAAATATTTTTTCTCCACAGAAGGATCTTTTTAATGCATTTATATTAATTCATTATTTCTATCTCATTCAATTATTCTGTCACTGGCCCCAGTGGCACTGTTGTGGCAAATTAAAGGCAGTTTGCAAAAAGACACATACGCACTTTAGCAAAATTGACAACAGTGTCAGATCTTCATTAAAATAATAACGCACTGTTTATGCACACTCATTGGCATTCACACATGCTCTGTTTATCAGAGGGTGTCTTTGGCAATAATGTGATTATTTGCAAGTGTAATGCAGCATTGAATACGATGTGTTGGGAGGAGGGTGAGAGGATGGGATGGGTGGGAGGGCTTGTGCATGCTGTTTGAAAAAGGATATAAAGAGGATAAAAAACAGAGAGAGGAGGGGTAAAATGCTGATTGGATAATTGAGCATTTCTTTTTGGAGCCATGCCATAACAATAACTGTTCAAACACACTATGCAGAGTCCAACCCTCCTAAGGGACAGGACAATGATTGTTTACAGGCGATTAGGCAAATTGCTAACTAAAAATGTGTGTTTAGGAATAAACAAAAAGTGGAAGAAGACTAATGGTGTTGTTCGGGCACACTTTCCGATGGCAAGCTCTCATTAATGATCCTGGTAATGGACCTGAGGACAAATGTTTTAAAGATAACGGGTCAGCCCACAGATGCTGCACATCTTTCTTGCCACCATTCAGTTAATGATGAGGTTAGCAATATTTAAAACAAAGTTAAAGTTCACTATTTAGCTTTGAGGCTCTTGTGGTAGGAAAAGCTGCTTGTTCTTGCTCAGCTAGAGGAGACCGCAGTGACTGCCAGACATCCACATCCACATAAAGAAGGTCAACCCATTCTATTTTTTCTAGCAACAAAAACGCGTCAACTGTCAGATATCTGTATATGTCAATTATAATTGCCTAAAAAAAAAAAAGTGAAGACCTGTCACATATGTAATATCAATTCATTTGTCAATATTATTTTATCCACATTATAATTAAGATAGATGGTGTTATGGTGACTGTGAAAATATCACTTGAGGCATGTAGCCACGTGTCACCTTTAATCAAAATATTTTAGTTAGCATTCTGCAGTAAAACACATAGACCCAAAGGAGCCCAAAAGTGATAATAGACTCAGCGATGAACCAAGTTCTGACACAAACCTTAAGAGCAGTGAGCATATTAATCATGTAGGGTCATCCAGTTTGTAGAGGTGATTCCTCACTGGGAAATCTCTCATGTCAGGGCTGGTAGCACTCCAGGGACTTGTTATGGTCACTAATTATGCAACTGATTGGGCAGCTCATTTGCATACATTTAAAATGTCTATATTTAAACTTCGCTCTCAAATAAAATGGATTTAGAGTAGATAACAGAAACTATCTTTTCGAGAAGCTACCCTGTAGCTTCAGTGTTTTTCCCTCTTCAGCCTGCGAGTCATGTTTGATGATACTTCAAACAAATGCCAGTGGAAAATAAAACATACCTCAAGCCTAGAAATGCTGTCCAGAAATAGTCCCTATGCTCATAGAAATCAAACAAAAGACATGCTCAAGGATCGAGAAGATGTACAGGCAATCATTCAGATTTTATCAGTATTTTAAAAAGGAATGGAGACATCCACTGTGTTACCTTGGGCACTAAACATAGGGTTTCTCCTGCTCAAGCTCAGGGTTCAGCTGTGTGCAGAGACAGCAGTGGCCCAAAGGATGCACAAGTGTTACATTATTGAGGTTGCCATGAAACAATATTAGTTAGGTAATCTTAGGTGGGGGGGGGGGGGGGGGGGTGCTGTTGAACAGAAGTATGGACAACAGGAAGAGAGATACAGTAATTGCAGTTACGCCTGCTTTCAGTCTTCATGCTAAGGTAAGCTAACCATCTGTGGGCAGTAGTTTCATATCTGAGGAACAGACATGAGACAGCTATGACTACAGGAAGACTCCTCAGAACAAAGATTAGAAACACTCAGTGCAGTGTGGTGCACTTTTGTCTCCAACTGATAATATGTATGTCAGCAATGACAAGATACAGAGCAAAGGTGAAGCCGCATTCAGAAACAAAAGTTGTGGTCTTGCATCGTTTTTCTGAATGTTTGTGTGTAAGGCCTATTCCAAGGGCTTATTCAGTGCATTGGCCTGGGTTAAGGTGGGGTAATGTTATAAAAATGCCATGAAATATTCATGTGGGCAGCAGGATTTGTTGCATCTGAGGCAGCTGAGTCTGTGAGCCTTCTTACTGTTTTCTCTTTTCTTTGTGCCATTGAAAGAGGGAAATCTTTTCACCAACTCCTCAAACAAGACACAGAGTGCTCTGTATGAGCATGACGCAGACTTTAGAAAGCACTCGAACTTAAGACTAATACAAAAAGCATAAGAGCAGACAAAACGCAGGAACATGCAGGCACTCGCACAAATCTGACAGACTAATCCATGAGCAGCGCAGTCTTGACAGTAATGACGAGGCACTCAGTTTGGGTGAACACATTCCTATAGGCACACTCAATATTGTGGCATTTTGACAAACAGCCTGCCAGAATTGTTCTGTCCACAGAGGGGGGACATGAGCCAGCAGAAAGTGCTCAGAGGCAGCTCTCTCGTCTGGGGATGAAATCTGCTCAATGTCCTGGAAGGCTGCACAACTTCAAGGACAAGCCTCCTTCTGAACACAATGAGTTCTCAGGCCGCTCCTGTCA
The DNA here is from genome assembly GCA_038496675.1 of Rachycentron canadum. NCBI lineage: Eukaryota > Metazoa > Chordata > Actinopteri > Carangiformes > Rachycentridae > Rachycentron > Rachycentron canadum. The sequence continues at coordinate 14,671,634 of CM076663.1, read as the reverse complement.
AGCCACACTTCCAACATTGTTGTGGACAAAATCTGTAACCCAAAATTAGCACTCTGTCGGGTAGTGGGCGTGATAAGCTGATGAGGCAGTTATCAGAAAATAGACTCAAATTAGGGCTTTTCACTGAAGCAGTAATTTTACAAGAACTGCTAATCGAAAATCTGGGAAAGAGTGTTTTGTAGAGTCCAAATCTCTGATGATTTCAATGTATTGTTTCTGTCTGTGTGTGTGTGTGTGTGTTCCTCGTTCTAACATCCCAGTGAGGACTTTAATCTGGATGCATACTGATGGATGGGATAATGTAGAAACTGCGCTTTGAAGGTTAAAACCTGGTTTTAGGATTCAGGTTACTATTCAGTTAAGGTGCGGCATTTAGATGTGGCGGTCAAGGTTAGAGGAAGGGGACAGGGAAGGCAGTTTGTCCATGACTGTCCCCACAGGGACACTGGGCCAACACGTGTGCGTTTGGTCGTTTTAAGACCTATTGATTATTTTCTTTTCTCCCTTTATTGGAAAAAATTAAAAGGCTTGTTGGTTGCCATGACAAATCAGATAAGAGACAAACATTTTCCCATTTCTATATATCATTTGGTCCAATGGTCAACTAAACTGCAGGTTTCATCAAAAAAGGAAAACCGGGAGGTGTAAGCCATTTTCATCATTTTAATATTTTAGTCAATTTATTCTTCACCTTTTTTGACCCACTGTTTATTGATCTATTTAGTTCTCATTAATTAACTTAGTTAACTACTGAGGATGGTTTTCATGTAAAAACTAATAGTGCGTCATTCCAAAAAATTGTAAATTTACTTTAAACACCATGATGAAAATTCCTCTTGTCAAACTGAGGGTTAATCTAAACATCAAAAGTTCTGATGAAGCAGGAAAAAGTTGTTTTTGACTGTCAAAAACAAAAGTTTAAAAATACACTTTTATGCCCAGCTCACTCCCTCCCTCGGTTATGGTCGATGCAGATCATTCCTGCTGAGTGCAGATATTTGGGCTTGTTTGTTATGGTTGAAGTGTATCACTCACTGAGGCTCTGCTGCGCTGCATCACATGAATTAATGATGAATGTAAGAGGAGATGGAAAGAGAAAGAAAGAGAGAGAGAGAGAGAGAGAGAGAGAGAGAGAGAGAGAGAGAGAGAGAGAGAGAGGGGAGCAGAAAGACGACAAACAGTCGGACGGGAAAGGGAAACAAACGTGAGGATTGGCTAATTCTGAGAGGCAAAATGAGAAAAAGGATTGGAGAAAACATGAGACAAAGGGGAAAGAGAATAAGAGAGAGCGAGAGACAGTGAGGAAAAGAGAGAGCGAGCAGCCACTCCGTAAATTAGACACATGGTCTTATCTTCCCTGGTTGTTTTGTGGCGGAATAATCATGGAGCTCATTTGATTACAAGTGTCTCATTGAAAAACATGGGTTTTCATAAGTGTGCAGCCAAACGCTTCAATCACAACCGCATGCCATTTTCTAACTGGGGGTTTGTAATGAGGACTAACTTCACGTCTGGATGATTCATTTTGTCTGACGCAGTGCCGGGCAGTCTGACACTTTTGGTGAGTTGTTTTGGAGTCCGTTCCAACGTATGAATCAGACTTGAGGCTTTAGCCACGATGGCTCTCAGGATCGCCAAGTCAGTCTGGCCACCACTGTGTTTGTCTTTTGTCAATTGAATCGCAACAATAGCTGGGTGGATTACCATGAAAATTTGAACAGACAGTCATGGTGCCCAGAGGATAACTCTTAATGACTTAGGTTATCCCTTTATTTCTTGTGCCTCCAGCTGGTCAAACTTTTAAAATATTCAGTAAAATACTGTATCTCAACATCCATTTGATGGATGGCCAAAATTTCTTTACAAACATTCATGGTTTCCAGAGGATAAATCTTTGATGAACCAATGACTTTGCCTTCAACTTCTTCCTTGTGTTGGTTACACTGTATAGGTTTCAGTTTAAAAAAGTCACACATGCCACTAATCCAAGTCCTCCAAGTTCTGATCCAATTTGTTTTAGAGTTTTATATTAGTTTGTTTTCTTCTATCAATGGTATTAAAATAAAATCATCATAAACCTTAACTGGTTGGACCCAATGAGAGTGCTGTTCTTTGTAGCATTAATTTGCAAGTATTGAAGAGGAGATCTTAAAATCATAGCATTAAATAAGAAAGTAAAGTAATCTCACAACATTAAGTAGGAACGGTATGGATCAAATATTTGACTCATCTGACGCCACTGGTTATGGTGTTTACATAGTGATGTTATATACAATTTGCAGTCTGCACAAAATGCTTTGTTTTTAAAAACACTGTCTGACTTCCTGCCTGGCTTCATCTGCTCTGTGCAACTTGACGCAGCTTCCTTCAAAAATAGATAAAATAAAAAAAAATAAATAAAAACTAGACGTGTATATTTGCAGGAGCAGAGTGAAAAGCAGAAAGGGGTTATGACAAAGATGGGAAGTTATAAAAAACTTCCATCCAACCAGGTACAGACTGAAAGCATATTTCTGCACAAAATGAACCAACATTTGTTGCTTTGTTGAAGTTGTCCATAAATGTATGTCCAGAACATCATGACTCTTATTGCCACATGTCAGTTTTTTCACATTTCATGGTCTTCATTAGTTAAGGAGATGGGCACATTTTTGGCTAAGCTGAATCAGAAAACTGTTCAACCTTTTTTTTTTTTTTTTTTTTTTTTAAAACTACTTCTGTCCTCAAGAATTTTTGCCTTGTGCAATATTGTTCACAAAAAGAATTGCTTTGCCTAATCGACCCAGAGAGAGCAAATCAACAACATGCCCACAATGGAGGACAATAGATCCAACAGTAGCATGTCGAAGAATCAGATATACAGCTGCTTCTGACTCCCAGAAGAGGTAGTTGCAATGACTAGAGACGTGTTGTCACTCGTCAGTAGCATTGTTAGAATATGTTTTAATAATTGTGGGTGATGTCCAAGTTTGTGTGTGTGCATTCCAGCGTTCCAGCACTGCCATGAAGCTTGGTCCTTCCCACTAATTATTGCAGCAGGAATCTTTTACCTCAAACCCTGCTGGGAAAAACATTCTGCTCAGACCACACTGCTCATCTGCCAGCATATTTTACTCTCTCCCTGTAGAGATGTCTCATAAGATGAAAATGAAATATGAGAGTAATCAATATCTGAGTGGTTTTTTATGTCTCATGAAGAGTAATTACCATAGGCACACCCAGAAGAGTGTGATTTTTATTAGCAAAGAAACATGCTGTTGTCGTTTATGTCTCTATTCACTGTCAAACTTATCTATAAAAAGGGGTTTTTATGTCTCAGTTGCAGAACAAATGAAACAGTGCTTGCATATGCATTTGATTCCAACTGGTTGGAGCAAACATGTTTGTTTGTGTATTCCCCTAAAGGCTGTGCTTCCAGACGATGCTGCTTAGACTTGTTAGAAAGTGTTAAATCCTACATACATATATACAGGATGTCTGCAGTTTCAAAATGTACAGTTCTCTTCTGGCTTATTCTTCCATCAAAAGCAGCAAACAAACATTTTTTTTAGAATTCAGCAATTGCAATCACAGACTTTCCAAAAAAAAAAAAATAAATAAATGCATAGTTTTGGTGCATATAATCATTTGAGTTGAAACAATTAGTCAATTAGCCAATTATTAGACTGACAGAAAATTAATATTATTATCTTTTGAGTAATTTTTCAAGCAAAAAGAAAAACATTCCCTAGTCCCAGATTTTCTTTATTAGTAGGACTTATGCTTGTTTTATGTGACACGACCCTGAACATGTTTACTGATGTTCAGACAAAGCAAGTAATGTAATATCATCTTGGGCTTTAGGAAATGATGAGTACTCACGCAACCATTTTTTTGTCATCGTATGGACCAACTAATTAATAATCCAGAAAATAAGTAGCCAATTTATCCACAATGAAAATAAGTATTAGTTGTGGCCTTAAATCATAAAAGGAATTGTGTGACAGTTTGGTAAATAACCTAATTATGTTTCCTGTCGTGAGCTAGATTGATGCAACTCTCGTGTATATACAGTAAATTAATTTTCAACTAGCAGTGGGTTGGCTTACCTTAACACAATAACTGGAAATCGGGGAAGCAGCTGGCCTGGCTTTGTCCAAAGGTAACAAAATCCACCTTGGCACATTAAAAGCTCACTAATTAATACATCATGTTTAATCTGTGCATGTGTAACACTGCAGTTTAACAGAGGTTGATGTATCAGACTATGTATTTTTAGTTTGGTTCCCAGGTGACCTGCATCTAGCCAAGAATTAGTGTAAATGTTCTTAAATTCTTATTTTTTGGTGGTAGCTTTTTGAATACATTACCTTAGCCATAATTACTCCCATAAGTACTCTGTGCTCTAGGGATGGATCGTTCTTGAACTCAGCCTTCGCTTTGACCTTAACTACACATCTGTAAAATTTTGTATTTTGCACCGAGTGTTGGGACAAAAATCTGTCCACAGACATGTAAACACCTGCTCAAGTATTCAAATGTGCTACGATAGAGGTCTCCAGGACCACATTTTGCTACGATGAGACACGCAGTCTCGTGAATGAGGATAAAATTAAAATACTTCAGTTTGACCAAGATGTGCATCTTTCCTGAATTATCTTAACTAATTATTTTCTTTTGTTCCCCTTTCAATTGGCAAATCAATTTTCAAGGTCACTTCAACAGTAATCATCTTGCAATATATCACTCAATATATAGTACCAGTCAAAAGTCTAGACATACTTTAAAGTATTTTAATTGGAACTGTATACACAATACACAACTATAAAAGCTGTTATTTGCTGTCATTTTTGAATCTGAGAAATGCTATGTCTTTCTTCAGCAGAGCCTCAGTGTTACTCCTGTTCAGTACATTTCTGCCAGTGAACTGGCCACAGCTTTATTCCAATAACACTGTCCTGTGAATCTCTAACAATTCATGTACCCTCTTTCATTTGGCCGTCTAGCTGTCTGGTGTCTACGGCAAACAAGCAATCCTTTTAAAAGCCTGTACCAGAACTGTATACAGCCAATGGAGAAAGGATGATTAAACGCTGTCTGTCTGTGTCCATATTTCCTGCATGTCCTCATTATGAACATTAAATCCTTCCTGTCTTCCACAAGACAGCACCAAATTCTCCTCTCTGCCCTTTCTCTCCTTCCCTATTCCTCACTCTTTTTCTCCCCCTCTGACAAGTATGAATGGAAAAACATGAGCAATGTCAGATCTACTGAGAGATGCTTACTTACATATTCAACATAATGAAGAAAAAGATAATGAGTGGGAGCAGGCAACAGAAGAACCAGAGCGACGTTGAAAACACACAAAAGCTTCAGGCAATGTTAGGAGCTCTCAACATAATCAAAAGTGACGGCACAACACCGGCATTATGGATATTTGATCATGGCCAGAGATGCAATATGCACACGCTCATAGAAACATACAGACGTGCGCACAAATAAACAAACCCATCTGCGCACACATTTACATACACATGCGCACTCACTGTCAACTTTTCTTCAACACACTTCAAAAAGTGTTGATTTACCATAAATGCTATTTCTGGGACCATGAATCTACACCACCACCCAGCTCAAAGAGGGGGGGAGAAAAAAAAAAAAAAAATATCTCCAGGCGCATTTTGAAACATTTTGATACACATTTTTACATAGTAGTCAGCACTATTGCATCTCCTTCTAATCAAAATATGTCAAACTTAACTTTCCTCCATGCTCTGCTGCCTTGTGAGAAGCCTGACGTTGTGTTCTTCCTGCTGGAAAAATAGCAACAGAAAATCGTATGACATTTTCCCCTGCATGCCATCAAGTCTTTGTCGCCCTAAAAATAACACCAAGGCGAGGAAAATTCACCGACGGTAAAGTACATTTTCTCCCCTATCTACCACCAGGAAAAGAACCTGAAAACAAAATTCAATATGGTCGCTAGTGCCAACGTCAAATCAGAGCAGGAAGGTAATGCCGGTGATACATCATCATTACACAATCCCCGGGAAAAAAAAAAAAAAGTTTGAATAATGGTACTTCTTTTTTGCACTTTGCACTGGAACACCTTATTATAAATCACACCTAACTCATCACAAGATCACTCATTTTGCTCCCTATTCTAATTCTCTGCTTCTCTCAGGAGAGTGAAGAAAGAGCCAATGGTGTTGTTTTGACAGTGTGAGAGAACGGCAGTGTACGATGGGGAAGAAGGAAGAAAAAAAAAAAAAAAAAAAACTCCTGACATGGGATGATAAATGTATGGCAGAGGTGGAAATGGCTTCCACCTGATTTGATATGGAACGCACTGCCTGTCCCTCTTAATCTCACAGACTCGGTAACATATTCATTGGCACTGTCAGACAGACTGCTTTATGGGCTAAAGGTGGAGAGTGTTGCCACATGCTCTTATCTGAATAAACCCATGTGCAACTTTTGGCATTTCCATACAGCACACACAGAGAGCTGTATGAGACGCTCATGTGGGGGCGTTCAGGTCACGGAGGAGTTGATATATCATTTGCATATTCAAACAATATCGATGTTTCGAAGCTGAGGCTCAGACCCAAACATACATTAAGGTTGTTTAAAGTTGACATTATGGCTGAAATGACAATGTGTTGAAGCTAATCAGACCATCTAGCTGCAGGCGTCAACTGATTCTCAACAGACAACCTGTATCTTTCCATCTATATTTCTGTCTGTCTATATTTTTCAGACACTCACATACATACACATACACATATTCCCTGCCTCTGCATGGAGAGCTGGATAAGCTGCTGCTGGTGATATAGAGAGGCTGCAGAGGCCCCAGCTGACCTGGGTTCCGCTGCGCTATGAATCTTTTATCACATCACCTCTGCAACCGCTGCTCTCTCCACTCTGCCCCCCCTCCCCTTCACCCCATCACTGCTTCCTGTTCCTCATCACACTGCAAAAATAACCATATAAAAAGGCTGCGACATTAGAGAACATTTTAACATTGATAAATAATGACCATACAAATAATGAGGCAGTGTCATTTCTATGAACAACTGACACCAATGCAAAGAAGACATTTACCCTCCATCAGTCTCTTGAACTCGCCTCTTGAATGAGTAAGCGTTCACGCTGCCTCGATCCTGTCCGCATATTGTGATAGCATCTAAATATGCAAATTCATTTAAAAAAAAAAAAAAAAAAAAAATCACTTTTGGCTTGGGAAGACATGCTAGCTGCAGCCTCTACTTGCAGTTTTTGCCAGGCTGCTCGATTTAGCAAATTAGGTGACCTTTCAGCCTGCTGGGCAGATTCCTTTCTTAAGAATGTGGTCACGCTTTACAGATTGCATTTACACCTCGCTGAGATCTGATCACAAGGTGAGTCAGACCACCTCCACATGTGGTCCGGCTCGTCCGATCTCGTTGCCAATCCCAGTGTGTCCTGGGTGAAATTATGCATTATCCACATACAGTTCACATGTTAATGCAAAAAGTAAAGGAGGTCAAAGGGCAGAAGGTTCAACTTTCTCGCTCTCTATAAAGCAACAGCGAACCATATGACTCCACTATATGGACACGTCTCTCATACATTTGTTTTCAAAAATACTGTCAGCTAATATACTGCTGAGCTTCAAGGGTCATCGCTTTTGCTTATTTTTCAATAATAATAATAATAATAATACAGCTATACTGTGCAAACACGAGTCAGGTATTGGCACCGAGCAACAGTAATTCAGAGAAAAGTGACAACAGAGAGCAGGCGGTCAACACTAAAATCAAATGTCTGGGGCAGAAGGCAAATGAGTCAAATGTATTTTGGAAGGATTTTTAGAGTAGGGGCAAGTAATGTTAAGAAAAAAGAAATTGTCAGTGCAAAAGAGTGCATGAGACAATTAATTTGTTCAAGCTTCTGAAAAAAATAGCACAAACTGTACTGTGATGAATGTACAAAACCCAAGAATAATAACTTTTCTAACATTACCTCAGTAATGACATTTACCCCCCAAATAAAAACTATAAGCAATGAAGGCTTCAGAAAAACTCTCAACAAAAGATACGTGATCTCCTCATGCATTAATTTCTCAGTGACCTTACCTGCACTGTATGCAAAATGCCAAGGGGAAATAAAGAGGAACGTCACAGTTGTCAAGTACTTTGCGACAACCACTGAGCTATGGTCAAGCAGAACAATGGAGCTGTACATGAGCTTTACAATTACATAGAGGGGTGATTTAGCCACAAAGAGTCAATGCTTGCAAACTTCATTTTACCCACAAGACCACACAGGAGAGTTGATTGTCTAGGGTCTGAGGGAAGTGATGACCCCTAAGAGCTTGCAGGAGGAGAGACTTGTCTGCATTGCAGGAGATAAAACGTGTGGGCAGCTTCTCTGTATAAATGGACAGGGCTCAGGCCGCAGGTTTCATCTAGCATTTGGTGAGTAGTAGCCTGACCAGATCCCCCTTAGCTACAGCAAACAACAACAACAACCTCAGAGCTTGCAACTTACACACTGAAAATGACAAGATTTCATTTCCATACAACTTTGCTGTTGTTTTATTTTTTCCCCTGACATTTTCTTCATGGGGATTTAGCTGTTTTAATGACAGTGTTCACCTCCCGTCTTTGCATGATGGGCTCAGAGCCACCCACAATGATTGTGGTTTGTGTAAAGAAAAGCAAACAAGCCAGAGCATTTTTCCCCTGCTAACGGGTGCAGCCACACCAGTCTCCAGCACTGACACAGACCTGGCAATGCAAGGCTAATCCTAGGTGAGTAACGGGGGGAAAAAAAAACAATGAAAATAGAGGATTTAAATTATTAAAATTTTTGTAGGAGTAGCAGCTCCTGCAATTGAAGGTGTAAAAAATGAGCTAGCAGAGGCACAAAGGGAGCTGAAGTTTCCGGAGCAAGCACTGCAGACTGAGAGCCCCACAAGGCAGAGATTGAGACTGGCCATGGTGGAAAGAGTCCTGGAGCAGCAGAGGACCGATGCTTATGTCTTGGCCACTGACAGAAAGGCCTACACTTCATCCCCACATAGAAGGACACTGACATCCTGGAGGCAATCAACGAATCCCTGGACCTGACTGGATGATGTGTGTCCAGTGAGAAGTATGTCAGTGTTTCCTTTGTAAAGCCAATCATCCACCTTTCTGGCTCCTCTGTCCTGAAAGTGAAGGATGATGTTCCAGACATCACACACAATCAAAATAATCTCCTTTCCTTAACCACTTGACCTTGATGAAAAATGTCATGAGGTCAGGGAAAGATTTAAAGGGGAAGAAGACTTAGAAGACACCTGCAGCGCAAAGAGATTGTGATTGTGCTTACATTTGGTTTTTGAAAAAAAAGAAAAAAAAAAAAGTGTAACACATGTAAGATAAATACAATGACACACAATGCTGCAGGCCAACAAACCAGGTAAGGTTTCCTGTCAAAAACCAAATCAGATGTTTTCAACAAAAAGCATTGAAAGTTCAAAAACCTGCAGCATTATAAAATAAATGAAAATAAGAGGCCAGAGTAAAATACATTAAGTAAAATTAAATCAGCACTGATACTGTTAACTAGAAAAATCAATATCCTTGTTGCTGCCTGGACAGATTTAAAAGACGACAATTTGGGATTTGGAGCTCAGTCAATCAGAAAAGGATTTTCACAAGTGTTGGATCATCTCACAAACAAAACATTGGTGCTTCGTTGTTTCTGCATTTACATGGGCCTGCTGTGGTGAAACTACAATGGTGTCTCTTGTTATTGCAAGCAGTTGTGGGATGGTCCTATATCAAAGGAGTTAAAGCACTGAAGCACCTTTCTTTAGTGTTTAGAGAATTCGACCAGCTTTTATCATTGCTGCCACTTCGATACTTCTGACTTATTTCACTCAGGTGGAACATTTGCTGAAAAAAAGGCTGCTCAACTCCAAGTTCCCTCTCTCAGAAAGTGCTTGACAGGGCCACTACTCTTGCTCCTCAGTTAAACTTAAGGCATGTCAGTGAAGACAATAGTGCACTAACGCAAGCAACACTGTCTGAGACTGCACCGGCAGGCATGGCAGTAAGCAATTATTGTGATTACATACAGATACAGAAATTAATTAAATTAAGTGGATTAAAATGAACTATGAAATCGAGTGCTGGAATGTGCTAGATATGGATGTTAAATATGTCTCATTAGATTTGGTATTCATATTTTATCTACCATCCACTTTTCAAGGACATGGATCTGACTGATCTTCATGAGAGCACTGAGGATGCACCCTCTTCAAAGAAAAAGAAGACCTTGGAGAGCTTCTTCAAAACTGCTGAGGGGACACAGCAGGGCCCTCTGCTCACCAGGAACAAAACGGTCCTGTGCTGGTTTTAACCACGATGAGGCAAGTTAGAAGGACCCTGTGGACTGGAGAGAACGCCAGAGACTCTACCCACGAATATTAAAACTGGCCAAGAAGTACTTGTGCATTCTGGCCATAAGTTCCCCTTCAGAGAGGATCTTTGGCACTTGCAAAATGTGTTGACCTGCCTTCGCTGGTCTCTCCAATGTTGACAGATTTGTGTCTGTGGCCAAAAAACTGTAAACACATTGCTATTGCCTTTTCTGCATAGGTCTGAATTGTTTTCATTTGGTTGCATTCACTGATGGCCTGTTCATTTTAATTTGCCAATGTCTTGGGCACAATTTCTAAATATTTTTGCTTCAAGGAGATGAATTTAGGTGAAGAACAACATCATTTATGTCTCATTTTGATGCTAAGATTCATACATTAGCACAAATATAGCAAAATATGGATGCAAAAAGCTCATTTCTTTCACGTGAGTAACTCAAAGCATCTTTTTAGTGTTTCCCACGAGTTGAAAATTGACTTGTGGTGTGTGACCAATGTGCATCTAAAGATTTATGTAGTTTAGAGGGGAAGAGTATAACCCAGGTTATTTTCATTATGTGTGTGTGTGTATATATATATATATATATAGATATAGATATAGAGAGAGAGAGAGAGAGCTAGGAGGCTGCACACAAAGAAGCTTTCCGCCTCTACTCAGTTACTGGACCACTCTTCAGTAACTGAGTCGACTTAATTGACCCAAGCAGGCAGCCCAAGTAGAGTCTATGTATCCACTCCATTTTCTTCCAACGTGTACAGTAACTACATTGATTGTGTATTGATTTCAATGCCAAAACACACCTCTGAGCTCACAGGGGAGCTTTGAATAAATGCACCCCAGATGGACACTGACACAGGACTGAAGCTGCTGCTACTTTCACTCCCAAGCCAATATAGGCAAAGTGCCAAAGCTTTCAAATCAGTAAAGCTACTTAAATTGTCAGACAGGATGTGAAATGAAAAAAAATTTGCCTCACCTATAAATGTTATGGAAGAGATTAATTACTTTTTTTGATGCTGTGGGTTAAAACACCCACAATATCACTGCAACAGTTGGTATTGAGCTGGGTACAAACTCTGGTATGTGAAAACTTAATGACAGTCAGTGACATTTTTCATGAGCAGGAACTTTAAAAGATGCCCAAGTGAAACATCTATCAATGACCGTCTTAAAAGGGTATGATATCTCATTTCAGAATAGGAAAATACACATATTCCTGAATGACTTGACATGATTATTATTCTCATAGCAGTTTGTTGTGAAGGTATGGATCTATGCCACACTGCATGTTTAAGTGTCAAATTTTAATGTACAATTATAAAAGGTATTTCACATCTTATTCCCATGTCTGTTAGATGGAGGAGATGAATAAGAAATAAGTGCAGCTGAAAGATCATGGAGAACAAGGAGACACTACACAATCAGTGTTGACGTGCAGCATATAATTTTAACAAAATCAAGCGCAGACACAACAAAACAACCAAAAAGATTGGAGGAACTCAAATGACAGGTGATAGAACTGTGCAGTTGAGCAACTGATATGGTCTAAAAATGACATGATGGCCTTTCTGGGGTTATGGCTAAGGCAGATTGAGAAAAACAAGAGGCACTAGCCTAAAGACGAGAAGAAATGCATCTCCTCCCATGTGAACTGATACATTTCTCAGTTATGGAACGGGTGCAAAATCCCCCACTTGTTATGGTTTTTCCACTGGCAGAGCTGAATGGAAAGAGGGTGAAGATGAAGGACTGAAAAAGGGAGTTAGAGAAAATGACAAGCAGGATAAAAAAAAGTCATCTCGATCACACACATCTGTGTAAACACTCAAGCAGCACCAACACATCTCACAAGCTTCATTCAAATTCAAATGCCTCTCCTCTTAACCTCCAGTCATTCTTGACACGGCCGTCACTCCATCCAGTGGCAGTCCAGAGAGAAGGTGTGGTGTTCAATTATCCCTCTCTTTACAGGACGAGTGTGGCGACCTTGGCCACCCTGGCTTAACTTTAAATGAATAACAGAGGGGGCTTTTACGTGAAATGTGAAACAGTACGGCACATGACAGGCAATTACTCTTGGTGATGTCAGTCTGTCAAGGGGTCACTCCAGCCGCCATTGTTGTTATGCACTGCTCCTCCCGTTCGGCCGACTTTTGATAGACATTTCTTTAGAGTTTAGGCCGAGCGTTGCTGGCAGTTTGTGGCTGTGCCTGGACAGAAACTCAATACAGGCCAGTACTTGTATGAATGAACTTGGAGAGAGGGAGAAGAAGGGAAGAGGAAAGAATGCAACAGAGGGCGAGGGAGTGAGACAACAGCTTTAGAAGTGACACCGAGGGAGAGAAAGATTTAAAAGAATGACTCCCATTGACTTAAAAAAAAAAAATAATAAAATCTTTGTTCTGGGGTTTTAGTGAAATTCAGTCATGGTTTATTCATGCCAATGTCTTTTAATTTCTGTTTACATGCATAACATCTTATACATCTTATTCCACAGTTAGCCCCGTGCAAGTCCCTTGAGACATCTCTGACTGCGTGATGAAATCTTGAGTGACAGTGTAACACCATGGCTTATTTCAAAAGCACTGCATCATTTAGGGAGCAAAAGAAAGCCCTGCTGTTTTATAAATACAAACACAAGCAGGCGTCTTTATGAATGCGCGCATTTTTTTGGGGGAATTTTTGTCAATGTAACAGCATCCCTATTGGGCATCATCTTCCATGAAGTGCAGAGAGAATTTGCAAAAACGGGGAGGAGCTCTTTTCCCATGGGCCCCAATTAAAACTTCCTTTGGCAAAGTGGCAGCTTTTTATCCCTTGCAATGTTTTTTTTCTGCCATATCTCTTAACAAACTGCAGAAAAGAAGCAGTGAAAGACAGCTATTAGAAACCGAGAGCCAAGTGAGGGAGGAAGGAAGAAAGAGGACGAGATAGGCTAGAAGAGGGAAAGAGCAAGAAAGCTATTAGTCACGCATTAGTCAGAAATTATGGAATAATTTCAAATGTTAAAACTCCATATCTGGTATTCATTGTTATATGGTTTGCTTGAACCTCAGGGAATGAGTGGACTGCTTTTGTAGAACAAGAACGACAACTAGTGAATGGAGTTTCTTATGCCAAGAAAGTGGCATTGAGGTCTTTTAAGTTTGGCTAAGAGTGTTATGAAAACACTGTGTCCGTGTGAAGCAAAACTGATTTCAAGCTCAACATGCACACTGACAGCTTGTCATATTTAACTGTATCATACAGTAAAGATTTTGATCCAGTTGTGAGCTTACTGCCGATCCAGATAGGCACATGTCTGGAAGTTTATATTCACAGCATGACCCTCCAGCTCATACTGGAACTGGGATTTTAGCTGACTTGATTTAGTTCGGGTGTACGCAGCACTACTCTATATTTGGGAAGTCACACTGACGCTTACACATCTCACAGAGAAACACTTCAAGTACAGTCAACTTAAAAAAAAAAAAAAAAAAAAAAAATCCCTACATGTTTTTGCTGCTTTGATGGGAGGCAGAAAGCTGCGTGATGATTAGCTATACTTGTGGGGTTGAGCTGCTGGCTAAATGTCTGTGCTTTCCTTTCGCTATCTCCCTAAGCCAACAGCTTCGCTTGTTCCTCAGAATACAAAGTTTCCATCTGGACCAGACCATCAGATTCAATTACCGAGCACAAAGCCCATAGCAGCACAAAACCACAGCATTCAATAACGGACGGAAATAAATAATGATTTCATAAAGAAAAGAAAGCTCAAAGATAGTGGAAATGCCTCATGAGGTATTTTGATTGAAAAATATCATGATCGCTTTCTATCTGTCTTTCTATCTATTTTATTTCTGTATGATTTGCAGTAGTGTAAAGACCTGAAAAAAATAAAGACAGGCGTCAGACTTACCCACAGCTAGCACCATCATTTTATCCCTGTGAATCTGCCGGAAATGGACGTAACTTTAATCAGGGGGAAGTACAAATTGGCATGAAAGCGGCATGTAAAAGCTGTAACCCCCCTTGTTTATGGCTGGTTGTGACCTTTAATTTTCATGCTTGTGTTCTTAGTCTTGTAAATTTGCAAAAACATTTTTAATTTTAAACTAAACAGTAATCTATCGAGACAAAGTCTCTTCAGTTTGCATTCAGTGTGGCCTTTACCACAGAGCGTTACTGTTTTCACACATGTGGAAACAGGCTCAAACTAATCCGTCACCACCCTCCAAAAGGTAACTGGTCAAGGAAAATGTAACCAAACCTTCAGCAATGTTGGCATATGTAAAAAAAAAAAAAAAAAAAAAAAAAAATCAACCACTGATTAAAAGCTCTCATCTAATCTTAGATCAACATCAAACAAATCAAATCCAGAAGTTGCTGCTTCAGACAAAACCTAGAACAGGGCAAAAACCAAATTCAGAGTGAACATCAGCATGTAAAAGCCAAGACATGGCTGCATTTATCTGAACTTCCCTGCATCACTGCAGCTTCCAAATGCTTCACTGTAGCTCTATACAGCATGTAAACACTCAATCAGTTTGAGACTGACATATTAACGACATTGATCCACTGCTATTTCACTCCAGCACAGATAAGAGAGCCACCATTGCTCCACATAAATTAAATCAGGGACCATATCTCACACTGGTACATGACGCATTATGAAATATAGAGGCAACCATGCAAGCTGGGTAGGTACTGTGTTGGCACTGAGATGCGTGTGTGTGAGTTTGTGTTGCAGGGAATGTGACAGAAGGGATCAGATAGCAGTGAATGCAGCCCAGACTGGATTTAGAGTCTGCCTGATATAAGGGAGGAAGGGGGAGATTGTCTCAGATATTTATTAACTGCAGTGCTTGGGGAAGCAGTGGTGGCATTGCAAGCAGCGAAGGAAACTTTTGTGCTTTGTGTTCCCTCAATTCCTAACTCATACTGGATTGGACTTCCTTCTCACTGCCTGATGATATGAAGATAGCTCTTATGTGATTTTCCCACAACACTCTACAATACTAAATCGCTTTGCAAAACATGTAATCATATTCCCAGCTTGAATTGAACAGTCTCCTCAAAAGTATGTCCCTTAAAGCCACTGATTTGCAAATTGTCAGTGGTATAATTACAGTTGTCAGAGCCACACTCAATCAAGTCAACATCCACACTATGCCACCCCTTTGTGAAGGTTCTGTAAAGGGCATTTCAGGACATGAGGCTCTGATTCCTGTCACTCAAGATTAGTCCACATCACTGTAGCTACACAAGAGATAGGGCAAGAGGACAGACTGCAGCCTCAGGGAGAAAGATCGGTAAAGAGAATTAAGAATTTAGTCTTTTCAGGGAGAGTTAGGCATGCTTTAAAGGTAGGTAAGAAGAAAAGGTAGTGTGAGAAAAAACAAAGTCGTCCACCAGTTACACCGTTGCCTTTCTGCATGACTGAGTGTGCTGTGTGCAAACTAGGCACAAGCACTCATGTGTGCTTGCTGTGGGTAACAACACAGTTTGTCACCAGTAGTTCATGTCCTAACAAGTTTTTGTATGTAGTCAGATTGAGGCAAAGGCCCTGAATGGACAAGCAGCCTGGAGAGAGAGTCTGATTAGCTACAAGAGGCCATGCCCTCAGCAGACCTTTCCAAGACCTTTTCCTGTCCTCTTTCACTGGCTTCTAGAGACAGCTGAAAAAAAAGCCTTAGGTGCCTGGCCCCGAATGTATAATAGTCTTAGTAGTAAACACCATAGGACTATGGGGCTTCATTTAGCACAGACACATCATCACATTCTCCATATTATCCATATACCCACATGCAAACAGTCAAATGGGTATGCATTTCCTGACTTTCCCTCTCTTTTCACTTTATTTCTACATACTGCTGTTTGTTTACTGGGAAAATTGCCTCCAAGACTAACATGGCCAGTGCAGATTACCATCAAGGTGGTGCTCCATAAACACATTTGAGGTAACACAGAATAGTGCACTGGTGCATTTGCATGAAGACAAGTTCCTCAACCTCTTGTCGCCCTCCGATTTCCTCCCAGGCCACTCCTATTACCTCCACCAACAGAAAACCTGTTATACATCTTGACAGTGATGGGTGTTTGCCTGCGTGCCGGTGCAGTAAATGGTTGGAATACTAAATAGGGTTGTACAATGCTTCTATACGGGTTCTGCCACAGAAACAGGGTTGAATTATACATGTATTTGGAGATCACTGTGAATGTGTGTGCAGATGGAAAGAGGAAGAGAAAAAACAAAGCAGAAAAGGTCGGAGGTCCGCTATGTAGAATCAGCTGTCAATTATGCTGGCCTCCAATTCACCCACTCCTCTGCCTGTCTCTGGTGCCCTCTGTCAACTGCACTTGTTGAATTTGGATGTATTATTGTTTGTTCCCTCCCATCACCACCCTTGCTCAGTCTCCCTGATTGCAGTCGGAGTTCCAGCCTTCCGGCATTAAGTATGCAAGCCCTGCTGCATGCGGTGCATTCGCTATCAGCAATCAGCAAATGCCACCATCTCTTTCCTCCTTCCTACAGACAGGAAGAAAAAAAACTAACATGAGAACAGACGGAAAACTGAGTGCTCACAAGGGGAAAAAATATATAAAGCAATGAATGTCAATGAATGCAGACATGGAGAGATGCAATTAAAGGCACCCAAACCTAGCATTGTCCAACTCAAGTGCTTAAAATGAAAAAAAAAAAAAGTCTTGTCATTTCACTTTACAACCATTAATCTGTAGGAACATTGGAGTCTCATATTTAAACTTAATTTTTACATGAACTCTATTTGTCATTTGTCTGTGAAACCTCAGACAGATGCATGCTGTCTGTCACTTACTGAAAACATTAGCACCTGTACCTTTGTCTTGTGCAAAGACAGGTATCACCAGTGATCACAGCTACCACAAGAAGCTGCAGAGCTCCTACAGAAGCCTCAATCTCTCACACACTGATGGGCTCAATGTGTACCTCCAACTGTGCAGGCTACAGTCGAGCCTCCATTTAAATAACTTTGAAGCAAAGTTTCACAGTTGAGTGGATTAGTGTACTTAGGTTAGTGTCATGTACTGTTCTTTAAGCGATTTATTCACTGCATGTGTTTCTCTTAGAGAGCAAAGAGCACAAGATGAAAGAAGCTGAGATTGAATTCCTTGAATGATAACTTGTAACTTTGAAAGGTGGCTCCTCTATATTATGCACACACCAGAAGAAGAGCACTCTGGTGATGCATACATTTTAAACCAGTAAGTGTAGGCAAACTACACTTACTTAAAACCACTCTCACATCTGTACTGTAATGTGAAGCAACCGCCAGCAGCTAGTTGTCTTATCTTAGCATAACAATTCGAAATTGAGGCACATAAATAGATTGGCTCCGTCCAAATCTAACAAAATGCACCTATATTTAGGCACCTTTAAGCATCTCAGATTAACACATAACTACATTAGAGTTCAAGCAGTTACTGTGCCTGACTAACAAATCGTTGCTTCAAAAACCACAACTTATCATTTTTACACTCCTGTTTTTCTACAGATCAAATACAGAATATATACTAGGTTCAATCTGAAGAAATGTAGTTGTTTACACCATTTATGCTAAGCTAATTTACATGCGCACTATTTCTTGGCCAGATGCTGCCTGCCTGGTAACCAAAGAAGCAGAATAGAAATATCCCAGCACCTGTCCCTGTTAAACCACAACAATGCACTGAATTTTTACACCTTGATTTTTGTACAACTTAAACACAATGTGGTAATTGGCAAGCTTTAGGTGCTAAATTACACCAACACACGCTTGGCTGTAGTTTCATTTACCACACAGACATGAGAATGGTATCAATTTTCTCATCTAGCTCTCAGCAAGAAGCTCCTCAAAATGTCAAACCACTCCTTTCAACTTCCATCTGATGATTTAGGCCTTTCATCCATTAATAGAGAAGCTTTGATTCTACATTCGAGTTTCTACCTTCTCCACTGCAGTGTGGCATGCACGTGTCCAGAGGCCTAGCATAAATATCACTTTGATCTGCCCACAATAAAGAAGTAGCTCAGGGATAATGGTACAATCACCTCTCCAACCCCTATCATCCACTCCCTGGAATATCACTCTGGCAGTAGTCAATCAGCAAAGCATTGCACTAAGAGTCAATAGTGGACAAGGGCAGTACTGAAAAGACAAGCATTATTGAGTCAACGATTTGACCATTAATGAGAGATTAACATTACTTAAATTACGTGGCTCAATGTGGAGTCCAAACAAGGACTGACCCGGAGACACACTCTTGTGAAGCAAGGTTGTAAGTCAGTTGGAGGAGTGTTTGTTCTAAGCTGCAAAAGAATAACTAATGCCTTTGTTTTGATTAGCAGTTTGACCCCAGAGATGGACTTGGCTCGCTCGTTGTCAGAGAGAGACTGGAGGGGAGGGTTGGCATTCAGACCGGATTCCTTGGCAGCCGTTTCACTCAGCAGGGATCAGCTGTCTGCCAGAGCAGATTACACTGGGGATACTGACGCCATCTCCAGAGTGTTTTGACAGCTGACCCTAAAAAGGTGATCTCTCGTGGAAACACCAGTGTACCACACAGGAGAAGATTTAATACATATTAGCTGAAACATTGGAGTGTGATAATTGGATATGGACGCATCCAAATTATGGCTGGAATCCACCCTTACTAATATTTAGTGAGCACAGACATTAAATCCTAGAGATATTTGACAGAGTGTGGGCAATGGACAAATTTTATCAGTGCCTTCTAAAACGTGTGAATTAACATTTTTATACATCAAACACACATCATCACATTGGTTTAGCTACTGACCAGTCTTCGTCTTAGCAACTATTTTGATAATTGATTATTCTTTAAGTAATTACTCAAGGAAAAATGTCAAATATTTGATATTCCTGTTTCTCCACTGTGGGAATTCAGTTGTTGATTAAAAACAACATGTTTAATTTTTGTTTTTCATCTAATTCATGTGCACTGGTTTCATTTCAGCTCAGTGTGAAAGGGTTTTGCTGTCATATGGTCATGTTTCTCGCTTCTCCTCCCGTTTCAAGTACAGGTCAGACCTGGTTTCTCCTGGTTTTATTTTTTCACAGGTGGGATGGAGGGAAAGAATGACGAATGGCTGCTAATTAGACCGCATATAATGTGTGTGGCAACGTGACATTTTTTGCACATTGTTTCTTTCGAGAGCTAATCAAACGTGCTGAAGTAGAGGACATGCTCAGGGTGACACAAGACAACTCCTGCTTATCAAAGAGAAGGAAAGAGGGAAAGTTAAACAGTGGGAAGAGAGACAGAGAGAGATAAGACAAGATTAAAAACAAAAGAAACACACACCTGCCTACTGGAATGGCATGACCCTTAGTGCTAATGAATAGAGAGCTCAAACACAGCCAATTAGTAGTGGTGCTTGTTAAACTAGCCACTTAACGCATGCTGTGTCAGGATAGATTGGCCTTTCATGGCTGCTTTGGGGCTTTTGATATGGCTCCTGACAAGTGCATTAACAGAGGAAACAAGTCATTGGGCCGAACCAAGCCCAAGTTCTCTATTGTGGTATTTTTATTCTGAATAATGTTTAGTCAGAAAATATACAGTGCATTTGGAAAGTATTGAGACCCCTTCAATGACCCCTCAAGAATCTGTCTTAACTCTGCAGGGAATTCCTTCCTCCCCATGGCTTAGAACCTGCAGACATGTATGTGCCTTTTCAAATCATGTCATTGAAAATTAAAATAATTAGCAGGTAGACTCCAATCAAGGTATAGAAACATCTCAAAGAAGAAAAGGAAATGAAGTGTGCATTTAGGAAGAAAAAAGATCATTATTATCATCACTATAATCTTTATCGTAGGGTATTTTAATCATTTATTATCAAACATAACCGTGTAGAGACAGGAAGGAATGCGTGAGAGAAACATGCAGGAAGCAGTCTGCCATGGCCGGGTATACCGAAGCAGAGACTTGTCTACTCAGTACACTATGAGAAAGTCAGCTGGCTAAACTGCAACCACAAACCACTCATCTGTTGTGTACTTGCTGCTTAGGTTTATGTCTTTTACCAGCTTTGAGAGATGTGGAACGAATGTAGAGGGGAAGGCAGGACATAGAGATGGTGCTTGAGGGGCAGAAATGGAACAGTGAAAGAGAGATAGATGAGGGTTAGAGGGTGAAGCTGTGAGGCAACCGCAGAGTAGCAAATCCACAGGAGGAAGATGAAAAGGAGCAGCTGGAGTTGAAGATGAGAGCTGGGTAACTAAGCAAATGGGTAACAAGAGAAGAGAAGAGAAGAGAAGAGAAGAGAAGAGAAGAGAAGAGAAGAGAAGAGAAGAGAAGAGGTCCATGGAGAAACAACATAAGGGATAAATAGCGTAGACAAACTAGCCGGGAGAAGTAGAGTAGGGTGGGAAGGACTTGGCACAGTAGAGGGAGGATGGAGGCAGCGCCATGGTGAGATGCCTCATGGGAGGATGACACATATCTTATCCCCTAGAGAGTGAAGGAGAGGGTCGAGACAACCCTGCTGATTGACTGGCAGTGTCTTGGCCTGTCATTCACCATTCACTCACACTCATCAACACTGGCTGAGCTGCCTGCGATGGAGCCAAGGGCAGAAAGCAGCACTGCACAATAAGACTCACCCACATAAAGCTGCTCTACGCCAAGCGGCCATACCCTTTATAAAAGCAGCTTTCATAATATGCAATTCCCTGCCCCTGCACAGCTCTTTTTCAATAAGGACCAATGTTATTCTGGCAAGACATCTGAGAGCTGTGTCAACCATTTCTAATACAAACAAATAACACCAAATTTGTTGTCATCTTAGGGAAGGCTTCTGCAAGAAATTTACAGTTTTTATAACTTGTGAGAAGTAAATAATTCCACGTGCCAAGTCAACCTGAAATTGGCTTCAGTTTACACAACCAGAAGCACATTTTCCTTCTTGCAGTCTCCCTTTTGAGTTAGGTAAGAGTGAGTCATAGAGAAGTTAAACGTGCTCAATTCCCCTCTCTCCTTGAGCCACAAACAGTAAATATGTGGCTATTAATTACTGCACAGGCTCGGCTGCTGAATCCAAACATCCTCAATACAGTGGCAGAATGACTTACCAGATTGGCGCTGTCCAAGGTGCTGCCAGAGAGAATACATCACACTTCTCAACACTGCAGCCCACCAGTGGCATCTGCAGGGTGGGTGTATTAGTACTGTGCTGTAGTGATTGTTACATGTATTGCTGTACTGTTCATGTAGGTCTCCATCACCACCTGGTGGGCAGGGGTGATATTACACTTTTCTGATCTCAAAGCTTTTCTATACTTGGCTGTAGAAACAGAAGTGATGTGTGCCTATGTATATATTGTACTGCTGGCATGAGGAAATCCAAGAAGTGAATCAATTAATTAATTCAGCTGCCAATACTCAAAACTTTGAGTATCAGTGTGTCTTTAGTTTTGGCATTGTCTTTCACACTGGCTATTAGTGAACGTGAAGTTAGAAATGGCTATTTACATGTGTTGAAAATTCACAGCTAAAATGTTTAAAAGTGATGAAATATCAAAAAAGTAAATGTTATAGGTGAAGTCAAAATAATAAATAAAGTAGTTGAAAGAGCAATTAAATGCAAGTCCTGAAAGAAGCTCAAGATTCAGTTCAAGTTAAAGCACTTAAAAAGGAGTCTAGTATAAACTGAATGATTTGTCAGCTGAAGTTAAGTACTGACAACTGTGTGTGTGTTGAAGGAGTTTGTTATTTTGAACCAGAGGTTGTGAAAGAGAACACACTAATGCTGTCTATAACTATGATCACAGTCTTTGCTGAGAGCATGAGTCTGAATTTCCCCACATAACACACCCTATCTCAGCTTTTGAAAAATGTACTATTTAGATGTTCAAATTTTAGCAATTTCATTAGCAGATTAGCTGTTAGAACTGTCAAAACTGACCAAAAATCATATTTGATTATTCCTTCTACACAAAACACTGATACGAGAGACATGTGGGGGCCTATTCTGAAGACTGCCTCATTGTGCTAATGCTGGAATTGTAGACTAAGATAACAATAGCTCATGTAGGTTCCACAATGTTGCATTTTTCCCCCAATGTGGGTTACATGAAGGTCTGAATGCTATTGGTATGTGTTGGTTTTAAAAGTGGTCAAATTTAAATATACCAAGTCTCCAATCTGCCTATAAAATACCCACGTGTTTTTTTTTGTTTGTTTGTTTGTTTTTTTTAAATTGTAGAACATAACCTCCCCACTGGATGCTAAAGATTCTCTGATAGCAGTAATCTCAGTTGACACTTTACCCCTGTTCCTGGGCCTCTAAGGTAAAATTTCTTAGTTGTCACAGTTACTATCTGTAATGCCACATTTGTGAGTTTTTAAATCCCTATTCATTCATCCTTCAAGCAACACATTCTAATGTGACAAACACCCATTTTACAAATCTGCCTCACTGCTGAGAGAAAATTGATAATTTCTTTGAGTGTGCATAGTCTTAAAAGATGCTAAATCCCACTTTGAAAATTAAATGGTTTTGCTCTGAAGCACCAGAGAATGATATGCACCAGTGTTGCCTGTGGGGAGTTACTGTGCGGAAATATTCGGTCTGCATTAGACGGAGACAATTGATCAAAACAGACTAATTAATGTATGTGTTTTACATATATTCATTTCCGTATCAAATATTAATGAAAATAAACGTATTTGTTTTTCAAATGAGCACAAGGCTATCAAATATTTCAGACACACCTCATTAAAGATACAGAGCCAAGAGCGAACATGCATTTTTAAAGGGCCACGATTCACAATGGCATATCACAGAGTTGGCTGCCCTAGATCAGCAATGCAGAGGGCTGAGTGTTGCATGAGATAATGGTCTTATTGTAGAAGAATGTAAACCACTTGGCCTTCCCTCACCCTGAGTAGGCCTTGGACTCTTGATGTCCAGTTAGGGGGTTAACATAGCATAGCGAGGTCACATAGCTCTTTAAGAGAGTTACAAGAAGCTTTGGCCCAACAAATTTGCAGGGTAAATCTAAAATATAAACTAACCATTACTCTGAATTACACTGAAATTATGGAGTCAATGAATATACTAGATTTTTTATTTATGCTGCCTAATTGTATTGTATCTGATTATCATCAGGGTGTTTAACCATTCTGTATTGGGTTGTATTGTATTATATACCAGTTGCTCTGTCTATAAATATTGAACAAATACCTGTGTTATCCAGAAATGGAAAGAGTCCCAGCGCAGAATAACTGGACTGGTCAACCCCCGCAAGAGAAGACATCCTAGTCTATTATACTCATTAAGATAAACCCTTAAGTCATGTTCATCTACTTGGAGATGCAATTTGCGTAATGGTGCTAATTGTGAGGATGTGATGCATGGGAGAGATATCCGCTCCACGTATCATGATACATAGTAAGTGCTTTGTATGAGGGCTGTAAGCCCTACTACAAGCATCAAAATAAGACATATAAAATCAGACCTGGCCAGAACAAATATGTAGCCGAGTGTCATTTTGAGGCCCATGAGACCAGTCAATCACATCCTATGGAAGATACACTTAGACAGGGGCCTACGAACAATATGAAGAGTAATGATTCAATGGTGATTATGTCATATGTGTGCGCCAAGCGATGAACACGCTGTCTGATAACAAAGCAAATGGTTTAGATCACATTTCTGCTGAACATCTTAAATGTGCCAGTATGAGAACAGCTCCTCTCCTTCCTTTGTTTTCCTGGCTTTATGATTCATGGCTTGTAACCAGACTCAATGCTGTCTGTTCTGCTAATGCCACTCATTAAGGACAAAGCAGGTAAAGTAGACAGCCTAGATAATTACAGGCCCACACTAGAAAGAATTCTGCTGGATAGATTTAATAAGTTCATTGACTCCACAGATAACCAGTTTGGTTTTAAAGATATGCAACGCAGATTTGTGTATATATGCCTTAAAGGCAACTGCAAGCAAATAGAACTCATATGTTTTCATGCGTTTTACTGATGCTTTCGAAGCCTTTGATCACGTTAATCAAAGAAAGTTGTTTGTTAAAATGAGTCAATGAGGGGTGAGAATTCTGGCTGTCTGCGATGCACACCAGATTGCACACATAAAATGGGGCAATAGTGTCTCAGCTCTGCCATATTTGGGATTAGTAATGGTGTCAGACAGCGGTGAATTCTGTCCTTGGTTCTTTTTAATCTTTATATTGATAAAACTGGGTGCATGATACTCCGGAGAACCATAATGTGTGTGCAAACACTGTCTTACACTGGTTTAATGTGTGTACAGATGGGGTGAAGATTCAGTTCAGAATATTGTACGCCACTCAATACTGCAGACTGGTGGTCAAACTGCAGAAAAGCAAGTTTACAGAGACTTCAAGCTTCTTATCATGATGCCATGAGGATATTACATTAGCAAACTAACATGTTTATGGCTGCAGGAGTCAATATTTTACACATTGTTCTATTTTAATCTCAAGTATAAATGTATTTGTCAGTATAATACCTCTTCAAATTCAGTCATGACAGGCTTATCAAGCAGAACAGCAAGTATAAAACACTACCAACCCCAGCCATAGAGACACCTGTTACAGTTTAAGCACATTTCTTGTTCTCAGATACCGAGAGGCCTCAAGTGTACAGATGTGAACAAATGCCATTAAGACTGGATATATTCACCTTGATTTATCTGAGCTAAAGTGGCAGGTGAGAGCATATTAGACTCATGTTCAGAGACCCAGAGCATCGCAGGTTTAGTTTAATGAAATCCGCATTAAACTCTACAGATTTCACACTTGTACCTGTACTTATTTAACAAAACAGAACAACTCACTGATCAATTCTGCAGGCAACTACACACACACACAAACAAACAAACAAACACATGTAAATGCCTCAGGCCTGACGAGGCCTATACTGCATGATGCTCATCATCAACCAAATCCAGATGTGTATAGACGCACACAGGCCCACTCGGCCAACACAAACTCTACTTCAGGCATCCGGCTTAAAGCGACGCAGGCTGACACATCACAACAACACAACACGCAACAAATTGAGTCGCACTTACTGTTTGTCGATTCAACTTCTCTGGTCCTCGCGCCAGGCTTGAGGGACTGCGAGTCTCCTGTAGCGTCGCATTAATCCTCCTCCTGCTCGGACTTCGCAGAAGTTAGAAGCGGAAAGCTTCAGAAGTCCGTGTCGGTATTTTTATTGTTTTTGTCATCCGCCAATGCGACGAGTTTTGTGTGCGTGTGTCCTCATTGTTAAAACAAAACAAACAAACAAAAAAAAAAAAAAAAACCCGCCAAATCAGGTGTGTGCGTGTGTGACGACACGCCTGCTGCGTTTTTAATTTCAGGTGGCAAAGCAATTAATAGCTGGTTACAGAGAAAGTCCCAATTAATTTGTGCTCAACGTGCTGAATTCTTGAATTTAATTCATTCTCAAAACTAATTTGTTTTCAACTCTTTTAAACTGAGTTCACCTTACTCTCTCCAGGTGGAACAAAATATGCTGGTGGGATGGCGCCGTGGATATTTCCCAAGATGGCTGCCGGAAGTGACATGTTTACCATACTATGGAATATCCCTTTGTATAGCTAAAATAAATAACTGAGTTAATTATGAATAATGGTATGTTTGTCTCATATTTGCCCCTAATCTCACAAAAAGAGCAAAGAGATTTGTTATACTTCAGCTACCGTCTGATGGACAGGTGGACAACTTGGAAAAATTTTCCAGGTTCTGTCTTAGTTGCATTTGAATATTGTTTTTAAGAATAAAGAAAAGTAAAAACACTAACCCAAGCATGGTGCAGATTTATCAAAGTCAGTTTGGTATTTTAAGGTATATATTTATATGTATTAATGCTAAATGTTATATGTAAAAAAAGTGATAAAACATACTTGATTAACTTACTAGGAGTAATCAGTTTTCATAAATGATGCCAACAGAGTGTATCCTGTCTGTGTATTATATGACAGGACCCATCAAACAAGCATCTCGTTGAATAAATGTTACTTTATCTGTATAGGCCTTTTTCAGAGCAGACATTTTGACTTATAATAGTTATTAATCATATTAGCATCTGTTATGTTTAATTTTCCCTTTGAATCAACATCCACAAAACCAGAAGCTGAAGCAGATAAATGAAACAGAGCCATTGTTATTAATTATGTCTCTGCTTTTCCTGCTGTGGCATATCAAATGTCTGCTGTGATGAAAGAATAACACTCTTTCAAATTTGATGTCCCATGTTAAAATTAATACGTGTCAGGAGGTATACAAACAGATTCGTGGAAAATTAATTCATCATAACTTTTGTTACATCACACACGGTCTGGTGTTGGGTTTATAAGTGTGGAGTTTGAGCGTCTGTGTGGGTGTCCCTCAGATGTGATCTGTTTCAAGTCAAGGTAACTGAGTGTAATATTATTATTGGACTGCTGGTTACAGCGCATAATAGTATCCATAGTTACCAGTATTACTGAGTCATGAAATATAAGTGTCCCTGAAAATGTGTGGTGCCTGTGATGTGTCTTTATAACTATATATCTGTGGAATCAACTTAACCGCAAGTAATATTTCTTTCTCTCAGACAGGAGTGATTCTGAGGCAGATTTTCCCCGAGTCTGATGGCCAAGATGGTGAGCGATAAGCGCCAAGATGAATCCTTATAACCTGTCTTGTTCTGCTTTAGGATTCAGCCTCAAAAAAGAAAATTTCCTTGGTACTGTGCTTGCTCTTGGTGGGGATTTTTGGGCCTGTGTAAATAATATTATAAAGAGAGGTCTATACCTGCTCTTTTTGAAAATAAAATCGACTTGACTTGCTTTGGAAGAAACTCAGCAAGCCACTGCCTTGTCTTGCGCTGGAAACCCATTACACAACATGTTTGCAATGACAACATCTTGAGTCATTTATCTACTGGGCTCCATTAACAACAGAGTCTGTTAGCTCTTAGTGACACCTCTTGGTGGAGAGCAGTACATTGGAAACAATGTCAGTCTGCCATTTTCTAGGAAGTGCATCTGTTGTTAAATACATATAAATGAATACATTTCCTCATGTGCATGAAGTTATGTATCCGTCCCTCAACAAATAGGTGCTCTATTCCCATTCAACAATAATGTAACTTAACCACCAAAGCCATTTGTTTCTCAATATCTGCAACCACAATTAGAGCCCAAAAGACATCAACTTGATAAATGTAAAGCATCTGTAAGTGCAACTGGGATGAAACAATTTGCCTCCGTACGCTGTAACTCAGCATGTCACACTACAATGAAACCTCTATGCAGCATCTTAACTGGAGCATTGAATAAAAAGTTGGATTTAAATCAGAAACTTCAATTGTCAACAGATTTGAAAGTAGATGACATTCATTTTCAAAGCAGGCTGATGTGTTTGTTCTCTATCCTGCTGCAACGATGACGGTAACTGACGCATCGTCTCAGTCAGGATGTATTCAGTCAAAAAAGCTAAACTTCATTGTTCTTGTCAATTTATTTGTGATTAATCTGTGATTTCTTTCTTTTCTCCATTAAATACTTAAAATAGGTGGATTCATTTTCAGCTTTCATTCATTTCAATAATCAAACGGAATTAGACCTATAATGAAATTTTTTTTTTACTTTTGGGGTCTAAAAATACTACATGCCTTTGACTGCCGACATTTCATTTCAACTTTCAGTTACATTCAATTTTAACACATCTGTGCTGTTAATATTACCTTACGGTACATTTTAAAACCCATTGTCAAGATTTGCTTTCTGACTTTTTGCCATGACAGACTTTGAACAGCAGATGGGGCAATTTCAATTGTTTCAGGTAATGGCTGGAGTCGTGATCACCAGCTAAGGTTGTGAGTCATTGCTCAGTACCACGTTGTCCTGTGTATTCCACGTGGTGCTGACTCACTCTCCACTGGGTAAAGGACATGTAGGGCAGCCTTTGACAATGAGCACATAATGTCTGGGAAACACTGAGCCTGTTTATCAACTAGTGCAAGATGAGATCGTTTAAGCTACATTTCAGAAGCAGGATGAAAATTATATTTTGTTATGAGGCTTTTTTTTAACTTTTATAGACACTGAAGCCTTACAAAAACAATTCTATTCAAGTATAGCAAAGCTGCTTCTAGCATAGACAAATGACGTTCATGGCTACATACCAAGCAATATAAATTTTGTTGTTAACAGGAGTCAAGTTCTACTACTTGTGCACATAAGGAACTCCATCCACACACAGTGCCCTTTATAATCTTAAACCACAAAAGAACCTGTATTCAAACGTAATCCCACTAAAATATGTGAAATGACTCACACAAAAAAAAAGACAAGTATGCTTTTTATTTCAATTTATTTATCTTGTAAGAACCAATACGAATTGGGGATGTTTTCAAAATGGGTACAATGATAAAAAAACTGACCATTTTCATTCTTCTCCACCTTGTCTTTCAGATTAGATCTTCTGTTTATTAGTTAAAATATGCATATTTAGGGAAGTCCTATTGTCACCCCCTTAGGGAGAATGAATGAAAGCAGGAGAAGTACCTGTTGTAGGAGTTAAGTTTTTTCCTGTTTAACTGCCTGAATGAGTATGTGTATGTGTATGTGTATGTGTATGCGTGCATGTGTGTAGGATGCTCAGCAGGGTTCGGTGGGCTTATCTGAGGTGGACTGATTATTGCACTCCAACAAGATTTAAAAAAAAAAAAAAAAAGAAAAAAAAAAAAAAAAAAAAAGACATGGCTCTTGAAGGCTAAAAAAAACCAAAACAAAACAAAACTATTGGATAACAAAGTGTCCTTGCCCCTGCCAAACACATAACTGTCACACATAGCATATCTTGTGAATAAATATTGCAGACATATTCAAATTCAGTGAGCCCCTAAACTGAAAGTGACTTTAAGCAAGTGAAGGGTTTAAAAAAAAAAAAAAAAAATTACTGCATTTTCAGGTGAACCTTTGAGTTTTTGTGCAAAAAAAATAAAAAGAAAAAAAATAAAGACACCCAATATCAAACGGGACAATCACAATGTGATCAAAGTTTAAAAATGTTTTTAAAAGTTACATTATTCTGGCCTAATCATAATCAATAATATGTGGAAATTAAAAAAAAAAATATCAGAATCTCATTTAACATTACATCTTTTCATCACCACTGTTTGTGTAAAAGTAAAAATTCACAAAATGGAAAATGTTATCCCATGATTACAACTGGAAAAAAAAAAAAAAAAAAAAAAAAAAAAGACACAGGATGGACTCAAGTTGAAAGAATTCTGGCCCGTGGTTGTACAGTATAACCGGGAGGCGGGCCTATCTGTGTGCTTTGACCTTCCATTCATTGGTTCAGCTGGTGGATCCCAGATCTGGATTCATTCACTCCATCACTCGCTTGCTCTCTGATCAATTAACCATGACTCAGTGTTAACAAATCATCACAATAATTACTGATAGCACTCTCCATTTTTTTTTTTTTTTTTTTTACATCTCCCCTTGTTGGAAGATTCCCCACTAGATGTGCATAAGAAAGATGCACTGACTGGCAGCCTACTGCACACAGCAGTTGTGGCCGTTGGTATCCTTGAATCGCAGACGCATTTTGGGTCTGTATTTCTCGAGGTAAAGAAGCTGTTTGGAGTTGAAGGCTCCACGTCTCTTCCTGTGCAAAGCAGAGGAAAAGGAAAAAAAAAAAAAGAGCAGGGAAATGAGACAACCCTTTCTACAGAAGAGTGCACCATACTCAACACACAATGGACAGTCCTGTAGTAACCAAAGGAAAAGTTCAGGAAAATGCACTAATTTATATATGAGAAGATGAATACCTCAATGCTCATCTTTTAAATGGAAGGCTACAGCTAGGAGCCAGTTAGATTATCTTAAAACAGACTTAAAGACTGTTTGAGTCCAAAGGTAACAAAATCAACCTGCCAGCACTGTTGACGCACATTAATTAATATGTTATGGCTTGTTTGTGTAATCTGTAATAAAACCGAATTTGAAAAACAACGATTTGCTGCTTTTATGGACATTTATAGGCCAGACAGTTTCTTGGCTGGGAGTAGCAAGTTCCTGGAGTCTCTGCACGGATTCCCTTAACAATGTAACATCTTGCAAGGTACGGCTTTTGTAGTGGGACTACCAGGCTCCAGAAACAAAGCCAAAAGAATCTTAAGTACCAGACTGTGGAATTACAGTTAACAGTTCCTGGTATTTTGCAGACAAACAGACAGATCAGTGCTTATTTACTTCATAAACAATCTCAAATTACAGTTTGGCTAATAACCATAAGGGACAGCTGCTTCTTCACACGCACTCTGTTTCAATTTAAACATTCTGTACCATTTACTGACTGAATGCAATTATTTGTATTGAAACTGTAAAGCTGAGAAAGTAGGGAGAGTACTTACTGCCTTATGAACTGCACAGCATCTTCATACTTCATCCCACACTCAATGAGGGCTAAGGCCACCAAGACTGGAGCTCTGAGATGTAAAGAAATCCAATAGACCAGTTCAAGGAGACAGTGAGAGAATCAAAGAAGGAGAGAAGGAGAGAAGAAATTAAATGCCAAGGTTCACATGGCTCCACAGTAATATTGTGGAGGGGTAGCGGGTGAGGGGGTGCTTAAACCTGGGAAACAGGCCTGGGAAATCAACAGGGGTGCACAGGTTCACCGTAGCCCTGCTGGGGCCTTGTGCTCACACCCTGAGCCTCACACACATAACTCTGATAAGTTACAGTAAGACAAGCTTCTCCTTTATCACCTGAAGAAATAGAGTGAGTGGAAAAAAAATAAATATAAAAACTTTTTAGACAACTTGGCAGGTCAAATTCAGGGCTGACAGAGCATTTTCTGGAGTGGCTTCTCACACACAAAATACCCAAGAGACAGTGTGTGAGAAAAAAAAAAAAAAAGGAGAAAACATGAAAAAAACAGTGCAATATTGTGAAGGGAGAGGTAAGAAAATTGTTGAAGTACAAACAAGAACAGGGTCTGAGGGTCTTCAGACAATATTGACTGGTGTAAAGTAGATCAGACTGAAAAGTGGCAATGGAAAACCAAGATGACTGAAGTAAACACAGGACAGGGCAGAAGAGTAGATGAATTCAGAAAATGCCAGTCTAACCAATACTGGTAATTATGCAACCTCCCAATGCCACAGCAATGCTAAACGCTGGAAGCCATTGAGAAATGATTGGCTTATTGTGTGTCTGTGGTCATGAAAGACATTTGCACAGTAGCTCCCTCACATCATGTGCTTCTGTCTTTTCTTTTTTTTTTTTTTTTTTCACACTTATGTTGTTTATTTCGCATAGCTAATTTGTAAATTCACTGTCACATTGGCCTGTGAATATCGCCTGTGCAACCTCATGACCATCACGCAGATCACATGCAAATGTAATTGCTTTTCCTTTCCAAGCCTGCAAAAGGGAACGGCAGACTATTGTCACTGATGAGATACAGCAACTTAACCAGTTGATTGTCTTTTTACAGAGCAATAACGGGAGCAGGAAAAGAGAGCAACCATTCAAGGCAGTGAATGAATCACTTGTCTTTTTAAGATAAGATACAAAAGAACAGGAAATACAGGTACAGCACAGCCTTAGCTGAGTGACGAATGCTGAAGAAGCAAGTGTTTAAGGAGAGAGGTCGGCTCAGAGAAGGAAAGAAAAACAGACTTAATTAAACACATTTAATTAATTAATGTTTTCTGTGGCCTTGTGTGTGCTGAGGGTTGCCCACATCTCCTTGGATCCACTTTGTTCCAGTGGAAATGAAATGGACCCCAGTCTAACCACCAAAACAGAAGCATCACACCAACAGCACCGCAAAAGAGAGGATGAGGAATTAGTTCAAATAGACTGCAACACATCTGGGAGAAGTCAACAGTCCATGTTGCTACCTTCCAAAATGATGTTTTTTTTTTTCTAACCTCCAAAAAATGTCTTGAATACAACATCCCCACACCTGCCTTCAAACCTAAAAACATCTGCCACTGCATTTCTTGCCTCAATTAATATATTTCCATTTTACAGTGCGTGTTTCTCTTATAACTCTAGACTGTTAGTTGCAGAGGAAGTTTAAGCAACAGTGGAGCATGCACTAATCATAAGACAAGACACTTTCAAAAGTCAGCTCTACTTTCAAAATTTTTGACACATCCCTGGACAACAACATAGCAAGCAACTCACCGGCCAAGCCCTGCCACACAGTGAACAGCAATGCAGCAGCCAGGCTCCTCTCGAAACTTGGTGTTGAGCAGCTTGAGCCAGTCGTCCACAATCTGGGTGGGTGGAGGGGCACCATCATCGAAGGGCCAGTCCTAGAGGAGGGCAGAGGAAAATATGTGAGTTAGAAAGGATACATGCACAATAAAAAAAAGCCTGCCATAAATGTGCCTGTGTGTCAACTCTTACCAGGACCTGTATCCCCTCCTTCTCTACTGGAGCCTTATCGTAGGTGGCATCACAAACTCTCACCAGTGTGTTCACCTCAAACTTTTTCAGCTCCTGACAAACATCAAGAGAAACATTTTTTTTAGGCAGAGGACTTACAAAAGGGGGCACGCACATACAAACAGACTGATGGGGGCATACCTCTGTGAACTTGTTAAGTGTGGCATTGGTGGGGTTGTGGGTGATGAGGAACCTCATGCACTCGTAGGCAATCTCGACTGCAGCGGGGCGGTTCATGTTGGCGAGACGGCTTAAAAAACAATTACAATACAATACTCTTACAAAACAAAAGCGACTTTTGGCTCAGAAGTCAGCAAAGACTGCTAGGAGATTTATATATTTAGGAAAGGGGAGAATAAATAAAAATAACACGTGGAGAAGGATGGGTCAGGAGGACAACAAGTGTTCAACTATGGGATGATGTACATAGAAGGGTAACAAAAAGGAGAAAACAGTCCACAGTACTCTGAGATGTTTTTAAAAAAAAAAAAAAAAGAAAAAAAAAGAAGAAAAAAAAATAATTAATACAAAACCAAAAATTTAAAAGAATAAAAAAAAGAAAAAAGATGGAGAAACTATCCAGGAGTCATCCAATCAGTTTACCCCATTCAGGAGAGCTGTTTGTGATTGGCTGTTCAAGGAGAAAGTAGAAAGCAAAGATTTTTCGTATTGGTTGGGACAGGTCAGAGCAGTCGGGCCAAGGACTACGCAATATCCCAGGGGGCTTTTGGAAGAGTCTGCAGTTCCTAGTGTGCTGGCAGTCAGGGGGGTTTCTGGGTAGCGTAGTCCCTCAGGGGGCGGCCGATTCACTTCTCCACAGAGGTGAGGTGCTGTGCCTGGCAAAATTCTCCGCTCACACACGCCATATAGGTACGGCTCAAGTCAACACAGAAACCCTGTAAACAGAAGAGAAAGAGAAAGAACAGGCTGAGTTAATGTAATTATAATTGCAATGTGTGTGTTGCACAAACACACACACACTCGCACACGCGTGCGCACACCTAGTCCTGAACCATTATGCTTTTTTTTTTTTATACCAAATTAGGATTTCAAAGACTTTCAAATCTGAGGCACCATCATTTTAATAACATAATAACAAGTGTCTTAAAAGGGCAAGTTTAAGCCTGCAATTTCATGAGCTTAAATGGCAACTGCAAAATTGAAGTTCATTAACCTTAATATTTTGTGTGCTAGCAAATACAATAAAAGAAATAAGAAATCCTGCCTCTTGTCTGGTGAAAGCTGGTGTCTCTAAATGTACAATCAACCAATAATAGTTAAGTAAAAAAAGAAAGTTATTTTGTTTTGCCAAACATGAATGACCAGCGGATGAGGAATCCTTTTCATACATGAACAGTGGGTGACTGCCATGTGTCTCTTTCAGTTAGGTTACTAGCAGATCACTTGGTAGTTGTCAAGTAAATGATAAGACAGCCAATGAACAGTGTTGTCAGAAGTAATAACATAAGCATAAGCGGTCACAATACAAAACTGTCAACAATGGCATCACATTGCCACAGTCAGACATTGCAGCACTTTGTCATTACTAGCATAGCTGACCAAATTTGCAAAATCCAATTATAATTATATAATTGAATGGTTATTCAATGTCATGATACCATACTACTATACTATACAAGTATAACTTACTTTATAAGCTATAATGAATAAATAGATATCTGGAGTTTGAAAATGGAATATTGGTCAGAAGATTTTTAAATCGTTCTGCTCTTCCATCATTTTTCAATATAACTTGATTTCCAAAATTCCTTTGGGAACCTGTAAATCTTAATTAAGTGAAACTAATCTGCAGTATGCTCAAAGCTACAGTCATAGAGGTAGAGTAGACTACCAGAATGTTGCATCTGAAGCTTACAAGTTTAATTTAAACCCCTAGACCTCCCTTGATTTCAGCTTTCTGGATAAATAAAACAACTGAGCAACTTAAACTCGTACCATCATGACACTTTCAACCTTTCAGGAGCAGGGCTGTGAACTGACTACACCTTTAGATTACATCATTCTGTCAATTCACCACCTGTCACCAAAATGGAAACTAATAACATGCACAGCATGGAGTGCACACATAAGCACACAAGTGTGTCTTACAGTACAGGTAATGTCTGGTCTGTAAGCCAGGGAGCAGGCCAACTCTGCCAAGTCCTTGACAGTCTAAACTCAGCCGCCACAAACTGGCTGGAACCGTCTCAGAGCAACATAGGAGGGAGGGAGGGAGGTGTGTGTTTGTGTGAGTGGGAAAGTGGATGACCAGAGGTGGCTGTTACTACGCCGACTACGCACAAAAGATAGTGGGAGGGAAATGGAGAGAAAGGGCTTGGACTTTAGCACCATGTCACAGGCAGTAGTCACAAGGTGAGGATTACAGGGTGGGCAAAGCTTCAAACAGCCAAAGTATTTCAGTCCCACGCTCCCTCTTTTAACCTCCTTGAGACTGACACAAGACTCTCTGTACTCTCTCCATTCCCATTTCACAATTTACTCAGGATATTTAACCTGACTGTATGACAGTATACACGTCTTTCATTTTGCAAAGTCACTCTTCGAAACTAGACCAACTCTTTCCTTTTTCCTCATGCTCCCACTCCCAACCCCACTGTCACTCAGAAAACCTCAGAGCCAGTGACAAAGATGCATCAACCCACTCTCCTGTCTAAATTTCTTTCCTCTCCTCCATCTTTTATACTTGGCAATAGCCACAAGGGCTCTCAAAACAGCCTTGACTTTTTTTGTGTGATGGCTGAGATCCTTCATGACGCCTTTAATTACCATCTCTGCGCAGTACTGAACACAGTGTAGCATTGCTGCATGCACACAATTGAAGCTTGGACAAAAGGAAACAGACTTTAGGGTTTGTTTCAATCAGCTTCTAATCCCCCAGAGACAAAAAGGGTGAGGGAGGGAAGTCAACATGTGCTTCTCACCTGTGAAACTGGACAGTGGAAAGAAGACCAGATTGTTGAGATAGACTGAAAAACGGAGGAAACACTGAAGAACAAAAGAGCCAAGAGACACGCCAAGGTCACCACAATGACAGCTTATGCTAAAAGATCAAAAGCAACTGGATTGTGCAGAGCCCTAGTCTGTTTTTTTAAATGCAGCCAATAGTCAGAGAGGCAAAAATCTTCCAAATAACTATCACAAACTTAACACAGGCATATATGAACTGTAGCACATCAGGGTTAGGTGGGATGGACAGGCAGAGCCAAAGAAACAGTTATGCTGCATGGAGCGTGCACTGGACCTGTATTAGTCGTCATCCCTCATCACGTCAGCTAAGTCTTCAACACATGCTGCGATTTGATGGGATCAGGAGACACAATTCATTGCCTTATTAGTCAACTGAAAGCAGGTGGATGGAGATTTTGACGATGGATGGCTGAATGCCTTCTTGGTCTTGAGTAAGCCCGTCAATAGAGAAGTGACTCAACTGAGGGCTGCCACAAAGTCAGCCCGCCTGACTTCACTGCACTGTCGGGAAACATGCAAATCACTCAAATTTGCAAACTTGTTCTGCAGTTACACACAGCACAGAAGCAGGAAGGACTAAACAAACACACATACATGCACGCCAAATCTGTTTGTAGAAGCAAAAAACACGTTTAACCACACAGGAAACACGAGTACCAGGCAGTGTATACAAAGCCTTGAAAACAGAAGACTTAAACGTGAATGGGTGACATACCATCCATCGTTTTACAATCTGCAACTACCAATCATTAACAATTACCAACTAGTTAGTTGGTCTTAAATGTTCAAAACTCAACCACAGAAACTTTGTCATTGCTCCCTTAAAAATATCAGTCTAGCCATTGTCATTCTATGCTCATGGTGGCACAGATGCAAAAACAGTATGCCACGGTACCTCAAATTTCAATTACCAATTCCACCTTAAATAAGCAAAATTATTTTTGTATAAATGGGCACCTCACCCAAAACTACATTAAATTACACCATCACTATTATCAAGCATGTATGAAATGTGAAAACCCAACCTAAAAATCAAGGTACACCAATCTATGGTCACAACCCATCATACAGTGAGGGAGTTACACTGACAGGTGGCCACAAAGTTTGCTTCTGTTGTTGGGATTAATTACCCAGCTGCGGATGTCAAAAAAAACATTGATGTACTTCTGTTAAAATATAACTGATTACATCCGGACTTTTGTGCATGTGTGTCTATGTACAAGTATATATACTAAACTGGGAGAAAGGTCACGTAAAGGCAGAGGCCCACGCAGTGGCCCAGAGAAAGCTCCCTTGCTGCCCTGTTCCTCATCGCATGTTCTAATGTTGGAATAGAGCTCCAAGTGGAGGGAGGGAGAGTAAGTGGGGAGGGGGACTGACTGAGTTGATTGGAAGAAACTTCCTAAATCAGCTGGCCTCTTCCAGAAATCTCCTACAGTGACTAAGGAGAAAGAACAGAAGGAGAGAGAGACGGGAAGTGTGAGAGAGCAGAGAGTAGCAGTACCAGCTGATAAGGACTGTGGTATCTCAGCTCAGAAAAGGGCACATAAACCTAAACAGGTGATAAAGTGGCAAAAGAATGGGAACTGGGACATGGGTATCCTCCAATTGCTAACTCGTCATTTTAGGATGATTCAGTGAGTCTCTGTATGAAGACATGTCAGGTTTAAGCTCATAATATCAGCAAAGGATTCCACTGTCAGTGGAAGTTGTAAGCTATTGCCGCTAATGTGCATGCAGAGAAACTGAACTGCTACATTGAGAGTGCTTATTGAAAGCCTTTCACCGTGTTAAGGTTTTCACTGTCATGAGACTCCATAATTGCAGAGCTGAGGCTGGGAGCAGCTTGTCTGGACACCTGATAGCTGTCAGGTGTCATATCGCCATCACTCTCCCATCACCTATAGCATATACAGCACATGCACTATTCACATTATGTCCAAAGTGTAAATAGTAATGAGCTGTCTGGGGCAATACATTTATAACAAAGGTGAGGGGACTGTTCTAAACAGACATGTGAGAACAAGTTTGCTCATATGTCTGGACAGGGCATATACAGACTGGAAGGGCTTGGTGACAAAACATCAGACCTTTATGCAAAATATGGAAGGTCTTAGTCCATCTACTTCCTCCCTTGTGAAAGATGTTAGTGTTACATCCAACTCTGTCTGGTGGTCTGAGGTTGTGCCTGAGTCTCGCTGATGTTTTGTCTGGAGCCAGACTGGGCATGACCAGACTGTACTGCCTTGATGCAGCTGGAGGGCTAATTTGCTGTGTGAGAGCCAAGGAGCAGGGGGAGCGCCTGTCA
Source organism: Rachycentron canadum (assembly GCA_038496675.1). NCBI lineage: Eukaryota > Metazoa > Chordata > Actinopteri > Carangiformes > Rachycentridae > Rachycentron > Rachycentron canadum. The sequence goes on along the minus strand of CM076663.1, from coordinate 14,633,476 downwards.
TCCATGGCAGGATGGACAGTGAGAGGAGGAGGGAGGAAGCCCCTGTTCTCCTTGGACTAAGAGCAGCATGGGTGAAACAAGAAAAGAAAAAAAAAAAAGGCCCTGATACACTTGCCCCAGATACCCCCTGCTTGCTACACCCAGGGTACACACTTCTCCTTTTAGTGTCTCATTTAGCCAATTTACTTAGACTACACACTTTCACAAACAAAAAAAACAAACATAAATAAATACAAGGTGTTAGAAGTTTTTTTTTTTTCTATTTTAAGTGCCCGAGACATTGACAGCTGCATTTAAACTTACAGAAACCATAAATTGGTGGGAACAGAAACGGGGCCAAGCGTCTCAGAAGTATGTCTCCACTCCTGTGGCCTCTATGAGTGTCAAATTAGAGACAACTGATAGGCTTGGAAATGTCAAGAAGGTCTGGGACAAAGTAACAGGAACATAAAGAAAGCTGGTAAGAGAAAAACCTTCATGAGGACATATTGGATAAACAAAATTAAACAAGCAAAAAAGGAATCAAAAAAAGTGTAACAGTAAAACTAAAAATATAAAAGTCAAGCCAAGAGCTTGGCAGTGACTATGTCTGAGATAAAACATAGGTCCAGCTGGTTACTTCCAGTGACGTCAACACTGTTGATAGGCTGGGTGGGTGGATTTCATCTCAAATTGGAGCTGTCCTCAACCCAAGTCTGTACTCGCAGCAACAAAAGATGAAGGACCCTTTTATTCATTTCAAACAAGTGCCGGTATACAAGGAGAAAAAGTAGCGGCTGCTTGAAAGAGATTAGTGACTTGGTGACAGAGAAAAATTGAGCAGAGGCCAATTTATAAGAAAAGCCTTGTTGACTGACAGAAACACTCACACCAACTTCAATTTTTTTTTTTTTTTTTTTCCTCCACACATGACTGGGGAGGTTCTTGAGCATGCTGCTTGTCTAGATCACAGAACATTTAGTTAAGTGTGAAAGTTGGTGTCAAACTTGGGTGTTGGCCACACAAGCAGTCGCTGGTCCACTTTAAGAGGGTGGCAAGGGACGATGAGCAACCCCTAAAGGTCTCCACTTTCAAATATGAAAGACAACTGTTGCCCACAGTGAAAGCTAATAATCACATCTGATTTAAAGTGTCACAGTGCAGTCATCCATTCTACAGTGTAGATACAGCATGAAACTCTTAAGAAAAATTAGCCTAGTGTGAAAGTGCAGCTGCACTATGAAATGCCACACACCCACCACACAATGGTTTTCATCTCTTTGCATGTCAGCTGGACCAAAGTAACAGGCATTAAATTCTCTTTTGCTATGATCGTATGTTGCACAATCAGTCCACAGGTCACAGTCAAAAGCAAACCTTCAGTAACATTGACCCAACAAATTTTGGTTTAAATGGAGGTATTGGTGTCTTAGAAGCAAGAAAACACTCGTAATGTAACATTCAAATCCATTAGCAGAAAAGAGAAATAACTTCATGATTAATAAAGACAAATAAGTGCAGCAGATTCCCAGGACACAGTCCAAGACCGAAGGGGCCTGTCAAAGTGGGGTATGGTGACAGGTCAGCACAGCATTCAGCAAACAGTACACGCATAAAGGAAGTAGTGTGCACAGCCCTCCCTCGCCATCAGTCATACTTGAAAACACATAAAGACAAACAGACAAGCAAGAAAGCAAAGACATATACAAACAAACCCACAAGAAGCTACACTAGTTAAGCTTCTACTCCTTTATCTGAGCCTCACCAGTTTATCTAGTGTAACGAGCAAGACACCAAAATCCCTAGGCATGCCTGGACAAGACAGCATTGAGAGATGGAGAAGAGAAGCCTTATATGCAAAACTGAACTCCAGCAGCTATCCGGGCTGTTGCGGTACCTCCCATGAGCTGCACTCTCCTAGGATTTGCAAACAAGAGCCCAGGGCTGAAAATGATACTTGAAGTCGGTAGATTCTGTGTGGCCTTGTGCTTTGCTGACTGAATTCTGATATCTCGCCTGCCTATGGGTTTCTAAGAATGTAGTCATGAATCAGGGAAGAAGTGGTACACCTTCATTCAAAACTTTACTGAGGACTGCATCCTTACTTCACCTGCCGTCCAGGTAGGGGAAGAGGGATGGTTGTGGCAAAGCTTAATTATAGCTATGTGAAAAATGCAACCACTACTACCAGCAACATGACCAAACCTGTTGTGACATTTTTTATATTTGCACTCTACTGCAAGTGCAAAATAATATTTTAGTTTTAGTTATTTTTATCAATAAAGATGCTGGCAACCTTGGTGGTCAAATGTTTTTAGAGGTTGGAAAGTGCTTGTATAGCACACCCAGTTTAGTAAATGCTATTTTTGTCTATTTTTTATGTTATATGTATAGAGCTGCAACAGTAACCATTTCTGTAATTTCTGATAAATGCAGAAAATTCTGTGGCTTCAGCCACTCACATGAGGACTTGCAATTTCTTGTGTATTTAGGTTCTGGACTGTTGATTTGATAAAACAAGCAAACTAAATGCATCAACACATGCTTGGACAATAGTAAATTAGACTTTTTTTAACATTTTGCGGACTTAGCAATTAAGATGAGATTAGTTCATAATTTAATCATTACCCATCTATATTTTTGACTCTTGTGAAGTAAGCCCAAATTTTATTTATTTTTTTTTTTAAATAAAAAAAAAAAACAAAAACTTAATTTTAAAGACAAGGAACATTTGGAAAATGTCCCATCTTCTTAAAAATGTTACCTAAATGCCTCCTTACCTGGAGCAGTTACTAGATGTCCAGGTCTAGGTATGGTATTCGGTGAATGTGGTTGTGCAGCGTCAATAAACTGGAAATTTTTTGCATTTTCAAAGGCAGTTTCAGTGCTTCTACACAAATATGGATAGTGCACAAGTGTATATCAGTGACTACAAGCAAAAGTAATACACCACCTGTCCTTTGGACCAGGTCATCTAATCAGAGCCTTATAATTGGGACATGAGTCACAACTGGTTATGTCTGTGTTTACCTGTGTCAAGGTAGAACCACGGACAGACACTGACTCAGGTTTGTGGTTGTCTCAGTTTTAAATATAATTAACCCTTGTTTTTCAGACTTACTACTGCATACCCCTGAGATACACCTACTCCACACTGTGGGTAATACTACTTTGAGATGGACTTAAAAGAAACCACAGGGCAAGACATCTCTATGGTGGAAGAGAGTATAGTACTTTCAGTCCAAAATTCAAATATGGCCACAAACATTTAACAGTGTACTTGGAAAATATCTTTAAAACTCTGTAAGCCAAAGGATTTGGTAACAGGCTTGCACACAATTACATGAAGATCTTGCACTGCCGACAAAATATACACTGAAATGGCAACAGTTAGAGAAAACATAAAACATTATAAAGACTTGCTTTTTGCACTTGTTTGTGAAGAGACAAACATTCCTCTTGTTATAGCATGTGTGGGTGGACTGTGATGAAGCCTAGAAATATGTTGGGGGTACAGAATGACCCTCTATAAATGCAACAGTCCAACCCAACAGATGCACAAAAATCCTCCAGGCTGTTGACAAGTTAGATCTCCTCCAGCCACAACAGACCTCTTTGAGGAGTTTATAGGTTCAGAACAATGTCTCACCTTTTTTTGTTCACATGCTTAAAAACTGTTGAGAACAATCGTCAAAGTCTATAAAGTAGGTATATATAGAGTTATAAGAAAGAAAGATCAAACTGTCACTTTACTGACAAATGTCTTACAGGAATAAGTGTTTAAATAAGAACTTAGTTGTGGGTCAAAATTTTCAGTGACCTATTTCCAATCTGGGTATTCTGCTCTGACCTTACTTCCAGAGGAAGTGGGGAGCTAATTTCAGTTTGAGAGAGGATACATTCAAATTAAAGCCAACTGGTTAAAATTAAGATTAAAGACATATGGATGGATAAATAAAGCGACGAGAATAACCTGGTACATATAAAGAGCTTTTAAATTGACAAGCTCGAAATATTATGCTTTAAAGTTTACTGCAAGTTAACAGCTAAACTGTTTCCCACTAGCTTTCACTCAAAATATTAAACAATTTCTCTAGAAAGCATTTGGTCATATAGATACCCTCATACAGACACTGCTTTGCAGAAAGCACACTCAACATCTTAGCCACAACTTGCAGAGTTTATTTGCTACAGCTGATAGAAATTTTCAGTAAAAGCAATCACTTGCTAGAAATTATGATCCTGTGCTACCAAAAATCTGATTCTAGATTTCCTGTGACCTTGAAAATTAATATAAAGATGATTGTTAGGTCTGTTTCTTTTGATCAGTTTCACACAGTTCATTACTGTTTAGGTAGAGTTCAGCACTGTTAGTATTCAAAAGGCCTACAAACATTTTTACAATGTTTCTTCTCAGTCCTAAAACGTCAGCATATTACACAAAGTTTTGTTCTGTGGTTTGTTAGAATTGACTTTGCAAAACCATGTCTCCACAGCAGAGGATGTAAATGCTGATGTAATGTCTGTTTGTTTTTGAATGTTCTTGATCAGATCAATTTCTCACATAATGTAATGCCTTGTTGATGTTGTTGCAAGTGTGTGTCCACCATTTTAGTGCTTCTTCTGTTGCTATGCCAAGCCCACAGTTAATGGGTCAGTAGACCATTTATAATCTACGTTTTACAATTGTTGTACCAAATTTCTGTGCATCTTGAAGAAAACAAATTAGTTAACAGAGAATATCAAAAGTTTAAAATGCTTTTATATATACACACACTTTTTTTTTTTTTTTTAAATTGTCCTCATTGTTGTTGACATCCTGATAAATGGACATCCTTATTCTATTCCCTATTCAGCACAACAGGTTACCTCTCTGTGCTCCCAGAGGACAGGAGCTAATCTTGCTGTGGAGTACTTGTTGTTCTGGTCTCTTGTGTCCATGTAAACCGGGCTGGAGAAGGGAGCTGAGAGAATATGCAACTCCCCCTATTTCCACGAACAAACGAACACCCCCTACACATGCACTCGCACATGGCAGAGCCCACTTATCACACTGCTTTGCAGCCTCTGAGTGAGCACAGATAAACAGTGTGATGATCAAAGGCCTCCGATAGCGCTTAGTGGGAGGGTGGGGGTGGGGGGGGGGGACAAGGACTGATCTGTCTCTGGAAAGGACTGAAAGAGACCAGGGCTCAGTACCTTAGAAATGGAAATGAAAAGGGGAAAAACATATCGGAACAAAAGCCTGTTCTTTCCTTGCTGTGGCCTAATTGCACTTTTAATCACACTTAACACAAAATTAAACACCAGCATATAAAAAAAATAAATAAATAAAAAAAGAAAGCTAAACAAAGCCAGTCACAACACTGACATTTGACTATAATTTGAATATGGAGTGACCGTGAGAACACAGGAAAGCTGATTATCTGCGACAATGGAGTCAAAAGAGGTTAGATAGAGCTCTCAACACAAACAAGTGTTTTTGCCAAAAATGTTTCAACACAAAATATCAAATATTAAGTATATTTGTGATATTTTAAATGTAATGCAGAGTTTCTGGAGACATAGACCAGTAGTTGTCTTGTCTCACTTTTTTAGAAAACCATGACGACCACCACTGGCCAGGAAAGTGTAGTTGCCAATGATAATTTGCCAACAACTGAAAGCGAGAGAGAGAGAGAAAAATATTTTGTTCATTTGCACATATGTGTGAAGTAAGTTAATTATTTTATGCTATACCTATACAGTTCAACTAGTATGAAACTAAATGTTTACATTGTGGATTACACATTAAAAAAAGAAACATCCCTAGTTAGAGCCTATATGATTGAAACATTAACCTGACTGAACCCAAGTTATTTGAATATTATCTTAATCTTTCAATTGATCACAAAACAACTGCAGAAACGCGGCCTGTGGATATGATGTTATAATAATTTCCAAATTTATGGCAAGGCGAGAAGTAGATACCATTCACCAGCCTTTAGGAGCTTGAAATGACCATCTGCACTTTAACCAATGTGTTCTAATACTACATGAACATATATGTCTGATTTATTGAAGATCAAGATTGTTGGTAGGTTTTCAACAACAGTGCATGTCCCCAGACAGGATAGTAAACTTTTCTACTTTGATCTGGAATATGGGTCGAGGGTCTATATTCGGCCATCTCTGAGCTCCTTTGATAAATCATAATCTCATGCCAAAATCCTCAAATCGGCTCCAGGACATCTCACAGCCTAGACAGGAACATGGATTGTGGCAGTGAGCGACACCTTTACCTGTGTGCTAATAACGCAGTGCTAAATTCTAAAAAGTTGAAGAAATAAGCAGGTCTGCACAAATGTAGAGCCGATTAGTCAATGACAATACAAGGTGTTTCTTTCACATTCCAGCTCCCAATTATTTCCATCAATTACTTCCATCAATTATTTCCATTCTGGCAAATAACTGACAAGCACTTCTGAGGCAAAACTAGTTCCTATTGGAGATGGGTAATAATTTGCTAGAATCCTACATTATGTCATTTCTTCTGCTTATGAAAATGTATTGTTCCTATCAAATATATAAAGGTACTTGGGTAAAGGTGGGTCTGGATTGGGGGTTAAACTAATTATTTAAATGTCAGAAATATCCACTATCGAATATGGAGTCAATATAGAACAGGTTCACCAAGACAGCTTGGGAAAAAAAAGTTCCCACAACAGTCTAAGATAAAAATAAGTTTCAGTACAAGAGGCTGACACTCAACGACAGACAGGAGAATGTCTGCTTGCATTTTTGCCGAAAGGTGCAGAGTCCCACTGCGACATCAATTCTTCTGACATTTGGAAACTAACGTGGCCTTCTGACAGCAGCACCAGGGGATGCCTGTTGCCATATCAACAATTCTCTCAGCAGTAGCAACAAGTGCTCCTGTAGGGAATTTTGCTGTTCCTTGTGAAGAGATCAGAGAAGAGCAACGGTGCCCTCTTTAAACATTCACCGAGCAAAGCCAAAGACAAAGCTGTATGAGGTGCTGAACTGAAGAGGGTCAGGGTTAAGACTAGATGGCTGCACTTATACACTGATCTAGGAACTTTTTAACCTATAAAATCCAACCTCTTTACCAGAGGCAATAAGAATACCCTGTGATCTCAGATTAGCTCCTGGAGGCAAATCCATTTTTTTCAGATTATGACCACAATGAACACATTACTTTGAGGCCATGATGTGAGAACTAGTCACACATTTCATATGTATAATAAGATGCTTAAGGAAATGAAGGAAAATTCAAGCTCCACTGAGAAACAATACAGTGCAACAGGAAAACACAGCAAGCTTGTTTACATGCAATAACCCAGCATTTTCTAGACTATAGGTGCTTCAAAACTAGAACACTTTCTGAATCAGCAAAGGTGAGCAGCTACATACACCTGCAAACAACAGCTCTAATAACAATAACACCACCCGTCACTATAGCGTGTTTTGGCAAAGGACTGTGTTTTCCCCTGCTAACTGCAGCTCTGGCAGCTGTATCTGGACAAGGTAGCTGAAAACACTAATAACAAAGCAAGATCCTATTCCTACCTGTTGCTATAGTTTCAGCAGCCTGCCTTGCAGCAGCATCTAGAAGAAGCGTCAATCTGTGAGACAGTGCCAGTGCTACAGAGCTTATGCCTTTGCTTTATCCCAGCGCTGTGGCAACAACAGTAAACGAACACCGTGCCGACCAGGACATAATTCATTAACCAATGCACAACACAAGAAACACACAAGGTGCCCATGGTGACTAATGCATAATTATATGTGGGTTTTCACTTAATGGCTTGAAACAAGAAGAAAAAAGTGTGGGCATCTAATCCTAGCTTTCCACTTTGGGCTGATTTCAAAACAACAAAATTGCTTTGGAGCCAGGGATCTTAGCAAGCTAACACATAGTAAAACCAAAGCTTGTATTCCATTCTCACCACAGCTGGGCATCCAGGGGCATAACTGGATTTTAAATTGGCCAAATCTGTTAAGCCAGTCACTGCGGAACAGACCTCTCCAACCCTACCTTTCAACACTCAAAGCCATCCTGTGGTTAGATGGGCTGAATGCCAGCAGGCTACAACATAGGTGTTCTTCTCCCCCAGTAACCCTCCTTGGTAAATTGGCATCATGTTACTGGACACTGGGCTCACCTTTCACAGTTACGGTAACCAAGGCTAAGAACTTCCTCACTTGTCACATTGCCTTTTTTCATGATGCCTGCAGACAGAGGAACCACCCTCTGTTGTTGGTGTAAAATGTCGTGTTGCCATCGAGCTATATTTATGCCTACTTTGACACTTCAAAAGTAACATAAACCAACTTATTCCTAAGTAGTAAAAGGCACATTTAGATTTTGCAGATGTCAGATGTTGCAAAAACAAAGCGTACACAGCCCAAATTACAACAGGATGCACATGAGGTGTGATTTTTTTTTTATGAACAGAAATATTGTAAAATTTTTATGTTTATGCTAATCTAGTGGCATTACAGTCAGAAACTGTGGACTAACCTTGCAGTTCTGTATTTTACACAAACACTACTCAGAGACTGGACCCATAGTTAATGGGAGATTGACTTGAGGTGCGGCATCTCATGAATGAGTGCCTCCCACTGAATAGACCTGCCTTTTGCTGCAGGCTCTGCTCTAACTGGACAGAGTGTAGCCATGCTATTTCTAGATTGGACTGTGCATCGTGTATCAATTAGCTATAATGTAAAGCAGGTCACTAGTACGAGTGACCTACATCCACAATAAAATGTGAATAGCCCATAAAGACTCCAAGCAGTCTTCTGTAAGATTTGCAAAACCCTAGTCTTACCAAGCAAATGTATGTCATTATTGTTTGCATGACCCAAAGTAGTGTAATTATGAGATTTGCATATAAACAATAAGAATTTAAACAGGAACCCCTTGTTACTTCTATGATACATTGTTATGGCATCAGTTTGTTTTGATAACTAATTGCATTAGCACATCTCATCTCCAATACTGTCTATAAGCAAATTAGGTCACCTTGCAGTGACTCATAAGCAGGAATGTGTAATTAGCTTACCTGTTACACCAGTTAATCATTGACTTATACACCCATCTTAGTAGGTGTGTTCAAAGCTATTCTTTTGTATTAGCTAGCCACTAGAATTTACTAGTAGAGTGGAGGCTGAAACCATTGGAAGGTCATAAATTGAAAACTGAGAGGCATGGGAATGTTCTGCGGCCTTTAGTGTCACAGCTGCTCTAGTCAACTTCCTCCCCAAGTGCATTTCCTCATTTCACTTCAGCCCACATGGCTAAATGGTCGGGTGCTTTCTGTTTTGGGAAACCAGACAAGGCTAAATTATAGACCCACCTAACCCTAGTGTTAGCTACATTTCCACATGGAAGCATATCGAATTTACTGAGTCAAACCGGTTGGTTAACAATAAAGACAGCAGTTTGACAACAGAAACGGGAACCCAAGACAGCATAACAATCAACAGACAGGAAATATCTAGTTGTCGACCACTGTGCTTTGTTGTTAAAATGTTAGCCTGGCATATGGCTTCAAATAAATGGGTCAACCATGCTGCGGGTCAAGATTTGTCACAAAGGGCGGAAGGCAGATTGCACAGTCGCCATCTACCTTTAGCCAAGCTTTTCCCGGCTACCGACGCCAGTCGAGACCACACCGCCTAACACCAAGATAAGCTGAAAAACACTGGAAAAATAAAAAACAAATAAAAAACCAATAGTAAATCACGAGCACTGGTTGCATTTTAAACGCCCACGTTATGCCACTGTCGTGAACGTTAGCCAACACAGCTGTTCAAACGTTAACCAAAGTATCCGTTAACACTGAGCTAGATGCTGTACAACAGAAATGCTACCTTTACTGATATACCCAGAGCTCATTGTACAGCCATGGGTAACGTCAGCTCTTATTTAATGAAATTGCGGTCGACGTTCAGTTTGGATAATAACATAGGTTTATACAACACCAAATGTGCTGTGTCACAAAACTGCACCAAAAGCTAGTGGGGGCATGGTGGCATAACTTAATGGTCACAATGTTAGAGATTTTAGCAGTGCCTGTTCTCCTTCTAGGAAATAGCCTTAGCCCTGGTAGCAAGCTAACCTAGCCACATTAGCTAGCTGGCTGGCTAGCTCAGCTCCGTACTTTGCATTTCCCAGCAACGTTTGGTGACCAACCCGGACGTCAACACTCGCTAAATTAGAGTCAGCTCACACGCGGGTGGGTGATAGCAATTAGCAGCGAGGATCAATATTAATAAACGTGAACATAATTTTGAATAGTGTACGTGGTCAACACTTTACCGTTCAAGCTTTGCTCGGCGAGCTAACGTTAACGTGGCTACTCACTGGTGCATCTACTCAAGACAACCACTGCATGTTATTTCCTTTAGCTGATCTGTGTTATGCTAATCATCATATATCCAACGATATGTAAACCAACTTTTAATCGTGCTCCGGCGGGTCTGTGGTGCTGCTATCGTGTATAATCACACGAGGAACACGTTTCCACACGTCAGTTTTTAGTTAGCTGGGTTATTAGTTACTTACAAAGAGCAAGCTGAACATTGAAATCCCGTGACTACCCCGGAGAAAGTGGAGGGAGTGCAGAAACCGCTGTTAGGTCGCCTTTTTGTTCCTCTTCAATGTGGCAGCTTGAGTTCTCGTCGGAGGTCGGGACTGTTGTTGAGGAGGAGCCTCCTCAGTTTGTCGACACCCTCAGGCGCTGTCGGAAATTTGAATTTCAAGGCGACCCAACTTGATGGCAAGTTAACACAGTGTTGACACCGGAGAATTTTTTTACCAGGGAAATGTGATTTATTACAAATTTTAATTTGCCAATTTAATTTTTGTCTTTGTATGCAGTTTTGACAACGCACACACATCAAAATGCAGCCTAGCATGACCACAGGCGATGAATTTCCAGTAAATTATTACACACAATAAATATTCTCCAGGCGTTTCCGACTACACTGTCTTCATCAGAGTTTTGTGTGAGGTTATTTGCACTGCTTGCTGTTATTTTTTTTTTACATGGACTCGTGTATGCGCGTAAAATCGTATTCTCAAATACTTCGGCAAGATATTCGAGCTTACCGGGAGCACCGGAACGCATCACGGAGGGTCTGACGTCAGTACGACGTAAGAAGAATCCGGGTGCGTGATGACAGCTCACCATGGTGACGACAGTTCCAGAAAAGGTCTTATAATATACCCATGAAATAAGCGGTCAATATTATCTCTGTGCTCATGGTTTGTTTGGTAACATTTAATGTCTTCATCCAATCAAATTTTAAACTGCTCCGATAACCTATTAAGGCACGTCCATTATAGACAATGTGGTCTATGTAGATCTTTCCCCAGGGTGGGTTCATTAAAAGTTTATTTCTTGATTTAGTTTTAACGTACTATCTGTCAGCGTGTATCTCTGTGTGTATATATAATAAAATATATTCATGTTTAGACAATATAGGCTGCAAATTCAGATGGATACCACAATCACATCAAAACTTCAATTTATAAGCAACCAGTGATAAACAGGACAACCCTGTCATGCAGGTGAGAAAATTAATCTAACATTATACAATTAGATACATCGATATTTTACTCTATTCCATAAGTGAATTTGCAATCAGCAGTATTTGGGCTTGCCTCAGTTAGGATGGCATGAAACAAACACAAACAGAGATAAAGATTGATATTGTCTCACAGAGCACTTTATTAGGAACACCTATACACCTGTTTTTTCAAGCATCTATCCAATCAGCAACTCATGTGGCAGTAGTGCAATGCATAGGATCACACAGACACATGTAAGAAGGTTTGGTCAATTTTCACATCGAACATCAGAATGTAGAAAAAATGTGATCTCAGTGACTTTGACCGCGGCATGGTTGTCTGTGCCAGACGGGCTGGTTTGAGTATTTCTAAATCTGCTGATCTCCTGGGATGTCACATACAACTGTCTCTAGAGTTTACTAAAAATTCTACAGAAAACAAGAAATGCCTTGTTGATGAGAGAAGTCAGAAGAAAGTGGCCAGACTGGTTGGAGCTGACAGAAACTCCGATAACCACTCTTTTTGCATTGGTGAGCCCATTAAAATGCACATGTCAAACTTCACAACTTCAGATGACCATGATGGATTCCACTCCTGTTAGCCAAGGACAGAAATCTAAGGCTACAGTGACAAAGAGTCACTTAAACTAGATAGCTGAAGACTGTGGGAAAACAAGTCAGAATTTGGTGTCAGCAGCATGAATCCATGGACCAAACCTGCCTTGTGTCTTTAATAGCAATAAATCAGTCTCAAACTGGTTTCACAGTCATAATAATAGTATACGTCAGTGACTTCCCTTGTTGTCAGATCTGAACCTTGTAAAACACCTTTGGAAGGTAGTCGAACAAGAGGTTGGCAGCAGAAATCTGTAGCTCACAAATCTGCAGAAATGATGTAATGCAAACATGTCAACAGGGACCAGACGAAGCAGAAGTTATGTTTTTAAAACCTTGTAGAGTCCACATCACAAAGAATTGAGGCAGATTTGAGAGCACAAGGAGGCCAGACCTAGTGTTAGTACTGTGTCCCTAATAAAGCTTGTTATGTGTATGTTTTCATTTTAAGCCAATGCATGTGATGCTATCTGCAATTAAATGACATTTCAAGTGACTGAGACACCCTTTCTATCTAAGTGATCCAATCTGCAGCTCAAAGTTTATTTGCAGATCTGACCAGGACCTTTCAGGTGAAGCCTGTTCTACCTATTATTGTATATCTCCCCCTAGTGTCCATGACTTTACTTGCAACACATTTCCACACCAAATGTGCCACGCAGATATATCCTGACTTAGAAAAATGAATGAATTCTTGCTGCTCCTCTGTAGCTACTACCACAAAACATCCTATCCCACTGAGGTGTATGTAGCAGTGACTCCTATGTGTTCCAGGAGATTTTTACATCTTTACATTACACCAGGAGAAACAGGAGGCTGACGCCAACATACAAGAAAGTTTTTTTATTGATGTGGTATCAATACAATCAAGTACTGTAGATTTTGTATAAGCAGACAAACATTTTCAATCAAAAAGAGTGCATTTTATACCCAAATTCTATTGCATAGAGTGCACGCAATAAAATTCCTATACGCTGATACATTGTACATAACACAAATAGAAAATAAAGGTCCACAAATAATCATTCACAAACAACACTAAAATGCTAACTACAAGTTGTAAATGCTCTTAACTCATCAATGCCGTTAAATACCATTTATACGTTCTAGGCTTCGGTGGTCGGTTTTGGCATCCCTATTAAATTATCATAAATGTATAAATACATCTTCATTAATTTCATGTGCAAATGGGAATGGCCGTTTGTATTTATTGAAACTAAAACAAACAAATATCCCTTAAGAACCGAAGCAAGGCTGTTTTTTTTTCCTTTTTTTTTTTTTTTTGTTCATTTTTATAAAGAAAGACAGAAAACACGTCAAAGCAATTTGTGATTGAGACGGTACATGGATCTTACTGACACTTGTTAAATGATTTGCACCCAGGGCAAACTCTGCAAGCAAGTGACATTGTCTATGAAAATATAAGGATAGTTAGTGTTAGCCACATGTAAATCACATCACCACTTCATATGTTCAAAAAAAGAAGGTGACAAATAAAGGCAACATACAGTACATAACGAGCCTTGGACTGTCTTGTAGACTCACATAATAATAATGATACATAGCAGTTGTAGGTGTGTTCATGTTATTAGGCAGAAAGGGCAAGAGCAAGTGCATTGTTTGCATTACATATATGTAAAATACTGATTAGGCCTTATCCTAGCACTGCCTCTCTAGAGCAACTTGAAAAGACACTGTTCATGTATAATGACGCAGCATTGTTTGTAGAAACAATTGAAAAATCAGTCAAACAGTATACATTCATTCTGATTACAAGACTCAAAATTTGGCACAATCCTCCTGTACATTGACATTCCTCCATCAGGGTGTAAGGTAGTCGAAATTCAGTGTAATGATAGGGATATGATGTTGGAGCGGCACAAGTTTAGATTGGAATCCTGTCTGAGCTGAGGTGTGTAAAGGCATGGAGATGGTAATATAAGCACCAACTTTTCATTGTTAAATCACAACAATTTTGTCCAAACCTCTTTATCTTCTGTCTTCTTTAACTGCAACCACTGAATAAAGATCTTGTCAGCTTCCCAGAATGTCTTTTCTTGCTTTTTTTGTTCATGACTTGGTACAACACAGATTTATTGCACACCAGTAGGCCACTCATTGGAACAATATGTAAAATAGCTCATTCAGTGCTTGGCAGAAATGTTATCTGCTTATCTCATTATGTCAATTTAATTCAGGTTTTTCTGTCTTCCATAATCTATCCATTACATTCATCACCTGTTCCCTTACTTTGCAAAGCACCATTAGAGTGTGGGGATCTTTCTTAAAAACCTAGAGGTTAACCCAGGTTGCTTAAAGTCAGCTTTCTTGTGGAACATTGACAGGACCTGTTACCTCTTCTCTCTTAACTTTTTGTCACTTCATTCAAGTTTGTTATTATCTTCGCTGAAGTGTCCATGACCTGAATGCCAGGGGGATAATGTGACAGACACACGCATGCACGCACACATGCACATAAACACACAGTGTGTCTTTAATGCCTTATCCAACAGAAATGAGTAAATACACAGCCCTCACCTCTGGCCCACATCCTCTCCAGAAATCTGACAGGAATTAGTTAAAAGTTACACAACCTGTATTTCACAACCTGTGGGCCTCATTAAAGTCCCTTTACCCATTCATACAGTAAATGCAGATCTTTCATTTCCAGCTGTATACTTTTACATTATTCAGCTCTGATACATCCTGTCCTTGTTGCCACAGATGATCCATTAGGATGAATGAGAATTCAGCTAGTTTTGATACAATCATTTGGGAATTAATAAAAATGTATTTTCATTCATAACAACAAATATTTCAGAATTACTGTCATTTGCCACACACATAGATTTGCATTGTAGGTAGAAGTGGATCCATTTTAATTGCTATCCACTCATTTTCCACTCCCTCATTTATAAGCACAATTGAGTTTACATCACCTTCACAGGTTTTGCAAAATTTGGTCAGCATTGGGACTTTCATATGACAAAGAGATTACTGACTATGAATGATTCATTAATATGCTGTAGACCAATAGAAAGCAGTGATGTCATGATAAGAGTATGTGAAGAGGATGCCTACAACATGGTGATGGGATTTGCATTGCAAATGTAAGCAATCAGATCGATACAAGGAAATGGGCCATTGATCCAGCTGTAGTTGTGTCCTTACAGTCCATCTGCAGTTGTATCAATATCTATTCTATGACATGTAAACATAGACTGAATGTATACATATCATCCTCAAATAACATTGTATTGAAAGTTAAAAAGGCATTGTCCTTGCATGATGTTGTTGATCCTCTTTAAAAAGGGTGATTTGAATTTGATTGAATTCTAATACTGTGAGGCCATTTCTTGGATTGTATTTTTTTTTTTGGTTGCATTTCTGGACAATTCAGTAAATTCTAAAAAAAAAAAAAGATAGAGACCCATCATTTTAAATGGTCAGCTACTAATCTCAGAAGATGCAGAGAAATAAGCATCCAACAGATGCTAAATGTCAAATATATATCTCAGGCTAAAAATGATTTAATCCCCTTAATAATTTTAAAGTAGCAGTTATTCAGAGTACCAAAAGGTCAAACAAAAGAAAAATTAAAAGTAATGGTATTACAGCACCAAATGCATTCTTTTGCTATTGTTTGTCTATATTTTCTACATTGTATTGTTGCTCTTTATGTCAGTATCCACGGTTTAAATAAGAACTCAAGAGGGGGACGTGACTGCAGCCAGAGGAACCAATCACCCCTCAGGGTCTGGTGATGTTGTCCTTATGATGTCAGAGCATGTGGGCAGGATGTGCAGTCACATGGGAAGGTCTGTTACTAGCACATTACAAAGTAAGGCACTTGATAGTCTGAATCCAATAAACAACAACAACAATGATGACAAGGACCAAATAATAACAATAAAATTATGACAATATAATAATTAAAATATTATAAGCTAAAAAACACCAACATAAAATACAACCCAAAACACACAGTTGAAGGACACTGAAACAAGAACACAGTATGAAATTCCATCCCCTGCATTAAAAAAAAAAAACTTTCCATATTTCATTCACAAAGTTTGTTTTCTCTTTCGCTCATGTTATTGAAGGTGAGACATTTAAAGAAGATGGCAATAATATTGAGAATTTTATGGGTTTTGTGGTGTTTCTATTATGGCTGCAGGTATTTTAGGTTTAGGGCTGCTTTGAGGTGCCAATACAGGAACATTTTTGAGGAAAAGGACAGGGTTATGTGGGACAGAGCAGGAATCCTGAGAAGGAGGAGTGGATGTACTCGGTAGAATAGAGGCCGTTTGCCTGATCTGAGGGCATCTGGATCCACACCTGGTCACCCTCCTTCAGCTCTAGGACAGCACTACCAGATGCCTGGTCCATGTAGCCTTTCTTGTATTCATCATAGGTGTAAGTGGCTGGTACATTGTTCTTGTACAGTGCCACCCACAGGCTAGTTCCCTTTACATGCACGTGGTACGCAAAGTAGTAGACACCAGATAAAGGAGCAGTGAACATGCCAGTGGCAGAGCTGTAGGCATTTTGCCCGTTGTATAGGGTCCTGTCAAATTTGATTGGCATACCAGAGGGAGGGAAAGGTGTGGTGAGGATGGCTGTGAAGGCTGGAGCTACAGATGCAGAGAGAGGAACTTGACTGTAAACAGATCCCTTCCTGTCCCCTGGTACTTCATCCCCTTCCAACTGTGAACCTGTTGGTCCTGCAACAACTGTTTGGCCATTTCCTGGAGGACCAGGGGGCCCTGGAGGCCCAGGAGGGCCAGGGTTACCATTAAGCCCAGCAGGGCCTGATTTTCCTGGAGGACCTTGGGGGCCTATAGCTCCCTTCTCTCCCAACTTACCCAGTCCTGGAGGCCCTGGAAGTCCAGATTCACCCTTGGGGCCTGGTGCACCCTGTGGTCCCATGGGACCCATGGGCCCCTGAAGACCAGGAATTCCTGACTGGCCCCTAGGGCCTGGGGTCCCTATAAACCCTGACTCACCTTTAGACCCTGGACCACCTGGCAGTCCTGGATTCCCAGGTAGGCCAATGTGCCCTGCTTCGCCTTTGGGTCCAGGTTTTCCAATTGGACCAGTAAATCCAGGGATGCCTTTTTCCCCAGGGATGCCAGGTTTTCCCGAGGGTCCACTGGGGCCTTGGTCACCTCTGAGGCCAGGTAGACCTGGAGGGCCCTGGGGTCCCAGCTCTCCCTTCTGTCCTGGCATTCCATGTTTTCCTGGGAGTCCCATTGGGCCTTGAAGTCCAACTGGCCCTGATTGTCCATCAAGACCTGGCTCCCCAGTTGGGCCGACCATTCCTTGCTCTCCTTTGTCACCTGGGAGTCCAGGCAACCCACTATGACCCTTTTCTCCTTTTGGCCCACTCAGACCAGGTTTTCCATAGCCAGGAGCCCCAGGAAATCCAGGAGGACCCCTGGCTCCTGCTTCACCTTTTGGTCCTAATGGACCTGGTGCTCCTGGCAATCCATTTCCCCCAGGATTCCCTACCCCAGCTGGACCTGGGAGACCTTGCAGACCTGGAGCCCCAGCCTCTCCTGGTTCTCCACGATCTCCTGGGAGTCCTTTATCACCTTTGGGACCAACCAGTCCAGGCAGACCTTTTGGTCCTGGTTTGCCTATACCTGGAGTACCAGGTGGTCCTGTACTGCCTTTCAGCCCAGGAGGACCCCTTATACCTGAAGGCCCGGGCTTCCCATTTCCATCCTCACCTTTAATCCCACGCTCACCTGGTTGGCCAGCAACACCCTTTATTCCTGGCTCTCCCCGAATCCCAGGGGGGCCTCTGATGCCTGGAAGCCCAGGTTTCCCATTCATTGAAAGGCCAGCAGGACCAGGCAGGCCAGGCTGCCCTGGTGGACCTCTAGGGCCTGGTTCACCACGAGGGCCAACCTCACCGTTAAGCCCTGGCATCCCCTTTGGCCCAAGCTTTCCTGGGAGACCTGGTAGTCCAGGTTTACCAATTCCTGGAAAGCCAGGAGGCCCCTGAGGGCCTGTCTGGCCATTGAGACCTGGTTTCCCCAGTCCAGGTTTTCCTGGAAGTCCTGGTGGCCCAGGTGGGCCCCTTGGTCCAGGTTTTCCTTGGGGACCTGGTTCCCCCTTCACTTCTACCATGGGTGGCATATCTAAAAAAAAAGAAGATCACGTTAGTATAATAATGTATTTTTAAAAAGAAGGAGAAAAAAGACATTTGGACAGTTGGATAAAGTTGTATGTGTGTGGTGTACTGTATGCACTTTGAGAAAAATAAAACTTAAAAGAAAAGTCTAGAGATAGCGATTCAAAACAAGTTGATGTAATTATAATTGTTGTTCTTGGTATGGCATATACAGATGCAAAAAAAAACATGATGACAACAAAATGTTTTCCACACAGGTTAACTTTGCAATCTGATTATGTAACTGTTGTTATCTTCAGTAGTTGTGGGATTAACAACCACAATTTCAAACACAGTGTGCCTCATCAAAGAGAAGCTGTGGTGGTGACAGGAGTAGAGGATGAGCCATGAAAGATCAAAGATTTCAGGGTTACATCCAATTTTGCAAAATACAAAAATAAAATGTAACTTCATACATTGCTATAACCAATGAAACAATAAGATATAAAACAATATGAGGCGCCACCTGATTTCTACTGAGACAACAACATGGCTTCATCCTCATGTAAGAATAAAACGTTGTAGAGCACTGTACTTTGTACATTACTGCCCCTTAACAGTAGTAATGTGGGGTCTTTCAGTACATATCACAAAGTGTAGATATTGCACACAAGAGCAGTTATTCAAGTAGAAGTTCATCTGACACAAAAGGCTGCATCTGGGTTTGAAAAATATGCTTTATAAGTGCATACACTTCTCTGCTGTAGATACATGTGGGACGATAGACCAATATTAGGCTTGGTAACAATATGATACAATAACCCCAGGGTTTAATAGCCAAACTAGTTTCCATACATTTCACTCCAAAATTAAATCAACCGAACAATGTGTGTAATATTTAGGAGATTCTTACAAATGTTCCAACACTGTTTCCACCAACAAAAAGTTCCAAGTTCATTAAGTATTTTCTTATAACATTGATCAAAAATAGAAAGAGGTTCAGCAAGTTGATAAGATGACAGATAATGTTGTCTGTCTATGGAAGTAGTGCATAGCCAATAACCAAGTATCAGGTCAGACTCTGTATCGGCAGATAGTAAACATCAAATTAGGGCCCAAAAAACTTATTTGGAAATCCCTATAAGCTACAGCTGGCAGTGTCTGTGTCTTACACCCTGGACAGGTCATCAGTCCACCACAGGGCCAACATAGAGACATACAGAGACAAACAACCATTCAAGCTCACATTCACATTTACTGCCAATTTCTGAGTCACCAATCGACCCAATCTTGTATATTGTTGGACTGTGGGAAGAAGCTGGAGGACCCAGAGCGAACCCATGCAGGCACATGCATGTGAACTTTTTGGACCCAGAACCCTTCCTGCTGTGAGGCAACAGTGCTAACCAGAGAATTCTGAATTCACATTTTTGTGATATTCAGGTCATTTATTCAATATTTTATATAACTGCTTGTTCAGGATTGTGTGTGACTAAACGCTATCATAGCACAGACTGTCTGGAAAGCGGAGTACATTCTGCACAGGTCATAAATCCATATATGAAACAGTTCCTGTGTTAAGCAGCTGTTATGTATTAGTACAATTGGGCAGGAGTTAACAGTTCACTTTTCCAACTGACTGACTTGAGGTCTTTCTGGGTTTGAGAGTGTTTGTAAAATACAAATGTTTTGATTGTGTAACAGAGAGAAAAGGAACAAATTATGCCACTCAAAGTCATAAAGTGACCTGTTGCTCCACTGCTTCATCTCAGTAACACTGCCCCTCATTGTTAAACTGCAATTCTGGACCGACTGAGTAACAATTCTGGAGTGACTGTGTAAATAATTTTTCTTTTTTATAACCATATCCCAATAAATGTATGACAGTATGTGGCCTCCCAAACCTGGCAACTGAGAAAACAAACACAGTAATATACTATTTTTAATTAATCACTGAATTGCCACTGGTGTCTTATTCAAAAGCAATAAATAAGGCAGGACAAAAGCAGATCAAAAGGGAAATTCACTTTAAAATCCCAATGAAATCCTGTATTGTAACTACAGGCCACTACTCCCCGCTAGTGTTGATTGATGAGACGCACAGCCTGAATCAGATCAACAACACTGAGAGAAAAGCTTAAAAATTCTCAACACTATCTGAATAGTACAGTATGATTCCACTAATGTTGTTGCAGTTATGTACATGAGTAGTGTGCTGTTCCTATGTTGTGTTGGCCTGCATCATGTAGTTTGAAGAAGGAAAAATATTATAAAAAGTTTAAGAAGCCACATACCTAACACTCAGGCAGACTAAACAAACCTCTGGGTTTACTGTGTTTTCAAGGAAGAGAAAACATGGCAGGCATACGGCATTAAAATGACTATCCAATCTGTGCATTGTGAATGTCCATAATTTTACTTAACAACTGACTTACAGCTTTAACTTTGATCTATTCTGCACAGGTTTTGTGCAATACTATCATATAAAATTATGATAGTTATTTTGGGTGTGCTCATTGTCGATTTCACCTCTCAATGAAAGTTTGACACAGCATGCTGTTTATACATGCTGAGACACAGCATGTCTCAACCTGTGGTTTGTTTACATAGGTTAGGCTGACACCCTCTGGCCAAAGTCCATTTTTGCACCACAAATGGATGGATTTAAGAACAGCAAGGTTGCTTCTTCATTTATTACCAATCCACCAAAAACATTGTTTACAAATTTGCAATCAGCATTATAACTTTGTTTTTAGTCTTTGTTGTTCCTTGTCATGTAGCTTTACTGTAAGCCACCTTCATTCATTATAAGGTGCTTCATACTCTTGTCGTGATACTCTCCAGGATTCACAGACTTTTTCCGTACTTACCTAAAATATTTTTCAATTGCATTGAAATATGGTAAGAACAAAAAAACAGGGATATCCAACAGGCCAGTGGGTCATTACAGAGCTAAGGTACTGACTTCAGACCAGCTAAGACTGATCTATAACCTGCAGCACATGAATACTTGTGTGCAGGAAAAATTTGAAAAACTGCAGCAAAAACTAGTACAGCTTGAAATTGTTACTGACTCCAGTAAGTAAAGTTTTGGTTTGGTGTTTTGGTCTTTCATTTATGAATAATTATGCAGGAGACCTTGAATTACAGCCTCATATGTTAAACATAACTCAAAACTGAAATATTTCAGTCATAATTTAGTCTTTGACCCCTTGTTGTAAATAAATAGCAATGATTAATCATACTTTCATATTCACATTTTCACATGGGGACATTCTTACTGTCCTATGCAGAGAAATATCTTCAAATTATTACACTAGAGTCTTACATAAAATATCAGTATCCTGGCTTCCATTTTGTAATAATGGTCTGTTAGATAGTATGACATGAGTGATTCATGTCTTTATTTATTTTGTGTATGAGCAAAAAAAAATGTTTCAATATTTCTGTAAAGGTTGATAAAAAAGATAGAAGATAAAAGACCATGATGGGATGCTGATTTTGAGCTTCATCTTATGACATTTATATGACTTAACTTACTTACTTAAAGGCACACACATGTACATGGGTAACTAAAATCCGCTCAGATCAAATGAACTCATACACTGAATATCTTTTTTTTATACACTTTTATTCTACTGAGCTGTGACATACTCAATAGACAATAAAGATGTATTGGTTTTTCAATGGTGGTGTAATTTGGACACATGACCACTGGGTGGCAGTAGATGTAAACCCCTTGACGTGTTCTCATCCATTTACAGAAAGGATAATGTAAGACTGGTTGAGTTGTTCTAGCAGATCTTTGATGTTTCTGTGAGGGATTTAAATGATGGATTTCAACCCTGAATGTGATCTGAATCCAACTCCTGAGGTATTTCATTGTCGAACATCGTTTTATGATACTGAAATAAAAATATGCCCTTCATTTGCTTTTGATTTTGCTTTGAAGTAGATAATCTGATAAAACAAGGCACATTTCATATGATTCATATTTGTAGCTAGAGTCAAATTTGACAATGATGGTATTTAAATCATGCACATTTTTGCTGGATGATTATTGGCCCTGTCTATTTCCCAGTTCTCTTGCCTGATTCACTCTTTCTCTCTCCTCCATTTTACAGCTGAAGAAAGTGTGATAAACTGTGGCATAACACCATCCAGATGGCAGGATGAACAACTGGCCCAGTGGGCACTCAGTGCCAAATGAAGCTGGACCCACAGGGCCCTTTAACTGCCTGAAGAGAAGCTAATCCAGTGTGTGCCGTTCATGGGTTGGTCTCCATATCAGTTACATTTTAAACTGCGATATTGGAAAATTCTTTTATACAGCCCGATCATTATCATATGATAATGATCATGGTCACTTTGATTCAAATAGCTGGAAAAATATCTAATTCTCAGGCTACTGCCAACAGGATACTACAAGGAAATTTGTTTGTAGAAAATAACTGCGCCTGACACTGTTTGAAGTATTTCTGAATGCCCAAATTAACATAAGAGAGATACAGACACAGGGTCGTGAGGTGAAGCATTTAATTAAAATGCACACACATATACTAAACGCACAGGACGTACTTACCGACATAATGTCCCTTGCCCTCTCGAAATGGGGGTCCAATAGGGCCTTTCATCATGGGTTGCATGTACTTCATGTGGGGTATGGGGGGATAGCCTCCAGCAAGAGCACGCCCCCCCAGCATCAGTAGCACACAGACAGGAACCAACAGCATGGTTACCAACATCGCAGACCTCGGGTGTCACACACAAAGAACTGGAGGAAACAGAAGAAGTAGGCAGGGGATTAATTAATTTAAGTAATTTACACTTTTAAAACATGCATTTACTCTTTATCAGCTGAAATGAATTATTTCTACTTGAAGCATTTTAAAGGCATGCAGTGATATTAAATCATATTGAAAATTTGTCCTCACATTTTCTCTACATCGTCTAAGTACTATCCAAGCCGGCCACAGACAGTGGGCCAAAGCAAACCAAGGAAGCTGAGGAGACATGTTTCTTGCACAAAAGCACGGGAAGTGCTTGATATGTTTGCACAAATATAAAATGATAAAACTTGGCTGGCATCTACAAAAGCATAAATAAATGTGTTTCCTGCTATGCACTAATTTGTTCAAGACACACACACTATCCCGTGCAATGGTGAAGAGGATTTAAAGTTAAAAGTTATGTGCAAACACAATGCCAACACAAGTGTGCAAGACATGTAAGCATGCTGCATTCGTATGTCTCTGCTGTCAACTGCTGCACAGGTAGAGTGTGTGGTGAGCACTTGGCTGGGGCAGTGTTTGGTCTAGATGACCCAACTGCGACAGGCAGATCTGTTGACTTTAATTTACTAGAGGAAGACATGACCACATCGCCCTCAGCCAAATATTTTCACAACCGTGGTCAGGTGCGAACAGGAAACCGCCACAGGATAGTTAGTGTGTTTGTGTATCATAAGTGAGTAACTGTAAGAGTCCACGACTGGCTTTAACTGGGGAAGTGATGTGTGAACATGGCATAAATTTCAACTCCAGCTCTCCCCTGGGCTGTTTTCGTTAGCTCTCTGTGGACTGATGACTGTCAGGAGTTAATGCCAGAAATGTCACGCTTATATGAGGCATGGAAATTGTGGAAGGATGAGGATGAAATGGCACATAACTGAAAAACTGTATACTGCAAGTTCTTTTCTATTAACCTGCAAGGGATTTACTGATTTAATTGAGGCAAACTACCATCTACAGGACAATGTGTCAAAGTCACACCAATAACAGGGATAGAAGACATTTTGGAAACCAAAGTTAGATACACTTCCTACTTTACCTAAGACTTCTCATGTTATTATATATGTGTGAAACAGGCGTCCTTGTCCCTGCAGAGATGGACTTATTACATAAGGTAGAGAGTTCTCTGAGTCAGAGGATATTAGTTGACATTCTTAATTTGAAAATTATCTGACATTTTTTAATCTGAAAATTGCATCAAATCACACACTGCAGTTAATTGGAAGTTGCTATTGGGAGTAATCCGGGAGCTCACAGCTCACAGACTTCAAATCACACGTATTTAGAAAAAGGTGTGTTCATTGCCACCATGTGTGCTGAGATCAGGTCTGTTTTATAGCTTTGCCTCACTGTTTTCTGTGGTTGTTTAGCTATTACATAGCTAGGCAGTCAAATTATTTTTTTTTACAGGCATTTACCAAAGTGTTTCTCTAGGTTTGTGAGCATTTTTTTTTTGTAATTAGTCCTAAGTGTGTGTGTCTGTGGTGTCTGTTTATGCTTGTTTATGTTGCTATGTGTTGCTGGAGTCTTCGCCACAATGAATCAAATAACACTTCTACAATTTTCACACCAAGCACTATGAAAACTATGAAACTATGAAAAGTGAAGACAGCAAAGACAAAGTTGTTAAAAGAAATAAACAGGAGTAAGAGAGACCAGCTTTGGGAAGGCAGTGTTTGGTCGTTGGCCGACTTGCTGACTGGCTGGCAAGGCGGCTCATCTGGTATGGGGGTCTGTGGTTTTGGTGCAGATGTAATTTAACAGGCGGCTATAGATGCCCACTATTCTGCAGGCGTCAAACTCTCAGAGGAACCAGAGCAACATGCACCAAAACACAGAAACTGTGCATGAACAGGGATCAGACAACAAATGAGTGGTTCACAGACCTCCACAATCTGTTTATCAAATGCTTTAGCTGAAAAACTCTGCAGACGTTGTTAAAAAGTTGCACGCAATCCTCTCTGGCTGGCCACCATGGGCCACTGCTGGACCAAGAGTCTTACACGCTTTTGCACACACTTTGCACACACCCACAATACAGCACACACACTCTCGGCATGCATGAGAACACAATATACCTCTGGTAAGTGGTTACGCGGGGTGTCATGAAAATACTCAAACTCGTTAACTTCCCTCCATTTTCACATAAAAACTGGTCCATTCAAAATCATGACAAAACCCTGGGTCTGAGAGGGGAGAGGAGCTAATGGTGAATCAAAGCCTTCCTCAGTCATTAAACGTGAGCAGCATCCAAAGTTACAGCGAAAAAGCCTCGTCTGGCAGGTCCAGCAACACTTTATATAAAACAGATTTTACAGAGAAAAGAAATCACCGCACACATTACAGCAACAGATCCAAAAATACACAAAGTAAGAAACAGCAGAACAGAAAAGTAGCATTAATCAGGAAATAGCAGCTAGTCTGACCCTCGGGTGTAAAAGGGCACCGCCGACTCCGCCATCGCATTCTTACAGTCAGCACTTTGCCAGACAGCAGTCAAACCACTGAATGCCACATCTGACGCCCACATCCATGGATGAATTATGAGAAAATAGGGCTCAGGTCAAAGGCATGTAAAGAGCACCCCCGCCCCATCCTCCAAGAGAAAGAGACACAAAGTAACCACAAATGACACTGTGTTTAGTTTTTATTATTTTTGCTCTTATTTTAAAATGCTCCTTGTCGTCATTTCTTTGTAGTTGTTTCTGAGTCTCTAGTTGTTGTCTTTCTCTTTGTGGTCATTTTGCTACTAATTGTAGATACTTTTCTCTTTGTAGTTGATTTGCATCTCTTTCAGTGGCATTTTACAAGTGAACTAATAATGTGTAATAACTACTGATGAAAACTGTACCTAAACTATTTTGTTGTAGAGATGAATAATGATGAGAGCTGTAGAGATGAAAAGAGGCTGTCGAAAGCTTCTTGCCACCGCAAATCCACACAGACACTCCTCTCACACACAATACCATACACTACATACAAATATTATAGGAAACCTAGGCTAACTGTATTTTAATTAAATGTTGCTCTAAAGTCAGTATGCTGCACTAATAGGAATAAAAAAAAAAAAACCCAACTAATCCTAGATTCTTACTGGTTGACAGATAACATTTAAGGGGCCCTGAGACCCCTGGGTCTTTATCTGGTAGGCCTGTTCAGTAATCCATCCATGCCCACATCAAACATAAAGAGAAGCATGTTGGAAAGTACACTTATAGAACATAAACAGACATCCCACTTCCCCACACATGATACTGCTCTCAGATCTGTCTCCACACCACCTGGTAATCTGAGTCACCAACACAAGCTAAATTCGAAACTCGCAGTGGTCGCCTTAGTCAAACATTTGTTGGATGCCATTTTAACAGAGCCGAAATGCTAATCTGCAAAGGCTTCGTGCCGCCAGAGTAGACTCAACAGCCTCCAAACCCATACTCAGCAGCACATCAAGTGGCCTGTTCAGACAGGCAGAATAGACACAGACACCGCAGCTGAGCTCAAGCCAAGCGCACTTCCCTAACTGCTCTGTCTACCCACTAATGAAATCAACAGTACTGGGGAGGTGAGGTTGAAGGTGCTCTGCCTCCACTTCCCTTACGCGGTACATGTGTGTATCCAGACTACCAGGCATTTCCTAAACCACGTGCCACAGAGAGATTATAGGTAGACCGAGTGTGAGGATTTAGTGTCATGGGGGGAAGAGGGGGCGGCTGTTTTTTGTGGTAAATACTTGAGCTGCTCCTTGAGTGGAGGAATCATCACCTGAACATCATGTACCACGTAATGTCTACTTTCACAAAAACACCAAATGGCTCAACAATAACCAAGGTTCATGTTGGTTGGTTTGGTTACAACCACAGGTCTAGCAGACAACTGCACTTAAAACCAGACCACATATTTTAGCTGACTCATCCAAATCTGACAAACCTAAGCCACAGCCTTGACCATAACCATTCCTTACAGTGACCATGAACCCACAGGAGTGGTCAGCTGTTATTCAACCACAGCCAACTTCCTTTACCAAACTCTTCTTGTAAATTCAGCAAGCAAATGTTTGAAACTTCCCTTTTATAGCAGGAATGAATTTCCATTACTAGAGGGGAAGAAAGGCATACTTAAAAGTAAATTTAATTTATACACCTAAATTCAATTGGTACATCTGTGGTTTATTATTCAATCTGCAGTCTAGACATTTGAGTATTAACGGATTTTACAGATTTGGAGTAAAAAGACACCTGCACCTGCAGATGTTGTGCAAACTCCTTGAACATACACAAACAGGCCTAAACACCAAGGCTACAGACAACACAGAGCTCCATTGGCCATTGATTGTGAGCATACACCTCGTTCTATACATACATAAGAAACTGAGTGAAAGACAGAAGGGAGAAAGTGAGTGCAGCAGTTACACAACATGCTAGAGCCATAGCATACAGCCCTTATTAAGTCTGTGCGGGAGGAAATGGAGCCAGTGGGGTTTTATTTAGAGAATCACCTTCTTTTGAATGAGGTAATCCCTGCTCATGCCTGAGTAGCACTTGTGCCATTACACCTTTCCGGTGTCAGCACACCGCAAAATATTTGAATAGCAGTCACAGTTTTTGGTGGCTTTGAACACATCCTGAATTACTCAACACTGTGCAAATAAGAACTGGGGAAAGTGTATAGCTGTTAACGCAACATGTCCATGTGTTTATATAAAAGTGGGCACAAAACTAATGCATATGTAATGAGACATTAACATGTGTTACTTCAGTTGCCACCAGCTGGAAAGTGTATTGAACGTTTGTTTGGTTGCTTCTTAGGAAAAAGTTCCCTTATGCACCACCACAATAAAAGCTCTGTTCTCTTATTAGTGTTTCCACTGAATCATTACTAAATTACAGTGACCATGAAATGTACTGTAAATGATTCTTTTTAATGTGGGGACATAATGTATAATCTGCTGTAACATGCTGATTCACATGTGCGTGACCACACATTTATATATAGTGCATCTAACTCTAATACAGACACAAATTTTCCATATTTTATTGAAACCGAGTCACATTTACACTAAATGCTCACATATAGTTCCATATAGTTCCACTTGGGCTGCAGCTAAGAATTATTTTAGGTATCAGTGAAACAGACTTAATTATTTCCTTAAACATACAATGAGAGAGTTTTGAGCTGTATCTATTCATCCAGCCCTGCCTACTCTCAGGGGGCCATACAGGCGGGCCATAGACTTAATCATTGTCCTTTGCTTTTTGTGACTCCGTCATGCTTGCTGATGTCTGTCATCTGTCTTGCTTCTTGTCTTCTACTGAAAAACTGTATAACTGATATGATTTTGCCACCTTGTTCATGAAAAGAAGCAAAATAGAAAATGACAGTCAGCAAATAGAAGACAGGATTGAGAAAGTACCTAATTTTGCTTCAGCTGAAAATAAATAAATAAATAAAACAGGAGATAAAAGAAAAGAGACCCATCAATATAGGAGAGTATTTAGAATAGCATCTGCGGAGCAGGATGTGTTTTCCTAACATCCCTGAGGGTCAGAGTGAGTGTGAAAAGGACTGAGACATGTTTGAGAAGTGAGTTTCTGCTGATGGAGAGGTTAAAGAAGTAAAACAAGGTGCTGGGTGGAAAATGTGGGGGCAAGAAAGCTTGTGATGAAAACACAAGGAAAGGAAAAGAGAGAAAAGAAAGAAGGTTAGATAAAGGGGTTTAATTTCTTGTCAAATTCATTCAGAGGAACATGTTTAATACCTCTGGGTACTCTTGGCGTGTGGAGAAGCAGACGTGCTGATCATAAGATTGAGGGGTGGTGGATCGGATGGATGGAAAGTGCATGTGTGAGTACTCCGGGACAAAGAGTGAAGCAGTCAAAGTGAGGCTAATTAGTCATAGGATTATTAACCTAAAGGACCTCACACATGTACAGTTACATGTGTGGTTTAAGATGACCCTCAGTTCTTCAGCCTGGAGCAGGAGCAGTTTCAGGCCAGTAAGAGGATATCAGTTACAATACATTTGCCAGACTGGCCCCCTGCTGCTTCACCGATTCGTGCTCTATCACCTCATCTTTCTGTGAAGCATTGAAGTTCAAGATAAAGCCAAATGGAGACTGATTGAAAGTCTGCAAAAGATCCAGACCAACCCGAGACCTGCCAAGAAGCCAGTTACTGGGGGAGCTGAGAACAGGAGAAAGCAAGAGTCTGTATGCAGAGAGACACAGCTATACCTTCCCATCTGACCTGACGGTGCACCTAAACCCAATATGAGCGCCTGACTAGGTAATCGAGAGGAAAGAGCAAAAAAATAATAATAATCTCATGAAGGCTGATCTGCTTCCACCTTTCCAGCACAATAAATGTTCTGCTTTTCAGTCCAGGAAGACAAGCAACTGAAAGAACAAATCCACACTCTCAAAAACTGACACTTCGTATCATTTTCTCATCATGTGAACTCAACGCAAATATCGAGATTCGTGTACTGGAATATAAAACAGTACAGCAGAGTATGTGTTAGAGGGCACTGTGGAGATGACCTCACCTCAAAAGGGAAACCTTCGAGGACCCGTGGTCATATAATCTCCTGTAAATCAGAATGATCACTCTGTCTCGACCGGCAGCTCCAGCTCTTTCCTCCTCCTCTTCTCCTTAAGCCTCCCGCTCTCTGCACTGCTCATTGCTGGTGTGAATACTTTTATTGTTTGCTGCCAAGACCTGACCAAGGAAGGCGTTTTTTTCCCCTCTGTAAGTCCACTGGTACTGACATCTACGCAACCCTCTGTTATTTTTAATTTACCATAACAGTAAATGACTAGAGAGTGAAAGAGAAGGAAGGAGAAAGTAAAAGGGGACAGCAAGTAAAAATGACACTTTCCACTCTATCACAGTACATATACAGTGAACAAAGGTAACGGTGACAAATTCATCATTTAATATCATATTATCATATCATATTAATTTTTGCAGCAATGGATTTCCATTAAGTAAATAAAAGCAGCTTGTCATTTCTAGCCAACGAACATGAATTTGAAATGATTGTTTTTGGCAGATTTTATCAACTGAAGTTAGTGCAAGCTAATGCTAATGCTCAAAGTGTGACTCTATCTCCAGCTTCACTTGATGGCTACATGCAGTTTACCATACTAAAAGACTGAAGCTAAAGCTAACAGGTCCCTGGCTAATGTTGGATCATCGACAGTTGAGGATCAATGCAGAAGACATGGAACTGAGGCAGCAGCATTGTTCTTCTTGTATTGAAGGGTAGCACTAGTTATCATTAGTATCACAGCACAGTGTTATTGACAAAAATGTTGTCATGGTGTGGTGCAGGATCAGAAATTGGAAGCAGGACTCAATGGGGCTCTACTGGGCTGGCTTTGGTTTGTGTTATGTCTTTGAGAGTCTGTGCCATGTCTCCAAGTAGCTGTTACCTTGTTCCCTTCACTGGGTGGGTGGCTTTGAGTCTGCCAGAATGGGGCCTCTGAAATGTGCGGTACACACACAGGCCCGGGAACACACAGAAAACTGACAAAAGTCGAAACAAAGAAAGAGCTCAGAACAAGCCACCACAATTTTTTTCCATAATAAGTTCTGCAGTGAGCTTTTTGCAATGCAGCTGCGTTATTTCCTGGCTTTGTGTCAAAATATTCAGGGGGGCAGTTCATCCTAAGGCAAAGCTGACTGTGGCGAGGAGTCAAAGCCCATGTGGAGAGGGAGTGCATGGGTCTATTTAAGATTCAGAGGTCTGAAGGTGAGAAATGTTCTGGGGCACTGAAATAAGGAGGCTAAACCAGGAACAATCGCACACCATCAATTGTTCCATTCTTTTATGCCAGGACTGGAAAAAGTCCCAGGCTGCACGAAGCTGGGGCTAACGTCCAGGAGGGAAAAGCCCAGAAAAATCCTCTCGTAGTCTTTTTCTATCAAAGGATTCCACAGTTTGACACTCCATGAAAACACTAAGCTATTACGGATCACATTGTCGAAGGCTACCACTGGTGGCGATGGACAGAGATGGAAACTTGTGTCAAGGGACAGGGAAAGGAGGAAGAAAAAGAGGAAAGCGCCTTAAGGCTGAAAACAAAATCGAAGCAACGGCAGAAGAGAAGGTAGCTAGACGCCACGAAGGAGACATGAAGTCGATATGACAAGCAGAAAGAAAAACAGGGAGATGGACGAGAGAAATGAAAGGGAGCAGAAAGTAAAAGCTTTAGCTCTTGATCTCCCTGTTGACCCACTTCAGATGCGTGCCCCGCCAATCATCTCGCACACTCCTTCCGCTGGCAGCCGAAACAGCTTCACACATATGTGCATGCATCGTGCACGCACAAACACACACATCAGTTGGCAACAAAACAGAGAGGGAGGCCTATTTTTCTGTCCAAAATGGAGGGAAGGAGAGAGAGAAAGAGAGGTAGAAGGGAGATTATAATTTAATAAGGGGCAGGAAATCTTGGTCAAATCCCCCTGAAGGAGCTGAAATGCCTCCGTGCTGGAGGCTACTGGGCTATAGACTGACTGGGCTCCATCTGAATGGACTTCTCTGGCACAGGCAGCAAGACGGACAACCAAAAATCAGACAATAGACCAGGAAGGGAGAAATCCCCTGCCTACCATGGTTAACAGCCATATTCCTAAATGAAATATCAAAACAGCAATT
The DNA here is from genome assembly GCA_038496675.1 of Rachycentron canadum. NCBI lineage: Eukaryota > Metazoa > Chordata > Actinopteri > Carangiformes > Rachycentridae > Rachycentron > Rachycentron canadum. The sequence goes on along the minus strand of CM076663.1, from coordinate 14,601,735 downwards.
TGTAAATCATAGTATTAGCAGCTCGATTTCTGCTGGATCCACACTGATGAATTTGTGGGAAGCAAGTAAGTGACTGAGACTTGGTGCCCAGAGGTTTAATTGTCAATACAAAGGCCAATACCAAGATTTTATTTTTTCCACACCTTACTTCATGGAATATAAATGTTTTTGTTTATTTGACATGTAAGTCAGGCTCAAACATAACCACAATGTTGTATAAATGCAAGCAGCTATACAGTAAGTTTCCAAAAAAATTGTATAAAACTGTCAAATTTACAACTTAAATTCAGAAATATGTATTTAGAGTATATGTTAACAAGACATGGCTTAAAACTGTGGGAATTGCAGTGCAAAAACAGTGCCAAGGATGCCACCACCGAGTTTCCATTTAGAAAATAACAGCCAAAGAGATGCCACTGTGGCCACAACTGAGTGGCAATTGCAAGTTAATGACACAGTGAATTTCCATTCATTTTCGTGGGTCAGCTCTTTTAAAAACATGGTGATTTAAATGCCTGACTGAGAACGAGTGGAGGAGCACAAACAAGTCGTCTGGTGAGGTACGGTGTGTTTACCTTGTTTCAATTTTGTGATAAAATTATTGAAATGTTTGTTTGTGACATGTTAAATTGTATTGTAGCACAAATACAGAGGGCTCAGAGATTAAGAGTAACAGAGGAAACTATTAAAGGTTATTTAACATTTGCCACCATGTAAAACTAGTGTATCAAAGCATGTTTTTTTTTACAACTTTATTCACCCTTTTCCATGTTTTTGCATTTTTTGTCTTTCAAAAGTTACATCCAGTACATCTGGATTTAAAACCAGGAAGAAATGAAAAAATACATACACATCAACAAAACTTCTTAACAAAAGGACTAAGTTTGAGTAACTCCTGGCTCCCTGATCTCTCTCAGTGTGAACTTCAGGAATTTAATGCATCATGAGCTTTAAAAAAGAACACACAGCAGCTACCAGGAAATAAGATGACATGTATCCCTGTTGCTCCAGGGATCAGACTGTGTAACACAGGGCCATCTGAGAATAGGAGGTAGGATGGGATGACAAGAAGTGGTGTGCTGTGATTTCTTGGACACCTTCGCAATTATGCTGCTGTCTTCCCAATACTGTGTGGGGGAAGGGATTAGTGTAGTGCTTGTGACTCTGTAGAGCCCCTTTCTGTTGAGGAATCACTATGTCCTCCTTTTCCACCTCACACTGTGTTTTAAATGGAAATTCATTGGATGGTTTGAATCCCAGTCGAAGACCATTAACTGTTCATTGGCCTCGGCTTGATGGATCACTCACTCAAAACACTGCTGACCCCAGCTGGGTGTTTCAGACTCCAGGACTAGCCAACAGAAAAGAACCCACAAAGTGCCTTATACACACCCATACACACACATGCACGAATAGTAACCAGACCACCAGTGTACAGTGCATAGCCCCCTCTGACTGTGGTCCTCACCAAAGCCCACCCCACCCATCAGGATCAATGCAAGTCTTTATTAGCTTCTGGCTAAGAGCATTGGTTGTGTAAAAGGACCCTGCCAGTTCAGGCCTCACACCTCCAAAAATCCACTGCTGGGCTGAATAAACATGGCTCTGTGTGTGTGTCTGTGTGTGTGTATGTGCACAGGTTCTGTCTATAGTTCTGTGAAGATGGTGTTAAGATGTAAGATTTAAAAAGCAAGAGCACAGGGAGGAATTGACATTTGGAAATGGGTATAATATGTTGGGTATTTGTTAAAATCACATATTTTAAAAAAAATGCAGAATAGCAGTGTAAAGGCACCAATGCAGATGTGGAGTACTAATGGAAAAATGTTTAAGAATTTCCAGGTCGTTTTTAGCGGGAGTTGTTGAACAGTGCAGTGTTGTGGAGCAAGCAGTGGCTACATCTGTGCAGTCATACTCTAGCATGAAACGCATAAAAGAAGCTATTTGGCTGCTGACTTGCACCCTCAGGGTCATGTAAAAGCTGTGAGAAAACCAAGTGATACGTCCTGTAGGAGAACTGTACTGAACACAGGTCAGACCAGACAGTATTAGAAGGTCTGGGAAGTGTCAGACACTCGGGACAGGAGGAGGACAAGGGTTGGGATGATGCCTGGTCCTGTTTTACACTACTACATATTACTGGATGTCTGAGGATGGATGTCTAGCTTACAATTTCAAGTGTATATGTGTCTGTGCCTGCCTGCAAATTGTACATACACATTGTTAACTGAATCTATTTTCTGAATCTAAACACGATTTACAAATCAAATCTGCTGAAACCACTGATGAGCACTCATCAAATTGTAAATTAAAACAAAACAATTTTTGCACTTTTATGTTTAGACCCTAGTGATGTATATGGAGACAAAGCTTTTAAGGATTTATTACTGTTACACTAGCTGAGTGCTTTGTTTTTTCAAAGTTTCAGTTGCGTAATGTGCTGTTCAGTTTGCTTGGATTATTGTTATTTTTAATTTGTCCACTATAAACACAGAAATCTGCTGTATTCATACATCATAATGAGGTCACGTCTACCAGTGCAATGGTGTGGCACACTGTTTTTTTTGTTTTTGTTTGTTTGTTTGTTTTTCAAAGCAGGATAACAATGGCACTATATGACACAGTGGAATGAGTTATATCCAGTGCTTGGGAGTAGGAGCAATTCATCTTTTTTCGTCCTTCCCTGTGATTTATTGATAATGAAATAGAGAATATTACCAGACTTATCTGATACGCAAGCCATTCATACATTTAAAGCCCTAAATAACATGACATTGTAGTCTGTAACTCTTTCTAAGGTAAAGAAATAATCCCTGGATTCTAAAAATCTCACCAGTAGCTACCTCACAGAGGTAATGAAGACATTTCCTTGTGGAAGTAAATAATATTCTTCACTTCAATCAATTAAAAACAGGCCGACATGCAAATTTGGCAAAATCATGACAATAAACTTTCCAGATGACAATTTAAATACATAAAATATGCTTGGCCTGCCACAGCTTCCAACAGCCAACATACTCAATAAAATATCTGAAATTGTATTCAGACTCTCATTATCTGAAATATTCTTGATTTTAGACAGAGGACAAATTGGGCGTGCTGTTTGCTAATTTGCCTGTGATCCAGTGGAGCTCAACAGATGTGTTTGTTAACTATCGAGGAAGGAAGGGAGACTGAGACGTGTTGGTTTGCCAGATGCGTTGCACCTTGTTTCAATAATCACACTTTGTACACTGAAGTGGAGGAAACAAAAAGTGGATTTGCAGCCAGACCAAGACAACACAAAGACCCCAGCCAATATAATGGACTCACTTTCAACAATAAAGGCAGTGATACAGCTCTCATTGGCAAACATAGCCCATAATGTGCTTTCTTTGCGAATGGCAGGAGCGTTTATTCCTCTCATCTATCATGTCCTGTGCATCATCCTGCCTGTTAAGCTGGATCCAGATGAGGGAGGGTCAGAAAAAAAAAGGGTAGATGTTGGACCATTGCGTATGGGAGGTGAGACAGAAAGACATAAATCAGTCCAAGCTTGTAGTAGGACAGGCGGAGCGTGCCTCGCAGATACAGAGGTTAACTCAATATTTCCTCCCTAAAAACTTATGATGCAGATTGGGAAGAAGACGTCCCCTTTTTTTATCTCGTTGTTTCACTCTCCCTCCCTCTCTGACACTGTTTCTCCCTCTGACCTTCCCTCCTGTGCTGTCAACACCCGCTCTCTCGACACTAAGCGTGATCGGGGTGACTCCCTGTTCAGTTCGTTTGTGTGATTGATTTCATCAGGGCTCCTTTTCATATTAAAACCAGATCTCCTCATTTTTCCTCTCTTATCTCTTAGGCCCAGTCATCAGGAGGTGATCAGAGACACACACTGGAATGTTTCAGTTGCTATGAGACAAGATATAATGACGAAGATCAAAGTCGGCGCCGTTTGACAGTATCAGTCTGGGAGCGTTTAGGGGGACAGAAAGCTTATACAATCTGGATACAACTTTTTAAAAAATGCATGCTCTATCTGAGACTGTAGATCTTTAAGTATGATTTAATTTAGTGAAAAGGTACATCTGTTACTGCGGTAAAACCAAACAAAATCAGGACAAATTAATGGTTAATGGGCTGTAAAAGTGTCTGGTCTGCTCCCTTGAATGTCAACTTTGAGTGTGGTTCATCAGGAAGGAGGGAGGGGAAAAAAAACAAAAGAGAATTTAATGACAACAAACATTCAGATAATTGTGTGGTGTTGAATGAACTCCATTTCCTTGTTCACCTGCCTCATGGAATACCTGCAGGGCTGCCAAGAGCCAATAAAACACCATATTCAACCTTCGCGATGTGAGACACAATAATAGCCTTCTCATTATGTATTATGGATCAAATGGTTGAAATTAAGTGGAAATAAAGAAACACTGATTGAGTATTTTTCCTGTTTTTGAACGGTGGGATCTGTGCTGAGTGCCTCAATCAGATTATATCAGTGCAACTAGCATGACGGAGCACATTTTGGGAGGTTACGATAACGCTGAGGGAGGCTACATCAGTCCGCATGCATCTAATGAGTCTAATGCTTCATTAAGGGCTGATTCTCAAGATCAGATATGTGTTTATCTCAAACCTGGCAGCTAGAAGAAGGGGACATTCTTGAGAGTCTGGAGCTAGTTTAGATTGATGGGCCCTCGCTTAGATAATCACCAGACCAAAGGAGGGCTGAAGCAGCTTCTTTGTCTCCACTTGGCAGCTCGAGGGAATGGGAGGATTGGTGGGAGGAATATGAGAGTTAGAGAGGAATAAAACTTACACCACAGACATGAGAATGAGACACATCCTTGGACACTAGAGGAGCAGTGGGGGGAGGATGGAGAGATGGTGAGAGGTGGTGGAAGCCAGGCTCCTTAAACAGAGCCTATCCAGAGCAAATAAATTAAAACAGACACAGAGACTGGTCCTGTTGTCTTTACAGAAAGCCCAAGGTGCACGTGTTCATCAAAAGATAGTTTAACTTTAAACATCTGGGTGATGCAGCTGTACTATCTGAACTTCCCAAGTTCTCCTATTTAAAGTTGCTTAAATAGTTATTTTATACCACGACTAACATACTACTACTACTACTACTACTTGTTCTCTGTAGAGTTTGATAGTGATTTTCAGCTCATGTGTTGGTTTTGAGGAACAAGATAATTACTCTGCTAGAGCAATTATCTTGTTCCTCAAAGTTTTCAAATGTATTATTTACTGATATGGGCATTTTCGACTGTAGCAGGCAGCTAATTTCTAAGACAAAAACAGCTCTATCTGCTTGTTGTCCAGTATATTGTATTAAGTTAGAGACTAGCTGGTGAATATAGTGGAACATTTACCAGCTAAAAAGCCAAATAATTCACTCAGGTGTTGGACTTCATCAGGATTTCAAATGAATGCTACTTTTGCACTAGCCATAACAAACTAGCCATGTTTGAAATGGGGTAAAATGTCAGTTAGATGTTCACAGCTTGTTTCCGCTGCCCCCAAGTGGCCAAATAATAATCACTTTTTGTAGATTAATGAAGTTTCAGAAAGCTACTGTGTGTCCATTGCAGCACAATAACTCTTCTGTGCAGTGTGACACATAAAGAGTCAAATTAATAAGGAAGACAGAGTGAAAGGTATACCTTCATGAAGTCATATTCAGTCCTTCCAGTGAACTAAATCCCTCCAAGGGTGGGAGTCTCTGCAGTGTTATTACTCCAAACAAACCTAAATGAGCGACACACCAAAATAAGGAATGACAAGGATGAAGAGGGGATTAGAGGGAGAAGTGGGTGTTGAGCAGCCTCTTTCACCAAGTTTGTTTACAAGTTGTCAGCTGGCAAATAAGTGCAAAGTGAAGCAAGAGAGCACGCAGCCAAATGTGGTCAGAAGACCGCAGGTCGGCAACACTGAGTCAGATTAAGTTGACTATGTGATCTTGCCCTGCCCAGGCAGATGCCTCCAACCTGTGTGCAAGTGTGTGAGTGAGATCACTGATGAGAAAATGTGTCATTTCCTCTGGGATACACCCATGTTAATGATCTGTCAAATTTTACACACAGCAGGCTTTATGTCCTGTTAAACACCTGATACTTTAACAGTTACAGAAAATGAGTCGGTCAGTTCTGTGATTTGCCTGATGCTTTGTGAAGTAAATCTTTCTATTTCATTATGAGGTAAAAGGTAGTAGTACAGGCCCACATGGCAGACAGGTTTAACAGTGTGCCATTTTAACTGTCAGGGCAGAAGATATCATCTGCACACTGATAAAGGGACTTGAACAGGCAGACGGGGAAAGGGAAAGTTGCTCGAGTTCCTCAGATGACACAGAGCAGGCCGCTGCGGGAAACCTCAGCTCCTTCATTCACTGTGGTCTGAGAACATAAAAAGGACCACGCCGTTTGATCTCCAGACTTGAATATGTCCCTCAGCTTCGTAAAAAAAAATAACACGGCTTTGGAAACCATATTCCTCAATTATTCCCCCATTACTCCCCCCTTTTTCTACCTCTCACCCCCCC
>CM076663.1:14528065-14595117 GCA_038496675.1 Rachycentron canadum | reverse complement strand
CCCCCCCCCCCCATTCCTCCCACGTTAGTGATTCTGTCTTTGATATCAAAGTGGGATGAAGATTAAAGTCTGGGTGAGGGGAAGAGCTATGTGGTATGGGGCAGCCCGGCACTTTGCCACAGCTTTTAGATGAGGCTTGATCCATGGAGTTATTCGTCCTCTGTCTGCCCACTGTTCTGGTGACCCAAGATGGCTGGCAAGTGATGAAGGGCTTTTGTTTCCTCTCATCGAGAATAACATACTCAACGTTTTATTATTACATTATTCATTTGCGCAAAATCTTCCATTACCCATACACACCTCGTGCGCCAACATCTCTGGAAGGATTTAAAAGTCTGTGTCTGGGAGGAATGTGACCCTATAGCACTGTAAAAGCAAGCAATGGCTAAGCTTTCCTTTGAACCTCCTGTCGACTCTCTCTGTTTTTTACATTTATCAACCACCATCTGCCAACCAGCACCCGTCAGTCAAAAGCCACCAGACCATCACTACTTCCTTGCTTCCCACTGTGCACCCACTGTGACTGAGGAAATGTCACCAATTATGAAGCAATTAAAAGAGTCAGGGGGTCAAGTCTCATGTCAATCACTTGTAAGGATCATGTTTGTTACCCCTGTCACTCTATGTTCACCTGCTCTCTATGTTCTTCACCACATTCAGAGAAAATAGTATTTTTTATAGCATCTGTCTACAGCAGGTATTAAGTTCTTTACAACTATGCAAAACACTGCAATACTTTGCTGTCTTAATCTTGTTATTTGTTTCTATAAAGACAAAGCAGGTAAAAATTTTGTCCCAAATGTCATCCCTGTGTTGTGTGAATTCCTGTACTGTAAGGCCTTCTCTTCATCATATAGTTTGTGACATTATCCTAATAGGGGATGGGAATTTTGAAAGCAGCATCTATGATAGTAGGCAAGTCTTATTTCTTTACACGGTCATTAGCAAATTAGTTCACTTTTTTTCATTTTTATTTAAATTTATATTGCTGTAGTATTCCTCAATGCCATGACTGGAAGATGAAAAAGGGATCAAGATTATCCATACAAATTTACACATTTTCGCCTTTATTGTTTGGCACATAATTTTAGAGAGTATTTTTTCAGGAATAGTAAAAGTCTGTATGCTAACAGGCTCACAATGGATCCTGATGAAAGCCACAAGCTGAAATGCCTCGGTCTAATAAAGTTCTTCTGTTTACTCAAGTAAACAGAAGAACTTTATTAGACCTAATTAACATTTGTTAATTAGTAAACATATAAAAGTAAAAGTATAAAAATAAAAGTAGTTGTAAAAGTATAAAAAAATCTTGAGCTGATAATGGTGTAAAGTTGACAGATGGATTGCCAGAGTTTTTGTAATTCATTCTGAGGGTGACACAAGTCTGCGTTGAAACATTTCACAAATGTCAAAACCACAAACAAACTCATGGCAGCACCAGAAGGAAATGTCAGGGGTATCACTTAAGTAATTAGGATTCATCCTCTGGGCACCCTGGGTATCTGTATATGACAATCCAATATTTGTTGCGATATTACAGTCAGCCACAAAGTGGTGGACAAATCAACATCACCATCCCCAGAGCAATGTTACCAGAACAGTTAGACAGACAATCAAACATCACTGGCTTCCATAAACGGATCAAAGAATCTTTTTCAAAATGGGAACACCTGCACATGAGACATATCTCACCCCACTGACAGACATTTAGAAAAATAAGTCATATCATACATATTTTGCACTACTTACCACAACTCACTCCCCAGTTATAAAAAAGAACCTGGGAACATCATCTTTTGAGGAAATTATTGCCATCACTGACTTCAAAGAAAGACAGAAGGAGCAACAGGGGGAGTGGTTGCATCAGTGGAAAGCCTCAACCAATCCCCTAATGCTACCAGGCCTATTTCCATACCACACTGGCTTCTTATCCTCACTGACCTCATAAAACCTTTCTAGGCATATCAGTGTTTTCTGGTGAAAACAAAACAAAGAGAAAAGTGTTTTTAGCTTAAAATTCTACATATTTGAAGTAATTCAATTGACAATAAAAATGTTTCATGCACCCTGAGGACAACATTTTGTTCTATCCACAAATGACCTTTAAATTCAATTAAATTTAAAATATGCAAATTTCAATTATAACATAGACATGACAATATGTGCATATCTAAATGGCTAGTGGAGTTTCCACAAACACACATATAGTGTAAGAATTACTGCAGTAACCAGTCATTGATTAATTAATTTGAAAAAAAAAAAAAAAACTGCACATAAACAGTGTGTTTTTTATTCTGACAGACTCTGCAGCACATGGATCAGAGTGCTTCTGTGAGAAACAGGGACAGAAGGAGGAGATGGGGTTCAGTCTGGAGACTCTGGTAGAGCAATTATCTTGTTCCTCAAACCTGCCGTTTAATGGAAATCCTAGGCCTTAGCCAAACTACACGCCTGTCTTTAGGTATGAACCTCCAAACTGATCCACACCCCCCTCTCCCCCTCTCTCATTCCACCAAATATTTTCATAGGACATCTGACTTCAGTGGCACGCTATTAGTTCCACAGGTGTGGAGAGACAAACTCCATTAAAACACCCCAGGACATTCCACCACTGCACTTACTATGGGCCCAATACATGTCATACTCCCTCTGTCTTATCATACGATTCATAATTTTAATGTATTTTCAATACTATTCTGCCATTCCCCTGAACGTGATCAGTCACCAGGTCTTTGAATTATATAAATTTAGTAGTTATACACTTGGGTTTCTCTGTGGGTGAACATGAGTCTGTGTGTATGAGTGCAAGTGTGTGTTTGTTGCTACAGTAGCTGAAAATATGCAACTTGTCTTCTCGACTGTGAACTGTTGTTGTTTTAAGCACCTTGGAGGTCTCTGTATCAGTCTCATTCAAACTGGCACGGGATCCAAACTGCAACCAGATGGAGAACTTCTGCCATTGTTTTCCAGTTGAGCAATATCATGCTAGCAGGCAACGCAGAGAGGAAGGAGGTGGGTAGAATAATCATCAACCAAATCTGAAATCACTGCTCTCAGGGCATGTGGTACACAATGAAAACAGACTGCATGTCTCATTCTTGTCTTTTGTCTCCTGTATCTTGTTCCTTGGCTATTCCCTTTTTCTGTCTTTGTAGAGGAAAACATATTTCCCTCATGAAACGGAGATCAAAACTGAGCAGTGAAGGGGCACGTGTGAATGAAGGCCATCAAACAGAGATATGATGATCCATCCAGAGCCAGAGGAATGGCTGCCTCCAGCCCGCAAACGACCCTGCAATGACTCAAAGTCCAGCATATGTAAATTGCCCACAAAACCTCTCTTTCCTTTCAAATCATTCATCCACTGCTGAGAAAGCATAACCCCGGGCCCCGTCTGACGCGTCTCTTTAGCACGACTCTGTATGGTTTGGAAGCGAACGTGTTTACTTAGGTCTGCAGAGGTAGGAGTGAAAACCCCAACACGCTTAGTGTGTGCGTGTGTTTTTTTTCTATGCAAAGCAAAACTAGATGGGGACAGGAGACATCAACTCATGCTGAAATCATGAGTTTAAGAAAATTTTACATGTGTTGGAGGTGGAGGTGGTGCATGTCAAGGGTGAGGTTTGTGGTGGGTGGGTTTAAAGCAGAACAAGCTAATATGTGTTCTTTGAATCAGGGGTAATGGCATTCGAATGGTGTGTAAAAATGTTCTGAGGCTTTACCATGTCAGTGTGTGTGAGGGAGTGCATACATACTCTGGACAGCTAACAAAAGGTGCTGTGAACAGTTTTCAGTGGATCTTTGGAAAGCACCAAAGAAATGGTCCCTGTTGTGATGTTCTCTGGATTTAAATGCTGGTGGGACAAAGTCAGTTTTGCAAGTCTCAAATGAGCCCAAAGTCTTGGTTCCAAGTCAAGTCAAAGTCCTTTTTATTTCAAGTCTTGCAAGTCATTGATTGTTTGTCTGCAATGCAAACACATGTATCCAGTCACGCAACATGATTGGTCTTTGATCAAATTATATCTTTTGTCAGGTGCTGGCCATTCAGCTAAAGGCTAAAAGTTATGAATCAACAGCGTTGGATTCGAGTTGCAAGTCTTTACAGATTTTATCAGGACAAAAATCACCAGATTTGTGACCCAGGCCAGGCTTTAGTTGAAGTCATGTTACTGTTTCTAATGTAATTTTATTGCTACATGCACCATTGACAAAATTACACCGACCAGCACTGTATTAGAGTGGAGGCAAAAAACCAAAAAAGATGAAAATCTCAAAGTCTGAACAAGTAAAGCCAAAATGAACTCAATAACAAAGCACCACTATAGCTATGTAAGAGGGTGTTTTTAATGATTTGGGTGATGAAACGAGGATTTGCTTCCTTTAGAGACTGACTGGACAGGTCACTAAAAGAAGAGTTGGAAGAATCAAGACACTAAAAAAAATTAAGACCACAGTCCATGAATTCAAGGAGAAGCGATTATCCGACATCTCCATCACCCTGTTCCATATTTGTACTCAGTCGGCTAAGTAACACTGGCCAGGATTGCGTGGTATGAGAGAGCTGTGTTTAGACGGCTTCTCAACTGAGAACAGTGTAAATAGATATAATGCCGAAATAACAGTCGTCGGAATGTGGCGCTGCTTATGTGGTTGTTGGCCTTGGATGGAGATTTAAGGTTGTGAGGCAGACAGATAAAGTCCCCCCACATGTTGGCCTGGTCAGTCACGTTTTTGGAGGGGGTTCTTGTCTGCAGGTAGTCTGGGGTCTTAATGGGAGGGGTGGATCAAACAACAGTAGCATATTGGTGATGGGTTACACATCAGGGTAAATATTAGCTACTCGTAAAAGTTAGCGAAATGCACCGCAGAGTCAAACACCCTGTTTCCTGGAGACAAGTTGCCAACATGGGTTCAACATTTGGTCACTGTGGGCAAACTACAGAACTACAGTGGTGGGAAATACCTTCTATATGACTTTAACAGAAGAACTGTACTGATAAGACTGACAGAAATATAAACCCTTTGCACCTTCTTGCTATTACTAAATAATTTTCCCAGACTGGAGAACTTGCCTCCCTCTTACTGAGAAAAGCAGTGAGGGAGAATGACATGAAGTGCAGACTTGAAAACAAACATCGTCTGACTTACTTTGCCTGCATTTTCTTTCTACTACCCCTTAGCCCTAGCCTGCCCATGCTATAACTTTCTCTCCCTCTGTCTTCCCTGGACAACGTATCATAACGACTGAGGTTTTTGTTGGAATGACTTAAATGGCCCTTAAAATGCTGTTTGAATGATGGGTGCTGGTGTCCGTCCTCTGAGAGGGCGTATGTATGTGTTTATGCGTAAGTGTGTGCCGACTCCAGACCCCGTTTCCATCAGCGATGCCAAATTTCTTTCCTCCACCCCCAGTTCTTGATGTTCACCACATCTCCCACAGTGGTCACACTCATTTTTGCTTGTGTGTTTTCCCCCCCTCTTTTTTGCCTCTGCTGCTTTATCCACACCGTGGGGAAAAAACACAATTGCCCTCTCACACTCATAAGATAATGGCTACAATTTGCTTATCGCACAAGCACAGATGTGTAAATAAATGTCTAGGGTCTAGACTGATAGTGGAGACAAAACCCTACCATCTGGGTTGAAAACTGTGTTTCCCAAAGCATCATAAGTCAACAGAACAAAGATGTTTTTTGTTCTGTCCTGGCCAGTCTTAATTTCTGTATCTGTAGATCAGATGATTTTCTCAGCTAACAAACGTCACCATCCATTACTTTGTCTGCCTGTCTGAATCCCTGCATGTGCTCCCACCCACCAGACACTTTGTGTTACTGTCTGAGCTTCCCTCTTGTTGCAGAAAAATGCACTGAAAATGATTACAGACACATTCCACACGCCCTCTGTGGACTCAATGATGGACCAATACAGAAGAGTAGAGAGAGAGAGAGAGAGAGGGGAGATGATGAGAAGACATAGGATGAAGTGCATCTGGGGTTACAGATGAGGCATGACACGACTCCTTCCTCCCTGGAGCTCAGAATAGGTAATGGACTGAGGAGACAAAAAATTTGAGTCTCTGCATGGGAACATGGGCTTATGCTTATGCAGCTTTCTCATGCCGTTTCTTGACACAAGACAGACAAGACATGTAGGCAGCATTTTAGCAAAATGCCAAAATAGCTAAGGGACGCGACAGAAGGCAGAATCAAAATGTGCCAGACAGGATTGAATCCACAGACAAGCCGAGACTGTGAATATGCTGTTGTGTCTGGCAGGCCTGAGAACTATTTGGACAATTTTGGACCTTTGGCAGCATTACAACTAATGCTTTTCTTTTTCCTCTCTTCTCTGAATAATCGTATTGAGAGCAGCGTAATGGGTAGGTACGAAGGCAGGAGGAGTGTCACATGGAGTAGATTAGCAGATTAATCAATGTGGACTCCATGAAGTGCATACCTCGATGTTGTTCTCCCATTTGTTTGATATGCATCACTGATCAAGGGGGAGAGCAGTACTGAGAAACCCTGCAACACTGTTTCTGTATTTAAGTATTTCTTTGGCAACCACTGTATACAGTATATGTGCCTCGTGCTTGAAAATGGTTGTTCTCTTTTACCATCAGGAGCTATTAGACCACAGTAATATGGTGCAACAAAAGTATTATCTGTCTTTGAGATGAGCTCTGCATGAATACTATCTTACTATCATCACTTCGTGCTCACATGGAGATACCTTTCGACAAGCAAAACTCCAGAGAGAACTGAGAGAACTGTGCATGGGAACCGAAAAAGGCACAAGACAGAGAGAAATGTTAGCGAACCTGGTTTTTGGATCACATACACATTGTATACAGCCCACCAGGGGAAAGACTTCATTTACTGTGGGGTCTATGCGCATTCCCCACAAGTGTCGAAGAGGTCTGGATTTGTCATTGTCGCCACGTGAAAGAGAGTTGCTGTTTGTGCGTTTCCCCACTTCGCTGCGCCTGGTTTGTCTCAGCTGGCCTTCCTCAGCATCCCTGAAGACGAGATGTCCTGGCTGATTCACTCCCAGAGAGGAACTAAGCACACAGATATGTGGTTCTCCTTATGTCTCTGATATTTTAACCATTTTCACACAAGACTGATGTCTGTTTTTACACTGAAAATGATGGACATCCTAGAGCCAAATTTCAGAACCTGAAACTTCATATCTTTGTGTTTTCACAGCGCAATACCAACACACAAGGTCATTTGGTTTCGTCTTTTCAACTCAAATCAAAGAAGATCTAACTTTGAAAGAACAACTTTGTCTCTTTCTCTTAGAAATTTGCACTTTGCAAGCTCAAGCCAATATAATTTTCTTAGGGCTCCAAAGGCAAAGTTTTGGGCCGTAGATCCAAAACAATGAGCTGAAAGATGCTAGGAAGGTCTGTCAATGTAAGAACAGAGTCGGGTGATAACTCACTATGAGCGACCATTGCTCATGTTAAAATATTGACAAGTGCAGCTTTAAAAACAAAACAAAAAAAATATATATATCTTTCCAACTTAAGGCCGTCACGATGAGCAAGCGTCTAACTCCACTGTCTCTTCACTGTCTCTCTGCTCCAAACATGAGGTTTGAATCAGCAGGCTGTCATATGGCAGGGAGCATTCAGGACACATCCTCTCACTATAACGATCTGGCGGACATGTCTGCATCCTCGTCTTCCTCCTCCACCTCCTTGTTATCCCTCCCTCTTCCTTCCAGACTACGATGGATACAGAACATGCCTCTTTCCTGTGATGGAAGACAGTGACTGGAGTAAGATGAATGGATCCTGTATTACAGGGCTAAATGAGAAATGACTGTTGCTAAGTAAACTACAGAACATAAAGGCAGCACTGTTTCACTCAAATATATCTTTTAAATCTTCAAAACTACCCAGATTTCTCCTCCCCCCAAGAGATTAACGACATAGAAAGTTTAGCTGATTGGAGGAGTTCTGAGGTATTACTGAGCTTGTTGCTCAACTTGAGGAATGGGTCGGGTGCTCCTGACAGGGTAAACAAACATTGGAGTAGTAAAGAGGTTGTGGCAAACTGAAGCAGAGTAATTCATGGTGGAATGATCTGTGTCTGGGAGCAAACAGACGGCTGCTGCATGTTTCTGTTGACACTGGTTCAAATCCTCGGCCAGATCAAAGACGCCACATGGTTGCTACAAACTGAGTGCTTCTCAGACCAAACTTATTTTCTCTTCTCTGCTTCTTCTACCCTGAAATCTTTCCCTGTGATTTCACCTCTCCTTGCCTCTTTCCCACAATCATTGCCCTTTCTTCCATCCCTGTTTTGATCGTGTCTAACTTGAATCTTTCCTTCGTTTCCAAATGGATCCATCGCCATCGCCCTTTCCTAACCCTTCCTGTTGTTTCTTATATCCCTATCACACTTTCACCACATGTCAGGAAGACTTGGGTTTGTGTGGTTTCTGCCCTGTTTTGGGAGCACTCCAGCCCAGGCTCCATTGGGCTGGTTGTCGGTTCGGCTTGCGGAGCAGACCGGGGCCCACTGTTAGGAAATGACCACTTCTCTGGTTCAAATTAGCAATGAGGCAACGCAACAGGGCTTTTTGCTGGCGGCCCGCAGAGGAAAGAGCAGAAAAATTGGGGAAGAGAGATTGTGTAGCCATCTGCAAACCACATGAAAGTGAGTGGTAATTCATTCAAAGCCCTTTCTAATTAAGTATTATGTTGGTTGGCCAATGAACATCTTCCCAGAAGTGGTCATACTTCTGTCGCGTCCACTGTCCAAGTAACTGCAGACTTGCATGGTTAATGTCAGGTAGAGGGTGTCTTTATTCTGCAATCTATCATCCACAAAGTGTCCTGATTATAACCCAGCTCATGTAAATCTTTGACCTTCCTCAGTTTTTAACAACAGTTCAACTCTGTGCTGCTTTATGCAACAGCAGCTGTGTCCTTACAGCCAACTGCAGCTTCCTAAACCAACTAATCTTATTCTCATACATGGAAAAGGGGTTGAAACATTGCACTCGTATGGATGAATGAGCTGAATATTGTATTTGATATGTATAAATACACTTAGCGTCATCACTATATATGGTGACTGAGGCGCCACTGACTTAAATTACAGGTTTTAAAGGTAAAGCTTTCCATACTTGCCTGCATGCTTTCTTATGTTACCTACTTAAGTTCACATTGACAGACAAAACCGAGCAAATGTGCAATGGCAAACTGTGAGGTTGTCATCCAATTATACTTGTGTTTGTTTATCTTAGTCTTCACTGTACAGCTTCTCAAATGGTCTCCATGAAACTCTACTCCACTTGTATCCCTCCTAAATTGTTACTGGAGGCAGAGCAATAACCCTTCCTGTCTTGTGAGCATGAGCACAAAATAATTCTTCTTCAACAGCTTCTTTAAGCACATAGGAATGCTGCCAGACTGCACTGCGCTCTCTTGTCGAACTTCAGGAAGCATTACATATATTGTAGGGATAAACAGAAACAAGAGAACTGCAGTTAAGACCCCGTACACACAGACACACACAGACAGACACACACAGACAGACACACACACACACACACAACGCAGAATGCACCCTGTAAAGCTCAGAGTGCTCACCTAAAAACGAGCTGGAACAACCACAAAGTCGCTTTTTCATTTCATCGTTTCACTACTTTGCTGCTGATTACAGGAAATGATTAGGACAAAAGCCTTGAAGGACTGGCTGTGTTGTATGCTGCCTAATGCCTCTCAGTGTTGCATTATGAAACACATGTTGCCCAATGAGCTCAAAGTCTGTACAGAAAGGATTAAGTCTCTGAGCCAAAGCCATTTAAACATAAAGTCTAAGTGAACCAGCACCATGCATTGAATAATCATGGGGCACTGTAATGGCTTTGACAAAATTTGTGTGTTTTGTCTAATTGGTTGTTTTGATTTGCTGTCCTCACATGAGATTGAGGCTGAGGTAAATATATGTCAGACTACACAAAGACTGTATGGCCCTCTAGAGGCATAATTTATGCTCTTGAGATGCATAATACAGTGTGACATAACTAAATTTTTAAAAGAAACAAACCAAAAGCCCACGGTGGTCCACTGCAGGGGATAAGTCCTCTTAAATCCATCTTTTTGAGGAAAAGTGTGAGCCAAACTAAACTTCAGGTGTTTATCTGGGCAGAAACTGGCAACCCCTGCCAGTTTGTTTCAGGCTGGAGGAAAGAATGACCACAGATGTCTGTGGCCACACAGTGGGCACCTGTAGTCATCTGCTGGTGAAAGGAGAACCAGATTGATTAAAGCGTGAAAGCACATCAGAAACACAATGGCAGTCTTTAATGTTACCATTTAACACCACTGGAGGTTGTGTTATAACCTGCCATTGTTAACATTTAAAACAGGTCTTGTATTAAGTGACTACAGAATGAGATAAGTTGGTGAAGACCAAAACATAGCTAAAAGGAGGGTGAATGAAACACAAAATAATTAATGCTAGTGCTGCACGTTTACTAATTGTATAAATGTACAACCTATTATGGCTTGTTCTGCTGCCCCCAAGTGGCCAAAAAGTCAGTTAATGTTGCTTGCTGTAAATGTTTAAAACTCATCATAATAAAAACATATTATATTATTCAACACTGACCAATGTCCAATTTTTTGCAATACTGTAACTCTTGCCAGATATTTAAACATGTTGAAAGAATTTTAGAAGGACTTCTGTGGTAAATTTAAAATTTTGGGAAACGCACTTCTGCACTTTCTCTCATATCTGTCAGCTAAATACGAAGCCAACAATAGTGGCTGATTGTCTTAGCATAAAGCACAAAGAAAATAGTTGCAATCTTAACATTGAGTTATTTAGTGGAACAAAACTTGTTGATGCATGGTATAAACGAGGTTGCTGTCTGCTGCTGAGGATTAGGGAAAAAAAGAAAACTCTGTCTGAGCATACATGTGTCACTTAGTAAGCATCCATTTCCTTCTCCAGAAAAATCTGGCTCTGTGAAATAAAATGCTTTTTATTATCCTACTCCGAGGGGACCATAACACCACAATAACCCCGGTCTCTTTTCTCTTTTTACGAACACCTACACACACGTCTAAATCAAGCTCAGACTGAACAATAACAAAGTCTGGAGCTTTTCAAATGGTCTCAGAAGAGTTGTTTCCAACCCTTTACTCAATATTGACCCATCAGAGAGAGATATATCCATCCTGCATCTGAAGTGAAATAATAAAAATAAACAGTTGGCTTGGGAAGTACATCTGCAACAAGATGAAAAGAGGGATAATGCAAGTTTTATACTAAGGAGTTGACCCCTGTTAAGAGTTGGCCCAACGTCCTGCTTTTGGAAGTCCCAAACAAAGTTCATGCCAGACGGTGAACTGAGGGGCAATGAATGAGAAGTAGCAGAGTCAAAACCCAAAGGCAAATAAATCCACCCACATGCATGTTCATTTGCACCAGCTACCTCAACTAATCTTCATTTGGTCTTGCTCAGTGTTATGGACCCCCCCCATTTTTCCCACAATTGACACTATTAGGTGGGAAGGTTGCACATATCCTCAAGAGACATGGGGAAACTCTTGCTCCCTTGCATCCATAGATATGAAAGAGGGAAAACTGCACCTCAGTGGAAGAGTGCAAGATGTCACATCCCATTAACTAGCAACAGCACTGTTGCTGGATGAGCACTGAGGCTCTCGTTCCTGTTTGTTCCTGTTGGATCCTCTTTGAAAACACAAGCTGCCGTCACAAAAATCTCCAACACACCGTTGGAAAAATATAGATTTGACTCCAGGAAGCATTGCCTAATACGTGTATTGTCCGTGGCTTAGTTACTCTGCCTTGTTCAGGCCTCGCTGACTAAAAGCAATGTCTGGCATTGAAGAACAAGGTTGCTTTACCGCAGGCGTTTTAGTTTGAGCCCAGTGAAGAGCGGGGTTTGATTCAAGAGGATTTGTAGTCTAAACCAGTAAAAAATGATGGAAAAGGATGGAAAGAAGGGAAGAAGCAGGGGCAACTGGAATGAAATCAAGAAGGATGGGGAATGTTAAGAGGGGAAAAAGTGGCAATGCAATGATGTAAGTCCCCACTTCCTCCTGCTTCTGTCTCGTAAGCGTGCCTGTGATAAGTTGCCTCTGATAACTGAAGAGGGCATGTTGTCAAGTCCCTCTGAGCTTGCAAGACTGAGACACTGCTGACAGAATCAATGGGAGGTGGAGAAAAAATAACAAGGCCCGTTTGCCAAGCCTCCCCACTGCTTGGTCTCCCGTCTCTCTTTCTCTGTCCCCCTGTTGCTGCCAGCCCAATGGAAAAACTCCCTTTGGTCCAGACACAGTTATGAGAGAATGAAAGTGCAAATGGGAGACAGATAAACACAGATAAAGGGAGACAGACAAATGAATCATACAATGACAGGGATAGAAAGAGAGAGAGGATTAAATAAGTTAAGTTTCCAAAATTTTAATAAAAATAAAACAGAATTAGAGTCACAGAAAACTCTCTGTCTACTGTTTCTTTGTTTTCGTCCACCTCTGTTTGTCCTGTGCTTAGTTTCTTTACAGCTCATAAGGAGCTGAGAGCCAAAGTAATGCCCTTCAATACAAGAGCCTGATTAATAATATTCTTCTCCATCTACTCTGGATGGCCATGCAGATTCACTATCTGCCATATAGCTGAATGACTTCACATATCAACCACATGTCCATGCCAACATGGCTACTGGTAATGTGTAAACAGCCTAATACTGATAAAACAATAAACACAAGAGGCAAAAGGAAGTAAAGGATAAAAACATGCAAAACTTCATGCAAGTGCATGCAAATATGAGTTTCAGTGTTTTCCTGTCTCTCTCTTTTTCTTCTCCCCCCTTTTAGCTGAAAAACAAATCCGGCCTATTAATCTTGAATGTTATGGTCCAGGCAATGATTAAGACCAGGGTCTGTATTCTGTTTCCACCGCCCTTCACGGCAATTCCTCATTCAGAATATCAGCAGCACCAGTTAGCAGGCCTTATAATACGTGCTGAAGAGTTTGTGCATGTATAGTACGTGTGTGTGTGTGTGTGTGTGTGTGTGCATGTGTGTGCGTGTGTGCATGTGTGATTACAGACATGGTCTTCCAGCCAAAAAGAGCACTTGAAGAACACACATTCTTTGTTTTAGTGATTCTTAAGGGAGTGCCTCATTCCTTTAAGAATCACTTTCTCTCCTATTTATGTTAAAGCATGGATGAAACAAAAGGAAAAGGTGTGTGTGTGTGGGGGGGGGGGGAATAAAGGAGTAAGTGGTCAGTGGGCGTTTACCTTTACTTGAGAATGAATGGCATTCTCCTTCGTTTCCTGCTTGAACAGTTAAAGACTGACTCACACTTATGAAAAAGAAAATGCAAACATGAACTAAAAGATGATTGGAGAGTACAATGTAGTACATGCAAGTGAAGTAAAAGTTTTGAGTTAATCTTCAAAATGATTGAGCACCTTTAAAGACAACTACAGCCAAGAGTGAGGCTGAGGGATATGAATGCTTATTAGAAATGTGGCTGATAAAAGAACAATGAGAAACTACATACTGTTAAATATTGTTCGTGTTATGAGAGAATTGATTGCAGCGTTACAACAGGTTCTCTCAACTCCAAGACAGTATGTGTTTCTAACTATGTGAACTGCCCAGTATTCTGCCTCCTTGTGGCCACAAAGTGTTAACTCTTCAACAGGTCAAAGACACAGTGAAACATGGGGGTGGAGATTGGATCAACTCTGCCAACCTCTGTACCTCTGATGAAGTAAAAGTGAGAGTAAAAGTGTTCTTTCCTTTCAATTGTGTCTCTCTTTTACCTCTGTAATGAGGATGAAAGTCTCCACTAAAAAGCTTTGAGATCTACAGAGAACCTTGTTCTTTGATCTTAACATCAAAATAAGAATTATCCTCAAAGATTTTCAAAAAATGGAAGAGTTGATGTCAGGTTTGGAGTCTTAAAAGTCTCAACTTCAACACGTTCTGGCCTATAAAGTAGCTGCAGTGGGGCATGAGAAGCTCAGAACTATATGAGCAGGCGGTTTGGCAATGGATGATGTGAGTGTGTTCATCTGTTTGAGATGTGCACGTGTGTATGTCTGTAAGGACTGTTAAATCCATGTAGATGTTTGCATTGCACAGAGCATAAAGTTTGCATGTGTGTGCCGGTGTGCATCCAGCGTGACTGGTGTTTGTGTATGATCGGTCACGCTTTTGCAGTGAGGATCAAAAGACTGGAATGGGCAGCTGGTTGGAGACTGTTAGTTGTGGTAAAAATATGTACCACACACACACAAACGCACACATGAGCTGCTTGTAACCACCAGTCAACCAACTGTTGACCATTCGCCACCCACTGGAGAACACAGAATCCCAGTCAGTGGCGGTGGGGGTTTCCGTGGTTACAGCACAATGTTGCCATAACCCTTGTGCCAGAAACAGAAATACGTGCCATGAAAAAAGGAGAGTGATGCTGGCAGAAGTAGTGAGGAGCATAAATCTTCTCACCTTCAGGTACTTAGAAACAAAGAGAGGGCGGGAATCTGACTGGATACCACTAAATCTATATGAGAGGGCCTGCACCTTGTAAGCAAACACTTCTCTGAACAGTAAAGCAGACACTGCTGCACACCAGCAGCTCTGTAGACCACAACTTCTGTCGTACTTCACTGCCAGGGGGGAGAGTTCACAATTTACCCTGTATCCATTCACCCATTCCCCTTGAGGATTGCGTAACACACTTTGATACTCACATAGGTCTAGTCACCTAGGAGCGAGCATGTGTGGCTACATGTGCACCGACACACACACAGGTACATATCCAGTTGACTTTTTCTTGCCATAAGCCAGTGAAATAGAGAGATGCTGCCAAATGTTTTTGGATTTCAGAACTCCAGCCCACTGTCTTTTCCAGACTTCCTCCCCCCCTCTCTTACTCCTAAGCTTACCCCTCTCTGTCTCCCTTTACCTCTCTCCCGCCTAAGAAAGACTTTGCCTTCGGTGCGCTGAAACATGTGATCAAAACGTGTATCATTAGAGCAAAGCAGTGCATTTGGGTCATGTTTTCTTAGCTTCCCTTCCCTTCCCTTCTCCTTTTTATTTCTGCACATCTTTTCCTATCTGTCTTGCGCTCTGTTATTTCTCCTGCAGGGTACCTGAGTACTCATAGTTGCAGCTATCTCTCCTCTTTCTGTTTGCGATGGAGGGATGTCGTTTCAATGGAATGCAGTGTCGCTTGCCAGAGACGTCACAGTGGATGGACAGAGTGAAGCAACAGGGGGAAGAGAAGAGAAGAGAAGAGAAGAGAAGAGAAGAGAAGAGAAGAGAAGAGAAGAGAGAAAAAAAGAGGCTTGTGATAATTTGCAGTAGTCCTCCACCTTTATAAATCCTCACAATATAATATTTGTTTATCAAATTTACCAAACTATGAAGCAAGTGGCAGTCCATGCCAACAGAACATGTGACAGTGAGTCATGACTATGGTCACTCATGAGGGGCAATTACATTCACAGGTACAGACACAAGATCTATCCACATGGAGGACACTCCTCTTAAGGGGATAACCAGCATATCTGTTCCAGAGCCAAACCTATTGCACATATCCAACTACCACACTGCCCCACCTCAATACACACTCCAAATACAGACCACGACCACTTCAACGTCATCAGACAAAGTCTCAGATGTGTGTGGGTATGGATGCATTGACAGTGTCTTAACCCAAACACCTGAAAATTCATGCACACAAGGCAAAATTCACTTTGCAGTGAAAAGAAACATCCCCGTCTTTCCAGAGAATGCCAGGACACTCAGAGCAGATCAACAATTCAACATGGTTGAATAGGTACAATTAAAATAGTCAGTGTCCATACAGTGTCTTGGCTAGAGCTCAGTTAACAAACTGTACCAGTTCCTTTAAATCTGCAAGTTGTTACTCTGTGCACTAGCTTAGGACTGAGGAGAATTATGCAGGTCCCATGACTGAGATATTGCACCGTCTGTTTTTTATTTTTATATTTTTCCTCCTTTCCTGTTTTCTCCTTCTGTTTCCTTTGGCCACGCTCACTGCAGCCACATGTGATAAAAGTGAAAAGACAAGAGTTGAGAGGACGTGAGGATGCATGAGGATCACAGCCTGACGGAACATAAGGGCAGGTAGGGCTTACCTTTCTCTCCTCAGAGTGTAAAAGGGCAGGTGGATGCACCGGGTAAGGGAAGCGGTGGGTGTGAGCGTCAGGTGGGTCTCTTTTCTACCTCCCTCCTTGCTTCAGCCACGCGTGTCTCCCATGGGATGCAATGGCATCAGATATTCAATGAACATGCAGCCAAAAAAGAGGAGAGGTGTCCTCCTGGGCAAAGAGCTGGTACCCTGAACTGGTCCAGTGCTGCTCACAAGTGCAGGGGGGATGAAAAAAACAAGGAAAAAACAGAAGTTAAAACTGGATATTTTCAACTGCAGGTGGATCAAATTGTCTTTTTATCTTTTATTTTTCTGTCTCCAGCAGAAAGCAAAAAAGTTCATCCATGTGCTATCTGGCAGAGATGGTGAAAGTGAGGGAGATGAGAAAAGAGGGAAAAATCCTCTCTGTGCCGTCCTCACGCTGTCCAGATGCAGGTCTGAGAAGCACCTTCCCAATCTGTGCTCTCTCACTCTTCAGGGTGGAAAGTAGGAGGGAAGGAGCAAGGGAGCAGGACAGAGAGGGAGAGAGAGTAACAGTGGAGTGAGACTCAGTCAGTCAGTCAAGTCAGTCAGGCAGTCAGGCAGGCAGCAAGGCACTGTATATGTGGGTCCAAGCAGGCTGCACTACCACTCCCAGGACTTATAACCAGGGGCTGTGCACCTCGCTGCTCCAATCTCCCTGTCTTACTCACCGATCCCTCTCCCACTGGCTTATTTTGGGAAAGACAGACAGGATTGTTCATTGGGTTAACCCCCTTCATACAAAAAGCAAGTGTCTGTGGCTGGCTGCACTGAGGGGAGTGAGCAGGAAGGGGTGGGGTAGCAGTCGCACAGAGAGGGGTGGGGTGGGATGAAGAGGAGGGAAGGGAACGAAAAGAGACGAAAAGAAGGGGATTGGGAGGCGTCTCTCCTTCTTGTTCTGCCTCCCTCCACTCTCCTCTCCTTCCCAAACTCACCTTCCAAGAAATGACCCAGCCCTTTGTCCTCTTGCTTCCCAGGCAAGCTCACTAATAGAATCATCAAATAAAATTTAAACTTATAGATACTGGCATGAAACACCAGTATTTCATCCTAGAGTCTCCCAGAAAATGTCTCTCTTCACTGCACATCCAATGGCCAATTAATAATCTTTAATAAATGAATCTGGATAAATGTAATACAAGGAGAATTGTGTTGTCAACTAAAACCTGCTGTAATTTGTGTATTATCGTTACATGATAGCACCCTCTTGGGATTAATCACCAAAGTACAGCAGTAAATGACAGTAGTTCACATTTCACTGCCACAGTCCTGCTATTGACTGCAAGATGCATTACAAATAAACCTTACATTACAGTCCTGCCAAGCATTTGCTGGGAAATGCATAAATTCTCATCAGCATGGGTAATTGGAAATCACGTTTTGGATGTTAGCTAACAAGCTGGATCAACTACAGTTGTTTCTTATCGTTCACCAGGTAACATCCAACAGAGCAGAGGTCTAGTAAAACCAGCACAGGCCTAGCATTCAGTGTTTAATTGGCAGAGTGTTAGCTGGCCCTGTGTGATGGTAGTGGACCTTGAAGAGCAAGCTGTTCTGAGCCTGTGATTGGATGAGCTGGAAGAGAGCTGGCCTAGCCTTTTCCTGAAAGACCTACTGGGACTAAGCCATTGGCTAATTTGCAGATCACATAGATACAGTGATTCCAAGAGGATCTTGAAACGCTACAGCAAGAGGAGAAAGAGAGGCAGTGTCCAACATTTGTGCAACTTTTTGTGGCTTTGCTCATCATCACATTATGCCAGCTGGGACTAATTTATTAAAAGGTCTGTCATTTCAGTAACATCCACTGATTCATTACTTCAATCACTGCATAAATTCCAGCTAGTTATCAAAAGCCGGCAGTCATGCCACACTCTTTCATTCATGATTCGCTCATGAAGACTAATAAACGTCCCCAGACTGTGTAATTTACCAAAGTCAGGCTCAACCCACCTTTTCCTTGCATGAGAAATAAAGGCTACATCTCAGTAAGGACATATTTGGTTAATGTCTACTATATTTAATGGGACCCGCCGTTTGATGGATGCTATTATGGCAAAATTTACAATGCAGATGGGATTTTATGTGTTTCTTTTGTTCGCTTTTGGCAAATTTAATCAATATCAAGATATGAAAGTGATTAATCACACATTAGAGGAATAAAGAATGGAATTGATTTAATTTCTTTCTATTCACAGATGTCTTTACAGTACTGATGCAGGGTCATAAACTTGGCCGATTGTTGATTGTGCCATCAGAGTACAGAGAGAAGTATTTTGTTCACGACCGGAGCCAGTTTAATTGAATAATCTCAAAAAAATAAGCAATAGGCGTCATGTCTGTGAAAGAGTCTTGACACAGTAGAGACGGACTGAATGGCTCTGTGAACATGGAAAGGGTGGAGTGACCAGATGCCCAGTAATGATGTCATCAATAGGAGCCCTGTGTGGCAGTCAGGCCTGCCATTCATTCATCTGCCAGGTGTGTGATTCTGCATTATAATGGCTGCATGTGTGTGTGTGCTGTTGATCACACCCATAACCACAAAAGCAACAGGTTTCTGGAGCTCAATGAGACTTGATGGAGGCTCACAGAAACACAAGAGCGCCTCTGCCTCTTCCAGTTGTGGCTATGGTACAGTTCCACTGAAGAATTCTGCCTCCAGCTCCTAAAAAAAAAAAAAAAAAAAAAAAAAAATCTCATCTCACCCTCTAATACTCTCACACAACACACATTCATTCTCACTCATAACCCTTTTGGTCAGCACACAACCCTTGAAAAATCCCCAAACCATTCAGCACAGTACACAAGTTCCCTCCCACTCACTTGCTTTTACAAGGTGAAACATTCCCGAGAAGAGGGAAAAAACACCTGGTTGTCATAAGTTTCTCTTTTTTCACTCCACTTTTCCCCTCTGCTCCATTCCATTAGTAAGAGCAAAAACAAACAGCAGCCATTTACCGACTGGAAAACCGTTGCATTGCATCACACAGGCTTTGCCCTTGATGTTCGTCAAGAGCCCAAAAATAAGCTATGAAAGGCAGGTTGGCGTCACCAATACACTCCACCCTACACCACACCTAGCGTCACCAAACATAGACCCACTATGTGTTAACGTGTAGGGGTCTGTTCTAGTCAAAGGTGGTGGTGGAGTGAATTTATTTGTGGGAGAATTGAGCATGTATGTTCCTTGAGTGGGTTTTGTGAATGGCTGGAGTGTGTTGATGGGTGGGGCTGTTTGTGTTTGTGAGCTTGACTGGAATTAACTTTTAGGTTCTAATATGACCTTGTTTATTCAAGTCAGTGACCACTCTCTGAGTAAAGCATTGTATGGTTGCAATTCCACCGATAGCATGACCTATCGGTGGAATTGAGTGGTGTTGACAGTGTTTAATCTCATTTATATGATGCACAAAAACCCTCTGGAAGCTCCCAAACCCTTGCTTTTTAATACTAAATTGGGAATTTACACCTACACCTAAAACACTTTGTTTCAGCTTCCATTTATTTATATATATTTATATATAACAAGGCATTGATATTATGTAACAAAGGTCAGAGTTCAAGTGTCACATGAGGACAGCAGAGGACTAGTGAGCCTCTCTTCTATCTCTTTCTTTGCTATCACCTCTTTCCCTTGTCTGTTCTAACCTTCAACCAAAGGAATGCCTGGCATTTACCAGGCTGTGCCTACACAGGGCTGCTAAAGTGGGTGAAAAAGGTGGTGAGGGAGGAAGGGAGAGGGGAAAGGAAAGGGCAAAAGGAAAGTGAATTTAAATAGAAAAAATATTGAGGAGCATGGCAAGTTAATGAAACAGAGTAATAAAAGAGGGACAGGACAATCAGGTGTTTGTGTGTGTGTGTGTGTGTGTGAGGGGGGAGGGAGGGGGGGGGTTAACAGACTGTGGATAAAACTTGAGGCCTCTGAAACTGATATAAATTTCAACAGGGAAATTCCTCCGAGATGGGCTTTGGGCTTTACCACAGGGATCAGCTGGCACATGGGTGAAGATTGTGGGTGGGGTGACGGGAAGGCATGAGAGGATGAGAAGGGAAGGTGGATGGATGGATGGATGGATGGATGGATGGATGGATGGATGGATGGATGGATGGATGGATGGATGGATGGACAGATAGAAGTTTTTGGCTGGATTCCCCCGGCTCACCTGACGCATATTATTGCTGAGCTCAGTTTCCCCTCGGGTATTTGACACCGATAAAAGGGGGTGAAGGAGGGACAGCGGAGAGAAAAAGGATGGCAGTGTTTCCACCCTGGGAAAAATCTCTCTGGAGAGATTAGAGGACAGCCGGGGCAATTCTTCCGTCTGTTGAAAAGGGCAAGAGGAGACTGGGGGAAAGACACATGAAGAGAGGGAGAAAACGAAGAAGAGGTTGTGTGGTTTATAAGGTGTTAGCAAAGTAATTCCCAGCATATTTGCTCTGGCACATATACACCTACAGTATGTGCATGCACACACATGCACATGCAAGGTGCCAGTAGCACGTGCAAATAGAAGAGCGCTGACTGAATGGTGGTAATTTACTGCTTCTGTATTTATGGCAGTAAGTAAGTTATTTTGACCCTGGGTGGTCCCTGCTGAAAGACTTCTAGGGTCATTAATCATCAGTCTGGAATCAGATGTCAGGTGTGTGAGCACAAAAGTAGAGGGTTGGTCAGTAACCAAAGAGGGAGCACCTACTGTATTGTATTGTATGTTAGAAAAAGCTAAATGTGTGAGCGTGTGTTGAGGTTAGCCTTGCGTACCAGTGAATATCCCAATCAGCTGAGCTGGTGGTGGGATGAAAGAATGTGAAGATTATTGCCGGGTAATTGTTTCCAGAGTGCAACAGTGCTGCTTTATCTCAAACAGAGGAACTTTCATTGCAGTGTGTGTGTATGTGTGTGTGCACACATGAATACGTGAAAACTACTGTAGCATAGGTCAAGGTTATGAGATACATGCATTAGCAGACAGCTCAGTGATTATACGATTTGAGGTTATTGTGAGGTTTTAGTGAGTCCCAAAAAACATTCACTTCACACTTCATTATTTGTATTCATCTTTCATTTAACGTTCTCAAAGATTCATACCAACACAAACACACTTTGCGAGTGTTTCCTGCCAACTAACTGAATCAATATCCTGCCAGTCCTCTGCTAACCCACTTTAATTCAGAAAACAAACACAGCCAGAAATCTTTACTGTACTGATAACTCATCACTCTCCCAGCTATTCAACAATTCAAACTCTATTTTCTTCCTCCCTCTCGTTGACAGACTCTTATCAGCGATAAAGGGGCAATGAGAACAGTGATCTTCCGTAAACACATAGAGATAGGACAGGGAAACGTTAAGGTTTGTTTTGTTATAGTTTTTAAAAACGTTTTCCGTTTCAGGACCAACAGGCACGAGAGCAATTTCCCTCACAGCAGGAGCAACAGAATCCCCAAACCCAAACAATCAGGTCAGAATAAATAAAGTCAACTTCTGGAGTGTAGAAATCTCAGCAGCACGTCCAAAACTCCACCCTAGTTAGATATGAGGCGCTAGCACTGTGATCTAGGGATCGGCACATTTCTTCATCACTGTCTTAACCCTCAAGAATTATTGTTAAGAAATGTTAAGCCTTCTGAGTAGAGTACACGTAGTTTATTATTTGAGCTAAAATGTAATGAAGCCCAGAGTGACAACGTTGGCTCCAAATGTTTTTAGGTCCTTTATCTTGAGATCAGATCTTAATTATCTCATTCACTCTCATAACAAACTGTTTCTCATAATCACGACCCAATTATCTCATTAGCCTGATATAATAGTTTGCAGTGTTGCTATGCCAATTGCTACATTTTGTAAAACCATTAATTAACACACATGATTTTAATCATAGCAAGATGTCAAACATGTTGACAGGGTGTTTTCTTGTGATCTCTTGAATAAATCACGTATATACATTATGTTATTTTAGTGACAAATTTCATTAAATTGCCCACAAACCCATAAAGTTGCTTTTGGCATACATTCAACAGAGATTTGACAAAGACGTATTACCTAAAAACAACAGAAAGACCCGGTGTCATTTCTGCAAGTGGAAGACAACCGTTAAATGACTTGGTATTAAATTATATTTGGTGTTAGCACTCCCACTGACAGAGCCCATTCTGATGGATAAACTCTAAAAGACACCTTTAACGGGGCAATCTGTCTTATTTCAAGTTAATGAGATATTTTGAGACAACGTTTAATATCTCAAGGTAACAATGCAAACTATTTTCTCAGGACAGCTGACAGTACAATATACAAATATATCTCTAGATAATTAATTAAAATGACAGGGTAATTAGGATCTTGAGATAATAGGCCAAACAACCTTAAGGAAACAGGCTGTTCAGATGTGACAGTCAACTCGGTTTTATAGGACAACACATGCCAATGAGAAACTGTTCAGAGCAGAATATATCTCTGTTCTTGTTCTTTAGCCTTCAACAGGACTTAAACAGGCTAGTGCTTACAGCACTTCCATTTATATACCACTGTGTTAGAGAAAGAAACACGGCTGAGTGACAATTTAAAGTGTACAGTGCATTTTTGTCATTCAAATTGATGAGAGATGAGACTCCCAGAGCAAAACAATCTGATCACATTATTATCATTTCAATTGATCAAAGAATAGTTTTGGTCTGTGAAAAGTCAAAGAAAAAAAAAAGGTGTACATAATATATACAATATATGTGACCACAAATTAGGTTAAATCTCAAACTTAAAATATTTCAGTCGACATACAGATAAATACAGATTTCAATTAACACCTACATTTTATCTATATAAAGCTATTATAATATGTTAAAAGACAGCTCCAATACTGGATTCAGATTCAATATGTTAATCTGTGAGCTCTGTAATATTGCTCTCACAGGGCCATACAACAACCTGGGTTATGACCTTTTGAGGGGAAGCAATCTCTTTCCTAACCTTTACCCTCTGTGTTCACAGTAAGTAGCTTCTGTGTTCCCACTGCAAATGCCTCAGGAGGTCAGTGCAGTTCTCTCAGACCCGCTGTTGTAAGTTTAGTCCTATTATAACAAACTCATTTACTCACTTGACCACTTGCTGACCCTGGAGAACTTTCTAGTATTGTTTGTTTTGTGTTACAACCCCTTTATTGACAAATATTCCCACTGAGCTTTAGCTGTGAAACTGTCAGTGGTGCTGTCTGTGAAAGGGTATGTGCACATACACATGTGTATCCTCCTAAATGTGCACACACACACATTCATATACAGTAAATTGGTGTCCTGTCCCACCTGGCTTCCTGTCCAGCTTTGTGAATGTGTCCTGACCTTGATGCTCACAGGAACCTCCTCCCTAAACAGCTGTTTCCACGTGTCCCACCACCCACCATCCTCCCAACACAAGGAAACTGAGAAATTGCATTGGTCACTGTCTCAGAGCTTAACTCAGACACAGTCTGTGGATATCACATCATGAATTTCAAAATCTGAATGGGCAATATG
Source organism: Rachycentron canadum (assembly GCA_038496675.1). NCBI lineage: Eukaryota > Metazoa > Chordata > Actinopteri > Carangiformes > Rachycentridae > Rachycentron > Rachycentron canadum. The sequence goes on along the minus strand of CM076663.1, from coordinate 14,571,400 downwards.
TCCTGATAAATGTATCTGGGAAACCAGTTTGAATCACACAAAATTGGTTCTCTGTGAGACATGTAGAAATATTAACTGTCGGAAGGGATCATTTTTCACCTTTGATCATTCTGGGAGGATAAATAGGGAACAATATGACCTTGTTCAGAGTCAGGGGAATTAGCCATAAAGTCCTGGTGACTGAGTGACTGTTTGATCCATAATACACCCTTTGGAGAAACATTGTTTTTTCATACAAAATTCATTAAGATGACTTATTCCTGTGAAACTGAGAAGACAGGGCCACGCGAGGATGGAAATATGTGTGTGTGTGTGTGTGTGTGTGTGTGTGTGTGTGTGTGTGTGTGTATGACACAAAACAAGCTGTCAAAATGGAGTATGAATAATGAGGCTGTCAACATGTGTGCCAGGCCTTTGCCAACAACACACAGTTTATGTCAGCAGAGCAGGGATAACTCTTGCTCACACATACACCTACAGGGAGAAAGGAGTTGGTTATGAAGACAAAGCATTTGTGTTTCTCTGCCTTTCTGCTTCTCCCCCTCCTTCTGTTTTTCTGCTTTTTGCCCAGTTTCTCCACAAAGGCCTGCAGATATGTAGCTCTGCAAAAGAAAACAGGCAGCAAGCTCTCCAGCTTTGGTTAGCATGGAAAGACATGCCAGAAAAACAAAGACCTGTGAACTGTACAAACACCACAGCAGGAAAACTGCAGCAAAGACCACCCATGTAGGTGGCAAGTGAGCAACCAATACCACAACCAGCTTTTTGGATCAGGGTGCTACTAGATAAAGAGCACGACATGCATGGATGGATAAAGAGTCAGATACAGATGTGCCGCAAAAACAGCTGAAAGTATGAGAAACGAAGGAAGACGGAGAGGGAGTAAATGGAAATGTGGCTAAGTCATAATGAAGCCCAGTAGGCCTAGGACTTACTATGGTTACCGTGGTTACAACAAGTGTGATTTAACAGAGCAAACGCTGGACGAGGAGGTGCTTTGTCAAAAATACAACAAAAGAGCAAGAAGTGAATCTGTTTACAGTGGAGCCAAACAAACGTGTTTTGTTTTAATGAAGAAGTCGTCATTTATCACGAAAGCCATGATCTGATTTTATGCTGCTGACTTGTTTTGATTTTTGAGGAATGACACTGGTGACAAATACATCAAGTTTAGTGTAACTGAGTCACAATAACAAGCACACTCGTGTCTCAGCAGCTATGAAAAGGTCTAGGTTTAAGTTTTCTTTGCCAAGTTGTCTTTTCACCAAGAGCAGCTGGTGGTGATTTCCATCATTGGTGTTTACGAGACAAGAGGTTATAACAGTCCTACATCTTCAGGGCATATTGGAGGCTACAGAGAGTCACTATCAGAAGGTGAGTGGACTCTGACTGGGGATAGCTGGTTCAGATAACTTCAAGGTGTTTATCCTCTGCAGCTTTTTTTTCACTAACATGCCTCCAGACGCGCCACATGGCCAAGCAACTCACTACCACTTAGACAATTAGCACTTTGCTCAATTACCAATTCCAGCTCCCTGCCACAGACCTGGGGCTACAGTCCGTCTCTCTGCACGTTTGTGTTTGTCTGTTTGCACACAAGTGTTTATGTGCATGAGACGGAGGTTTGGACATGGGCAGGACATTTACATTTTCACTCATAGATTTCCTGCTTTGACTAGCTGCTAGCGGCAGGCGTGTATTTCTTTCCTGAGACAGACAGATAAACATTATTGTTGGAGCAACAGCCAGTAACTTGAACAGGACAAGGTCATGACTTCTGTCAGTTGCGTATGTGTGTCTGTGAATAACAGAATATAGAAAATAAGTGAGCGGGAATACAAGCACCAAATCAGGCATAACATACATCTTTTCATATCAACAGCGACTGTACAGTTGTGCACTTGTTTTTTTTCTAAGGGCACATTAAATGTTCTTTGACAATGGTTTGACTCAGTGAAGCTTTTCGCTGCTCGCTGCTGCTCGCTGCTCAGCAACTGCAGCTGGTCTCAACAAATCCACTGTTATCATTATTTTACACGTGGCCAAAGTCACAGAGGAGATTAATCCAGTCCAGTACAAATTCCAGGACAAACAAACGTTCACACTTTGCATCCAACACTGTGCTACGCTTGGGCTGTAAAATGCAAATAATTTGCAGAAGGACGGAGCTGGAGCTTGTGCTCTCTCCAGGCCATTTTCTCATGAGAAGAGAAGCAGAAAGTGACCTGCAGAGCAGAAACATTTTAAAAACACAATAATGATTTGTTAGTATTGCAATTGCAATTCAATTGTGTTAAATTGTCACAAATGCAGTTGGTGGAATTTATGAAGTCTATCATTTAAACACACACAGCAAGCAGAGTTTTTATGATGTTGTTTAATGCCTGAGTGCTTTAGTGTCTAGATGTCTGTGTGATAGTAGGCAATAAAAAAATTCAAACTAAATCTCTCTGTATATGCTGCATGACCTTTGGATGTGATTTACACTATATAAATGAGACAGTAAATGATGTGTTATCCATTACCATTTTAACACAATAAATTCAATGATCTCATCTATAAAAAGCCAACAAATTTTGTAGCCCATAAATATGCTTTCTTTTCTTGCTTATCCACCCCCCCCTCTATTTGGCTCATAAAGCTGAAGTCATACTATCCTGGAAAATATATTAGTCTGTGTTATGTATGAAACCTAAAGCCACATCACTAACTTTATTTGAACCACCCACTACCACCTAATATCATTTAATTCAGCACTCCATGTTAATTTAGGCCAATAGCAGAAGTGCATAGTAGTTTGAGAGGGGAAAATATCTAGGGACAAAGTGAACTGAATACTGTACATACTGTATGGAGAAGTATGTATGTGCATGTGGTACATAACATGTTTGAGCCCTCCACTCATTTCTGACCTTTTGTTCATCATCTTTCCCTCTCTATTCTCTTCTCCCTCCTCTCCAGCCTCTTGCCCTGCATCCTCTACATATTTCTCCCTTGGTGTGTGTTTTAAAGGCTGAGCCCTCAACCCAACCAGTGGGCTGTGGTTCTCTCCTAAACCATTCACATGGAACTGGTTAGGAAGACATTCCTTCCATGGAGGGAATGTCTGGCACCAAGCGCCTGTAATACAGAAATCATAAACGGGAGGTCCAGCCTAATCACATCCCGTGGCACTCTCACCCTCTCTGAGCTCCCTCTTCCTCCTTTTTCTTGCCCTCTCTGAGGAGTTATTAAAAAGGGCATGGGCAGACTAAGAACATTAGCTGATCTTATCGTATCTTTTCCTGTGTAATATAATGGTGTAAATCACTTGTGGAAATCAAGGATCAGATTGTGGTGGTTGGCAAATATTCTCTTTTATCTGATCTTTTGACTCTAATCCCAAAGAAAAGGGTGTTTTATATTCACAGAAACAGATAAATACATAAAATGTAATGGAGTAGGCACATAGAAGGGCAGTTGTTCTGTGTTGAACAAGGTAGGTTGAAGTTGGATTAATCAAAGTTAGCTAACTGACTGCAATGCCCTGCATATGGCAGAGAAATATGTTTCTGCCCTGAAAATGGATTGGAGAAAAATCCACAAGTACAATTTAAAATGAAAACACACCATCTCCTAAAACAAATGCATGTGTGATAACAGTCTAACAACTGTCAGGTGGTGAAAATATCACTTCAGTGCCCCGATTTGTTTTAAAGTTTTGGTCACAAAATAAAGTATCTAATGAATTTAAGAAATTATAATAATAATAAGTTTGTGCAGATTAGTAAACTTTAAAGCTGTACTTTTGTCATTAACAGAGGATGAAAAGACATCTTTAAAAATCTTTTTTTTTTTTTTTTTTTTTGATGTTATGATCAATGATGAAAAATCTGTTGCGTGCTGTTTGTTGATCACTGTTGCCACTACAAAGCTCTTGCAGTGCTCGCTTCAGTTGGATGACCACGAAGTGTTTGGGCTGTGTCTTCACATACTTTAGCAGCAAGGTTTTCAAAATGTTCGGAAAAACTGGTGGCTCCAAGTGGTGGTTCATGTAGCTAAAGCTAATGTGGTCAAATACAACAGTCCTGCAATAAATCCTGCTTAATAATTTTTTTTGAAACTGTATCTCACAAAGGTGAGATAGTAGTTTGCGGTGTTAAATTACATTGCAATGTAAAGAGACCACAAATTACAGTCACCAAAATGATCACATAGCTAAACTGATATAAAACTGTTTTAACAAAATCCTAATGTTATAACCTCCATACTGTTGGAATGCATTGGTTTTAGATGTACAGCATGAGCAGTGCATGGACATGGCTGAGTTGCTGTGTTGTGCGCACTGATTGCTGTCTTTTTGGATATACCACTGGGAGTCGCCAAAGTCAGACATTTTCTCATTCTACACACAGTGGCAGAAAATTAAAAACTATCAGAAAATTTATGTTTTTGTGTGTGGAAACTCAGTGAAGTCCCTTTAACAAGGAGGCATCCAGATTGATGTAGAAATATGGCCATATATACAACATTTTGCAGCTTTCTTTTTCTTTTTTTAATTTGTGCAGCTATCAAATTTATATAAAATTTTTCTAAATGCGTTTTCACTGTACATAAATGGCCAATTGATCCTGCCTTGCTCCTCTTACTCCTTCTCTCCCTGGAACAGTGTGTCCTTCCTAATAAGCTGCAACAAGTCTCTGTCAGTCTTTCTGGCTCAATCTGAGGAACCTACAGATGTCCCTGCCTCCGTTTCCTCCTCCTGTTTCTCCGCTGCTTCACTTGGCCCTGCTTCATCCACTTGGATAGAGGCAATGAGAAATGGGGCGGCAGAGAATTGCCTCTGTCCCAGTGCCTCATTCATGAGGACAAACCAGAGCCAAGTAGAAGCACTGGGTTTTCCACTTCACACTCTCCCTCCTGACCTTTGGCAACCGAAAACCTAAAATATAGAAAAATCAGGCCTGGGTTCAGTTTTAGCTGACAGCTACACAGACACAAACTGTCACTGCTGATTTTATTAGCTGTGGATAATTAACATTAATAACTTGACCTTTTCAAACTACAAATTGGCCCTTGTCTAGCCAGAAGCCGTCTTTTGTCTAAGTCTATTGAATAATTAACCCAGTGATACTTATCTAATTCCCAGCAAGAGAACATTGGTTCAGACACAGTTTCTGCACAATAGGGGACAAAAATAGTCGCAATAAACTTAAAATAGAGGTAATTACAAGTGCAACACATTGTATGAAAGAGCCATTAGAAAGTAATTGATGACTGTTCTACTTTCAGGTTTTCTGTCTCACCTTCCCCCTCCTGTTGCTCTGATTCTAGTCTTTCTCTTTAATTTGGTCGAATACTGTAAGTGGCACCTCCACATCTCTCCTGGCTTGGATTTCTAAAGGAAACACTCTATCACTGGACCCCTGAAAAACTGGCTGAGGCAAACAATGGTGCCCTTGAATTTCTCCTGCTCATTTAGCATGTAATGATATCTAGATTAAACACAATATTATTGTTGGCCCATGCAAGCTAATCACGATTTTCTCTCACCCATGCATCAGAGAATGGTGCATGTGGAAATAGTCCTTATTTCAGAACACTGGTTACTTACAGCTTCCTGTAGTTTTGGGTAGAGGGGTTAGGAGGAGGGAGAGGGTAATTACAGTGCAGAGAGGAAAGGAATATTGAAGCAGCAAGGGAACAAAAAATATGTCTCCAAAATCAAGTGTTGCAGAGAGAGGGATAAAAAGGCAAGAGTTTAGGTTGGTTCACCCTGAAGTCAATGCATGCTTTATGATGTCAATGCCATAATTTGTGATTAAAAGAATAGTTTTACATTTTAGGAAATACACTTATTCACATTCTTGCCAAGAGTGAGATGAGAAGATTGATAACTGTGTCCACCTCTTAATCTCAGTGATTAATTCATTCTATCAAAGGAAGTATTCAGTGACTGTCTGACCCATGGCAAAGATGGTGAGATGAGGTAATAACACGTTGATATAGTGGCAATAAGTGTCAGTGGACTAGACTCTGCATGCAAAGTAGTGAGTGATGGGACTGTGTCTGTGCTGATTCTCAGTTATCCAAGTCATGGATGTCCAGAAGTTGAATTAAGGGCAATTGGACTTGGTTGTAGACGTGTAAATGTCTAGTCCAAGAGGTTCAACTCTGGATTTTTTCCTGACTATCTTTTCACCACTCTGTCTGTGAGGGTTTTTTAGTCATCCGGGTCATGGTTATAAAAAAAGTTGAATAGAGGCTGACTGGACTTGTTTGTGGATACGTAAAGACCTCTTATTCAAGAGGCTTCTTTAGTTCTGGAGAACTAAAGACATTTCTCTTTATTGTGATTGAGGCAGATAGGAATAGGGTTTGGGAGTTGGGTTGCACCGAGATGGACTCGCCCAGGGACAAGAAAACCTGGGCTACCAAAAATAGCCTGATACAGGAATATGACTGGTGACCCAGCCACAATGAATTTAATTTCAGAGAGCTTTAAGTGTTGGCAAAAATTGAGGAACCAAGGAGGGAATTCATTGAAGCCTTGAGTCCCTCAGGGGATGAAGAGGATTAAGGTAAAAAGAGGTACATAACTCCACAAATTGTTGGTTTGTACAGTTTGAACATAGTAAGCTTTAAAGGTGCAGAGAGTCATATTTAATGTTTTGTACTAACTCTTGAAGACTCGGAAGCAGCAACCAGAGTGATTCAGCTGTTTACTAGTGTTTGTACTGATATGCGTGGGAATGGTAATGAAAAAAAAAAAACATTCAGTGACAACACATCTTTATGCAGAGCCTCAAAGCTGGCTGACATATGGTCAGTCTGGGAATCAGCGCTATTAGTAAAAGCATCTGCACTTTCATTCTCCTTCATAATGAATGTGTTGACTCTACAACCACCAACTTACCAACATTCTTCTCTTAATTTCTCCCCTCTCATCTATCGCTTCACCTGGGTCCCCTCAATAACAGGAGCACACAGGAACGTAGGATAATCTCTCTGGGCCGATGTGCCGGGTTATTCATGGGCTCATGTTGAGGCCCAGCCTAATCACCTTTCGGATCAGCAAAGAGAACAGAGAACGCTATACCTTTTATCCCAAACCAAAGTCAACAAGGCAGGATTCCTGGGAAGCATTGCAGACATTCTTGAAAGCAGAAAGCAGGGCTACAAAAAAAGAGCAATTGATCCTGAGCTAGGGGCATGTGAAAAAAAACTTGGGTGTCCCTAACAAAGAGAAAGTTTAGATGAGCACCTTGGAATATGGTTCCTAACATCAACTACCTCACTATCCTCAACCCTCCTTTTCCCTTTCTGGGTTGTTTAACGTCACCTCTTTCTTCCCTGTGCTCCTGCTCCTGTGTCGGGCCAAAAGTTTGGCTGGTGACCCGCGGTAATTAATAACTCCCTTAACTAGGTGTTGTTTGCACAGATGGACCTCCTCCTTCAGAACTGGCCACCCTTTTTGCAGATGCTATTTCCTCTCTCCTGTTAGCCAGAGCTATCACATGCTGTGTAAACACCGATGCTGGCTGAACATGCCAAGCACAGCAGCAGTGCTCCTGTAGGAGTTTGAATGTGAGAGTCAGTTTGCCTGAGAGTTGCCCATGTAGGACTTGTGCCCTTACATTTTAAATTTGTGTGTCTCTTACCCTCTTTAAAAGAAGAGTATGTGCTCTCTGAGTCATAACAACAACTTCAACCACATTTTAGAAGAAAAAAATGGGAGAATTTTAAAGAAAAGAACAGAGAAGAGAGAGAAAGATGAGGGTGAGTGTTAGAGGGAAAGCTGAGAGCGGTGGCAGTAGGAGGATGGGATTGGAGACATTTTGGCCAGGGATGTCAGAGAGGAATCAGTGAATAACTTGGCTTGTGTCTTTGTGGTGAGAACAGCATGGGCTGCAGGCTGGAGCCAGAGCCCACAATGTCTAGCGTGGAAGGTTCTCTCATTAGAGAGATTGGAGCACACAACCTCCTGGGAACCACAGCGCCAGGGCGCAGTACTGATCAGAGCCATGGGAACGCTCACTCTCAAGGCCATCTCAGGTATATAGTTATGGTGATTGGAGATTTCTTCTCCCTGTAATAGGTTGTCACTCTCATCTTTTCTGTCTGTGCACCATGTGTCTGAAGTTTGTGGTGATGCTTGGAATTGCCATGCAAATATCCCACCCCTCTGTTTGTCGATTGCTCATGTCTCGTTGGATACTCTCAGACACATTCTCAGAGTCTCTGTACTGTCTCCAATGCCAGAAAAGTCGCCTTTGAAGGAGTGCAAAGGCATGCCAGTGTTTTTTGTTAAAACACTCGTTTTATGGCTTTCAGGGAGCTGAACTTTGCTGGTTGGCAGGAGAAATGACAAAATGCAGAGAAGGCGCAAGAGCGGGAAGAGGAGAAGAAAGGCACAGGGTACAAATATTCCAGTGTGGGGTCCTCAGCGTTCAGATCATCGGACCATCTGTGGCAAGGCCTCGTCTTTAATGTTCCCCTGTAAATGAGGAGAAAAAATAACTGAACCTGTGTACTCAGCCGGAAACCATAAACGGTCAGGAGTCTTAACAAGAGCCATGCACATGTAATTGTAACAATCAAAAAGTCATAGGGATACAGAAGTAGAAGTGTGTTCTCTCCCAAATTACCCCTGGCATGTGGATCCAATAGCACACTGTAAAATACATGTATATTTGACTTTACAGAATCTCATTTAACCTTTTTATTAAAGGTCATTATTGAGTTAGCTCGTCAGTTTAACTTGTGGAGTGATGTGTGTGTGTGTGTGTGTGTGTGTGTGTGTGTGTGTGTGTGTGTGTGTGTGTGTGTGTGTGTGTGTGACTGTGTCTGCCTCAATGACTGACTGCCTGACAGTATGATTTCTGTCTGACCCTTTCTGTCTGTGGCTTTTCTGTGGCTATATCCAAAGACTTTACGATTCATGCATGTAGTACCTCTAGCTAGTAAGTCTTCAAATGGAACTGACAAAATACAGGCAAAAATCTAAGAGAAAAATTTTGAACTATATGAAAATATGTAAATAAGGCATATGGACTTTTCTTTGTGTAGATAAATCTGTCAGTAATCCACCCATTACTGTTATAACAGGATGTGTGTATAGCCTTAGAGCCTCTGTATTAATCACCTTGTTTCCCAGTTCTGTAAAGTACAAGGTATTGATCTAATGTTGACTGGCCTACTTTGCAATGGACTAGACATTATAGGACATTTGCTGCACTAAAAATGCAAAGATGTAATTCATCAATTATGATGGAAAATTCATACTAATTTTAAGTGAATCAGGTGATTGATGGTTAAACAAATAAGGTTACTGTAGTATGACAGTTGGTCAGTTTATTTTCAGTTTTTGGGCATATTACTCAAGATAATATTGTAAGTCCAATTATCCATGTACATGACCACCTTCATGGTGCACTGCAGGATGGGCTCTGTGACCCTGAACAGGATAAGCCAAAATAGCTTTTGGCACAAAATGGCCATTGCCTCTTTTAGATTTCCTCAGCCTTGGGAATTTAAAGCATGTAGCCTCCCATGGGGTGACTTCTTATTTTTATGCACCCAGGTAAGACAGGTGACATGCGAAAGGAAAAACCACCATAAAGCATCTCAGTAAGGTGTTAAAACACCATGTGCTGCCAAAACAGCTTCAATGCTCCATGGCATTGATTCTACAAGTCTGTGGACTCTACTGGAGGGATGAAAACCATTATTCCAAAGGATATTTCCTCATTTGGTGTTTTGATGACCAAACACCAGCCAGCTGAGAAGTCTTTGTGACTGAAGCTCCTGCCACCAGAGCCCCAACAGTGAAACCTCTTTCAAAGTCTAGATCTTTTCCTCCTGCCATCTTGAGACTAAATGAGTCAGCTGGGCCTGCTCAGCATTTTTACATGCCACACAGCATGACTGGATGTTAATTTCTTAATTGCACCAAGTCGTGTGTGGAAGCAGCTGCATTCATTATACCACTCTTATTCAGGTTTTTCCTTTGGTTTGTCACCCGTCTGGTATTTTCATGGTGCCTTGAGGTTTCTTGAAACACAAACTATGTTTGACCACAGTGAGACTGTTAAGTATTTGGCCCTTGACTGAATGGGACAAAAACTGTTTCATTCAAAGGCTGTCCGAGAGTCTGTGAATTAAATGAAAATGTACAACATGAAGCAGAGTTTAACTTTGCCAATGAATTTATATTGATACAACCTGATATTTCATCTTATAACCTGAAAAACTGCATCTTTAATATATCTAACACATAAATAGTAAAATCAGAAGCAAAGCCTTTTATTTACAGATAGTACACGTGCATAAAACAGCATCCACAAGTACTTGTGCCACAAGTACACACTAAAAGGCCTCAGAAGAGTATTCTCACTGCAGGTGTTTCAGAAGTGGCTCCAGTCTTGAACAAAACAGCAGGCTAGACTATACAGCTGAGGCTTTTAAAGCAGATTCACTCTTTATTTGAACAAAGTTTTGTGGCTTACTTTGTGTTTTCAGGCATGTGGACAGCTGGTTGTGATTGAGTAAAAGTGCTGGGATTGGGACCTGGTACCACTGGTGAAAAAGTGATTTTTTTTTTTTTTTTTACAGAGTTTCAGTCGCCTTTAAATCCATGACACAGCACTCCTACATGGCTTCCACTTCCACAGGAGGAAAAACAAAACCAACAACGATGAAACTGTCAAATTGGGAACATGTTCAACAGTCAAAACTGTTGCTGACATTAAGAGCAAACAAGCAAATTTCGCAGAATACTTATGACTCTGCTTGGGCCACTTCACCCTAATGTTTCTGTTTTTCAAAATAACAGCTCGGCAAAGTGCACAGTTGCTACCCTCATCACTTTCTTCCACGTCAACCCTCAAAGGTTAAGAGCTTGTTCTTTCCTAAAATAACCAGCCAGAACCTTTTCAGCATTTACCTCATGACTTCTGTGAATGAGAGGGCTTCCTGTATGGAAACTTGGTGATTAATTTTGCCCCCAACATCATAACTGTGTTGACTGCATATGCCTTGCAGGGGCACAGGAGCTGGCCTGGTCTAACTTAATGGTTTGACATTGCCATTGCAAAGAGAGCTTTATAAATTCTGACTTGCCCTCCTCAGCAAATTGCAATAGTGACAGATTTCTTTCAATTAAATGGACAGGCTGGTTCTCTGGTGAATTTGGTTGCATTGTTAGTTCGCAAATATTGTTTGTTTTAGGCTACTGCTTATATCTCTGACTCACCTGTCTCTTAATTTGATTTTGACACCACTCTCTATTTCCAAGCCACAGTTGGATATTTTTAAAAGATACCTACTTCAAACAAGGTTATATGTTGTAGGGTGTAAACAAGTGACCATGCTTCTGGAAGCACTTAACACAAATTAACTTCATCTGGCAGAAATAATCCAAAGATAAAATCAGGTAAAATCACATATAATTACCCTGCATATAGAGTATGTTTATGAAGCAATCTATAGTAGAGAGTAACTGCCAGTCTAAGCTGTTAAGTGGTGGTTATTTTTATACTGCTAAAAATAATTGCAGTATATTTGGTATTGCACCCTCATGCAGATTGTGTGTACTTAGTCTTACTACACTGACTGGCTCCTGAACAGGAATTTTGGGTGGACGAATGTTTAGGACTGAACAAAATCCTCTTGTAAATCCACAAAGGTTGCAGTGTCACATGAAGAAAAACACTGCTTGGGTTGTCAGAGAACAACGCAGGAAAACTTCATATAGCTAGCTCCTTTGTTGCAGGAGTGGAGGAATATGTTAGCTCATGATGTTATGGGAGGAGACTAAGGAGTATTAGCAGTTTGATGTCTCTCCATCACCATGTATGAGGTTTGTGCCCTGAATTAAGAAAATGCACGAGGATGCAGTGGTGGCAGTGTGCGGTTTTAGGTACAGCTCAGACAAGTTTGTTCGAAACCAAAACACTGCAAACTGGTTTATATCAGGAGGAAGATTTTTTTAAAATCTCTTAAAAGTCATTGAGGCAGCAATTATTTAATTTGGACAACATGGAGTTTGTGTTATTTATCGAGAATGGCTGCTTACATGTATTTGATTGGATTGTGCATCCCTCAGAACTGAGTTACCAAGGCAACATATTCATCAATGAAAAGGGATGCTTCTTTAAATGAGATAAGTAGAGCTGTTGTGATTAGCTACAGTAATTACTAACACACCACTTCCCACAGTACATAGTGCACATGTAATCACAAATGTTATCAAATCCTAACTAGATACAGACCAAACTGTATCCTGACTTTGCAACTTGAATGAATCCGTGACAGAGGCTTCGCTCCAGTTTACACTTGTGCAAAAGATCTTTTCTAAAGTGTATGGGAGCAGGTGTATGTATCCAGACTTCTCTGACTGTGCACACACCTTACAGAGAGTACATCCTGATAAATCAAGGCCTCTGATCTCTCAGCCAGGGATTCCAGACTGCCTGGGCCACACCATTCAGATCCGTGAAATACGGAAACAGCAGCTCCGCGCACCAAGAATGCAAAGAATGCCATTAGACTCCGTTTGTTTTCCACAGAGGTGACAAGCAAAGGGAGGGCAAGGAGGTTGAAGATATTTTCTGATTTTTGAAGAATTAAAATAATCCACTTTTAACCACAGCCACATGTAGTGCTTTGAGAAGACCACACAAGAAGACTGAGACATGAATAAATTAGAGCTCAGCTATATGAAAAGTATACACATAACAGACTCAACTGTAAAGTCTATAGAAGATGAATGAATCACACCAGGACATGCAGCCGGAAGCACACGTATGTACACTGCATATGATGACTTTCCCTCTCAAGTTAATGCTGCATCAGAACTGATTTTTCTCAAGCAGCTTGGATCCCATCATGGTATATTTAGCCTGGGATTGGTTTACTGTTACATGAAGAAGGACATAGTGGGTGGAACATGAGGTAACAGTATTTCAGCAGGCGAAACAGCCTGCAGCTGCAGCTTCAACCTTTATCTTCATGCCTTTTTATGTGTCTTCTCTGTATGCATAGTTTCTAAGGAATGCTCCAGGTGTTTCACGGGTTCCCATGAGGTGAAATCACAAAGGAAATGTCAAGGGTTCTTGTTGAAGATGTGCCGAAAATGTGGCTTGTAGATTTGAGTTTATTTGGATGGGGCCACCAAAGCTGCACCCACTGCAGGAGGTGGTGCAGCATTTCACATGAAAGTGACAGGATTTTCCTTTTTGCGTGATTCATGTATCAGTTTTGATTAGCACTAAAACGAACAAAAGAAACACTACACTGATGAAATACAAAGCCAAATGTGTCCAAATAGCTGCTGATGTTGATGAAGTGTGTGTGCATGTGTGGAAATATTAAAGGAGACACAACTGGCCGAGTCACACAACTGGAATTTGCAAAGAGAGGAGTTAAAAGTATAATCTAATGCGCCTGATCAAAAGACACCAAGAGGACACTTGACACCATAATATGAGTTAGAATCCCACAGTTTATGGTGGGTCTTTGTTGTGGGGGGCCCTTTCTCCTCTGCTTCCATCTCTGCATATCTTTTCAGGGATTAAAAACACAGTGTGAGGTGAGAAGAATCCTTATCAAATTAAAATGTAACAGGAAACAGTCTCATTGCTTTGGTTGTTATTCTGTGTTTTGGGTGAGTTCCCTTTTTCACAAGAAAATAAAAGTCATATGTGTGACTTCCGAGAAAGACAGTTGATCTTGTCCTGATCGGCCAGCAACCGACATTGAACTCAACAAAAAGTTTCAAACAGCAGCTTTGTTAATCCTTCCATAGCCAAGTCCCAATAAAGCAAAATAGGATTCTAATCACACTTCGTCTTAACTCTTTCTGTATGTGTCTTTCAAAACAAACAGGGGGACAAAGAAATATCTGCAAATTGCATTTAAAAATCTGAGTCCAAAAGTAGAACTCCCAGTCCTATTCTTATTTAAATGCTTGTCAAGTTGCTGCAAAAGGCCAATGCTGAATGAAAACATTCCATCGCAGTGTATCATTGCCTCTGAACACGAGAAGGAGCTGGAAGCTCATCAAACTGCAGCTCTTGGGAAAGCAAGAGAAAACACTTCCAAGCATGTCAGCTTTTACTGACACACATATCACCACCTCAAACTCTGAAACAGATAAAAAGATGAATATCTGAAGGAGATATGGCCTGGCTAATGGCCTTTGGAGCTAAAAGTTGAAAGGTCATTTTAGGGGCTCATTACCTGAGCTAAACCAAAATTGTGGCTTCATCTGCTAATCAGACGTAATACCACACAATTGGTCCAATTGTCATAATTTGTCAATTTGTTACTTAAAATGTATATATTTGAGGGTTGCACAATTTAATGTATTAAGAGAATGTATTGTGCACCAAGGCTGCACCCCTCACACTCCACGAGAGCTTCCCTGGTGCATACACCGGTTCTTCAGGCTTCTTTAATTTTGTACTAACAAAGCAAAAAACACAATTTTCTGGTTGATACAGCTCAACTTCCCACCCACGTGAACAGGAGGCAAATATTATACTGACAGTTTTATTTCACCAAATGGCCTAAATTGTGGTAATACAGTAAGAAATGTTCAAAGCTGTGTTCAAACCGACTACAGCTCTGTGTGAAAAATCTAAGTCATTTGAATGGGAACACAGCATTGGCTCAGTGGAGTGCTGATGCAGAGGGAGTTGAACATGAATCAAGTTTAAGTTTACTAAACTAAACCCTCTCCATGACAACTGAGCCAACTCTAATAACTGTCATGAGATGCAGTTCGGAGCTCCAGACAAAATCTAGTAAGTGGATGCTGGACACTCTATTTAACCGTTACATTATTTTATTTTGGATTTCTCTCTCTATAATCTATACAGAACCTCTCGTTGTTTTATCTATTTTGTTGAGTCAAATATTTTTTAGACCATAAAAAGTTACTCCATTGAAAATGTTAAGTTTAGACTTCAGACAAAATGGCAAATGGAGTTTTGACTTGATTTTTGCTTTAATGCTCTTTTAATGAAGTATGGCTTGAAGCCTGGTCTCAGTAAGAGGTGATTAGTTTTAATGTCAAAATGTCAAAACTTAGACTAAACTGACACCACGTCTTGACTTAGCCATACAAGCTGCAACTCAAACAGAAGCTAAGTGAAAGAACATTAAGTATACTATGTACACATAAACACACACTCTGGCATGGACACATGCAAATGCCCAGCCAGGTGTATCCACTCAGGAGGAATAATACACCTTAGGCCACATTTTATAGGCCCTTCTAGCTAATATAAGCTGTGAACCTTTCTATGGTAAATACCTGCCTGCTCAGAGGCAGAAAATTACATACTAGGCATTAGATCATTTTGAAACAATGTCCATATTTTTATACTTTTTATTTGGGGTCTGTGGCTCATAAGTCTGAGTCTGTGCATCAGGGGTCTCATATAACCTGTGTTTTAACACACCATTATGTTGTAATATCCAGACGCCCCCTGCTTCTGTTAAATAACACACTCATCGTTCCCAACTCTGGGTGACCGCTCTTTGGCTTTTCCCCTCGCTGTCTGCGTCCAAGGGCCAAGTTTCATGAGGTATGCCAGTGTGGGTGAAGAATGCTGAAAATGTGGAGGAATTGCTAAGATTGGCTTGGGGAGTGCTGGGGGTGAGATAGGAATTTGTTGCCATTGATAGCATCTTCCTTGCACCTTGTGTAACCTGCCGGCACAGGGGTAGACATTAAAATTTTTTCATAAAAATGTAGAACAGAGAGTACAGTCAACATTTGATGCAGAATCTAAGTTGTGGAAACTTTTTCTCCTTTATTTTCACATGTACACTCTGACTGACCCTCTCCTCTCTGTGTCTCTGTGTCCTCTGGACTATCTATGAGAGTCCCCGATTGATAGCTTCAGGTCAAACATTTTGGCAGAAGATTCAGCAGTAAAAGATCACTGGGGGTGCTGTTCCACCCCATTCAAACCTCTCCCACTTCAGTGAGAACAACCTGGGGCTACTAAAATACATCTGACCCTTGCCCTGGATTTGACCTGGCAGTTAAAACAAATACACACATCGCTCCCTGGACAGCTTTCCCTTTCTCTGCCTGGGCTACATAAACGATCAGATAACACGTGTGAGTTTCCTTTTCATCTTTATGTGCTCTCTCCCTGACATTTTTGTTCTCCCACTCTCTGCATCTTTTTTTTTAAACTCTATATGCAGACGAGCACCACGATATGCTACTGGCCTGATGAGAGAAAGATAAAAAGCCAAACAAATCTATCAAACACCCTTACTGAACCAGTCCAGTCAAGGAGGGATGACAGGTCCAGTTTGGGTGATGACATAATTTGCCAGAGAAAAAGAAAACAGATGAATGGTGGCTGGGGGAGTTATTTTATTGTCCCAAAATCCCATGAGGTCTCTCAACAATGCCAACTATTCCAGCCGCCTCACTGCCCATTCCTTTCACAACAGAGCAATTCATAGTCACTCAGTGGTGTACCTTTCCACTTCATCTAGTCCAGCGCATCTCCCTTGGGTTTATTTTGACAACTATCTCTGCACAGAAGTCCAGACATGCACCTCGTCACTGCTGATTCTTTCGCAAATGAAAGGTGGGTGGAAAAAAAAGACAAGGGAGAGAATGATGGGAGAATTCTTTCCAATTCCTAAAAAGGGAAAACACAGACACATTTTTGCCATAGTTCAGAATAGAAGAAAGAAACCTGGAAGGCTATGATGGATAGTTTTTGTAAAAGATAGGATTATGAGGTGCATGTGTGATGGCACATGAAAAGACGAGCGTACAGACAGAAGAACGCAGTGTTTGCTTGATGAAATAAACGATCATCCATCAGCCTTGATTTGGCTGCTGTCAAGTCATTTATGACCAGAAGAGAGAGGTCACTGCTTCAGCGTTGTCTAGTTCCATGATCGAGTTGTCCTAAGAGAGCAATACACATCTTATCACTGCAATGATGTCAATCCAGTTTCCTTAATGAAACTACTACTGCATGCTGGGAGCAACACAGTTGACAGAGGACATTAGTCAATGTGTTTCCATGTGTGTGAGTAAGAATAAACAGCGTCTCAGTGCACACCCACTATACAAGTACAGTTACACAGTTATTAATTTTCACTAACCAAATGTTATGACCAAAAAAACATAAGTCCATACAACACACAAGCTGAATGCAATGACCCTAAAGCCACAAGCTGAAATGTGTTGGTCTCGTAAGCTCTTTACACTGCAAGTGCACGATATCTCAATACTCCTTTCTCTTTCTCTCTCCTTTCTCTACAAAAGGAAAAAACAAAGAAATTGAACATTCCTCATTAAATAAATACTTATTTGCCTGTGGTGCATCCAGCTGTGCACACTCTTAGTTTCTCAGGTTTTGAGACACCAGCTGCTGATAATTCTGCTGCTGTCTCAGTACAACGTCCTTGTATTGGCCACACCAACGCTCATTTATATTTACATTCAGCAACAGGCAACATTTTTATAATTAAAGGCGCAAGTTTGAGTTTGCATCTAGGTTCAAGATGAAGTGCCCATGTTTAGTTCATTTTCCCACCAAATGTCTGAACAGCATTATTTTGCGAGCTATTTTGCAAATTCAGCTCAGTTACTCAGTCCCTCATGTTGGTTTGGTTACTATATACTGTCATCTCAGAGCCTCAGTTTGATGCTCGTTTAGGTAAATCACTAAGTTTAGTAAATTTTTCTAAATTTTGGGGCCTTAATTTAGTTAATCCCCACTTTTGCTTTAACTTTTCAATTTTTCTGTAAAAGAAAACAAAAAACAAAACAAAACAAAAAAAAAAAACCCACCTTTTCTTAAATCTATAAATCTGTGTGCTGTGTTCTGCTGACATGTCCCTCACAGTCCTGATTTGTGGAGGGTAGTTCAAAACCTTGGCATGTAACTTCAACCAACAACCAATCAACACTCTGGGTTATTTGTGATTTGCATGAATTACCTCTTTTGGGTCATATTTACGTAGTTTTGGTCAACTGTGACCTCACCGCAGAAAGTGCTGCAATCTGGAAACAAGAGGATATTTCTACAATCAAACCTGACAGGGCAGGAAACATGAGGTCATGACAACCACTAGACCACAGGAAGAGTGCTTTCCCCTTCCTCAACATGGATGGATGAAGTGCCCTTGAGCAAGGCACAAAACCCACCCACCAGATCCCTCGGCTTTGCAGCATGGTTGCACGCTGCTCCAGGTGTGTGTTCACTACTCACAGATAGGTTAAATGTAGAGGTCAAATTTTCTGTGTGTATAAAAACACACAGGGACAACAAGGGACTGTTTACTTGACTTTAGAGGTAAAACCAAAACACAGCAACCCAAAATGTTGGTAATGATCCATCATTGTACACGAAAACTATGGTTGAGCATGTTAAGTTGAATTGTAACAAAAACTACAGTTTGTAAAAAGTAATTGATGTTTACAGTGGTTACAGTTTAGGTAATTTTACTATTTGTCTTTCATTTCTTTTCCGGATCACTTTGGCTTTTTTGTGTTTGTTTGTTTATTTTTCCCAATCTTGTGTTTCTTTTTTGCCTTTGTCTCCATATTTCTAGATCGCAGCAATAAAATATTATGAATATGGACAGGAGGGATGGCCAAAACTACAAACTAAAAAAAAAGAAAAACGAAAAAAAGAGCCAAGCTATAGGAAACTAAAAAGTTCCCTTGAATCTGACAGATTCAGTTTTACACTTTCTCCTTTACTGTGCCCATTTTTACACTCTTTGCCAGCATTTTTTCACTTGGGCCAGTCAAAATATATTCGGTCAGTGTCGCTCCTGTCCTCTCCCAGCATGCCTGATCAAAGACTGTTGCTGAGGAGCGTTTCACCAGACCCTTTGCAACCCATCAGCGGATAATTCCAAAATCCTGTGCAATCCCAGACCATGGCATAGCTCCGAGCTTCTTCCGGATATATCGATCAAACCTTGTGGAGGAAAAACGTTTCCAAAACTGTGTGGGTTGCTACACCTGTGACCACTTGAGGAAAAAGAAAGCATGTGATACAGCGGGACACAAGCGTGGAACAGGGAAACACAAAATATTTATCCTAGCTCCCTAGAGTAGTGGTGGAAAAAAACTTACTTTGTGGTGTTGAAGCAAGGATTATAAAAGAGGGACAAAAGAAAGATTTCAAGGCAGAGGGAAAGTGCGAGCTTGTCCTTGAACAATAGGGAGAGTGAAAATGTATTTCATATTTGCAATCATTGCACAACTGAAGTGTGCAACCGAATTCACTGTTTGTTTTCTCACTTTCGTTTTCCCTCCTCTATTTTGGCTTAAACGAATTTTCTCATCCTTACCCAAATACACAGCCGTCACTTCTCCAAATATTCAATGTCTCAAGGAGAAGAAATGTTGATAATCTGCCCGAAAGTTCTCCAACAGCAGCAGCTAGCTCCATCTCTTTCATCCGTCATTTCCCATTTACACAGGAATCCACAGCTATGGGTTTAACCAGGCCTGTTTAAACATGTTGTAGAAAGTTCTATTGTGCGATTCTTTTAAATGAAATAAACATATTTGGTCATTTTTTCAATCAGAAATTATCAACAACAAAAAGCCACCGCAGAGATCATCATGTTTCCACCCAGCTGTGCAGGCAATCTTATATAAACATGTAACTAAACAATGTAATGTGAGTTAGGTATGCTTTGACTGGCAAAGAAAATAGGACCAACAAAAAAAAAAAACAAAAAAAAAAAAAACTGAGCTGCGTCAGGAAACACTTTGCTATAAATTGTGCGTCATTATTTATTCACGAAATGTGTTTCCATTGTTATTTAATGCAGAAATTCACATGACTTCTCTTTCAAGAACAAACAAACTAAAATATGTTCATACCACAGTGATTTCTTTAGTTTTGGCAAAGGGAAATACTGACTAACACTGACAGTGGCTTGTGTTATTTCAGCTTAACTTTACAACCTCCATGGATGGTCTGAATATAAAACTATTCTAAAATAAAAAGATATACATATATTCTTAGCAAACAAAGAAAATATGGATGTTTCAGAGAATATGGTTTCTCACTGGTCTATCCTCAGGTAGCAGATTTTTCTCAAGAACAAGAATATTCAGTGTTTCTGAACAAAATGCACTGTTTCCAACACTTAACAAACATACTAACTCAATTTTCTGCTGCCAGTTTTTAACATATTCAAATCATGCATTGTTTACACCCATGTTGTTCTTCATCATCATTCATGGCAAGCAACAGAATAACAACATCAGGATGAAAATCATGCTACTAGAAAGCTTGTACTGTTCATGTGCATATGTGCACTATTATGTGCAAAATAAAAACAAAACAAGGGACCACTGCTCCAAAAGCATTACTGGTGGTCAAAAACTCCACTGGGTATGTTTAAGTCCAAGCCTTGACACGATCTTACATGCTTAATACTGGTTTTCCTATTTTATTATCCAGCACTTCAGCAGTCACAAACAAAAATAATCAAAGCACAAAAGGGGCTTGAATAAAACTTATTACGTATTACAAAGTATTACAATAAGAAAGTGCAATTAGGACTTAAACAGGCTTCTAAAATTGCTTAATAACTGCTCTGATGAGAAGAGTAATACTAAGACAATACTATGTGTTCATTTAAACACCTGTATGTCGTGGCACTACTCTTCACTCTTGACTTCTGGAAACACTGCCATTGTGGCTATATTAGATAACAGTTTAGTCCACAGTCCCCTAGAGACAGTCAGTGAGAACAGAAGAGATAATAAGTAACAGTGGGGTACCTCAGGGTGCTCTGTCTAGACTGCAGTGGTGCAGAATCACCCCTGGGTGTAGGACACTGCTAGGTCATCCTGTTCACACCTCATTGATATATCCATGTGAAGTGCAGATCTGCAGATGTATGTGTGAGTCTGTTTTACAGTTTCACTCTGCTCAGTGTACAGTAGCTTACAGAATAGGTCTGTTCTCATGCTGCCCTGTGCAATATTGGAAAATGTGAGGGCCACTTTATAGCTCTGCGGGCTTTAGGGACATACAGTCAAGCCCCCTGTTGTGTAACTGGACCATGATTGATGACAGGGTTGATGGGATAGTGGATGGGGCCTGAGACCGCCAGGTGCACCTGAGTCCTGGGGGCCACTGATCTACAGTCCGCTTCTCTGCATGTGGCAGCATTAAATCTCTCACACACTAACTCTTTATTATGCAGTCGCACACAAACACCACAAGCAGACATGAGAAGATACACACTGCCAGAGCTTGTACACAAAAACAAATACAATAGGCATCCAGCAGCTGTCTGCTCTGATGGGCTGCATGTACTTTGGCCTCACACACATCAGCTCTGGTGAAGAATTATCAACAGGGAAAAATGAAGTGGACATTTTTCTAAATGGCTGGAGCCAGTTGTTTTCACACAGCTAAGCATGGCTGCTGTTGGAGCTGTGTGCGAATAAGCTTGGCGCAGCAGCTTTCATGTTCTCTTTCTGTCTCTCTTTTTCCTCTATTTCATGTTTTTTTTTTTTCTCAACATGAGGGCAAGGATCTTACGTACCCCCATGGCCAATGCCATTAGGAATGATCACGCACCTTTCATGTCATAGGCATTTTTTAGTATAACGACTGCCAGGTTTTTAAGGTATTCATGGAAATTTCTCTCTTTCTGGAGCATCTAAACTGAAACGCTCCCTTTTTATATTTTCGCAGGCTCTGTCCGTGGGCAGCAGGGAGAAGCAGTGGGCCAGCTAATCATTTGCGGAATGTGGCGTGGATATAAGATAGGCCCAGATTGGGAATGCACAGAGCCAGAGGAATGGTAATTACTGTGGAAATCAAACACCATCAATTGTGAGGTTTTTCAACATTTCACAGTGTCCCTCTCTCCCTTTCCCCTTCTAAAGCCCCTACTCCTCTCGCTCCAACTCAAACGACCCTCGCTGCCACTCCCTCCGGCCCTCAGCCCTCCCTCCTGCCCCTTCTTATTTTTTCCACTATTTTCCACCCTATTCTGTTCCTCTGCTTCTTCTTGCCTCTCTACCCTCCCATTTATTTTCCTTTAATTTTCTCCGCCTTACCCCACCCTCTCACTTTATCTATCTTCACTTTGTTTTTCCTGTCTTTCGCAGTACACCCATTTATACCTAATCCCTTGGCCAAAATCGCTTTGTTTCCCATCCTATGTGCTCCGCCTGCACACTTTAGCACACACATGCATGCACGCAGGCACTCACACAAATGACCACATAAGACAAATGACCCTCATCACTGTATGTCTGGAATGTAAAAACACTGAAAAACAGTGCCTGAAACATTTGTTACGCATTCAAAAGGCTTTTGGAGACCCTCACTTACTTTGCACTGTAATGTCTTGCAAGAAATTACAAGCTAATACTAATTCTCTCTGTGCATTTGTCTTGCAACTAAGATGATAAATGGGTTTAAGTATTTCTTTCTTCCCACATGTCTGTCTGCCTCTTTTCTCAGACTAGAAACCACACACATGCTTGCTTGACCTCAGAGGTAGTTAGGGGATTGTGGGGTGACAGGTGATTACAGGTCAGTTATAAAGTCTTTGCTCCCCAGTGGGTAGTTAGACTGTCGACCTCACATATACCCACACTGGGGTACATGACACTAGCCAGCCTCAGTGCAATCAAAGGCACTTTTTGACAGTCAATCGCATGTGTTCTTCAACATGCCTACCACTCTGCGTTAGGACTTGTGGGTGTAGCTATTAAAGTGCTGTCATGTAACGCATACTTTCTGTCCTGTCCTTCATCCTTTCATTCCTTTTTTGTTTTTGACAAAGAGCAAATGTGAATTGGACAAATAGGGCCTCTGTCAGGGGTTACTTCCAGGGATAAAGAGCAGAGGGTTCCTGGGATAGAGGGAAGCAGAGGTCGAGGCCCACACTTAATCCATCTTCCCTGAGGTGCCTTTGCCGTCACCCTCCCAGGCTCTGTCTGAGTAATGCTGTAAATCACAGATCTCTCTTGACAGTCTTCAGGTTGGGATGCAACTTATTTAACATCAATAATTATACTTCTATGAGCCAGAAATGTGACAGATTATATTTATACTTTCCATTTGTTCAATATTCATTACATTTTTGTTATGAGTTTGACGGATATTAATTCATGTAAAGGTCAAGAGAGATTCTGTAAACACTGAGCTGGTCAATGAGTGGACTACTTTATGAGCACTCTGTGACCTCTGAACTTTATCTCCCTTGAGCCCCCTGTGCAAAGGCAGCCGCCCATCTGTGAGAAGACAAATAGACTGAGGAAGGGACACATTAAGGAGGCAGGAAAACTCGCACAGACACGGACACATGCACACGCGTCTGCACATTCGCAGGGCGGCCCAGACGGTAACAACACTGCTTGCCAAGTGTCACTAAGCAGTGTTTGTCGGAGCATAACATTCACACTGTACCATGGCAACAAGCACTTCCTGCTTCCTGCTCTCACTGTGCAATGGGACAATCTGAGGAAATTGATTTCACTGTAATGGTGCAAACCAGAGAAGAAACACAAATGTGCACATGCACCAGCTGCATATGTGTAATAGCATGTATTCAAGCAATATAAGTATATAAAACTGTACCAACATGGCACAAAGATAGAGGGAGCGGTATATCTGTCATTTTCTGGATTTTTTAGAAGTATATGCTATTCAAGGCTTGTTTTTCATAGCTCATATTACCTGATCAGAAAAGTAAAAAAAAAAGAAAAAAAGCTTTCATCACATTAAATGTATCCAGCATCCATCCATCCAGCTTTCATCACTTTGAGCAGCAAGCAAGTCTAACAACATAAATCATGTATTTGCATACAATAGTGTTGGGGGGAATTTAGCTGAGATCCAAACAAATCATAATCAAAATACTGCAAACTGCACTGTCGCTTGGGTTAAAATGTTTCCTGTTTGTGAGAGTTGGCCTATCATAACATCCTGTCTGCATTCAGACTGGACATTTAGTTATACAAACACCTCAGAGTCAAAGCCGCTCCAAAGGCAAACGTGATCTCATTGCTTATAACTCAACAGGTGGAGCCAAAGAGTCAAACTGTTGCTTTTAATTGTAAGTCTGCTAAGTGGCAAATCATCTCAGAGAAACTAAAAGTATTAGTATTAACATGTGGAATAAAATAGAAAAAAAGAAGACGGGAAATAAATCTGACAGATGTTCTGCATTCATTCATTACCATATAATTCATTATCTTGGAAAATAGTATGGCTAGCCTCTCCTAAACTAACACAACTGTGGTGTCAGATTTTTATTTTCTCTGTCACTGTATCTGTAGAAAAATCTTTAGTCTTCCTATTAATTGCCAACATCTCCTTTGCCAGCTCTGTTCAGTGAGCTTCCGTTTTACATTTTCCAAAATTCTTTTAGCATTTTTAAGTGATTGACAGATACAGTAGACAGAAACACTGAGTTAATGCCTGAATCAGAACTACTCTGTGGTCATGTTGCTCATGTTAGTCGGATGATAAATCACATTTTTGGTGTCCTCCCATCTGGCAGGTTGCCAAGGCCTCAGCCAATGAGGAATGTGCATATTTGAATGATGTACTTGACGTATTTCGTGGTGACAACCATGATGGTTGACTCTAACAACATTTGGAAGCTGAGGGTTTTATTGCTGCAGTCTTTAAATCTTACAGTAAGGTTTTCTGCAGCTGCTGCTTTGCTCGAGAGATGCAAAGTAATTTAAAACTTTGATGATGATAAGTACAACAAGCATTTGTACCCTAGAGCATTTGTTTGCTTTCTTGAACCATGTCAACCAAAATACAAAGAGACTTGGCCACAGAAAGTAAGTGCTGGAATTGTGCATTGTCGGTTTATATAAAACTGGACGGTGCAACTCAACTGATACAATAGCAGCTTTTGTTCAAGACTTTGTGTTTCAGGATTGTTAAAAAGGTTTGAATTTGGTCAACAGTGCAAATATTCATGGTTGAACGCTACAGAATAACATGCAAATGTTGGGGGCAATTCCACTGAATTGATATCAGCCCATTGTTTTCATTTCTGGCTTTAGCCTACACCAGGCAAAACGGAGGTACTAACTCCAAAACAGCAATACTGAGCTTGTTAAAGGCTTTGGCCCATGTACTGTACTAAGCACAGCAAACAGTTTACTGTATTTCTGCAGTATGTGTCATGCATGCCCTGGTTCTGTCACACACTATATATGTGATCAAAGGCAGATAGCCTGTACAAGAAACCAGAGTGCCGTGACTAAAAAAAACTTAACAACACTCTGACATGTCGTTCAGCGTTTATGGGTAACATTCTACTGTTAAATTAATCATCAGGGACGCAAGCAGCCGTTGAATGAATCGACCCCGACACACTCACACGTTTGCACACAGACACAGAGGCAAACATGAGGGAGCTAATAAAGAAATTCAAAGCATAGAGCTCCACTCAGTGATGACGGAGTGCCCAAGGCCTCTGTCACATGACCCCCGGATGGTCTGTCTGCTCCCATGGTAACGCCTGTGCTCATAAACAGCATTCGATACCCCAGTAAACACAAACACTGCAGCCAGGATCCATCATCCAGTGGTCAAAACACACTCTTGATTTACAGTTTATTGCTTCTTTGGCTTGTTTTCCTTTTTGTTCCCAGAATTCCTCTTTCCATTTGGATTTGCATTCCCATGTTATGAACACTTGCTGTGTTGACAGTTTTGTATGTGTGTGATAGTGTGACATTCATTGCGATGAATGTCCGACACCTGGGACTAACTGATATGGCAAGAGTAAACCCACTGTGTCATAAATTTAGTGTTAAGTGGTGTATTTATTGACCCCAGCGGCATGTTATCAACACAAACACAGACAGTGATAAGGTAAATCTGCAGTATGTCTGCCTTAGAGGTCAATTATTTAATTCAGCCATCTTCAGCTTACCACAGTTTTTAAACAGATTCAAAAAAATACATGTATGATAAGAGAAAAGTTAACATAAATCTATCCATGAAATGGACTATTAAGATATTCTGTAAATATTTAGGTTAGAGCTGAGGATAAATTAAAAAGATAAACCAAAGTAGGAGTCAGAGTAATTCAAATAAATGTGAAAATGTAGTTTAACAATTGTGAAAATAAGAGGATAAGTTGCAAATAATTCATTTGTGAGAAGCATTCAGTGATGAATTTTGTGGTGGGCCTCACAGTATATCTGCTTTTACATATCCTCGCATGACTTAATTTCATACATAATCTTGGAAAGTGGCTTACTCACCCTATGAAGTAGTGCAGGGCACCTTTTCAGCGAAATATATGCAGTCCTCTCCATTAATCTCAATTTGGATGTATATAGCAGCAATTCCTGCCACCTCCATTACACCAAATCACTGTGCTCCCTGCCCATTAATCATGGGAATCATGTGCAGAAAGTGTATGGGATCATTTCAGGAAATTCAATGCGTTTTTTTTTTTTTCTCCTCCCCCTTAAGCTCTGTCTCTTGCTCCTCTATCTACGTTTCATTCATATCTGTCGCTACACAGTTTGTTTTGCCACAGGAGTAAGAAATGCTAGAATGAGGAATAACAGTCTAAATGACATGTTAGAAACAAGATTGCACTTCAGATCGAAAACATGTGCCCAATGTATAGTTGGTTATAAACCCCCTGCATATACAAATACCCACCTGACCTTTAAGCTTCATTCAAAGTTTAGCATGTCAATGTCTTTGATGAGGTAAATAACTAATAAGTTAGCTAACCAGAGCTCTGGAAATGTATTTGTTTAAGTCAAACTTAAAATTAAACAAATGATAGTAGAATGATAGTTCAACTGTTGTTATTTTTTTTTTCATTTCAACAAAATTTACACAGTCTACGTCTATGAGGAGACTGACATCTCAGAGACATCACTGCAAAAACACACAAAATTTTGGGCATTATAGCACTGACAAAATAAGGGATTAACTATATCCAGTGCACATAGTAGAAAATCATAACCCTTACCAAGTCTAAGTACAGCTCTGATTTACCGACACAATGGTCACCAGGTCACTACCCATTGGTTCTGGGCATTTAGTCAACCCAGTATATGACAAGTCATAACAAGATATATTTATATACTGATGAAAAATTACTTGTAATTTAACTTTGACTTAAATACCAGATGATTTATGTTGTACACAAAAACAAACACATTAGACTACACTGAAAAACTGTTGGTAGACTTCAGATGTAGGAAAATCCGATTAAAACATTGCCACATACAAATGTACTTGTTGCAGCTTTGTTTTGTTTACCCACTTTGTACTGTAAGCAGTGCAATAACACCAGGAAATTGAGACATTTACTAACAAGGCCATACAAGTGTGAAAATTGAGGCAAATTACGGAAAATCACGCATTGGTGGTAGATATGCAAAACATGCCACTAGTACAGCCAGGATGTTTGAATATCCACAACAATGAACAAGTCATTTGTGTGTTTGCAAAAG
The DNA here is from genome assembly GCA_038496675.1 of Rachycentron canadum. Lineage (NCBI taxonomy): Eukaryota > Metazoa > Chordata > Actinopteri > Carangiformes > Rachycentridae > Rachycentron > Rachycentron canadum. The sequence continues at coordinate 14,543,922 of CM076663.1, read as the reverse complement.
CCAGTCAAATTTTACAAAGTCCAAATCAGCTCCAAAGTTCCCATATTTTTCACATATGACAAACACAAAACAGCCCCCATGTTCAATACCGCTACTATTACTTTTAAGTTTTTTAAAGTTTGTTAACAAATCTGAATTATCGTGCAAAACCCATAACACATGAATAAAGAAAATCATCTGGTGGCTGAGGAAGTGAACACAAACAGCCTCTTCTGTTCTGTTTCTAACATAATAAATATTTATACCTGAATACAGAGAAAATATACAGGCAAAAAGACAATCACCTGGCTTGGCTCACACAGTCACTGACGCCTGCCAAAGACTCAATGCTTGCATGAGAGCCTTAATGCTGTGGTGTGTATGAGTCGTTCGACTCTAAAAGCCATCACCGCTGTCTGTGGACCTTGGTCTGATTCTTATGCTAAAAATAAAAGAGAATGCAATGTCTACAAAGTGCAGTTCTTTCATATTGGCTGTGTGTTCGGATACCAAATAAAATATTAGCTCTGCAGGTCCCCTGAACAGTATGGAAGCTGTATAGAAGTAGGGGTGACTGGGTTTATAAAGATATCCACCTGTTTTCAACATACACGCATGCAATATGTACATGTACACACACACCCACTGTGATTATGATTAAAGCACACATGCACATGCTGAGACATAAAAGACATCTATCCAGTCTTTTTTCCCTGTTCAGGGTCATCTTATCTTATAGAGCATACATAAGCACACATCCTTACACACACCTACACACACATACAAGATGTTGAAAACCAAACAGTGCAGACGTTGCCCGAAGGAGAGTTCAGCTGCAGCGCAGATGTGCTGAACAGAGTGGATGGATGGAGTACACAACATGCACACATGCACAAATTCACATATACACCTTTGCTTGCCATGATAAACAGGGAGGTTTTAGACAAGGAAAAGGTTCAGAAAATAAGAGATGAGCATTGCATACCCTCTTCAACCAGGTACTATATGTTAAGACCCTGATCAAAAAGAGAATGAACAAAAGAAAGGAAATATTTCCTCTAACAGCTGCAGGGTCAGCAACAGAGAGAGTGAGAGGAAGTTGAAATGAAAGAGAAAAGGAATGAGGATGGTAGCAAATGGAACCAAGACCCTGACATGCAGTTCAGATTATGACTCGATGCCATGAACATCCTAAGAGAGGAAGCTTGTGTGTTGATCCGAGAAAATTGGCAATGTGTGTCTGGAGGTATTTAAGGGGGCACAAGTGTTCTGCAACACTGGCAGCGCGGTAAAACAGTGCACAAACAGCGGACAGGTTCATTTATTTGTTTCCCCTCACACCAACAACATTTACTCACTCAAACAAAAACTGTTTACTCCCCCATAGGCCATTTAGTTCCCCACTGCATAGCAAAAGGTCAGCATGCATCTGACTTTAAATAAACTGTTTGGAAAATGCAGCTGTCATTTGCAAACAGTATCCAGAAATGAACATCAAATTATTCATTGTTTCGAGGCCTAATCATGTGTAATCATTTCATGTCAATTAGGCAATGGAAAGGTTGCTTTCATGATTTTCGTAACTTCAAAAAGAGTAACGGCTCGGGCACACCTCTTCCTGCACAGACGCGCCATGTTTTTGTTTCTGCGGTCTTAATGCACCACTGATAAACAGGTAACAGAGACTAGGCACAAATTCTCATCTTGAAGCAATCAAAGCAAAGTAGTCTCTGAATTTGTTCCTAATAGAGGCCAGAGTGTATGAGGACTATTACGGGGCCTGTTTCTGATCTGCAAGAAAACAAAACAAAAAATTCCAACTCCAAGCTCCAACTCAAAGCAAAAAGGAGAAACCGGCATCTAGAAAAGTACCACGAGCATCATGTGGACAAAGAGGAAGTTATGACTAGCGTGTGTCAGACTAAAGGACATGCTGACAAACACATGCCCTTAGTAACACAGTTATGACAACAAATACACAATGTTCAATTTCATATTCCCAGACATCATTTTATCATCTATTCTTCTCATATTTTACAAAGATAACCTCTACCCTAAAGTCCGGATTTCATCATTTCTGTGGGATTTGTTTTCCTTGGCATAGTAAAATAAAAATAATATGTTCTTATAAATAATGGGTCTGATCATGGACATGCCAGAATACCAGGCTTTCCATTAAAAAAAAGCCAATTTCACAGAGGATGCTAATGGCTGACTCTTAAAGGAATGCAGGTATAAAGCAGGAGCCTTCAGCCCCGAGCTGCTCTGCACCTTTGAGGGGCATTAGAGAGCCAGGCAGAGACAAAGACGCCACACACATTTGGATGGACCCCACTATCCCACAGATATAATCACCCCTGGAAGAGTCTCTGCTAGTCTGTTTCCCATTTCAAACCTCAATGAATCCCATCCTCATCCCTTAAAAGCGCACAGGCGCACACGTACCATGGCCTGGAGAGATGGTTACACTCTATGTCGACTCAGTGGAAAATTTCAGAACCACAGAAACAAAGGCATTTGGTAGAATTGGAGAATAGAACTCATGTATATATCAAGTGATTGATCCTTGAATAGTCTTTATTGATGTAGATGTTTCAGAAACTTTAAATATAACATGTCTGTATTTGAGCTAGAGGCCCATTTAGGTAGGACATACTGATACTTTTTGTTGTTTCCTAAATCATTGACCCACGTGTCAATGTCTTGATCATGTCCAATGTGGGACATTTGAATGAAATATCTAACCTAATTTTCTTTCATAACCCTAATAAAGATAACACCAGTTTCAAAATGAGGTGTTAGAAACAGTCCACTAAAATGTGCATCCCAGAGATGCAAAAGCAAAATGGCCTCATTGAGGTTGTTCAACACAAATGTCAACATGAATGAACCCTAGAAGGAGATTTGTGCACATCATAATGGTCAAGTAAATGGTCTAGGAGTCTGTGGGCCAGCAGTGGTGTTTTCATGAAAACAAATCCTGACCCTCCTACGAGTTGATCTATTTAAAGACAATCATTTGTAGTAAGTCCTACAGTGCTCTGCCCTTCCCTTTTCCATTCTGTATGTTACAATAAGGAAAGCGTGTTTGTAAGTTGTAACATTCACTCATATGCGCTTGTTTCAAAAATGGTCTTGGCCGGAGCTGCGTGTTTCCAGTGTGGGTTCTGAGGATCAAAATGGAAACATATTGAAAGCTCGGTACATATCCAGCTCTCTTTTAGTTGTGTACATTCTTCATCGGCAGAAAAGCACTGCTGAATAAGAAAGAATTACATAACAAAAGTTGCGAAACCTTGAGACTCAGGGCAACAAAATGCCCCTGGTCATTTTAGTTGTGTGATGGCCTTGCTTCGAATCCAAATGAAAAACCTTAAGATATTATTTTTCTTTCAGCTGTGAGAAAACTTAGGTATATAGTTGGGTCCAATAGCCTGAGACCACTTTCCCATTCAAGTGAGTGAGAAAATGGTCTCAGATTGTTGGACCTAATTGTATTTCTGACATTTAAGTACTATTATCTGCCTTGATATTTTGCTCCTTTTACGGAGTTAGCAGTGTATAATCAAGGTCTGGAATGGGCCCTGCACCGCCAGTTTGGCTCTGTGAATTCACAGCCACAGCTGGACACCAACCATGTCTTGTTGCCTTGCAATGGTAATGGTGGGAATGATCAAATTATCAGTGTCCTCTGTTTTCAACATACAATTCAAAAGGGAAGGAGGCCAAATTGACCACAGACTGTGCAAACCCAAAAGTGAGACTGCAGACAAGCATATTCAGTTGGCATCTGCATTAAATCAGACCATAGAGTCAGAGCAGAAATTATTTTACTGTAGAGCAGAATCACAATGATACCAAACACATCTCATTCTTACGTCACCATCCATCATCCCCAATATATAAATCCTGTTGACCTTTGAGATCCTTTAAGATTAACATTTTTGGTGAAATTTCTCAACAACTATTGAATCAATTGCCATGACCTTAGGTACAGACATTCTTGTTCCACTCAGAGTGAATAATATTAATTTTTTTTGTCTCTTTAACTTTTCCTGTGTGACGCCATCATCAAATCAAAACCCAATAATATTCCCATCAGCCTGCTCTGCTTTTTGTTTATTGTTGATTAGCTAATGTCAGAATGCGAACACAATTTTTCATTTTCAGTAGTATTATATTAGCATAATTTAACATGGAGTTCAAAACACTGTTGTGCCTCAGTGTGATGTCACACAGCTGCTGGCTGGAGACTTTGTCTTGTTGACAAAGCAGGATTGTGACATACCGCCTGTTGTGCAATGACTATAAAATACTTTATGGAATCCAAAAAATTGATAAAAATCTGTGTTGCACTAAATAGTAAAATCATTCACAGATTTTCCTTCAGAACCCAATTTGGTGAAATGTTTATGACAGTATGCTTAGTCTGGACTTGTTTTATGTTTTTTCTTATCGTTCTCTTCTTCTCATTTGTGGCCTTTATCAAAGCAAAACTATTTGGTTCTGTAGACATGATGTCAGAAAAAATAGAATGATAATATGGTGCAAATTTTGCCTGGTTAAATGTTTTCATCCACCACCCTCGGGGCAAGCATGACAAATAACGGTGAAGCTGCCTGTTACTATTCTAGTGTATAATAAAGGACAAGCATGCCCTATGTCATGCTCATTGGTCAGGAAACTATCATAAAAACATTTAAATATGAAAAAAAAAGTTCAAAGTGTGCAGCAGACCAAAACAAACATTTGAAGCACAGATTTTTATACAAATGGTTTTTCAGGTTTTTATTGGGAACATTCCCTGTTGGCCCTCACATATGAGAGGCCGAATCTACAAAATATATCAGCTATTAGGGAGAAAAAGATGTAAATAGGGTCAATGTAGAGTCTCTAATTAGGGAATAGAAAACATGTGCACAAGAGGTAGGTTGCCAACATGTAATCTCTACATAAACGAGACCAGGTCAAAACCCAGTATATGGCTGGATCGTGTCCTATTTGCATTCTGCCTAGTGTCAGTCGGGTTCAGTCTTTTTGCTTTAGTCTGTTTGCTTCTCTCCTCTTTGTGCTCCCAAATACAGTATTTTAATAGAGCTGAATTTCCAATTTAGCTGTTTCTCATTTACATGTTTTTCTGTTTCTGTGCTTGGACAACTGAAATAATGACTGAAACACGGCCCATTAAGACTACATGTTCACCACGAGTTGCTTCCAAGACATTTCAAAGCTGCTGCTCTGCACTGCTAAAATCCTGATTTCATAACTGTGACATCCTCTGACAAAATCATCATATACAGAAGTTGAAAACAATGGCTGTTCTGTGATTTTGGTTGCATTTACATGTAAAATGATCACTCAAAGAGAAAGTTAGAAGCTCATTCTTGTCAGCTGCAATGTGTCAGTATTATGAGGTGCCTGCTTAGAGAGTCCTGCTCAAGTAACAATAATGAAGACTCTCTCCAATGGAAAATAGCTAAGGTTTGTCCAAAAAGTCACTCAAATATGGCCTCAAAGGCATGAAGTTGTCAATACTTGCTACATCCCAAATCATTTTGAAAGAGCAAAAACCAAAAGAGAAGCACCAACACTCGACCGACTGACTAATAGAACCTTATCACTGACTGACCTACTGTGCAGCATGATCCCTCAGTAAGTCAGCAACATTTGTGTTTATAGAGCTGGCCCCAATGTTGCAGTCCAGCCAAAAAGTTCCACAGAGTTTGGGAATAAAAGTTCACAGAACTGCTGTGCTACACTTATTTCCAAAGACTAAAGTTGAAAATTTATGTGCTTTTCCACTCATATTCACTCATTTGTGTCCCTCCAGATACCATGGTCAGCACCAGCTCAGCATCTCTGAGGAGTTCAGCAGGTAGGGCAAATACTCTTTTAGGGCCCACCGCTGAAATCTCCAGGGCTTTGCAGAGCGTCATTGGCCCAACACTTCAAAAAACTCCCCAAATCCTGGAGCTCACCCTGAGAGGGAACATCTGTGGGCTGGAACGGGCTGCAGATGAGAACAGACTGCACTGTGTGTGTGTGGGTGTGTGCATTTGTGTGACACAGAGATTGTGGTTATGTGTGGTTGAGTGAATAGGTGGGTAAGTTATGATTTATGTCAAATAGCATTTAGGTTTATGTATGTGTAACATGTATAAGTTCCTCTGTGGACACCTAATTACTAGTATTACTGTATTAGTGTGTGTTGCTATATTAGTGTGTGTGTGTGTGTGTGTGTGTGTGTGTGTGTGTGTGTGCGCACGCCATGAAGTGGTACAGTTTTGACTTTGTAAAGTCCCACAGTCATCAGTCACTAGGGAAAGTAAGCCGGTTGAGGGTATATAATTCTGTAATTGGGATCATATGTGTGAAGAGAGCAAAAGGAGGGGTGTGTGTGTGTCCCTGCAATGCCATTATTACTTCTTATTCACAATGGCAGAGCATCAGCAATACTGTCAAAGCAACAAATGACACAGCTAATAGATTAATTCTGTTCTGGCAGGGTAATGTTTTATATCTGTGACATTGTTTTAAAGAAACTTCCCAAAGTTGTGGTCTTTATTCATACATGCTGCTGTACACTGCAATAAAATGCACAAAACACAAACTAATTCACTGTACAACAGCACACCCTGTACACCAGGGAAACACAACCATTTTGTAGAATTGATGGTATTTACTATATGTAGTTATTGTCAGCTGTACTGAGTCTCACCTTTATTCACATTTTTTCCATATATGGTCGTGGAACTAAAAGCCTTTCTCACATTAATTTACATTACTTACATAATCATTGCATTAATGTGCATTTTAGAAAAGTTCACTGCTGCTTACCTTGAATTTAAACTGTAAACAGATCATTGCAAATTTAATAATTGTTCCCCACAATGAAGCATTCATCTGTTCATTGATGCATAGCTATTCCCACCCATCCTCAAGATTTACAATTACAGAACTGACACATAGAGATAACAATTCATGCTAACAACTGCACCTAAAGGTAAATTAGAGTTGCCAGTTGACTAAACTATATTGTAATATTGAATAAACAAGGTGAAAACACAGGGAGTCAGGGAGTCCTGACCAGAAAAACTGTAGCATTTATGTGTTTGTTCAGATGCTGAAAACAACCTACATTTACTCTTCACAAGTGACCTGTTGAGGCTGTGTGAGACAGTTACCTGTCAGGAGCAAGGGCAACACTCACATAGTATTTTTATACTGCTCGACACCTTGCGGGTGGAAGATAAACTGGGGGTTGAATTTGTAAACTCCACTGGAGACCACAGTGTGTAAATTGATCTTTCCTAAAGAGTAAACTGGCCACAATCTTTCCTTAAAGGTCTCCACCAGATATTTTTAAAACTATATAAAAAAAAAAAAAAAATGACTCAGATGAGGAATCTGTTGTGACCAAAATCAGTGACTAGCAGACATATAAGAATGTTTAGCATAAACAGCATCATTTATTTCTTCTCAGTGTTAGTGGGTGTGCTTATAGAAAGTTCACTGTACTGAAGGTTTTGAGTTTCTTTTGCCCCCCTGTAATTTGATGGGATTGATTCCTAGGGTTTGTTACGCATTAAATCCTTCCTGCCTGAATCTGTTTTGCAATTGCTACACCAAGGTGGAAACTTGATTTTCATGGCAGGGGATCTTTAACATTCATCAAGTATTTGCAGGTGCCCAAACATAACCATATCTACCCATATAACAAACATGCTACTGACAAACCGTTACAATTGCATTGGTCTTGTTGGAAAACATACTTCATGTTAACGTTGTAAGTAAGTCCTCAGTGAAAACACAAAACAATACACGCTGTACAGACCAAGCATATTGTATACAGACTTCACAAGAAGCATTCAGACCCTCACACAACAACACACTAGGCACATCTGTTCCCATCAGGTGTGATGACTGGTGGGTTGAGGGGTTAAATCCCAAACTCCACTCTAAACAGAGAAACGGCATATGTTTACACAGGTTGCTGCCAACTAGCCAAGGAAAGCAGGACTTTGTGGCCACCTCAGCAAACAGCTCGATTAAAAGGATTTACCATTGATTTCTTGGTTAAAGTTACAGTGGAAATATTTGGACAAAAGGCCGCTATCAACATGAATTACCACTGACATGTTTGCATGTTTAAAAAAGAAGGACGGAAAGAAAGAATGCTAAACTTGGTGAAACCTAAGAAAAACAAGAAAGAAAGAAGGGAAGAAGGACACAAAGAAACAAAGAAAGACATAGTGGAGATGAAAGAGTGGTGCAGATTTTATGAGGGGGCTGTGGATGTGCGTTTCTCAGTGGGAAGTGTGTTGGAGGTTGGGCACACTCTATGTGGTTTTCCCAAGGACAAGTAGATCCAGCCTGGCCCACCTCTCTCTCACAGACACATAGAGTTACACACCACTACTCAGAGAGGAGGGAGAGCCAGGGTTTTCCTGTTCATGTGGAAAAAAAGGAGGGAAGAGGGGAGAGAAGAATGAGTCGAGGAAACCCTAGCCGCCGAGGTGGCCTGCTGGTAGAGTCCAAATCCTACTATTCTCCTTCCTGAATTTCTCAGCCTTTCGCACTTTCACGGATACACATACAAGCAAGCTGAACACGTGGGGTGAGGCACGGTGCGTGGACGTCGGTTGTCAGGGTGGGGTCTGGCCATTGCTAAAGCCTCTCCCTGTTTTTGACCACAGTTACTTGACATGCCAGTGGGTGTTTGGTTAAGAAAAGCAGTGTGTGGGCCCTGTCCAGGCTCATATATAAAGCATATGTCTCCATACACAGGAATCCAAATTCCAAAAGCAGGAATTTAGCATAGCTCTTTAGTTCTACTTCACAGCAGCATTGAGCTCTTTCGATCCAAAATGTGATTAACTACCTTACAAATTATTTGAGAACAGAAAGAGCACAGGACCTGATTTTTAGCATTGCAGGGTATTGGATTTAACTGTCAATGTCAGACACAGGGGTATTTGTCTCTGTCTGTATCTGGTATTCTCATGCTTTCATCATTGTGTCCTGCTCTTTTCCTCCTCACTCCATCTTCCCTCTTCTCCCTTTCTGTCTCTCTCTGGGGGACATAGAGCAGCCAGGCCTGTGTATAACTGATCCCAAAGAGGGCCCTCTGAAGAGGGGTATGGATTCCATAAAGCACTCAGCTCTATAAACGTCACCTGATCCACATTCAGCACCTGGCTAAATATTATCTCACCAATGCTTTGGTGATGTCCTCACAACACACGACTGTTATACTGTATTTATTGTATTTTGTGTCTGCTGACAAATTCTCTGTTGTGATTAATGACTGTTGTGCTTCTTCAAACAGTAACACATATTCAGTTTACAATGATGACGGTAATAGATTTACCAATTCTCTTTTCTTGCCAGCAACCTTTAGTTTTCCCTGCTCAAATGACAACTTACAGTTTTCTCAGCTGTAGCAAGCCAACTAAAAATTCTAACATTTGCTCAATAAGATGGTTAAAAACTCCAGCTACATCTGACATTTTTAACATCTCCAGCTAACACGTTTTAGTGAATGAACTAGCTAATGTAGGTAAGAAAATTAAATGTGCACTGGCTATGTATGACTACATGTTAATTTTGTGCTAACACAATAGATGCACTAAGGGGTTTAAATAGTGCTGGTATTAGACACAGAATTACTTGTACTGTACAATAAAGTACAATCAGTCAAAGTAGATTTAAATCTGAGTGAACATTACTGTGATACACTTTTAAAATGGGCACAAGGAATAGGAAAAATGTACATGGTGATAATGACAAAGTGATTACAATTACCACCCTGTGGCAGGAAATTGACAATCTCCTCCAGCACTGAATTGGCTGGGATGTTTTTGCATAACATTATGATGTCACAGTGAAGTTGACCTTTGACCATTTGGATATAAAATGTCATCACTTCATTTTGTCCTTGACAATTTGAATTCAACTATGCCTTATACTTGGTGCAGGAAAACCAACTAACACTAAAACGCTAATCAGTTCAGCCCTGAGTCTAAGTGTTTGTACCATATTTGAAGAAAATCCATAAGGTATTCCTACTATATCATGTTCACAAAGCAAAAATGTTTGTTTTTTGAGGTCAACATGTCCTTCGACCTTTGACCACCAGAATTAAATCTGTTCATTCTTGTGTCCAAATGGACATTTATGCTGAATTTCAAGTTGAAGTACCCTTAAGGCATTACTGGGATATTGCAGTTACATAGCAAAAACTGACCTTTTTTGAGGTCACCACAATTTTGACCACCATAATCTAATTAATTCATCCTTCAATTCTAATGAATGTTCTCACAAGGTGTTTCTGAGATTCAGTATGTATTCACATGCAACAGATGAACATCTTTAGGTTACCTGGCGCACATGCATTGGTATTTCAATGCCCACACATTACTTCCAGGTGAAAACTGCACTGAAAGCAACCAATAAATTCAAGTCAGGCACTTTACGCCTGTTCATATAACTGATAATTATAAATATACACTCAACTGGTTGCTTATTAGATATCATCACGCTAAACTAATGCAATAATTTGTATAGCACACACCTGTCTGAACATCACTCTACCTAAACCACAGACCATGAAGCTGTAGACTCACCAGCTTCTTCTCTGCTGCAGCTGCTGGTTGACTCTTTTCATTTGTTGCCTTCTCACACAGTTAACCACAACTTCAACATGTGACGTTTGTCTGTAATAATTTCAACTTTAAATGTAGCACAGTAAATTTACACTTATGTAAACAAAATGCTTCAGTAAGAGTGAAATTGATTTACCTACCTATGGTTACTATGCTAATATTGGACAAATACTGTTTAGGGGAGGGGTTTAGTGAATGGCCAGTTAGAGGATTGTGAAATAAATTCCCATTTTGGATTGACTGTAAAAAAAAACAACACATCAAGAGCTGAAAACTGAGCCTCAAAATTACATTTTTTGAATGTTTCTGAAATGAGACTGAGAAAATGAGTAGTTTAACAGAGTAACTGATGGAGCCTGAACAATGGAGTTTTTTCGTGCAACTGCAGTGCTCTGGTGGGTTCACTTGGTGCTAACATGAGCTGCACCAAACACACAAAAAGTCCCTCACAAGCAGGACAAAAGTGTAAGGAACATTACGGTTACCCTGAGTAGCAGTTCAGCTTCCTGTCAGCATACCAGACCACTGAGCGAATGTTTGTGAACACCTGTGTCTATACAACCTCTGATTTGCTTATCACAGTACATCTGGTACAAATATGGAGCACATTTGGATCAGACTGGATGTCAGAAACATCCTTTTCCTTATTTTGATCGGTTTTGATGATGACGTGCAACAGCATGGAGACAGCAAACTGACACTAAAATGAAAATGCACAATTTAATGAGGATCTTTGGCTACTGTGCATGAGCACCATGTGACACTTTCAGCCTCAGCAACCCTCTCCTCCACATGGAATGATTTATATTCAGTCTCTTCGAGCCAGAATGCTTTGCATATTGAAGTACAACCACAGTCGTGTTTTTATGATCTTATGATGAAAATGTCTGAACTCAGAGCCATACTGCACTGGTAAATAATAACTTCGGGCTTACTGGGGCCACAGTAAAGGCCAAGGGTTAAAATGGGCAAAGACTAAAAGAAGAGGAGTGAGCCAAAAATGAGGGAGTGGAATCCCTTTTCCAATCCTTTTTCCAATCCATTTGCCTTGATTTTTAAATAATCTATTAATTACTGCATTACATAAATCAATAATATTTCCCTGGCTTGAAAATCAAAGCCCTGTTACCAGGTCTTGTTGCTGCTGCTTTACAGTCAATCCAAGCCTGCCTAGAAATCTCACATGAAGTCAACAGATCTCTATCTAGATTTGATTTGATAAATAAGATTGTCCCTTTAGTTCAATCACAAAACCAGGCTCAGAAGTCAAACATGCTCATTTTTAATGGACTTTGGCAGCTCAGGACTACAACAGAAAGCTCTCGGGTTACTACAGCTGCGCTCTGCACGGTTTACAATTTGGGAAACCGATTTGGAGGGATGGATCCAAGATAGAGGCGGACGAGATCCAGTGGACTCAGTGCGACCTGGACTACCTCAGCCAGTGCACACTGACAGTGATGGAGAAGAAAAACAAAGGGCTGGAGGGAGGGAGAGGGATCGCAGAGGAAATGAATATCTTACTGTAACACATGGTGTGAAAGAAAGAAATGTCTCTCTCGCTGACCTCCTTGTGTTTTTCATTCCTCCCCTCTCCCACCTCCCTCTCACCCTTTCCTCCTCCACCCCTCACTTGCGCTCCATGCCGATTGAAATATGCAAGTATAATAATCTGGGAAATAGGACCAAGAGGTTTATGAAAGAAAGTGCATTTGGGCTGGGCCTTGCTATGGAGTGCTAAGTTCAAATTGAAGACCAACGAAAGAGATTTATTGTCAAGGTAAACTGGAATTATCACTTTGAAACCATAAGACCACAAAGAGAGGAGACAAGGATGGAGTAAAATATCGAAGAGGAAAACTAATCAGTGGTTAAAGCTTAGGAATTACTTAATGGACATAGGAGGTTATACACAAATTCAAGCCAAACCTCATCTATTTAACTCTTAAATCCATCCTCTGAATGATGGATCCTCTAACCATATGTGAGTGTGACCTTTATTAAATACTCATGCCAAACTATGCTTTTTGTAAGCTTTCATGTTTTAACCCCTAAATCACCACTATCCCAAGTTCATCCACAGCAAGGGATGTCTCTCCAGTTTCACCTAAAAAGTGTTTCAGGTTATATGGTCAGAGGGATGACAGCTCTGTTTGCCCTCACTCATCCAGACATCACCAGGCTGATAGAAGTCAATTATCTTTCTTATCTCGCACCACTGACCTCATAATTACTTTTAGAGGGGGGTCTCGTCAAGAGAAACCTATCAGGACCCTCATTTGTTTCTGAGATAATTCAGTGGGATTCTCCATTACTGGTTTTTGGTTGGCAACAGTTTAGACAAACCCCCCCCCATCCCTACACCTTTCAGCAAGTCACAACAATTTCTGTAACGTTCCAAAAGCTACAATCTGATCTGCACTCTCCCTTTGGCCAGATGTTCAGAGAAATCTTCTCAATTACTTCTTTGACATTACTAATGTACAAAAAAGTACAACTTGACAACAAACTTCAACACTGCTGATGGGGCTACTGTAAGGCATGAAAGACATAGACAGACTGACTTGGTCTGACTTGGCCCCATTTCCTACGCCCACTTGACAGGTCAAACAAGTGAATCCAACTTCCTTTTTCTACAGTGGCCTCATCTCTCAGCAGTAGTAGACATCGACACTCCACCCAGCACGGTCTCTGGATGCCCTGGAACGGAAACATCAGACAGGAAGCACCATTACCACCCTACTGTCCTTCCAACATGTGTTTGCTGGCGTATACAAAGTTCATTGATAAAAAGGTATCACATGTAAATACTGCAGCTGTATCAGAGACACAGAAACATGCATCGTACATGCTTTCATTGCCTCACGATTAGATAAGTGTAATGGTCTCCTAACTGGCATAACTCAGAACAATTTATAGACTTCAAATAGTACAAAATGTAGCTGCCAACTATAAAAAGATACCATATCACTCCCCTCTTAAGGTCTCTAAATTGGCTACCAGTATATGGAAGAATCCATTTTGAGATTCTACTTTTACTTTTTAAAGTGTTTTTTAAAGTTTCTAATTGAATTGTTCCTTATCAACCTGAACATAGTCTGAGGTCCTCAGACAGGAACTTGCTGGTCATTCTAATGTCATGATGTAAAACTAAAGGGGAAATAGCTGTTGCTCTCAGGACAGTACACAAGACTTGGAAAACCAGCATCTATATTTTCATTTACTCTACCAGTAGCGAGGGTGGGTCTATGCATGGTGCAGTTTGTCCTTGAACACGTTACATCATCATTTTAGTTTTAACCATGTCACATAATTTACGTCAGTGCCCAAAATGTGAAAATGGAAATTTCAGATGCTGTTTTCTAAGAATGTCACTTGCTTCTATTTTTAGACTGTACCTTGTCTTAAAACGAGGTACACAGGTCTATAAAAACGTGTTAATGAGTGACTCACATTTCATGAAATCATCCACTACGCCTGCCAGTCTTTCCTTGCTGATTCACATGTCAACACCCTGCGCCACAGGCCGCTGTCTACAGTCATTCTGTTGTTTTCAATGTAGCCATAGACATAGTTTTTTCATTTCCATTTGTTTACCCTCTGTTTCTGATCTGTTTTTATTTTGTCGTGATGTGATGATACAATGGTTGAAAATTTTTTTTTTTTTTAATCACCCTATCCAGCAACACCTAACCTCCTTCCTGTTCCTCTCTTTCCCTGAGTCCTGTTCATGGACTTAAAAGACCATACCAGTGATTTGGGGTATGTCTCATCCCATTAGTTATAAATTTGTATTTAATCTTTACTTTCTCGGTTTATCAATTTAAAGAACCATACTGAACCATACCATGCTTGAATGTCTTCACCTATTAGCTAATCAAATTTCTACCTTGCAGGTTGATTTGTAATTGTAAAACACAATAAAAATGTATTGCTGATTAATTTGCAGAGAGCAACACAATAGTAAGCTAAGTTGTCATGAAAGTAAAATGCAGAATTGACCACAGCATTCTGCTGCAGAGACTAGAACATGAAATCGGGATTAAAGGCTCTGCCCTAAAATGGTTAAAATCATACTTATCGGATAGGCTTCAGTTTGTTAGTGTTAACAATGACAATTCAGAGTACAGCAGAGTTACGTATGGCGTACCACAGGGCTCAGTTTTAGGGCCAATTCTTTTCATTCTTTACATACTTCCATTAGGCGATATAATCCGGAAACACTCAATCGACTTCCACTGTTATGCAGATGATACCCAGCTCTACGTATCGATAGAACCAGATGATAAAAGCCGCCTCACCAATCTGCAAGACTGCCTAAAAGACATCAAATCCTGGATGTCAACTAACTTCCTTCAACCAAACTCAGATAAAACAGAGGTCATTGTGTTTGGACCTAAACATCTCAGGGACACCTTCTCTTTGCAGATTGCTTATCTAGATGGCATCAACCTGAACTCTAGTATGACCGCAAGGAACCTTGGAGTAATATTTGACCAAGACCTTTCATTCAGCTCACACATTAAACATGTAACTAGGTATGCCTTTTTTCACCTGCGCAGCATAGCCAAAATTAGGAATATCCTCTCTCAGAGTGATGCTGAGAAACTAGTGCATGCATTTATCACCTCTAGGCTGGACTACTGTAACTCTCTGTTGTCAGGATGTCTGAAAAACTCTCTAAAGAGTCTGCAGTTAGTCCAGAACGCTGCAGCAAGGATATTGACAGGAGTTAGTAAAAGAGAACACATCTCTCCCACTTTAGCTTCTCTCCATTGGCTTCCTGTAGGATATCGAGTCGACTTCAAAATCCTTCTGCTGAATTATAAAGCCCTTAATGAAGAAGCTCCATCTTATTTGAAAGACCTCATAGTCCCTTATTATCCTTCCAGAGCACTTCGCTCCCAGCATGCAGGTCTGTTAGTGACTCCCAGTATCTTCAAAAACAGACTGGGAGGTAGAGCCTTCAGTTATCAGGCTCCCTTACTATAGAGCCAACTCTCTCCATGGGTCAGAGAGGCAGACACTCTCACTACATTTAAGACTAGGCTTAAAACCTTCCTCTATGACAGAGCGTTTAGTTAGGGCTGGTTCAGGTAGCTCTGAACCATTCTTATGCTGCTATAGGCTTAGACCGCTGGGGGACACATCAGGTTACATGGAGCTCTTTCCTCTCCTCTCCTCTCCTCTCTCCTCTCCTCTCCTCTCCTCTCC
>CM076663.1:14491537-14527715 GCA_038496675.1 Rachycentron canadum | reverse complement strand
CAGAGGATGTTGTTATGATGCTATGTAAAGCCCTTTGAGACAAACTGTTTGTAAAAATGGGCTATACAAATAAAATTGCCTTGCCTTGCCTTGCCTTGCCTTGCCTTGCCTTGCCTTGCCTTGCCTTGCCTTGCCTTGCAGAAATCAAACAATAATTATCAAAAACATGTACATTTTGGTTTTTTTTTTTTGTGTTGTTGGGTATATTAACATTTTCCATGAACAGGCCCTGCTCCTGCAACCACAGTATTATCATTTAAAACTGATAAAAATTAATAAATAAAGAAGACAAATAGAAAGCTGAGCAGTGTATGTGATTTGTGTTTGTATTGTAGTTGAAAATGGGTTAAATCCTTTAAAGTAAATGTACTTGCAATTATTTGACTGTACAATATGTGTAATGTGACCATAATATCGTATGTTGAGTATGAGTGTTGAGAGGAGGCTCGCGTCACAAGAAACAAAGTGTTAGTGTTGTGGGATGTGTGTGTGTAGGGGTGGTGGGGGGGTGGGTCGGATGTCACTGAGGTGTGAAGGAAGAGAGGGGGCACTGGTCGAGGGAGCTATGACTGCGATTGACGGCGCCTTGTTATAATTACGCACTTGCGTTCAATGCCAGGTTTCTTCCAAACACATTAACCCCCTGGTTTATTATTTTATGTTTTTTTCCTCTCCTCACACTTGTGCGCCAATCTTAGTTATATCCTCCACTGACTGAAAAGCTGGTGTTATTGCTAATACGGTTAGCGCTGGAAAACCAAACAAAGCATGACACAGCACTCCATTACCTGGCCTGATGATGTCATGATGTCATAAATATAGCCCTAACACTACACTGTGGCCCCACCTACCCAGCATGTGTCAAAGGCTGGTGAACCATATGCAGGTGTGTGTGTATGTGTGTGTGTGTGTGTGTGTGTGTGTGTGTGTGTGTGTGTGTGTGTGTGTGTGTGTGTGTGTGTGTGTGTTTGCGCAAATCAGTGACATTTTTGGAGGTTGAGTAGTGACAGGGCATGTTTTTAAGACCCCCCCTTCATGTTGTAAAGTTGAACCAGACCATGCAGCACCGGAGCTGGGTGTGAATGGGGGGTTGTGTCTCTGAACAGTCCAGTCATTGATTTTCCATAAGCAGGTCCACCCTGGTAGAGGTGTTGCCATTGAGATGGTTGGTGCCTCCGGCTTCAGGTGTGAGAGTAGATTTAGTGTTTCAATCAAATTCTCATTGCAGCACATAACTATACAATTGAGCAACATCAGTGAGATAGTTTTTTGATTTGATATACGAACTTTTTTGTGACATTCAATAGTTTCTTTTTGACATTTAAGTTTGGATCAAGTAGTGGACTAACCAATGCCTTACGCCACATTGTTAGCATGGCTAAGTGGTGATGAGCTAATGGCATTTCAACATTTTTGGATTAGCAATGTTTCATACTACTGTTCTGCCTTAAAAAAAATATTCATTGATTCTCAGATTTTAAGAGGAATAAATATTAAAAAGCCCTTATAGACACACTTTTCTAGAGGGTGACACGTGTTTAATGTTCTGTTTGTGGTAAGAATATTAGGTGATGAAGAAAAGATTTGGAATCACTGCTGTGTTGACAAAGTCATGAACTGGTTACTTGCGCCAGATGAACATACTTCTGAAAAGAAAGTGTCATCGCTTTCATCTTGGCAGACACCCATCCTCATTTTTCTCACAGCATCATCTATTTGCACTCGTTCACACCTGCCAAGAAGCAGATAGAACAGAGGACAAAGGAGAGATAAAAGGAAAGAAAAAAATGTGAATGTTGGATGCTCCCTAACAGTTCGAGTCATGCTTTTGTCTTCCAAAGCACATCTCAGAGGACACCCAGGTTTCATTCACTCAGCTCCACTGGCTTTTATGTCCACTGAAAATGACTCAAATGTCATGGTGTGTACAGCATACCAAGTACAAAAGAAACCAAATGTGGTTTCTGAAAACAGATTGTTTTCAGTGATTGTGTTTCACTTAGCTTTGTTTCTTTGCAATACAATTTTGGTTTAACTGATTATGGTTAAATTTCTGAATCAAAGAAACCTTCATAGAATTAAAGGATGGGAAATAGGAAATAATTACATGGCCTCACAACATAGTAACAACAAATTTGGTTCATAGTTACCATGAAACATAAACCGCAGTGTGCTCAGATGACCGTGGTGGAAAAGACTAACAAACAAAGAGAATTTCACTTGGTGACATTGTTTACTGAAAACAAGTGACCCCTCTGCTGACACAAGACATGCTTCTTGTCCAGTCAGTTTCATATTTGTGTGTGGGTCTGTTTGTGGCCATGTGTGTGGTTGTAACTCAAATTTTTTTCCTGCATGAAGCTGAACCATATGACTGTCCTTTAACTGGCTGACTGATGTGGATACTGACAGACAGAGCGCCAGACACTGACCTGCAGCATGAGAGGCCCGGAAACCATCCAACAAAATGCTACACAGCTTTTGACAGCTTCCTCCCTCTTCCTCTCTCTCTATCTGTCCCTTTGGAGTAGGACCCAATGGGTGTTTTGTCTGGGCCATATTTACAGTAGATCTAAGCACCACTAAGCCCCACCTGGCTGACTAATTGGAAAAAGATTCGTACATTATGAGGCCTGCAGAGAGCGCTTTCAGCACCTCCGCATTGTATGAGTAACAAAATCTCACGGGGAGGCACACAGGTAAAGCAGATGCACACATGTACACGTGTTTGGGGGTTATTTCTCTGCAGTACAACATGTACGCACGCAGACACAAACATAATTTTTTAAAGGTCATAAAAATTAAGAAGTTTTGGCCCAGTATTCACATTACTGAATGATATAAGCAAGGAAAAGGGAAGGGCAAAAGTTGAACATTAAGCTACACATGTTTGCCATGAACATCACCATTTGAGAATATACTCACATTTATGCATCCCAAATATACAGACAATAAATACATGAAGGTATACATGCCCTTATGTTTTCTCTCAGACACAAGTAAACTGAAGTACAACTTTTTTCTTGTAGTAAAACATTGCCTCTTGTGCCAAATTTGGTGTTCAAAAACCAAGATTGTTAGCATAAATCAAACTATTGTTACATTGTGTTATAGCTGCATGTTCCCCAAAATGGTACATTTTGTAACATCATATGCCTGGAAACACAGGGCTTTGGTGCCACTCCATTTTTATTGATTTTCAGGCAATAAAATGGCAGAGAAAATCACTTCTCCTGCACTGGGTGTATGAGTACTCCACCTTTCACAAGCAATTTTATATCTACTGTGCCTCATAATCTCATCTGACCTTTGATTTCCATCATGGATCAGTGAGGAGGCACGTTCTGTGAATATTAGCCTGTCCAATAAATACGGCCCATTACATAAATCTCTCATCACCGCAGGGGCCTTTGTGTCTGTGCCCAACAGGTGAACAAGAGGTCTTGAACCTGGCAACCACAGAAAAAATTTGAAGACTTCACAGTTGGGCAAACTTATCACCACAGACGTCAGCAATATTAGCATGGAGAAACATAGTACCTAACGAAACTAATACCTCAATTGGCCATGCCATGAACAAGAAAGCAGAAATTATAGTATCATGCATTTAGTAGCAGAGTCAATTTATTTTGTTTAGTTTTTCAAATTACAAGTTAATGATGAGAGGACAAATTTGTTATTTTTGTTGTTGTTATTTTATTAACGACTTTGGTGTGGTTTTAGAGATGGCAGTGTCAGTTGAACCACTACTTTGGTCCAGACTAAAATACCACAACAACATGGATCATTTGCCAAAACACGGTAGCTGCAGTTAAAGGCAAGTCAGATTAAAGACTAAAAAGTCTCAAATCTAATTTGCCTTAAGACTTTTTTATCCCACTTGTAATGAAATGCAAGACCAACTTGGCGATTGATGTAAACAGGTCTGCAAATTTGAAGTCTGAAAACAGCATGTGGAATATGTCTCCTACTCCCTCATTTAACTTGTATGGCACTATATGAATTATTTTCCTACATAAAATACACTGTGACTTCTATGCATTGTTCAGTACCAATTTCAGCTACGCCCACAAAATCTCAGTTAAATTTTTACTGAATTTCCACTTCCCCATGATGAGACGGTCCTGAGCTCCCTGGGAACCTTAACGAAATTCTGCTCAGACCTGTGAGCCATGAAAACTTTTGCCTTTGCCACACAGTCACATCCAAACCCCAAGTCATCCACTACAACCCTCCCACCTTTAAAACTGCTTGCTCCCTCTGTTGGTTCAACATCTATAAAGAACAGAATGATGTATAGAGAAACAATATGTACTGATTACATTTTGTAAATAATCTGAAGATAAGTGAATGTTAACATTAACATGAATGAGAAATTAAAGAACATATAAAATGTAGAAAAAAATTAAATATTACACAGGCTTTGGCTGCTACCTGATGGTAAGTGTAGTCCTCACAAGATCCTAATCAAGATGATTAACCTAATCATCTAATCAAGATTGTAAATTCAATATTTAATCAATAATCTGTGCATTGCCCTCCATCTTGCATTAGTCCAGATTTGTTTCTAAACCCTGACCAGAAGACTAGATCACCCCTGCCTTGTTTTAAACTTGCATTGACAGGTCTCTATGCACGCACCTGTGAATGCATAGGCACGCGCCATGTGGTTACGTCTGACGCTGTTAATGGTTGTATTTCACTCCCACTTTTCACTCTCACAGTCAGAAAGGCGGACAGACAAGGAGAGGCACTGCTCAGCTTGGTTAGCTAGGCTGAGAGACCAGGGACAGAGGCACATTAATTAACACTGTTGAGTGGAGAGAACACAAGTTTACCTGTTTGCTTCCCCACACTGTTCCAGCTTAGTTCCGCTTCATCCTTGCAGCAGCTGTAAACACTGACACCTGCTTTGATGCTTTTGAGGCCCTTTGGTATTTTGCGGGACCTAATGTAACCCACGTAGTGAGCATGCGTGCGAGCCCATTGCCGGAAAAGTTGGTTTCCATGGCTGCCTGATAACCCGGATTTAGCATCATCTTTTTACACTGGCTTTTGAATTATTGCAGTAAATAAGATCTGCGACAAACAAAAAGTTTATGATACTTAGTTTGTTCATCATTTGTTCATACCTTTATGTCTTAGGATTTTTTTTTTCAAACCTTAATACAATTGCCATTAGTAAAAATCTAATTCTAGGCTATAAAAGAACTTCACTATAGTTTCAACAACACCACTAATAAACTTTCAACTTGTTGATTGATTTAGGACACTTAAGATGCTCTCTTAAGACACAAGTCTTAAGGTTAATCATAGTTTGCAAACGCACAAGTATAAACACAATGGGTTGTCAAAATGGACTGGTGAAGAGATGGGTTTTCGAATTTGGTGTGATTGTTTGCTAACATGATAACAAGATAGTGACCATGGTAAATACTATGTAAAACATTTGCATGTTAAAATTGAGGAATGTTTGCATTTTGCTCAAATTAGTTTCTAGTAGAGTGGTAGAACTTCACAGAGCTGGTAGTGTGGCTGTAGACGGTCTTGTTGTGAAGGCCATGTCGAAAAGTAGAGGTGGCATGATAACCAGCACAATAGTGACAGGTTTGGCATGTTACCTTTAAATTCCATTACACAAAACATTCTTCAGAGGTTGTGCAAAAAGTATCTGACATCCATTTTTTTAAAAATAATTCAACACTACAGATGAAAAAAATGTGGATAAAATAAGGCTGTTTGTTGCCTTTTAACACACAACACATTAGCCTTACATTAGCATTTACCACAGCAATAAATCTACCCACCTGAGAGTGTCTGATTAACCTCGATGAATGTAGGACACTTAACTGATGTTTCACTTTTTCAACACTTTAAAGAGTCCATAAAATTTGAAGAGTTTGATGGAAATATAACTAATAATGCCCCATCATGCATCTCTCATGAAGGGGATTTGCCATGAATCCCAGTCCACCCTTCAAATTCCAGTCTCGTTTTCCAGTGTGACAGCTTGAGGTGTTTTATATGGAAAGTCATACTCACAGACCTGAAATGTCTAGCCTCCATAATAGGACATCCAGACCCTTTACAATCACACTGACTGGTGTGAGAGGTGCTTGTAGTGGGTGGATAATAAATGACTTGCTGAAGACATAAAGCCTCAGAGCTGGTGTCTAGATTTATGTTGTGATATTATCTCAGATATCATGCTTTAAAAGTTAGATAGATGGCCTGCTTGGGAAACATGCGTCATCAGAAGTGCTTCTCTCCAATCAGTGTATGGTGTGTGTTTTGTCACTCCAAGACTTTAATGTGACACACACACACACACACACACTCACACACACGATCAGTTCATGCTTGGCAGTGGTAAGCAGAGATATCCCGTCCAGTGCAGCTGGTGTGCAGCCTCTAGGCAGCCCTGTGCTCTGGGAGGGAAGCCTGGTTTGATTTTAGTCCAGGGCAAACCAGGACTTTCACATTCCTGCTTTTCAATTGGAATTAACGTATTTGTTACTGCCTGGGAGACTGATATAAATATATGCTTACATATGTGCATTTGGAGGAAAAGGCCCTGGAATAATGAAGTCTAAGGTTAGGTGTCGTTTGCCCTCAGGGTTAGCTAGTGTAAAATTATACATGACACTTTTTTTTCCTTTTCTCCCTCTCATTCTTCTCGCTCCATCTTCAAGTGAGGCCGATCCAAGCTGGAAAGTTCTGCCACTGTTACATAAACTCCAACTCAAGCGGCTGTGGGGTCAGGAAAAAGGGAAGGAGGGAGAAAAACAAGACAAAAGTTGAGTGTATTGTGGGAAAATGAGGCACATAGATAAAGAGGATCTGGAACGGGTAAAATCTGTATCATCAGGAACGTCGAAAAACTCCTCTTCATCGGATCCTGGAGAAAAGAGGAAGAACAAAAAGAGCAGGAGGAAATTGGAAGCAGAGTGAAGGCAGCTTAGCAGCTCCCATCCAAAAAGCCTAGAAGAAAGGGAAGGAGGAAAAACTAAAAACAAGGCATTAAATGGCTCGGCGTCGTCCAGGGCTCCAACTGAAACCCTCATGGAACCTGCCAGGTCACTGCTAATACAGAAAAGAGACCTGGCTTTGAACTGATTTCGACCTGACATGTCTTCCTGCTGAAAATATGTTTTCTTTGTTAACACAAATCCCTTATGACACTGGTGATCCAGGATTTTATTGCACGTTTGCCGTATTTGATCCATGCTTTTATTTGTGAGCTTGGAGAGGTGTGTTTTACCAGTTTTGTTTCTCATCTGATCCTTCCTGCTAACACTCATGATGACTCAAACATAACTTCGAGAGGCCTAAAAACTTCACTTTCTGTCGGATGCACAGTCCATATTAAATGGCTGAACAAAGCATGAGTTATTAGATTTATAGGAAGTGCTCAACAGTTTGTCTGGAAGTGGGAGATGATTCATATACCAAATGGCTTGCAGATGCTGCAGAAGATTTCAGTGGGTACATACTGTGACTGAATACCAAATCAACTCATAATTACCTTTCAAAACCACATCCAGGCTTATATACTGAGGTGTTTATGCACATCAATCCCAGACATACATCAACACAAACCACAAAAATTACACTTTCACAGGGTTTTAGTTGACAGGTGTAGAGTGTGAACAATGCAACAAGTCTTGTGTTGAGAGCACCTTTTCAGGTGCACATCCCCGACAAGCTCATTAAATCAACAACCTCTTCCCACTGCTTCGCTGCCTGGGAAAATAATTCAGACTGTCTGGAGCTTTTGTTTTTTACCATGGACACTGGCTCACTGCTGACTCATTACATTCTCTTCTTAAAGAGTGCTGTCCATCTTGCTGTCATCTCCGCTCTTTCCACTGACAAGACACAAAACACACACTCCGGAAACCTCTGTGACCGCATCCTCAGTCAGCCTTAACCTCACCTGAGAGACAACACATTTCCCATCATTCCATTAACGTTTTGACGATCACACATCTCTGATGATTTAGAGACTGCTGGCTTACCTTGAGCACATTGGCGAGACATTACTAAGAAAAGAGAAAGATGGGACTGAAACCAAAATTTAAAAAAAAAAATAAAAGTGAAGTGAGAAAACCAAGAGAAACAGTCGATAGAAACGGATGAAGTGGAGGTAGAAGAAAGGGATGCAGTATACAATAAGTCCAGGTCAATACCAGGCTGTGCACTGGGCTTTACTGTCACAGCGTGCCTTTCACCATTTGTTTCCTATAAAGGCCACATGGAAACATTTAGCTGGCTTAAAGCAGATCGGCGCACGTTGTCTCAAGCCTGTAACATTTGCTACTTGTTCTCCAGGACTGTCCTAATAAAGTTTTCTGAAAAATGTAGTCAGCTGCAATAAATAATATGAATAATAACATAAAATAAAATATTTTAGCACTTATTGTAAATAATAACAATAAATGTAGAGTATTTGCCAGTATGAGACAATGAACAACCTGTGTGTGAGATATGAGTGATGGGAAATGTTTGTCTCCCAGGGTGCATGTTCATGTTTGGGGTTTAAAGAACTATGGGAGAGAAATAGAAAGGAGGGAAAAAACAATAGATAAAAATAGCGTCTTCAAAGAAATACCTCATGGCTCAGGGAAAGTCTTAAGTGCCTCAACAACAACTCTTTTTTTCCCCCTTGTGTTTTCATTCTGTGACAACATCTGCAATCTTGCAAAGGGAATAGAAATCACAGATGCACAGGTTATGAGGAGTGAAGTCATAACAGAGCGTTAGTTAGTTTGTAGTCTTCATGCTTTCTTGTTTAATGGCTAAAACTGTGGAAACAATCAGCACAAAACTCTTAACAGACATACTGGTACTTGGAACCTTAAGGGCCAGGAAACAGAAAATGGCCTGTGTGTGTGTTTGGACAAGGTCCTTCTAGTGTATATTAACACCTATTTGTGAGTACAGTGGTGGTAATAAATTCGTCCTCACTTTGGCCTCCATGTGCAGTAAATGTATATATATGTGTGCATTTGTCAGGTTAAATATTGCGACCATATGGCAGAATGATACAGGTTTTCACAAATACACAAACCCAGCTGTCCGTTCATCCCCCTGGTTCACAGCTCTAATTCTGCCAAGTCATTTACATTGAGCTTATGCACAAAAAACTATTTCCTGCCACTCTTTCCATCCACATCACGGGCCTACAGGGTGCATAGATATGTGCAAGTAATGTGTTGAGAGCTTGCCTAATGGCCCACTGGGCTTATTGCATGCTGTCGGCCCTCACAGTGCTTCCACTTTCCACTCTTTATCCTTTTAAATGAGCAGTACCCCAGACAGAAGTGGGCAGAGGCTTAAGACAGTAAATAATACTAAGAAATCCCACCCTAATACATCTTCCCAAGGATTACAAAGTACAAAGACTGCATGTTGTCATCGTTTCTCTAATCTTGAGCCAAATCAAAGCTAGGGTCCACAAATTGGCATTGGTCACTACTGCAAATTGTCTCCACTTTCCATAGTAATAATATGAAAATGAACCTTTTATTTATGTTTACAGGCAGCAATAGCCTGTCCTATTCCCACACATACCAGAATGTATTTCTCCCACAATATCCATCTTTGGCCAAAAAATGCTTAATGTACATAACTTAAGTCACATACCAGAGAACAGTGTAGCCTGCAGCTAAGGAACATAATGTGCACAGCAACCTCTGGTGGCTGTTAAGAGGAGGCAATCTTAATTCTCTAAATACAAAAATTGTAAAACCATAAACGAATTCATGTAATAGCAGCTATAATAAAACGGCACCCTATATAGTAGGATGTTTAGAGTGTGTTCCAGCTTTTTCCCAAAAGGAAATCCCAGTCTAACAATCTCATCCTCTCAGTGCTTTCACCAGACTCGTGACAAATGTTATTGTCATTACACAGTAAAACAGAAAAGACAGAATAAGAAAAACATGGCTAATGATCTCATCGAATTCAGAACAGATTTTTGCTTCTAAAGAGGGACGAGGGATCATTTGTGTGTGTGTGTGCGTGTGTGTGTGTGTGTGTGTGAATGGCCGTCTGTGTTTTTAGTTATTGACGAGGTGTGCGGTGGACCGAAATGAGGAGTAAAGCCATTCACAGGTGTGACAACCAGAACCTAGCACTGGTGACTGTTAGTTAGGCAGCCATTCCTTTTTCTGTACGTGCACACATGAACAAACGCACCCAGATTACTTCCATGTACCCTGAACAAACATGAGAGAGAAATTAGGTCTGTTATTGTTTGCCTTTGCAGAGTGGCTGTGGTACTCCAAAGGAATAGCACTCCTGTCACACACTGAAACACAACTTACGGTGGTGCAGAGGACACAGTATATGTGTGTGAGTAGTTAAACCTGTTACAGGTCCCCCGACAGGCATGTTATGAAGTGTTACCTCTCTAACCTTTCACAAACACAGGAGGAAACCATTATATCAAATATGTTGCATTTATTTGACATATGTGTCTACATAAATTATCATGCCAGACAACTGGCAGCAATATAGCATGTGATTTCATTTACAAAAGAAAGAAACAAGACAAACATGAAAGAATTACAAACATTACTTGCTGGGCTTTCAAACCTTGCACCAAAGAAAAAAGATAACAGGTGACACATGGCCAAATGAAAACTCATCATTCTTTCAAGAAACCAATAAAGAAATACAGAAAAGTGACTTTCCACAGGGGAGGGTGACAGAAAAATGGTCCAAGGTGTTCTCTTACCCCTCTACACTGACGGCTGTCATTAGGGAGAAACTCTCAAACTCTGCTGCACATCAGTAACAAAGCCATGTTATGATGTTGTGTTGTGTTTCAATAGTGTACTTTTTTTCTGTGGGATTCATCTCAATAGTCTCTCCTAACTAACTCCCAACATTCTTCTCCTAATAACAGATTGAAGAAAAACAACCAGGAGGATGGAGAGCCTAGAAATTGAGGAGTGTTTTTGTCATATCAACCTTGATTCCTTTCAAATTATTAATGTGGGAGATCAAGGCTATGATGTTAACAATCTTTCAACATCCTGGCTATATTCAAGATTGCAAGAAAAGGAAAAGCACTATTGAGATGTACCACTCAGCTTGATGTTTTGAGTTTGGTTCATTCATCCTTCCAGTCTGGATGTGAAGTTGTGCCATGCCTTGCCTTGCCTTGCATAACTCCTTCATATCCATTACTCATCTCCTGCTGGGAGATTTTCTTCAATCCTCTTGATGAACTTCATGCGGATTTCTGTAACATTGTCCCCTCTCAGAGTGTCCTGGACAAATCTCACATCCACTGCCATCTGGACCTGAAACAGATTAATATTCAGTTTCAATTCTATGCACAAAAACAGGAAGCACAGAAAGCCTTTCATCCTAATTTGTTTCTGTATTATATAAATGTTTAAACGCACAATGTTACAAAAAATACAAATTACAAAAAAGTCTACATTGGGACTAGTGATCTTTTTTCCCTCCTTAAAATAAAGTAAGTAGCCACTAGCACATGTTCAGATTGTGTAAATTCTTGGAAGTGTTGACTTTACCATCTCCAGGGCTCCTCTGAGGACCCCACACAGCAGGTTGGAGTAGATCAGTGTACTGTGGTTATCCGGCAGCTCCACAAAGTCTACCAACGGGTTGTTCTCTAAGATTAGGGAGAATTCATCTCCTGCTGGGCTCCAGTTAGTCACACTGGGGGTGATTCCCAGGTACATCTTAAATGCAATCTGACAACAACCACAATTCATAATTAATCCATAAGTGGATACAACATAAAACACAGTGCAAGATTTCTCAACTGAAAACAGTCATGTTTCACTGCATATAACTTTATCTGAAGTGCCCCATCCATCAAAGATAGGAAAAGTAAATTTTTAGATTTTTTTTAGCAACAGCTTCACGGCTCCAATACAAATTTCTTTGCACCAAAAGAAACTAGCTGCAGTGCCGAAATGAATCCTGCCAGATTCATCTATCATATTACATTTGCCGATTACTCAAGACACATGCTAGATTGAACTGAAAGATTATTATCTGTCCTCTGAGTCCATTGTTATTTTTGGGCTCAGGTGGAAGAGGTCGCATAGACGCAATGTTCTGCTCTGTCCACATTTTATTATCTGAGCTTCTTTCTTAACGTCAACTGAGCCTGCAGATCATGGCCAAAGCAAGTTGGCTGAGCTACTATCCAAATCCACTGACTACCACTCAGTTCCTCCTGCAGTTTCAGTTAAAGTTATCATCCATTCATTTTGCTGTAAGGTTTTACTGGGAGTTTGTGTTACTGGAATACTAACAGTATTATCTGTACACACCTGCTATCTGGTAACTGCTGAGTGTTGCTCCTGTTCTTCTGTAGCACTTTGGCACAGGAGGGATCTCAAACTCACTTGTGCAATGACAAATCAAATTTCAATTTAGCTAACAAAATTCCCATCAGTCCAATCGTTTACAATAGTAATGGACACTGGGAAGGTTTTAACATATATATGTAAAAGTAGTCAGGCCTTAAATCAAATCAAATCTTTTTTAAAAACACTGATAACAGAACAATAATGAAATTAATGGAAAACAATTTCAGAGTTTGGCTATAGGTCACATGATAACCTGAGGCACAGCTGACATTGTGCCTTCCAAACTCCCATAGTGGGACTCTATTTCACTTCATGGCCACGAGCCAGTTCCCTGAGCTAGTGTGGGGTTACATCTGCGGTCGGACTTCCTTAGCAGGCAGCAGCAACACCATGAAAACAGCTGGAGTGGTGAACACACAGTCAGGCCTTTGAATAGCCTTCCTTTGTCTGCCTGTGACCTGTCTTTCCAGGCCAGTGCAACATATCATAACAGTGGGTTTTTTAGTCACATGAATGACAAGACTATTGACACACGTCAATAGAGTTGTATCATTGCTTAACTAAGAGGATATGAGCACAGGCCAGTGAATTAGAGGAGTATCAGTGAGTATACAGGAACTTTCTGTGGGATGACACTACGTTGCATTCCACATGTAAATGAATCCTCACTTTCTCAGTATCAAAGTAAATATCATAGACACCAAAGAGGAATGCGATCTTGGACTCAAATTTAGGAAAATGCAGAGTAATGTTTTTTGGGACTGTTCTCATCTGCTCGCTCCCAAGCATCATCTTTCCCTCCTGCTCCTCCTTTTCCTCCTCCCACCATGCTTCTCCATTTTCTCTCATCGTCTTTAAGGGTGTTTCATCAAGTTCACTCTCTCTAATCTGCCCTCTCTCCTTTTCCTTCATCCTCCCCTCAATCTTGGGAGAAATCCACGGTCACGCTCTGATTGTCCTGGGACCTTCCAATTACCTTAGCAATGACATCGGCTGTTTCTCGGAAATCCTGACACCGGCCAATGCTGGAGCGTGCCAAGAAGTCCTCAATGAGACGCACTCCAATGTTATAACCCCTAAGAAAGAGAGAAAGACATAGAGAGAAGCAAAAGAAAGAGATAGATAAAGTAATTCTTCCTCTTCACACACTGCACTGTAAAGAGGTAAATGACAAATGCTCCAAGTAATTTTAAGTTTATACATTTGAAAATGATAATTATGATTTGAAGGTCAAGTCAACTTATCCTAACTGCAGAGTCAGAAGCCAACTGATGCATCCCAATCCTAACATGGTCCGTCTCTGACCAGCCGGCTGGCAACCGGCAGAGTGGGCAGTCCAAACTCACTGCCTTCTAAGGCCAGGTAAGACAAGCCTCATCTCACAGAGCTTAAGGCTGCCTCACAACCAGAAAAGCAGAGTACATCCAGTCCAAAGTCCTGTCAGCATGACAGGATGTTTTGCATTTTTGGGTTATAAACCAATCCTTTGTTCTTAATCTTATTTTTTGGGAGCATAACTTCCAGCACAATGTTCCAGACATTTTTTTGTCTTAAAAATACATATCAGTCTTTTATTCTTCCAATGCTCCAATACATTCTGAAATAGCAAGAGTACACAGGGGAACCTCCAACACAGACTTGTGAAAAATAAAACCTCATTGTGTCATCTCTATTTCAGTTTGTGTCAGTATATTATGAAGAGGGCATCAGATTGTGTCAGACTGGCAGGAAGCTATGAAAAGGGAGACACCCAGGAGGTCACTTCCCTTGATTAAACAAGCAAAGAAACAACTTGATTTATGTACTCAATATGAATTTTGCAATGTTGTTATATTCTGTACTGATAACAAATTCTACCAGCTTGGCAGCTGTTATAAAAATTAACTAATTATAATGTTTGAATGTTACAGCTGCATGGATGAAAACATGTTCGTGAAGAACAACTGATCCATATCATAAATAAAACAAAATAAATTATGTGAATATATCACTGGAAAAGAAAATTGTTTTTGAGGATGCCTTATTGATTTAGCACAATTGTAAACTAGCCCATTTGTTTCATACCAGCAAATGTGAGAACACTTTACATTTACATTACTTCTTTACTACATTTGGGCGTGAGGGTGGCTTATGAAAATAGACAAGGATACTCACATCTTGTCCAGTTGTTTATTGACTTCCTCGTCATTCTCATAGTCTTTACAAAGTTGAGTGACCAGAGCCCCATAGGTCAGTGTGAAGAGCTCAGAGTTCTACAAGCATAAATAAGAAAATTGTTATTGTTAAAATGTTATTTTTAAATAAATTACTCTTGAAAAAGCTTTAAGACCAATGTGTGTGGTTTCTTCTTGCAGAGCACAAGGCCCTCAAGGATATCCTGGAAACACCAGAAAGCGGCCAGGTACAATGACACAAAACACATGAATAGTGGGCTGTAGCACCTGCAATATGGAGTTAAAATAACAATGCAATGTTTCACACTTTATAAAGTCATGTAACCACTTTCACTACCTGCCTTACATTTATACTATACCCTGAAAAAACACTGTAGAGAGGCGACATACACGGGGACACTTCCTGCACCAGGAGCTTTAACAGGTCAAGATATGGACAGCTCCCGGTGCTGAAAGGACATCTACTGGTGTTAGTAAAAAAAAAAAAACTAACAAAAAGGCTTTTAATTCGAATAAAAGCTATTTATTTGCACTTTATAACTCATTCATTTGCTATATTTTTACACCATTTCTTCACTGCGGTAAAAAAAAAAAAGAAAAAGAAAAAAAGAAAAAACTGGCACTTCTCAATTTAACAATCCTAATAAAACAAAAGTCCATTACTAAACTAATAACTGACCCTTGTCATGAAAAGGTGGTACAGACTCATTGAAGTGTTTCACTGAATTGTGC
This sequence comes from Rachycentron canadum, assembly GCA_038496675.1. Taxonomy (NCBI): domain Eukaryota; kingdom Metazoa; phylum Chordata; class Actinopteri; order Carangiformes; family Rachycentridae; genus Rachycentron; species Rachycentron canadum. The sequence goes on along the minus strand of CM076663.1, from coordinate 14,512,450 downwards.
TGTTAACAGGAAAGTTTGACTGACAGAGCAGTTCAGTCGTTTATTTGGCTCGTTTTTTTATTTTATTTTTATTTTTTTTATTTGCCCAGATAAAATGTATGTGTACAATTATGCCATAACCGCATATTATGAATCGTGTATGTTACGTAAAGTTACGAGGGAGTAAGAAAGTAACAAACATCTACAAAAAGACGCTATTTAGCATCGGCGCTACATCAAACTACGTGTCCTGTCAAAGCTAGCAAAGCTCAACAATTACTTAAATCTGTATCGGGCTGTTTCAGATGCTTTTAATGTATCGCCTGTCAAACAAGACACATGGCTGACGAGGAATTTATCCGAGGTATAACACAGGCTGCTGCAAACTGAGCTAACGTTATTTGGCTACGGTTAGCATTATTGCTAGGCTAGGCTAGCTAGATTCGCCTGATGTTAATCCTGCGGGAGTCGCCTACCATCTTCTTGCTGTCTGTTGTTCGGTTGGATTGCCTGGACATTGTGGACAGTGTTACAGGCTTACACAGGTGGCGACTCGATATTAATCCTTTATTTATTTGATTCCGGCTCGGCAGTTATTTCCGTAATCACCAGTTTAGTCACACACTTCCACCAACGTCAAGTTAGTTAGATTACAGCATAAACTTCCGGTCTTACTTCAGACTAAAAGAATTATTGCGCAAAATTCACTGGTCATACAAAACACGGAATTGGAATAAAAAATAGAAAAATGTAATCTTTTTTTAGAAAACAAGCTTTTGGTGTTTTTTCATTTGTAAACCATTCCGGGTTTTTTTTTTTTTACATGATAGACACGTTCAGCGCTTTATTTTGAAGGCAATGTAATCTTATTTTCGGTGTATCTTTACAAGCTTGATGCAGTCTACCAGTCAGCTGTCTCAACAGCCTTTCTTCGGCTGTTTTACTCTGGGACAGACATGTTTTATCGCCGCCTTGTGTCTCGGAGGAGGAGAGGAGGGGAGGAGGGGTGGAGGGAAGTCGACCACAGTGTAACATACTTCTCATAAACTTCGCATGATTGACCACAGGATGGCAGCATAGGTGATGTATTCACAGTAAGATAAACCACACCACCTCACATTTCTTTACAAAGCAGGAAAACATAGCTTTAAAATATATTTTCATTAAAACTAGAGTGACTCGACACACTTTGGAGGCTATAGCTCTAGTGATAAGTGTTTGTGTTTTAATTTTGCGTGTGTGTGTGTGCGTGAGAGAGAGAGAGAGAGCGAGAGAGAGAGAGAGAGAGAGAGAGAGAGCGAGAGAGAGAGAGGTGAGTACTTGAGAGCAGGAAGACTCAGCACCAGGTTACAGATGCGCTCCCAACTCACCATCACTCTCTGAATCTTAGCCATCACATGGTCTTTTCCTCCACCTTACGTCCTGATTAGGCTCCTTGCACCTCGACTAACCCGCCTGCTGGTTGGTTGAAAGACAATCATCCCATCGTGGTGAAAACAACACGCTGCGCTCCACATCGAGGAGGAGGAAGAGCGACGGAGCGCATCGCCTCTGCACACACTTGCCTTCATTTCGCGATATAAGAGACAATCTAACAAATAGCCGACACGGACTCCAGGGGCTGTGGAGGCGGTGGACTGTAGTGCAATGATGACGGGCAAATCTGTGAAAGACGTGGACAGGTACCAGGCTGTCCTCAACTCTTTACTGGCGCTGGAGGAGAATAAATTTTGCGCTGACTGCGAATCAAAAGGTAGGTGCTTTTGGTCTAGTGTCAGTGTCTGTGCGTGGACCACAGCCTTGCAAATGATCCAATGCGTGAATCGACCCTCTGTCTCAGTTACTACGCCGGGAAATGCGGCGTCGCAATTCATCATCTCTCGGCCAATTACATTGTACTATGGTGCAAGGCACGGGGCCACATCCTCACAAGCCTGGAGCATGGTATGCAGCTATATGCCATAGTAATAGTTTATTTCTGATCAGCAGGTAGGACGATCGGCCATATAAGAAGGATTTTGTTAATAATAATGAGTTTTATTGGGTCCTCTAAGCCCCAGTTTGGAAACCACCAGAGTAGCAGACAGACATAGCCACCTGTACTGACTTTGAGTCACCCTGAACAGACTGTTCCTGCAGGCTGAGTGCAGACTGGGACACAGAGAAGGCCACCTCTTTACAAAAAAGGCACTGCAATATGTTTACGTTATAATGGCATTATGTAGGATTAATGCAAAGCCAATGGTCAATGGTTAATGACATCTTGTGTAGTAATCATAGTGAATTAGTGACTGATTGTAATGACATCATGCTTCCCCTTGTTTTGTTTTTTTCCATTTATTTGAATGTTGATATGTAGTAAGCTTATAAAATTCGTTCTGAAATGAATCATGGGATAAAACACTGTACATGAGAATCATAAAAACCAGGCTCACGATTTTTACATGTTTATCTCTGCTTGCTGATCCTCCTGTCTGTCTGTGGCCTTGAACCATGTCATCTTCTATTTGCCGAACCTGTTTTGTCATACTGGTGGGTAAACATTAAAATTTAACTTACAAATATGCTGAGTTGGAGACTGAATCAACTAACTGACTCGACCTTTTTCAGTGCTTTACAGGTTCACTTTATATTTGACTCTAAAATGCTGAAAAACATACATATGCTAGCACACATTAGCAGGTGAACTGTCACACACTAAAACTATTTCCCAACTAGTGTTGGTCCTCAAAGCCAAGCCTTAGGTTACAGTAAATAAGCTTCCTGTGATAGAAATTATCTATTAGTTATTAGAGAGACATGTTTATAGTGCAAAGTAACTGGATTTTTATGCAAGGCAGAAAGGAAACTTGTGTATTTTCCTCATCCTTTGGTGCATCTATGGTCAGTGATACAGCTACATGTATTGGCTCAGCTTTCAAGGGTATTCTGGACTCCTAGCTTGTTCTGATGTAACTTGGTGTTGAGATTGATGACCCTGGCCTTGTGACGCCATACGAGATCTGACAAAATGACTCAACAGTGCAGCTGCATGTCACTTGGTGTAGGCTTCCACATCACCGGCACTACTCCCAACTCAGTCATAAATTCTCAAGCGCAGTCCCTGAATGTACATAAATCCCTGCACGCAGTCATGCATGGGACACGCTTATGAAAACTTTATGAATGATAGGAGTAAGCAGCTTTCCATATTTAACAGGGAGTAAGATGTATCTGTGGCAAATACTGCTTAGAGGCTTAGAGCTGTGTTTGCTTCTTTGACTGACACAGAGACAGACAAATTGGCAGGCAAACAGTGTCAGCGAAATACTAAGTCTACAAAGCATGCTCAGATCTTAGTTTTCTCATGGCTTAAAATCTTACTTTGGTCTCCATGTCTGATGTGTCAGTGAAGTAGACACTGACGTAGATAAAAGATCAGAAATCAGCAAGTCTTCTCCGGATTGATGTAGCAGGCTGTGTCATGATGGGAAAACATTTCTAATATTTGGTGCAATCGTGTGTAGACAGGAGAGGTGGCACAGACAGACTGAGGAAAATAAGTTAACCTTCACCTCAGTCAGTCACTCAGTGTAAGTGTTTTGTTTGTTTGTATGAATGTAACTTTCCTTATCTCTATATATTTCTCACTCGTGTGTCTGTCTTTGTGTCTCTGTTTTATATTACCGTCTGCATTTCTGCATCTCTTTTAGATTCTATTACTGCCAAATGCAGGTAAAAACGATCTGTGGTGCTGATGCAACATCACAAATATTTAATGAGAGACAGTAAGCAGGTCAGGTGGCTGATAAAAAGAAAACATGGATGCAATTCGTTTTCTATACATACATACATACATGCAACCTTAGCTAACTGATGTTGTAATGTAAATGTAATTATACTTAATACTTATTTTATGAGCGATTCAGTGAGTCTTCTCTCAGTACATAGACAACAGCAAGGTTGTAGTGTTTTGTTGGGATGACATGTGATGTCAAGGTCTTAGTTGGATTCAAGCCAGAGACATCATCAGGACTCTGAATGCTAAGTTTTACAATGCCAGGTTTTGTTCCTGTGTATATGCCCTTTGGTTGGCCAAGACTCAAATAAAACTCCAGGCAATGTTCGATTTCTGGAAAACATACTTATGACTGCTCAGAAGTCACTTTTAAAAAGCAGTGTGATCAGGCTCTGATCAGGCAGCTTATTTAAAGACATGGCTGCGTGAGGACTAGACTACAGTCATCATAAGGACAGAAAACAAATACAAAGTTTTTGCATTTGTGATGTGGGTGACCTTTTTGAGCCAGGGCGGGCACATAGAGAGGGAAAGGACATGTAAACACGTTTGATTGCTGTCAAGAATAAATCCTGTTCAGTTTGATACTTGACGCATCATACTTCTAACTCATCTTCGTTCTTATTCTCACAGACTTTAAACACACAATCAACAAGCATGAAGGGGCTATTTAAAATTTGCGTGACTTCACTATACAAACCACTGGTCCAATTAAACTGCAGGTGAGATTAAAGGTGAGGGAAAATAGCAACCACAAACTGACCAAGATGTGAAGCTTTACACTTAATAAAAGTAATACTTTTTCTTTTTTTTTTTTTGGCAGTGGTTTGTTAAGGCTTGTTTTCTTAAAGGTCACACATCATTCTCATTTCTCACGTTTTTTTCACACAGTGATGTGGGTTGATGCATGAAGAGGTAGTTTACCTTCTACCTATTAGTACATTTTCTCAAAGTGTTACTCTCATCTGAATTTCATGACAAACACACACTCCCACAAAACAACACGTGCACACACACGAGCACACTCCTCTCCTGCTTTTTCTCTAGTCGGGCTCTTGGCCATATGGCTTGCGATGAGGTTTGGTCTAATCTTGTTTGCTCTGACACAGATTACTGTGCGTTTATCACCTTCCTCCCTCTGGGTGACTGAAAGAGGATGTGACGAGTTTCATGAAGCACAGAATACGCTTACCAGCCCATGAAAAAGCAGAACACACAAATACATTAGCGATACTGGCAGGCCCTCTCTACCTATGCTTACTCTGTAGATACTGCAGCAATGAAATTAACTGTGCTGCTCAACTTCCTGTCAGTCTCTTTTACTCTGTACCACATGGCACTCTATTATTTGTTTTGGTTTTTTTTTTACTTCCTCACAATCTGACACTTGTACAGTAAATCCTCCACACTGCCAGGAAATAAAAGAGAGATGGGGAGGGTGAGGCAGGTGCATAATTTAGTCAACACTTCCATCCCTGGCTTGAGCCTCAAGGGGATGATTGTGTGTGTGTGTGTGTGTGTGTGTGTGTGTGTGTGTGTGTGTGTGTGTGTGTGTGTGTGTGTGTGTGTGTGTGCGTGCGTGCGTGCATGTGTTTGTGTGCGTGTGTGTGTATGTGTGTATGTGTGTTTGCACTTGCATATAAAAGCCTGCCTCTTTTATTGTCTCCATTGTACTTGTGTTTACGTTCATACCAGACCACAGTTGCCGTGGAGATACCACCTGGCAATGTCATGCCTTATCTCCCCCCCCCACACCATCCACCCACCCACCCACCTACACTCCCCACCCCTCTTAATCTCATCCAATCACAAGCCAGCAGGGATTTCCTTTGAAATAAGGAGGTGATTGGTTCATTGAGTTCAGAGTTGCACACTACCAAGGATTGGGTGGCATGGTGGTAGAGTACATGGTATTTTACTATGTGTGTACTCTTGTTCAATACACTGGCATTGCTGGATTTACCTGCTGGGAGCACCTAAGGAAAATAAGAAGATAGAGCTCCTTCTAACCCTCTTACTCTGATCCTCCTACTTTGTGTGTAGTTTGCGCATTATTCATAGAAATTTGCATGGTCTCAGATTTGATTGAATTGAATTACCAGGTATCAGGTATTTTAGGCAGGTATCAGAAATGTCTGATACCTGCCTAAAAATACCTGATCGGGTATTGACAAGTGAAACCATCTATGAAGCAACTGAAAGAGAATCAGAGGCATAGAAAAGTGTGTCTGCAGAAGGAGATCCCAACTTTGCATTAGCAAGGTAATTCTGGCAACTGGCTAAAGAGACAGTTAATCTATTGACAAAGGTGCTAAAGCATTGCTTGTCAAATAATTTTGAAAGGGTAAAGACCAGTGATGTGACCTTATTGCTTAGTCACATGGCAATAACCAATGGTGTGACTTCATCACTTAGTGAGTCAGCGACAGACCTGCGTACAGGCCTGGACCTGCTGTTGTGGTCAAGCCAATAATTAGGGGTTAGCATAGATGTATCTCTGCTGTTAATTGGTTACAGCAAATGATAGTTGAAATAAAACATCTGTATTCTACTCTGCAGATTGCAAACTGTTTGAACAGACATGCAAAAGCACAAATGAACATTCTAGCTTAACAGAAATATAATCATGAGGCAAAATGAAGCATAAATTTAAGTCTTGAAAAGAATCAAAAGCTTAAAGTGATAAATTATTTATTATTCATCTTTTGATTTAATATTCATTCAACCACATTAACTCACCTGTAGGATCACAGTCATGACATTCACATTGTAACACAGATGGTGGGTGTGTATTAGTAAATTATCAATAAGCATCCATCTGTTAAGCTTAGACAGGGACTGGGTCACTGGGTGGCCTCAGGGTTTCTGGATCAGTTCAAATGCTGAGGGGCTTGAGGATGGTACAACTGTGTATACATGAGTGTATATTGGTGTGGTGGTGTAGGAGGGCGTAGAATCCACTGATGACTGAGGCTCTGTGGGATTAACTGGTTGCATGCAGAGAGAACTGTTTATCCTTGTGGGATATAGGCTAATGTACCATATGCACCTGTTTGTGTACGAGTGCGTGGAAGTAAGTGGGTGTGTATATGAAAACAAAATTTTTGCATGAGATGATGCACTTATGTGTGCTACAATCGGTGTATCAGAATGACTCCCTGGGGAATGGAGATGTTACCATGATGTATGTGGTAATGTATGACTTGTAGGTTTGTTTGGCATTTTGAGAATCAAACTACAAAAATGTCAGGCCACTTCACGCTATCAAACAAAGCAACACAATGATAAATAATAATCACAGTCAAACAAAAACAAAACAAATTACAACTGGGATAGTAAGTTAATCATTCCAAATTTCCTATAAGCCATAATGTGACCTTCTTTCTATATAGTGATGGCTATTTATTGTTTTAATATGCAAAAGCAACTCATTCTAAATGCTGGCACCACAGAACCTAAATGCATGTTGGTGTTGAACCCAGGGAAGCACCAGTGTGCAATACTGTCTCTACTCTGCCAGGCTTGACTTCCCTCCACGAGCTCTATTGTGAGTGTGATGTACTACACAGTGATGAGCTGTTAGACCTGTTGGAATTACTTTTGTCGCAAACTTTTAAACAGCATGAACAGTCAAAGCAGCTCAAAGCAGAGGGATTGGCCGACAGTCTTGGGCTTCCTTTCTGAACTCAATCAGCTTTTCTAGCCAAAAACCTTTGTCTGTTGTTCAGTTTCCCTGGAGATTTTAATGCTATGCTCTCTCCACCCAGACTATTGTTTAACAAACATGGTTTGACAGAAGAAATATGACCATTTAGAATAACACTGATAAGATGTCTGTAAGTGCATGGTGTGTTTCAAAACTCAAGAGGAGTTTAAGGTTAGTTTAAGGTTAGATATTTCAGGTTTGATAAACAGCTCAACAAATTCCAATAGTCTGCTAATAGATTATTATACTCTACACAAATGTATTATATATAGGGTATATATTTGTTATATGTATTGTATCAGAAATGGTCAGCTGCATGTTTGACAACCACGACCATAGTTAATTTTTTGCCTGGGTGATTCATGAATGGCCTGTGCCAACCCTTTACCTTTACTTTGCCCTGTAAAAACTGAGGACATCTTTATTAGTACAACCTGGAGTATTTAATCATACTTCAAAGAGGGTGTTGGTAGTTTATCTTTGATTACAAAAGGAAATGAGGAACTTAACAGTTGAGAAATGTTGCAATGTAAAGCCTGTAACACAGGCTTTACATTGCAACTTTATGTTGTTCAATCTTTCCTTCCTTTTTTTAGACATCTTTTCCTCCTACTCTCTTCCTACTAACTCTGTTCAAAGTACCTGGAGGTGTGCACTGTTACTGGACAGACATACTGTATATGGTTTCCTACTCAAGCACTGCATTGATTGAAATCAAAGATGTTACTGTAGTGTAGTCTACAGGTATGATTCACTTAAAATGTCTAAACTCTCTTCTCATTCCTCAATTTGAGTATAGAAAATTAGTTGCTCTAAATTTTGGAATATGTGAATGATGTACATGTCGGATAATGTGGATTACTGTGTGGATTACTTGCAGAAAAAAATCTATGAAATTATTGAAATACAGCACATTCATATTGAAAATAGAAAGAACATCAATTCACAGAAAAATGAAAATCTTATTTGTAAAAATGTATCTTACTGAGGTGGGTGGAATAAGTTGCAGCCCAAACAATAATGCAGTATGTGAGGTAAAGGTTAATGATAGTTAACAGTAGTTAACACCATGAACCAAGCTACTTATTTTATTGAAAATACAAATTTATTTGTGTTATACTGCGAACCAAATCAAACAAAGCATAGAGAAATATTTCTGATTAGATTTGAGAGATAATATTAATCCCAAGGGAAGGACAAGAATTGATTCAGAATTTGTCTCAGAAATAAATGTTGAGCAATGTTCATGTGTTAAAAACAAGTATCATGAGCAAATAGTAAGGTGAAGATGCACTAACCATAGCACCATAGTATACAATAATAAGTAATCTTATAAATCTTATAAACAAAAAGAAAATGGCAATTATCAACAGATATTTGGTCATAAACCAAAGTATTAGGCATATAAAACTTTGATTTTTAGTGAAATTAAAACTATGGGGTAACAATAAAATTTGCCATGAATGTCTGTACCAAATTACATGGAAATCTATGGAAATTACATAGAAAGTTGAGATGTGTGTTTTTTGCAGTTGCAAATGTGAACCTCATGTTTCTGGTTGAAAAGTCAAAAAAATCACTGTATTCAGCAGAAATCATCCTCTGGGAATCATGAATGTGCAAAATGGCATTGGTTCGAAACACACCGCTAGTGTGGCGAGGAAGAAATATAAAGTTGGTACAACATGGAAAAAAAAAAAAAAAAAGCGTGACAATTGGGCAAAAGCCCAGAAAGAAGGGGTGGCGAATGTAACAGAAATGGAGAATTAGAGCTGTGAGGGAGAGATATGAACGGACAGGGGAGAGGAGGAGGAGCAGTGGTGGTGAATGAAAGAGATAAGAAATGGCGGCCAGGACACAGGGGGACCAGAAGAATAAATATGAGGAGGACAAACTAATTCTAGTGTTTAGGGAGTTGAGCACAATTGACAATCTCTTGCTTTCTCTGTGTCAGTGCCAATGTTTACAGCAGTTAAGCTGGCTTTGCAGGAGTAATTCTACTATTATTAGCCAGCATGACAGCTAATGCTGCAGCCAGACGGTCAGGATGATGGACATACGCTGTCTGTCTGGTGACCCTCTGTTAATGTTTGCTGGTTTGCTCCCTCTGCTGATTTCTGCATTTTTGCCTGGCTGTGTCTGTCTCTTTTTTGATTTCCAAATGAAGCCCACAACTGAACAAATAGGAAAAATCACTTTGCTGTTAATAATGCAAATAGAATAATGGCTGCTTTTAGCTTGCATAGTTCAGGATGCAACCAAGGCAATGGGCTATTATTTGACTCTGTTTCCGCTACTGATGCAAAGAGGAAGGTTTTGCATGTTTTCTTGTCTGAGATTTGGCTTCCTCTTCAATTTACATAGAATAGTCTTTCTTAAACACTGCACAATGACTTCAGATGACGGGAGAATTTCTAAATAAAAGCTGCTCTTCCACCTAGTGGTGTAAAGGCCACAGCGCATCAACTTGTAGCAAGGTTGCAAGCAAGAATTTATAATGGATATGAGTGGAGACAGAGGCAGAGAGTGGTTTAGACAACTAGAGTGAGGAAAGGAGGGGCAGCAGGATGAGATAGAGGGAAAAAAAAGAGGAGGAGGGGTGAGAAGGGAGAGGGATGTAAGGAGAGATGGGGAGAGAAGCACCAGTATTCTCTTTGAAGCTGACTGTACTCTCTGAAGAGGACGGTTGCATAATTTGAGCAGAAAAATAGCCTGACAGTGTTGTTTTTATTTCCCCCATATCAGAGTTGCCTTTTCAGACAAGGAGCCTGACATCTCTGCAGACAGAGAGAAGACACACAGGCAAAAACAATGCTATATTAAGCTTAAACCTATACAGCAAAGGGGTGAATATAGGGCACAAAACATGTCAGATGTATCCATTAAGATGTGGCATATGGCAGTAAGACAGACAAAATGGCCCACTCAGATAACGTTGCACCCACACAAAGAATCATGACCAAATGACTAATCATCCCTGCAGGTATCCAGGCTCTGAGTGAGTGTGTGTGTGTGTGTGTGTGTGTGTGTGTGTGTGTGTGTGTGTGTGCGTATGCGTGTTTGTTTGACTCTCTACTCCCCCTCTCTCCTCTCAGTCTCATTTATGTAGGCTAACTCTCCTATTGGAACCTATTATATGTCAGGACACTGCATGACTTAAACAGGATTAGATGTGTTCCCAGCTGAATTCAAACTCATAATTGAGCAGGCGTGTTTTTCTATAATTGGACGGAAATTAATCAGTCCAATTCCACTCTCTTTACGACTTTATTACACCTCTAGATTCACTTTTCTAAAGACACTCAAATCTAAATATTAACACACCTTCATCTGGCTCTTTTCATCCACCAGGTCCGAGATGGGCATCCTGGAACTTAGGTATATTTATTTGTATCCGCTGTGCTGGTATCCATCGAAACCTGGGGGTTCACATCTCCAAGGTCAAGTCCGTCAACCTGGACCAGTGGACACAGGAGCAGGTCCAGGTCAGAGGTCACACCACAAATAGAAATATCATGATAGGAACATTTAATGTTAATGTTAATGTTTAACACACAGATATTAAAGGGATATATGATGATTAGGTTCACATGTATTGGATCTGGATTGTAAAACTGTTTTGATATTGTACCAGCAGTTTTATAGCACAAGACATCACATAAAAAATGAACATACTTTTGTGAAAGCTGCAACCAAGGTCTGGGCCTGAGTAAACAGGGAAGTAGGAACAGGATGTCATTTTAATACTTGAACATTTGCGCATAGTAGATGAAATAGACACTTTTTTATTAGTATGCTGTTCATCTTGTCTGGGCCCGCTAGGCATTACGCTTTCCTGCATGAGAATATCCTACAATCAGCATATTTCTTTTTCTCTTTTCCCTGAATACACAAACAGAATTCACAATGTTTTATATGACTGAAAACATATTGGGAATAGTGCCTTGAATATTGTATTTTTCCTTGATTAGACTGCCTAACAGTCTGATTTGTTTTGTTGTGTGTTGGTGTCCCTAGTGTGTTCAGGAGATGGGAAATGCCAAAGCCAAGCGTCTTTACGAGGCTTTCTTACCTGAGTGTTTTCAGCGCCCAGAGACAGACCAGTCTGCAGAGATCTTCATCAGGGACAAGTATGATAAGAAGAAGTACATGGATAAGGTCATTGACATCCAGATGCTCAGAGTGAGTCTGTGCACACACACACACACACACACACATACACACATAAAACTGTGCGAGAAAGTGAATAGCCATTTGTATTCTCTGAGCAGAAAGAAAAGAGCTGCGACAATATACCCAAGGAACCAGTCGTGTTTGAGAAGATGAAATTGGTAAGTACATCTTTGTATGTTTGTACTGTATGTATCACAACATTAAGAGAGTAGAACTGACCTCATGCTGTCCTTGTTAGCATTAGGTTGAGCCAGGATGGAGGAGCAAGGGGGGGGTTCTTTTGTCAATGCAGATATTTTTCATAAATCATGTCCATTTTCTCTGTTTTCATAGAAAAAAGACATCAGCCCAAAGACAGATTCCCAGTCTGTTACAGACCTGCTTGGATTAGGTATTCTACCTGATGCACATGCACACACACCCTAACACTTATTTAGTATATAATGCAAAGGACTGTTTGATGGCTCCTTACCAGTACCATCAGTAGCTGTGGATTAGCATAGGAAAAATAAGCTGTGACCTTTCCTAATAGCAGAGCAGCCAGAAGGCAAAACATTTCCACCTGGACCCTCATATTATTATCCATGTATTTAAAATCTAGCGAAGTTCCTAGTTTGCAAATTTGAGGTTTGATTGGATCAGTTGTTGTCAATGGATGGGTTATACTTGAAACATTTATAACCATACGTCCATCTAACCTCTATTAGATGCCCCTGTTCCAAGTGCTGCAGTGTCTAATGGTGGAGGATATGGTCCAGACAATAATGAGAGCCCACCGGTGTCTAATCCACCGCTGGCACACTCTGCCCTGGATCTCTTCAGTTCGCTGCCAACACCTTCCTCTGTTTCCTCCACTAAAACTACGGTAGGAGATAGATCACTGTACATTGTGTACGTTGTATGCACTCCATAGAACCCTTAATCTTGTAATCTGTAAATCTGCCCCTCTACCTATATTTTCCAGCTAGTTTCCAGCTCTATGCCTCAGAGCAGAGTGACTGCCTCTGTGCCTGAAAACCTCAGTCTGTTCTTGGATCCGGCACCCAAAGCAGAGGAGGGCACTATCAAGAAGCTGTCCAAGGACTCTATTCTCTCCCTGTATGCTTCCACCCCCTCAGTGCACGCTAGCAGTATGGCTGCTCACGGTGAGAACTACATTAATTTCTATCAGAGGTTATTTTCATCATATTTACTTAAAGGTGCACTAGTAAATATTTTTGTGTTAATAATTGACCTAATAACCATATGTAAGGGTTTGTTTGACAATTGAATTAGATACCCTGTAGTTCCCCTGAACTCCACATAATCTTTTACCAATTTTAACTGAAGGTTAAGATTTTCTGGCCTGTAAATTTACTGTTTGTAAACTGTTGTCCAAAAAGCTCTAAAAAAAGCAACTATATGGACATTATGAGGCATCTGGCAACTATAAAGCCAAATGTGTCCCTTAGGAGTCGTGGAGACTAAATAGCTGTAACAGAAGAGTGAATATTACAGATACACTACTGCACTGCAAATGAATGCTAATATGACTCCTGGACCTGTAAATGAGAAAACATTTGCTAAGATAGTTTTCAACTTTAGGTTTAAGACACTGCTCCCATGTGGTGACAATAAATCAATCAATTCAGTTTTAGTTTTTCTCACAAAAGAATAAACATTAACAATAAAGTGCTGCAAAGTCAATGGGTTTTTTGAATAGGATCTTGCTTTCTGTGTGTGATTCGCTTCGACAGGCTTGTACATGAACCAGATGGGATACCCAACACACCCATACAGTTCGTACCATTCCTTAGCCCAGGCAGGTGGAATGGGAGGCGCCATGATGACATCACAGATGGCCATGATGGGACAGCAACAGAGTGGCATGATGCCGGTTCAACAAAACAGCATGATTGGAGTACAACAGAACAGCATGATGGGACAGCAGAATGGCATGATGGGTGCTCAGGGTGTCATGGCTCAGCCTAGTGGCGTTGTAGCGTCACCCTACATGACAGGGATTAACCAGGGTATGATGGGACAGCAGCAAAGTGGAATGATGGTTCAGCAGCAGAATGGCATTATGGGGCAACAGCAGAGTGGGATGATGGTACCTCAGCAGAGTGGGATGATGGGACAGCAACAGGTTGGAGGTTTGACCACATTACCCCATCAGCAGGTTTATGGAGTGCAACAAGCCCAACAGCTACAGTGGAACATTGCTCAGGTGTGTTACCATATACCTACAATGTGCAAGCTACATGCATTTTTTGACAATATGTTTTTTTAAGTAGAAAAGGTTCTTCAAGTAAAAGTAATGTGTGTTTTATGACTTTCAGATGACTCAGCATATGGCTGGCATGAATCTCTACAACACCAATGGCATGATGGGATACAGCAGTCAGCAAATGGGAGGTTCAACAACTCCGAGCTCAGCGCACATGACAGCACACATCTGGAAATAAATTCATCTGTCCAAGAATTATGTAATGCCAATAAACCACAAAAGAGAGGGGGACTGAGTTGTAGGAATCTGTGGAATAGACCCTCCATTGGAGATTTTCTAATGCAAGGGAGGAGGAGGAGACAGGTGTGAAGAAGAATGGTTTGGGAAACCACTACTACCTCTCTTTCTCTCTCCTCTCTGCCCATGCTTCCTCTTCTGTCATTCATGGCCATGTTTTGCAGATTTCCATGCTTGCCTTCAGAACATTTTGGTATAATGACCAAGACAACAGGGTTCAGAGGCCACTGGTGAAGACTTCACATCTTCCTTTGTACTAAGTCTGTACGTGAGTGTGCCTGTGTGTGCACATCTGCCACAAGTAGGTGTCAATTAACTGCTCGATTGAAAAAAACATTTTGGTTTTTGGAGAATTTTACTTTTTTCTTACTTCAGATGCATACATTTTCTGTCTCATTGTATAGTTTGAAGGTATTTGTGCATTAAGGTCAGCCTAGCTTAGCTTCAATGTTTGATAAGCTTTCATACCGATGTTTATTGGAACTAGAAGTATTTCCTCTCAAAGTATGGAAATATTTAATGTTGCAAGGGTTTATAATATTTTCCCAATTGATAACCCATAATCACAAATTTTTCTTTTCAGCATAGAATCCCTACATGTAACTGTTGGCTAAACCCTGGCCCCTATAGCTGCTGCACCTGTCTAACTTTCCAAATTTGCACAGCATGTATAGTGCTAATAAAGATAACAGGGCCAGATTTACCAGTAGGATTTGTTATTAGTTTTGAAACAATGGATCCTTGATTTTAGTTAGTTAGATAAAACCCAGTCTCTGGTTTATTTTTAGTGTTGTTTAGTGTTTTTAGTTTAAGTTCACCCATTATAAAATGAGAGCCCTCAAAAGGGACCTATGCAGTTGATGGCTTCATATATGATGCATTGCTAAACAATAAGCAGACTAAAAATCCTCATTCCTAGTCAGGCAGTGCTAAAATTATCCATTTTAGGAAAATTGAAGATCAGACTGTTCATGCTAATATAACCCTGTTTTCTTGATTAGCATTTATGCGTATATTGTTTTGCTTCATTATTTATATTTTATAAATAATATATTATTATTATTATTTATAAACCATATGGTTTTAATACTACTAGAGAAAAGGGTTCAAGGATGAGGACTAAGCAATGTGTTATGCAAAATCTCAAATAATGCATAGGCTGAAGTTGCTGAAGCTCAAGCAAATAGCGGTTAGCCAAAAAAGCCAGGATTCAAGATAGGCTAGGCTAGGCTAATCACCCCAGTCATCAGACCTTCAAACTGCATAATGAAGGGAAATTAATTAATGAATTTGTCTGGCTTTGAAAGTAAGAAAATTTGTAAAAAAACAAAAAACAATATATCCCTTTCTATGTATTTATCCAATTTTCAAAGTTGAGATACCCTTTAAGTGTTGATAATTTCCTAAATCCTTACTGTCTGAGCCACAGAAACCCACCTATACAGCCCTTAATAATGATGTCTTATAGTCAATTTATAGAGAGCTTCTTTTAGAGTCAATATCCAATCATGACTTTAAGTGTCAAAAGTCCTGGAAAACTGGAGACCAAAGATCAACGCTAGCTTTATTATGGTTGTACAGTGTTCCAATACGCTTTACTGTATAGCCACTTAACTAGTGATTAGTAGAAAACTCAATTCAGCAGTCCTTTAACAGTATGTTTGGTCATACCTGCTCCTAGAATTCACTGTGCTATTTCCTGAGCAACGGTGGGACACTTAAAAGTCACTTGCATGCAATGTTATCATGTAAGCGCTCACACACCTCAAGTTAAGAATCTACCTTGTACAATAGAGGCCTCAAATAATGTTGAATGTCTGTAAATAAAAGAGAATTCAAGAGAGAAGTTGAGATAGAGACAAGAAAAATTAAAGGTACAGATCAGTTGTATTACAGATGTTTCTACTGAATTGCATGTGAAGAATGTTTATCTAGCTCTGTATGTACTGTATGTTTATTAAAATATCCGAATGTGTCTCTGGAATGTGTAATTCTGAATGTTTCTCTCTACTATACATGTCCATCAGTCTCTGACCAAGACCAACAGAAAATTTCAATGAATGTGCCCTGAATGTGTTCACGATTGTACTGGACTCGTTTTGAATATACACACCTGAGTATTGTTGGGGTGTGTTCGTTTTTAACATTCTTTGACTCTGTCAGACAACGCACACTTGTGTCTTTTTAAAGTCCTGTGGTCAACAGTGTCATGTGGGATTTTGGTGAGTTGTTCAATTCGTCTCGGTTTTACTATAAAATGTCTTTCCATCAAGTCAGGAGCAAACTGTGACGTACCTGTGACGCGTTTACAATTTGGCCAAACCACATTGTGAGGCGAAAAGCGATTGTAAAACCATAGTCTGTCACCTCTCGATGTTTTAGTTAAACCCTCTACACTTCTCCCACAAACCATCTCTCAGTCCTGATTTCTCTGAAAGTGTTTCTAAGTATGTTCAATTCTTATATCTGCATGAAGCCATTACTGTAAATAATCTCAGTCTTTCCATTTTTTTAAAAAGGCACTTTGATGTTTAGTTGTCACTTTTAATTTCATTTGAGCGGGTAAGAATGTAAATGGTGCCGCTAAGTGAGAAACAAATTAACATACTCTGGCATAATAATGTTCTTATTAACTGCTGCCAGAAAAGCAAGCAGTACAGCCTTGACATCTCAGCAACTAGTCATTTATTCCTCACAGGCATTTCTTTCAAATTGAGTTCATTTGGTGGCAGCTGAGGCAATAGTTTGACAGCAGCAGTCGCCTTCTCTGCTGAGACCAATATCATAAGAAGATGTGTCGCCTGTAACAGCAGATCTGTCAGCTAGCTGTGAAACGTCTCTGGAAAAGGAGTAAAAATGCATCTCTGTGGGCGACAAGGCTTCACCTAAGCGTTCTCATTTGTGATCAACTTTAGGTTGCTTGTAATCAGTTCCTTCTTTGTCTGGTATTTTTTCTGTGAAATAAAAGCAAATAAAGGAATGTATCTTTTGTATGTACTTGTCAATCAAGATGTTGTGTACTTTATTCTTTATCAGAATATTTTATGTTTCTTAAGCAAGATTGATGAACATATACTGTTATTAGTTCTGCATTTTTTTCCCTGCATACTTCAAATGCTCCTTTGAGTTTATGTTCACACTTTAGTCAATTAAATTTGAGAACATGTAACATATGATACTTGTCCCTGTGAAAACATACAAAATAAATTGTTTTGATTATATTCTATAGGTTGTGTTGACATCAAGTTTTTAACCATCCATGCACCTACTCACTGACATTCTGAAGTTATTTCCCTACAAAGACTCAGGCTATCAAGTGTTAACTTTTGCTTTGTTTATAGTTGACAATGTCATTAATAAGTTATGGTGTTTTTGTTGACCCTATTAACCTACGAACCATTAGTGACATGGCTAGTGAAAACATTGGTCTGTGTGACTAACTCAACTTTTCCAGACAAACTGTTTACATACGCTTGTTATTCTAATAAATGTTTTTATAACAAAGGATTATATTATTACGTGAACTGTCAAAGGGATTGCCATTAGTGAACCCATAGAGATTCATCACCTGCCTTTGCAGTTTAGATCATTTCAGTATCTTCCAGTCCATATCTTTGGTTTTGCAGCTTGCAACTTAACTGTTTTGCTTAAGTCTCACGGCAGTAAATAGCATCCGGACACAAGGTTAGTGACTATAGCTGCTGAACATAACTGAGCCAGTTTTCCTTCTCTGGAGCTGGTCTAGACAAAGACAGGAGAGTGAATATTAAACTTATATTTTTTCAGATGGGCAGAGGCACAAACAGATGCTTGTATTACTGAATCAATGTGTTGCTAACAAGTTGCCATGTCAGTTTAAAAATGAAAATGACAATATGTCAGTGTTGTGTTTTAAACTTGTTTCTGCTTCCCCCTAGTGACCAAAAAATAAACACATAAAATCAACAATCAACTGCCAACCACTGACTGAAGATGTCAATATACACACTTAAGAAATGTTTGTGATTCAAATAAACTTTATTGACTTTGCGTCCAGATGTCAAAGTGCATGCAAATACAGGCTTCTGAATCCGAAATTGTTTTTTTCCTCAGTTTGGTTCTATTTTCTTACAAAACTACGTGCACCTTAATCAATTCTGCAGCGTACAAACCACAAAAATACCAGTTTTACATTATCAAATACTGCACATAGAAAACATTTACAAAGCACAGGTAGAAAATTACAGCTCCCTTTTTTCTTCTTTGCCATAAACTGCATCCCTTCATCAGCCAGTCTGCTATGCTTTGCCCTTTAAAACGTACTCTGTGAACATTCCTTGGTGGAAAGGTTAAGGCCAGTTAAGAAAAGACAACCGCTCATCTACCAACACCAGCAATCTAATTTAACTGGGCTAAACGTTTTGATGGTCCCATCCATCTCTACATTAGATTTCAATGCATCAATCTGCTGTGTGTGCTTGGAAATATCATTGTGGGCCATTAAATGTGATCAAAACCCTTAAGGAATTTACTTTATGTTGGGATTCTACATTAATCCATTCAGGTTATATTTGTAGGGTTTGTGCTTTGCTGGGCTTGATAAGATAAAGGCTGTCTTTACAAATGGGAGGGAAGCTACAGTGGCCTTCATATAGTCTGACAGACATCTAAAAGGACTGAATGGCTACTCAGAAAACTTTGTGCTGTGATTACCAACATTTATGGACGTGGATGAAGACAAACTGGTGTATTCAAGGTGCAAAAACTCCAATTTGCCCCATGAACTCAGCAGTGATGTCTGTTTGTCTTTCATTGACACCTGCTACATTGGCAAACAGACGTATGGAATGCATGCTTTGTCAGAAAATGAAACTGAAAACTAACAAAATTAAAAACTGTTGCTCACGGGGACTATCATAAATGTAGCAGTTATTCACAATGCAATGCATGCTCTGTTGAGTCTAAATAGCTTCTAGTGCTTGCAAATGTGATTAGACTTTATATCGCATTTGTCATCATGGTAGTTCAGCTGGTATTGACACCACATCCCTAAAAATCTTAGGAATGAAAAAGAGGCTGAAGCCACGAGTGAGCAATGGAAATAGTAAGGGGCTACAGCCAATAGTTATTGCCAGAGGAAAAGTATTTCAGAAAATGGAAGGCTAAGTCCATGCTACTTTAAGATACAGCATAATTGACAATTCTTTTGCATCTCATTGAATTCCCATCAATGTGGTACTGGGTCTAACTGACTTCATCATCATTGTCACTTGTTATAATGGTAATTATCATCATCAAGAAAGATTAAATACAAGAAAATCATCAGAGTAACCATGCGGCAAACATTTTCTAGTGCAAAGTACAAAAATCATAACATTTCCATCAGTTTGATCGATAAGTTAATTGGTGAGGGGATGGAGAGCGGGGTAGCAATCTTTTGCTTGAAACCCATCGTGGCAATTTAATTAAAATCAAAATGCTTTTTGCCACACAGAATTCATGCTTGTTTCAACCACAGAGCTGTTCTTTTTAAATGAATACACAGAGAATAAGACATACAGTACAGTAAAAGTAGGGGCAACCTGACCAATGCAGGTGAGGTCCCTGGAAAGTCTTCAAAGAGACAGTATAGCAAACAAGATGACCAAAAGATTACACTCAGTTCTGGTGTAAGGATAAGAAATACATTCATAAAACTATACACATATATAACTTCAGTACAATATTTCAAGCAAAATACATTTGTCAAAACTTTCAGTTGTGTGCTACCATAGTGAAGCAATGTCTCCTACACAAAATAAGGCCATTGTAAACTGAACAAGCCCTCATTTTCACAAAAATCTAAAAGGCAGATTTTGCCCATAAAGCCTCTCTGACTCTTTCTCTCCTCTTTCTCTGAATAATACCTCTCTCGCCTTACAAAAATAAAATACATTTTCAACGTAGCACTCAAGAGACGATTCAGGTTGATTAAAGTTAGATTATAAAAGTTTCACGCGCAATAAAATTGGGTTATAGAATAATGCTCAATGTGGATTTTACAGGGAAACAAGCAAGTGTATGAGTTTACATACATTCCAAGCATCTTCCAGACTTTACATTCAAATCTCCACTGAGCCATGTTGAAATACCATCATGCTAATACTATCTTTACCTGAAACGCTGTTTACCAAGCTCTACATGCTCCGTGCTGTTGCCAATTAACAGCTCCCAAATGTCTTGAACCAACACTGATGGATCCAACAATTTAGCAACCTCCTCATTTAAATTTTTTAAAAGAGCCAAAGCGTAGTTCAGCTCAAGAAAACCATTAAAACTTTCCATCGACCTGCTGTAACACTTCTGCATCAAACTCCTTTTTTAGCTTTACAATAAAGTTCTTTAACTGACTTAAAACATCAGCATATATGTCCAAATAAAATGATCATGTTGTGAGATAGTCCATGTCAAAAATGTGACACTACAGTACATTTTTCTAATCTACGCTAAATGCCATGAGGACAGAATAAAAGTGTAAATGTTTATACTTAAAAGCCCTGATCCTTAAATTCTCCTTGCTGTGGTCCACTGTCAACTTGAGTTTACAAGTGACTTTTTTTTAATAAATATCTACACATTTTAAATCTCTCTCTCACTCATAAACTGCTGCCTTGCCAGTCATTACGCATCACACAGTACAATAAATGCACCTCATTAAAAACTTACACACACACTACAAAGGCAATATTTCAACGGTTGCTTTTGGTTGCAGGGATCAAAGGATTTGGACAAATTTGGCAAATGCTCTCTGCT
>CM076663.1:14446537-14486537 GCA_038496675.1 Rachycentron canadum | reverse complement strand
CTGGCTTGGTTGACCTCCACCTCTAGCTGTCCTCCTCTATCCACCATGCCGACATGGACATCCCCTGTAGAGGGAAAACAAATCTCTAGTTATCCAACAATTAACCATAATCAGAATAAAATTAGCAAAACTTTGTAGTTGAACTTTGAGGCAATCAGTTAAGTTGCAGTTGTAATTATCCAACAGCAGAGGGCGACGCCAAGCTGAAAGTCTGATTTTACAACCAGGAATGGTGGCGCTCAGTGCTCTCTGTTGTTTTTCACAAGCAATGACCTTTGAATGAAAGATTTATATCTCATGAAAGAATAACTTCATTCGTGCTAATTGAAAACACTAGTATTGTGTGTTATTTTTAGACATTGCTGTGCATTGAACATTTTGTATGTTTGGCATATGTAAATATTCACATAATCTTGTAGTACAGACCTTGTTTATTTGCTGATGAATGAAACTGATAGTGGACTGATTTTATATTTTATTGCAAAACATCTAAATGTTGCTCGTTATTAGGTTTGTGAGTGCAAACCTAATACGCCTGGTATTAGGTTTGTATTAAGAGTACAAAGAGAATTTGAAGCACATTAACTGAGTGGTGTTGAATCACCTGTGAAGGCTATTAAAGCAGAATTAAACTGGCTGAGAAGAAAAGTTGGTTGGTGTTCATCGCTTTTGGCTTACCCATGGGGGGTGTAGCTAGTGTTTGCCGACCTACAATCTGAGCAGGGCCTAGTCCATCCAGAAAGTCACTGAACTGGCTTTCAGGCCCCAGGCGTGTGGTAGGGAAGACAAACCTGAGAGTCAGAGCAGAACTAACATTAGCTTCTGTCTATGGATAGATGGATGGATGGATAAATTACTGCAGGATACTCACGTTCCGTCAGAGCTGTTTGAGTTGGTGCTGCCGTCAGTTGAGTCCTTGCTGCCCTGCCGTGTCACTCGGTTCCTCATCTCCACAGCAATACCAGTCTCCGTGCTCCGTCGGATGGTGCTGCGAAGTTTCTTCGTCCCACCATCTGAAAAACACAGCTCCTGCTTTAATTGCCCTTATTTCAGCATGATAATCAGCGATGCATTATAATCACAGGAAGTTGTCCTTCTGTCTGATAAGGAAGTCAGGTATTAGTACTGGATCAACACCTGGTCTCAGACAAAATGTATTAAAGTTTGTAAAGTTTGTTGTGACATCTTAAACCGACAATGGATGGATGTCTCTGTAAAATTATCAAAACTATTTATTTTTATTTCATTAATTAATAAACTTGAAACTAGAAAAGCAGAGGGCTTTAGGTTGGCCTTTAAAACATCTCCCCACTCTTTGTTTTGAAGCAAGCTCACTCAGACGAGAAGCCAATCTCACCTAATATCCACAGGGATGTCCCTCCACTATTGGAAAATCTCTCCACTTCGAAGGTTATTACTACATCACATTTTAAACACTAAAACGGCTGTGGTGAGTAGAGCCCTACGGGCTTTTAGGGGGACCTGACTTATGAGGTAGAAACATACACAAACTGGTGGCTTGAGGATTGCTGCGAGTGTTGGGCCAGAAACCACGTCAGGAGCCTGAGCTGAGAGGGGGAGGGAGGCAGGAGAGGTATTTAGGCTTTACAGCTCTGCTGACACAAGGAGAACAGAGTGAGCTGGAGAGCTGCTAACCCCAGTAGAAGCTTTAAGGGCATCATCTCTTGTAATGACACACTGTATCTTAACATGCTGAGTTCAAAGTCGTAGGTGATTTGGGTTCAGGATGTGACATGTAAGGTTGTGGACTCACGCAGTTTTAGCAGTCAACCCTTCCCGTATCCTTTCTATCACTACCATGCAACATTACCCAGAGTTCTCAGGGTGCAAAGAAGAACCAGACTACCTTAGACTCTGAGATTTCAGAGACATAGTAATTAATAAAGACGACAATTCACAGATTAATGAATGACATGAGTGAAAATAATCGTTAGCTCCACACCCATTATCAGAACACACTGGAGGCATTAATTACATTTACACCAAATTACACTGATTAAATACACTACAAGAGGATGCTAACTGGAGTTTACAATTAAACATGAATAGTTGGACACAAATAATAGGAGGGAAGAGAGACAAAGAAAAACACTTTAGTTCTCCCTTATGTCCAAGACAATAAAACAATAAAATTTCAAATTCTCAAAGCTATTTCACACAGTAATCTGTCGAGACAGTCATGCTGACACTAGACAGCACTGGTGTTTGTACATTCACACCTCCATGCAACATTTACCCTTTCACACACAGTGTTTGCACGTAAGCAGTCTGGGCTACAGGGAGACAGTTCAGTCAGATGGGAGGATGAGCAAGCCACTGTTTGCAGTAGTGTCAGCAAAGCTTTCTTTATAAAGACCTCAATAAAGTGTCCAGCTCATTTGTGGGACTTACTTTTGACAGGGACTTTCTGTGCAAGAATATTTTTTTAAAATCATGCAGGGGGATTCTTTAACATTTTAGAGACATCTGCAAGTTAACCCCTTCATTGAACTTGTTAATTTGGAAGTAAATCACTGATTAACAAAGCTAAACCGACAGGAACAAACTGGTGCATCTGCACAGCTTATGGCTGCAGTCATGGTTGCTGTAGAGACTCGTACATCTCCCCTCCATCGGAGCCCAGTTAGGCAAATGGTGCAGTGAATTCACCAGAGGAGACTTTTAACAAGCAGTCGCCCATTGTTGCTAGTTGAGTGCAAACCCAGGTACAGCCGTCCCACTTCATTAGTCTGAGTAACTCCAAGCTCATTAAGCATCCTCACCTTACCCCTCTCATCGCCATGACAACCACAGACACCCTGCATCACCACCATCACTATGGAGATAAACAGATATCAAACAAATCCACTTGATGAGACTTTGAGGGGCCTAAAAAAAGAGGCTTTAACAAGAGGACAGAGAGCCACAGCGGACAAGTAGATGTCAGTGTTGAGGAGAGATGAGTGAAGAGGAAGATGAGAATGATGGGGTCCCATGGGTGCAGGAGATGAGGAGAGGGGTGCTGCCTTCTGCTGCCTTCTATTTATAATCCTGCAGTCAAGAATATTTCCAACAGACTCTGTGTGTGTGTGAGTGTGTGTGTGTGTGTGTGTGTGTGTGTGCACTCGCAGCATCACACCCAGACAAACTCCTGCTGCCATGACAACCCCCGCCCTCGGATCTGGACCCAGACAATGCCACCTGAGACAACTGGCGCCATGGCGACAGGCTCATCCCCTGTCACTTTTTTTGAATTCAATTATCAAGGCAACATTTCACAGAAACTCTTGGACAAATGCCACCACTGCCAACAGTAACACAAACTCACAGACTGTTAAATATATTGTTTAAAATTATTCTTTAATTATGAAGTTGAAAGTGTGTGAGATTGTCACATCATGTGTGAGTTTATGCACACAAGTGGGACACCTCCTACCACACCTAGTATAAACCATCAAGTAGCTATTAATTTCATATCCACACTTGTTGCTCATTTGTCGGCCGGCCCCTCCCCCTCTCATCACAACAGCCCCCACCCATCTCTCCCCATGGTGCGAAGCAGTGATCTTTTCCTTCCTTTTTAATCCCCTCCTCCTCGTCTGCGCTTTCCCTCCATGCGTTTCCATGGCAATGCCGTCTGCATTGCACCAAGAGCTCCGGCCGGCGTGTTCACTCATAAGCCTTTCCCCTCTTGCTGTGTTTTTCTCCGTTCATATTGTCCTCTCCCTGAGCCTTATTCGTTAATCAGGCAGCACATCTTTTTCTGCTTTGTCTCCAAATCGGATCTCGCAACACTTCTCTTTCCTTTATTGCTGCCCTTTATCTCCAGCTCTTCGTTTGCTTGCTATCTTTTTCTTATCTCTTCTTCCGCTTCTTCTATACACACACACTCGTTCCTCTTTTCTGTTTGCTTTGACTGCCTTTCCAAATCACTCCCACTTTCATGTTACCCTCTCTGGTTGTTTTCTAGTTCTTTGGGCCCTGTCCATCTTTATCTCACAACTCCCAACTCTTTTCCAGGTCCATCCCATCTAAATTATTTAGAGTCGTTCCTCCTTTCTCTCTATGCTGAATTAACTTTTGTTTTACAGTGGTAACATCAAACACGCACACATCCTGGAAGAAGTAATTAGAGGTAGCCTGACATGTATGCCATTTAAGCAGCTAAAATAACAACATTATATAAGCTGTTGTGTTTCACTGGAGCAGAGGGTTTCTTGTTAAAGTGTCTCCTGTTGGCTTCACTATGATGAGTAATACTTTGTCCCTGAAGATACACTCATGAGATTTATGCACACTCAAAACTTTCTTTTTGTGTCTATAAATGGAGTTGACTGGAGCTACTTAAGCCACATGTTTGATAATCATGATAAGGCAAGATTGAGTCACAAAGATAGATTAGGATGGGGAGAGAGAGAGAAGTGGTGGGAATGGAAAGAATTAATACCTTCAGTGGAGAGAATTAATAGCAGTGAGGGATATAAAGAAAGGTGGGATTACAGAAAACGCCAACAATGCATAAAAAGAGCCACACACTGTGACTGCACACATAATCGCACATAAAGTATAGCGTGTGTGTGTGTGCGCTCAGTAGATCATTAAAGCTGCTCTGACATTTGGAGGGAACACTGATGAAGCCTTTCTCATTATATGCTGTAATACACAATGCTGTTTTTAGACTCCCTGGCTGCGCCGACATGCCTATTGGATGCACCGGTGACGGCAACGATCCACCATGCATAGCAACAGTAACCAAGCATGGGTGTTGGAGATGAAAGATCTGTTGTGGTATCTTCACCGCCGGACCCCTGCTAAATTTGGACAAAAGGAAGATTCAAGGTAGAGGCTTAAGTAAGACGAGATTTTATAAGTATAGCTCAGTGATTCAGAGCCACTCATGTATCATACAGTTATGTGAGACTGATTTATTGGTTTACACAGTATACATACACAGACACAGACACACACAGACACACAGACACACACACACACACATACATGGTGTAAAATATACATTTTTTCGTAGTATTTATCTTTTTATTGCATACAATTGAAATTTCAAACAAGATCAACATTATAATTTTTAAATGTCAGTGAACTCTATTCTGCAAACTAATAACAAATGTAGATGGAGTTGAATGGTTTTACCCTCCAGGACATCTTTGGTTAAAACATAATCCTGTAAACACATTAATTATGTTTGAGAAATAAGCCCATTGTTCTAGTGCTTTGCTAAAGGGTATATCAACAGCCTGAGGAGCCAAATGCATAGTACCAAAGTACAAAGTAATGGCAACAATTCAGCTAGAAGGATAAAAAGGCTAAATAGGCCTTGAAATCTTTTCTCAATTGGCTTCTTACCATGTGTGAGGCAGTTTGTACTACATTAGTACACTTTTTTTTAGTGAGTTTAGTTAGAACAGGTTTGGTTTTGTCCCTGAGGAGCTTTCTGGACTAACTTGAAGTGGGCAGGGCTTAAGTAGGAAAAAGTGATGCCATGCACTCCCAACCAGCATTTAGCAAAATTCATCAGAATCTGATGACAGTCAAATCTGACCAAACTACACCCACATCGCCCTGATGCAGCAGTTTCTAGTTGTTATAGTTATAGTTCAACATTTTTGGGAATAGTCAATGAACTTAGAGCAGATATAAAACAGAACCAGGCTAGGTGTTTATGCTTGTTTATGCTAAGATAATGCTTGTCTAGCTGCATCAAGTATGGGAGTTGTATAGATATTTTCATCTCACTCTAAGTGTTTCCCCAAATGTCAAGTTGTTGTACCATTGTAGCTTAAAACCATCAGTAGTAGGTAGTTTGATTAATGAATGTGGCCTTGGGAACCTCAGAGTTTTGTTTATTTGGTTGTATTTATGTCTGGATGTGTGTTTGTGTTCTTAAAATCATTTTCATTATATAATTCAACCATTAATGAGACTCCAGCAATACACTTTTCTGAGACAATTATTCTTTCTTCAATGATAATGCATGGGAGCTAAACTAAACTAATCTCCTGTGTGTGTGTGCGTGTGTGTGTGTATCATATTAACAGTTCAAGTCAGGGAGTGGTCAGTTTGAGGCGATTAGCCTTTCACAGCATCATGTTGCATAGGAAATGATTTCTTGAAATCTAAAAAGCTTTGTATGGCCGGATGTCTGTCAGTGAGTTAATATGCTACACAGGCTTCTGTCTCGTGACAATTAATTACGATGAGGAAAAGAATAATCTAATTCAGATGTAATTTCCTCTTTATTACTCAACTGTGAGGCTGATGACCACATGATGTAAGATGGCCAAACGATTTATCGGGAAGAAACAGATAAGAACAGATGACAAGAAACTAATTAATCTCTACATTTCAAATACATTTCACAAAACCTTCAATTGCATTAGCCACCGAACATAATTTTGCACCAACATACCCAGTGAGACAAAGAGAGTACAGAACAATATCTGGCAAATTAAAAAAAATTCATCTTGACAAGATCTCTCATCTTGAATTAAATCTGGGGTCTGAAGTCAACTAAAGCAGGAGCTTCACATTGTGGTTGTTTGTGTTGCTCCTATGAAACCAAAGCTGTTCTGCAGTCCACGTTTTCTTTAACAGTGCTGTATAACAGTAGGACTGTGTTCGTCCTGTGTAAGTTTGCGTTTACAGCACTCTATGTCAAGAAGAGTAGTAATGACATCCTAATAATCAGTCTTTTACACCCTGACATTCATGTATATATACAACACAGTGACTCACACACTTGTGAGCTTAACGACACACACTAGAATTTACTGTCCGTTTGAGTCTTGCTAGGGAGCCACTAAGTGTTCTTGTTCATTTTCAATCTGAGTTACTAAAGATGAGAGCTCTTAATCTATTAGAGCAGTCTGCCAAGTCAGCAAATAGCCCCGAATATATATTGGAAATAACACCACAGTTGGCCCTGCTCTGTGAAAACCCTGCTATGCATTACAATACAATGGCTCTGAGATTTAAGTTTTTGATTTTTACATCCGCAAAATGTTTTTCTTGTGTCAGCATGGCTTATTGTGTGTCGATTTGTGATCGTTTAAAATTAAATCTACAACAGAAAAAAATGTTAAAAAGGTGAAGGAGTCTGAAAACTCTTGCATAGAAGAAGAAATCACTTTTTTTTTTTTTTTTTAAATAAAAAAAGGCTGACAGAGGTTATCAAAATAATAATTTGGGAAATACATTTATGCTTTCTTTCTGAGAGTAACTTGACATGGATATTTATGGTACAGGTAAAGACAACACCAGGGTGTTAGGTTATCTTAGCACAAATATTATATCTTGTTTGTTTAATCTGTGTAAATGCCAATGGCATACATGTACTTTCAAATGTGTGCGCTAGCATATGGCAGTAACTACAACCTTTGTTGTATCTTGTTGAACCTAAAGCCCTGGTGGCAAAATTTATAGTCTTTATAGTAAAATATGGGCAAGCTAACCACTAACACGCTAGCCCGCCAAGATTTGCTCGTGCTATTCAGTCACAATAGATGTTTGAATTTATCTCAGTTATCTTTGAACTGTGCCATTTACAACTAATATAATGTTTGTCATATGGGTTTGACTAACTTAGTGCATTGAAAAGCTGTATTTTTGTGCCCTTACCTCCTGTCTCACAGCTGTCTGCAACCATTCCTCCTTTGTACAACAGGTCACACTTCAACAGAAGATGTTAAATAAAAGTGAATGGCAACAACACAACTAATAAGCTACAATAGCTTCCTCTGTTTTTGACTCTCCAGCACTCACAGTCAACCTTACCAGAAAAATCACTGGTGCTGGTTGGAGACTTTTGTTACCTTTGAACAGAGCCTCGGTAGCTGTTTCTCGTGCTTCCAATCTGTCTCTAACTTCATGTTTGCTGATCTTCTATAACTCTTAGTGAGAAGGCAAAATAAGAGTATTTTGCAAAATGTCTAGCTGGTCTTTTGAATATAAAGATTGCAACAGATTGTAGGTGCAGTGCTTTAAAACACAAATAAGTCCACACTTTGGTTGAGAGGCAATGTTTTATATGCACACACAAATGTGCATACACAACAGTAGGTACTGTATATACAAGCACAAAGATACAACACACAGATTCACAGCCGAATGGTTCACCAATCTGTCTGGCTAAGAATAGAGCATTGAGCATGAAGAAATCTGTGGGCGAGATTGAGAAAACATGATAGAAGCTCTGAGTGAAAGTGACTGCAAAAGAAATGGAGATGAAGGAAGGAGAGATAAAGGAGGGGGAAAATAAAGATGTCAGTGAGCTGGGAAAAATACAAAGCCCACCATGAAGGAGTATGGCTAGTAGAGAGATAAGAAGCAGAGAGGGAGAGAAAGTGATCGCCAGTCAGCTTAGCTGGTGTTTAGTAGCCTCTAAAAGCACTGGTGGGGAAGAGAAAGCTTTTAGAGACATGAGTAAGGTTTTAGTTTGTATGTGTCAAGAGAGCCAGTGACTCAATACACTTCAAAAGAAAAATGAGGTGTTGGAAAAGGAGGTGAGGGGAGGGAGACAACAGAGCAGCAGTCTCACCTGAAATAGCAGCTCGAAAGACACGAGGGTTTTTTTGATTAGTCACCATGGATATGAATAGCCACCATGTGTAGTCAACCTGTGAACTAGCTCTTATTATGAAAGGGCAGTTCATGTCACAGAATAATAAAGGTGTTCATAGTTCAGATGCTGCAGAGATTCAACAGCTCCCACTGTTACTATTCTAGCAATTCATAGCTTTTTTATGCACTGTTGCTCATTTTTGTTGACAGGCTTTTTCTGAGCTGACTTGATGTGTAAGAATTTCTCTTTGGGGTGAGTTTTCCCTCGAAGGATCTGATCACCGTAAGCTTTCCAAAACGTCTCTGCCAAAATTCCTTAAGTGTGTTTCCTAGCTGTGAGTCAGAAACACAGCTAGAAGTAGGGCATGAGTGAGTCACCCCGAAAACACCCCAAGTTCTAAAATGCCAGGATCATTCTCTGGTCCACTTTACAAACAGTCTAAAATACATGTAGAGGCTGGCTATTTAGAGACACACTAGTCTGAGACCTTTTATTTTGTTACTGCTGGGTTTCTTCCTCCTGCAAAATGATCCCCAATTACTTTAAATTCCCTCAGAAACATAAACTCAGTCCATTGTTATGCTCTCATTGCAGGCGTCCACGCAGAGAAGGTTACTGACTGACTAAACATACGAAAATAAATTCAAACAAATAAGGTTAATCTGTACGCACTGTACTGTTTGAAGAATTGTGTTTGGGTTGGTGGTGGACTGTATCTACAACTGATAACCCAGCACACTTTGCTTAATTTGGAATAGAAACAGACACAAAGAAAATGTTGTTCATAGCTATCTCCCCTCTGCATCACATCAGCCTGTCCTGTAGTGCTATGTTGATGTGGGGTGCACATGCTCTCATTGCAGGAATTCATGAAAATAAGACTTTTTATATACACTGCAGCACATGCAAACTGATTATAGTAACACTTTAGCTAAACATTGTCCTGTCAACAATCAAAGACATACAGTATCAGCCACATCAACCATTGCATAAATACAAGTGCAGATGTGAATGGCGGATTATTTAAATGAAAAAAAAGGTGCATAGCTTCATTACATTTGCTCTACACAGAAATAAACAAAGTGCAACAAAGTGTTTCATTTTGGCATAACAGAACTAAATTCATGGCACAGTATCGTAGTTTATTCCACAGAATCACAGTTATGTTTTTTTTATAGGCAAGGAAGATGAGACAAACACCATCAAGTTGGAGGAGGAGTTATTGTCAGCCAACACAGTAATTTGTGTACAATAGTACAACAGAGAAATGTGGTTGCTATTGGTCTCAGAGCAAAGTTGGAATCAATTTATTAAGCAAACTAACAAGTATTCTCTTCCTGTGTCAGACAGACATTCTTCCTTTTCTGTCTCTGTTTCTCCTCTGTGTCTCTGGTGTACTTCCAGCAGTAGCTCCAGTGCCACAGAAATAAACACACAGAAGGACGAAAAATTGAACTAAAGAATATTTTAAGGAACTGAAAAGCAAGGTTGAGAAAAGAAGAGGATGGGTGTTGAGTGGGTTGAGAGAGCTAAATGGAGCAGAAAAGAGTGAGGTGATTGAGTGCAAATGTACACCAGCCAAACACACACACACACACACACACACACACACACACACACACACACACACACACACACACACACACACACACACACACACACACACAGTATATATAAGCTGGGGAAGGTGGCTTGGAGCCACCTTTCACTGGGATGCTCACCAATAACAAAAAAAAAAAAAAAAAAAAAAAAAAAAATACAGGCACACCTGTTTTTTTTTTTTTAAATCTAACTCTTCTGGTGCACTGCATCTCATTAGTGTTGTGTGTGTCTCTGCAAGCAACGTCCCTCCATGCACACTGATATATACTTGGAGCTGCTCTGTTTTCACAGTCATGGATAAACCTGCTCAGGAGCTAAGACCATGTTCAGCAGAGGAGTGACTCACCCATTAAACCTGGGAAACCATTTGTGTGTGTGTGTGTGTGTGTGTGTGTGTGTGTGTGTGTGTGTGTGTGCATGTGTGTGTTTTGTCCTCACTGGTACTAATAATAGCAGGTAATAAATAGAACACAGACAGAACCAAAATGCCATCCCCAACACTCGCTTGTTACAAAACCACAAATAATGAGACAATGACAGTGGGAGTCAGGGCTATGAATGGAAAACTGAGATGCATTATAGAGTGAATAACATACATTATATCTAGGAATACATGAAAATAGCCTGTATGAAAGATCTAGAGGGATCTAAATATGCAAGAACCATATACAACACCATTTTGTGCAGCTCATTGCGACCACCTGAAGGAAATTCTCTAACCTTACCCTCTCATGGTTCATCTTCAGCTGGACATTAATCTGGACTTGAAATTTTTACAATATTTTGTGGCACAGTGTTACACGATAAAGTGGACTTGAGCTATAAAATTTCCTGTAAAAGTTAAATAAATCTGAATAATTATGACTCCTTAAAAGGTACAAATTTTGGTTTGGAAACACCCAGTGAAAGCCCAGTGAGGCCTGGGGTGCACTACAAACCAAGATCCACCTTGGAATATGGAGAATTCTGTGTCGAAGCGATGAGGTAATTTCACCTTAATATACAAACATATGAGTGAAAGACAACGAACTGGCTCCTTAATTTTGGGATTGAAAATGACATACATGGTGTAGCCATTACTGTATGAGGAGAAAAAGACCATTGTGGAAATGAAAATTTATAGGTGATATGGGTATGTGATAACTGCAGTGGCCGAGTCATGGAAATGAAATGGAAGATGATCCCAGAGGTTGCACTGAAATGGACTCCTCCAAGAAAAAGAAAACCTGGAAGATCAGAAATGACAAGGTGCAGGTAACTTAACATGGGTGTGGCAACTAGTTTCCAAGGACAGGGAACAAGGGAGGTAACTCATTTTTGCCCTTACTAAACAGCGCATAAAAGGCTTTAAGTAAGAAAAAAAAAGAAAGTGTGTTTTTATTCTGTGTTATGATTATTGTATCAAACCATGACCTCTGTGGTGTTTATCATACTAAAACTGTGAGCAGATTGTTCTACCCCTAAAGACGACTACTGTAACAGTTAGATGAGTTCCCAAACAGTTCCCAAAAGTCCTGAGTCCACCAAGAACTTCCAAAGAGAAAGTCCTCACTGGCGAAAGTCCTCAGTCCGAAATTTGTGGGAATATTACAGCTACAATTTAAAATACAATATAGCTTTAACACTTATATTTTTCAGGAAATACTGAACATTGAACAATTTTGTTTGGAAATTCTGTTCTTTTGAAAATAACAAGTAATTCATAGTTGGACATGTTTGCAAGAAAATTACCTTGCTTGCATAAGATCTTACCGGGACAGAGTCTGCTGATAGTTAACTCGAAAAGAATTGACTAGATCCAATTCACAAAATGGAGCACAGCTCGAACATACCCTGCAGAAACTCTGACCCAATAACAACACTATAACTATGTTACCTCCTAATAGCACTTTAATGGTGAGACGCTGACATATTCTCCTGCTGTCTCTGTTCACTTTGTTTTTTTACATCTTTCTGTCTCTATCAGCCACCTTAGTGCTCTGTCACTTCCTCTATCATCCCCTTTCATTCTTTTGTCCTTGTCAATTAATTTTATTAGAGTAGAAAAAACAAGCAGAAACAGATTTTTACAGAAGATGACTAAGTTTTGATATTAAAAGTTGTAAAATTTCAATCATTAGGCAGATGATCCATTTGCCTTGTGTTTGCGCATTCATTTCCATTTCTTTTTCCCATTTCCACAACCAATGTCCCAAAGTACTTCCCTTCAAACATTCCCCCCTCTCTGGGGACCAATCCAACCTGTGGCTTGTTGGCCATTAGGTGACCAACCAAGTGAAGCAGGGGGCTAGCACCTGAGCCGACTCGCCCTGTCACCCAATCAATGCATTTGTCACTGGGTACATGGAGCAGTGACAGCTGGTCAGATTGGGCCATTAATGAATGCCAGGAAGGAGCACAGAGAGGACCCTAATCGAACTTGACCAAGCAGGGAGAAATGTTTGCCTGCCACTTTGCTTCGCCTGTCTGTGTGACCTTCTGTCAGTCTCTCAGTGTGAGTCCCCTGTCTAATTATATGCACCGCCACTTTTTGCCATGTTGGTGTAAATTATGTGAAAACACATTAGGGAAGCCCATTTTGGTCTCACTGGGTCCTGGAGCAAATAACCTTCTTTGTCTCCAGGAACAAAGCTCTAAGCTTAATTTAGTAAACTTGTAAAGGCCAATTCCTAGTAATGTGGTGACATAATCTAAAGTGTTACCTATCTGAACCTACCTCAATTGTTTTTTGTTTTTTTTTGTTTTTTTTTAAGTTATTCCTGTTTTTCAAACTTTGTTAAAAGAGGCCATTCGTAAGTTTTCTCTGCTACCGATCGTGGTTCCTCGTGGTGCCGGGAGCGGGGGCTGGTGATTGTCACTTGACAAGAGCTATCGCCATCGTCACTTTTACAAGACCAGAGGTAATAATAATAGGCCATCTGAATAGCTCTATGGCTTCAGGGCAAATCGGAGGCTACAGTGAGTCGCTAGTGGAAAATGAAAAGAATGGGCGGGGCTAGCTGCTTATAATGCTAACTTCAAAAGAAGAAGAAGCAACACTGGCATTGCTTTCCACCACTGGAGACAGCTTGTGAAGCTTGATGCTTTCTTATGAACTTATTATTAATATATTAACAGCTGTCAATGCAAATGCTGGCTATGTAGCAACAGCAACACTTATAAATAGCTTCTTTAAATATATGCTGCGTCCAAGCTTTTTATTAATAATTGCTGAAAATGTTCTTTTAGAAAGATTGTATTGAGTCAAGTGGTGGTGCTACCTTCAAATTAAAATGCATTTATTGTGAGACACATGCCTGTGAGTAGCAGCAGTAGCTTAAAGCATCAAACTTAGCTCATTTGGCACATTAATGGAGCTTAACAGAAAACACTGGCTCAGTCATATTTGGCTGATAAGATTAGGATTGGGCCCAACACAGAATCTATCAGGTACAGTTCATTGTCAAGCTTGATTTGTCAGAGGCAGGTTTGCGTCACAAAACCTGTTGTGCCCAAGAGAAAACGATCATGCAGGTGGAACTGAAGACGGTGCTGCTATAGTGAGGACAGATGCAGTATGGAAGAAGAAACAGTGCGTGATACTGGGATTTTGTTCCAGGCGCGATGTGTTCCTCTGGCAGCTGAGAACATCTAAATTTAGACACACCCCTCATCTCCCCTTCCTCTTCTCTACATCCTCAGCCCCTCCTAGCATCCTCATCCACACTTTCTCCGCCTTTGTGCTCTCCTCATCACCACATACGCAGAGACATGAAAGCCCCTGTGGTGAAAATATCAACAGCTCAGCCTGTGTCAGACAAGTGTCAGCTGTGCCTGAGTGCACCAAGCTCTTTGTGTGTGCAACGTGTACTGATGGATGCCAAAAACAGGTAATGATACAGGATAATGAGCCAGGATTTAGGAGAGAGTGTGTGCATGTGAAGGACTGAGTGTGTTCCTGTGTACACTGCATATTAGCTATATGGTGAAAATGTAAGAGCTGGCATGGAAATAAACTCACACTTTCACTATCAACTGTTTTTATGCCATGCTTTCATCCATATTCCTGCAAAATGGTGAGTTTCTTCTCACTTATCTTTAATGACATCAATTCACAGATGTCATTGCTGAAGGTAAGTGATTAAAACAAACCTGTCCATTCTTGTTAGATCTACTTCATACAGTCATAGAGTCCCATAAAGAACCAAGGGGATTGAAATTATGTTGAAAATTCCTTTCAGTGAAACGAGGACAGAACTGCTTTGTGTGCAATTCACAGTAGAGCGGAACAGATCAGGATGGGCTGTAGTCAGAGGATGAACATCCTGAGCATCCCAGAACTGGGCCTGGTGTTAAATGCTTTGGTAGATTGTAAGCCTTGTTAAGACCAGCTAATTAAGTTCCAGGCACGAGATTGTGGATGTTTGTAACACTGTTGCAGTCTTATTTTCAGAATTGTTACACCCCTTGTATTTATTGAGTTGATATTTATAAAAATAATGCCACCTAGACTCCTGGACTCTTTGCTATCTTTACATCAACCACAATGGTAATAAGTCTTGGTCTACATTGTGTCATGCATGACTTATTTGATGTGTGTGATTTTGCATTGTAAGCAATGATTGTTTTCATTCAATTATTTTTTTTCTTGACTAATTTTAAGTAAATGGTCCAGAACCTAAAAAGAACTGAATAATTTCTTTATCTACACCTCAAACAATGGAATTGAAAAAAAAAAAAAACAGTATAATTTGGGTATTGGTACAGAAACATATCCTAATATTACCAGTGTTAATAGGTCACTGCACAAAAAAGGGAGCCTCAGCTTTTGCAATAGAACTCAAAGTTCACACAGAATTAAGACACACATAATGTAAAAAACCACAACGTGCGCAGGGGAGCAGAAAGACACGTGCAGTAACGGACACACTGTTCTGAAAAGGTTACAGTTCAGTGTACTGGAAGGAGAAACAGAATGTGCTCAGAGGATGTGGAGGGATGAACAACACGTTTTTTTATCGGCAGACAAAGAAAGAAGAAAGAAAATATTTCACTGCATTCAAATGAGAAGCATCCCCTGCCCCTCCTGGTCCTGCCTCTCAGCCTTTACCAAACCTCAGTCTGAGAGGCTTGTTTTTCCTCTTTCCCACCAGGAGTGAGTGGGTTTGAGGCGCAAAGTGAGAAAGACTTTTGTTGCAGCTGCACAGTATCTGTAATTATGCCCTACAGGAGGCTTATTGGAACATAACTGTACTATCATTGCCATACAGCCACAATAGATACATACTACTACAGGCTACTGCAGAAAACCCACTCTGGAGTTCAGTGCACAATGATGCTCACCACAGTGTTGCAACCTTTTAAAGAGGACTCATTACAATGATAATACCACAAAAGGTAAAACCACTGAGAGCTTGTTGAATAAGATATTATAGGTATTATAACTGAGGCAGCGCACTACCAAAAACCCTTTGGAGTGGATTATGCTAATGCTATTGTGCATAAACTAAAACAATCACTGTTGTGTTTGATCAGTATTAGTATGGCTTTAACAATTTAACTGCAGCAGGAAATCACTTAATAATTTTAAAAGGCACACAGAATATTTTGTAATGTGAATACCAAAGATGATTAAATATCTTACCTATTTAAAATTCAGCCTTCATTTGGAAATAAAACGTGATTTGCAGCATGAAATCTGAACCGAATTTTAAACAAATGATTGATATCCACAAGTTTAGAGACTAAGATTAACTAGACAAAAGCAAAGTGCGGCTAAGGGAAGACAGAAGTGAAAGAGAATGAGGACAAGAGGAAAAGTGGAAGCTAAGAATGAGAGGAATGGGAGAAGGGGAAATAGGGAGTTTGTTTGAAGTCTCATTGACTTAGCTGAAATGCTGGCAATGGGGAAAAAGAAGAAAAACATCTTTGGATAAAGAGAATTGGATGCAAGAAATTTGCATAAAGAACTAATGAAAAGAAATACAAATGAGTGGGAAAAATGTCAGAGTTTATATCCGACAAAAGCATTTCAAACTGTCAACTGACCTTGCTGGTTCAGCTGCTGCGTGCTCTTGCTCCACTGCGACAGCCCCACAATGGCCACCATCTTGGCGCCCAGACTGGAGCGCCGCTTCTTGTTGCCAGCCAAAGAAGTGGAGTCTGGGCCCCCGCTGCTGGGACTCTTCTCCAAATTGTACATGGCCCCTGAGATGCTGGAGGAGCGCACCACGTTCCGGGCTGCTGCGCTCAGACTGCTGAGACCGCTCATCCCGCCCGGGCTTGGCACCTCCACAGAGCTGCTGAGCATCATGGTCCCGCTGGACTGGAGGGCCGATGGGCTGGGAGGGGAGGGCCGGACAGTTGGACCAGGGCTGAGGAAAAAGGATGAGAGAGGAAAAGAAAAGACAATACGGTGAGGATGGAAGTACAGACTGGAGGTTGAAGGTGGGAGGGGTAGAGCAGCTCAAATAAAAGGACGTCTTGATGTGCAGTGAGTCTGCTGAAATACAGTGTAATAGCTTGTCTTACAGCTGCAGTAGCTCTCTAGGGCTGAAGGACACTGAGTTTAAATTTCAACCACAGTTTGGTTTTCAATTAAATTCTGTACTTATTGCAGAGGCAGCAGAAATGACTCCCTATACTATAAAAGCCAAATAAAAAGTAAAAAGCCCTGAAAAGTCTTTTTAATCTCAAATGGTTTTGCTAAGTGAGAAAACAAAGAACACAAAGGTCAGCAGGCGAGGACAGTGCAGATGGCAGCAGAGTGTTCAAGTAAGTTAAGAAATATCTCCAGTCACACACACACACACACACACACACACACACACAGAAATGTCAGAGCTGGCCTGCTGTTGAGGGGTGACCCTGTCAGCTGGTACTTGTCTCGCGTTTCTTTTTTTCTTTTTTTTTTTTGTAATCTTATTTTGTGCCTGACCTTAAACAGTGACAGACAATAAACTCTGCAGCTCAAATCATCACTTGTTGGCTTCATCTTCAGAGGACACAAGAGTGTTTGCGTGCACTCGACACTCTTTGATAAACTTTGTAATATCAAACT
Source organism: Rachycentron canadum (assembly GCA_038496675.1). NCBI lineage: Eukaryota > Metazoa > Chordata > Actinopteri > Carangiformes > Rachycentridae > Rachycentron > Rachycentron canadum. The sequence continues at coordinate 14,469,321 of CM076663.1, read as the reverse complement.
GATGGACACAGCAGCCTTTGCAGAGGTTCAGCTCTCACTATAGGCCTTTCTCAAAGCCAACAGTCAAACAGCAAAAGTGCAGGTGTTACTAAAAACTAAACACAATAAAGGCAACTGTTCTATTTAGGGTGCCCCAGTAAGCTGTGACAGCGTGACAGTGAGCCAGGATGAACAATACCAGCAGCCTGCAACCAAAGCTGCTGAATAAAATTCATCCACTTTTAATTCTAATTATTTACACTGAGCTTTTCATACTGCAAATAATGTCAAGATGTCTTCAGTAGAAAAAAAGGCCTATTATTATTCAGCATCTCCTTCACAGCATATCTCCCTCCATCACCTGATCTTCTCCCCTTCCCTCCTTATCATCTCACCTTTCCTTCTCCCTCTCTTCACCTCAGTGTGATTATACTGAGGCTAAACCGACAGCCCAAGGGCACATGAAATATGTAGAAGAACTGTGGCCAACATCATGTCTCCATGCTCCTTTTTAATGTTCTCTTTATTCCCTACTCCTCTTCCATGTAACTCCTCTTTCCACCTGGTTTCTCACGTGGTTTATCACCACAGCCACTCATATGGGGAGTCTTGTCTTTTGTGTTTCAGAACCTGCTTAATTAGTGCATTGTAAAATGTTCTTGATAATAATTTAACTTAAAAGTCAACAACCATGATAGAAACTGACTGTACAGCTAAATGCTAATGCTAGTTATACTCACAATGACAACACTAACATCCTGATGTTGAGCAGGTACAGTGTTTTCTCGTAATTCACCTAATAGATATTTCAGCCTGCACCAGAGTGTGGACTAAATGACCAACCAACTAGCAGCATCCTCCTAAAAGACATTAATTTTACATACTGCACTCAGCCAAAGATGTACTGATGTACAAATTCATGATGTTACGAAAACACTCAATGGCGTAGCTGGAAATAATTAATAATACATATAACGTACAGTGAATTTGCCCTTAATACAAGTTTAGAATTGAGGACTCAATGTAATCGTGCTATGCTTCAGATGTCTCAGTAAATCACCATCATTGCCCTGCCACAATCACAAGGCTTAATGTTTAAAAAAAAAAAAAACTTTGCTGACCAGCACTTTCTGAAGCAATGCATTTTGTACTTCCAACTGAAGTAGGTGCTGTTATGACTGGAAAAGAGGAGTGAGGGGACAGAAAGGAGATGCAAAGGCAGTGCAGTAAAACCTGAAATTCAGGTGAGCCTATGGCCTTGTTTTCTCCCCCCCTGTTTTCTATTCCAGCCCATATGCACTCTACTCCAGCTCTCTGGGGGGCGGGGGGCTCTGCACTTTGAAAGCACAGCAAGCAGTGCAGGAGAAAATGAGGATAGGGGAAGGATAGAGAAGGCTGGGAGAGAAAGGAGACAAACAGAATAAAAATTTCTGCTTTCAGAGAGGCATGAGGACGGAGGACAAGTGAGTGATGAGGACGGAGCAGAACGAGTGAGGGAAGGAGGAGCACAGGGAGAGAAACGTGGGAGGAGAGGATGCTTCATAATGAATGGACAGAAAAATACTGCAGGAAACTGGGGTCTGATCTGTGAGAAATTATGGAGAGAAATAAAGAAAGAGGAGGAGAATCTGACACTGATAGTGACAACAACTGAGACATGCATCCATTTCTCTTTTCCTCTAATGATGAGATGGTGTGTGTGTGTGTGTGTGTGTGTGCACTGAACCGTGGGTGTGGATGAACCGAAGTGTACTATATACACGTTTCACCCGGAGAACAACCACTGACAAGTGACATTGATAAGTGTACTGGTTTTATACCCGCAGAGCAAAAGTTTCATTGTTTGGTTGAGAGTTTGACTCAGAGATTCATCCGGTTAAAAGAATAGCATGATGTCAATGTGAACAACATCATTGCAATGACATCGATAATGCCATGAGCTCCAATTTTTGTTCATGACTGTAACTTTCAAGGGTTCACTTGTGTTTTCTTGCAACTGTAGGTACAATATGGATAGTGTTTCATGCAGTGGATATGAATAGTGTTTTCAATTATAAGGGTCGCCAAAACCGACGCCTGCATTTCTTTCAATTGCTGAAATCTGATGTGACAATGTTGGGGATGCCACCATGTACCTGTCTCCACACAGTGTTTTACTGGACCTGAAGGTAAACCTGGAGACCATCATCTGTCTTCATCTCTGTGCTAGACAGTTCCCCTGCCATATGTCTCTGTGCTCTCTGACTTCTCATCTCAGAGCTCATTTATTTCTCCTCCTGTCAGCAAACTGCCCCCCAACCCCAACCCCAAAACCCCACCTCCTACCCAGCCTAGTGACTATCAGCTCCTCCTATGCACCTTAACTGCACCCATCTCTATCCCACACCGACCCCTGCCATGTATCTGGCCTCTTTATTTGTTTGACTGTTAGTGTTTGATTACAAGTGTAATTTACTTGTAAGCTGATGCAGAAGAGCACTGGAGTGAAAACATGATCTCTCCTCTCAGTTTCTCCCGTAAACACAAATGCCACAACCTTGTAATTAGATATGGCTGAGCGCTCCAGTAATGGCCTCTTTAAAGTTGCTCTCTGGTATGCGGGCCACACTGCCACTGCTGCTCTGTTAATTAACCTACAATTTAGCTGCAAAGTAGATGGTAAATAGATACTGTAGGTCTGAGTTTCTCATCAGGAAACAATATGAAGCCAAGGTGAGTCATGCTAATCAAAAAATCTGAATATAAGTTTGAACCAATAAACAAATCAGTTTTATTGTCATTTTTAACTTGTTCTTATTGGTTGGTTAAACATATTTACATATTGAATACCTATTGCTTATTCTATTGCTTTTTCTAATTGATAATTTTTTGTGTTTGTTGTGGATGAGTCTACTTCGATGTGTATTTGCCAGGTGTTATTGTCTGGTGCCAAAATTCCCATGTGGGAGAGTAAAGGGTGAAATGAGCTGAATCATAGCCAATGTAAATCAATAACAATGCCTGTCAGCAGTTTTTCTGTTATCATCAGTCAAAATTTCATCAGATATTTAAATATCAAATAAGCTGAGCCTTATCTTACTGAAGGTGATCTGTCTTGACTGCTGGGTGGCCATATTTCTAACAGGCCAAGTCTGTTTCCTTTATTTCTTCCTGGTAATTGGGATAAGAATCTCAACTACAGGATATAAAACATCTCACAAAATGCACTTAATAAAAAGTGTGGTTTTGAAAATGATCAGCAACAATTTATGAAGTTACTTGTTCTCGTGGCAGATTTGGGTTTTATGTTTTACATTACACTGGCAGTGCGCAAGGTCAGGCAGGAGCTGTAATGCACTTCCTGCTGAGGCTACCATGGAAACATCTCAGTGTATGATACTGTATGTGTCCTCCCGGAGCCTCCTGCCATTGTTTTTGGCCTGGTGTGTGTGTGTGTGGCTGATGTATCTCTCTGATCATAAGGGGTCTCTTAAGGTGAGAAAACAGAGGGCTGGTTTTGCCACCACACACACACACACACACACACACACACACACACACACACACACACGACAGTAAGAGTGCCAGGCTGTGGGATGACTGAGAGCCAAATGGATCACACACACAAAATCACACACAGAGAAACCCAGCATAGTGCAAACACACATATGCTGTGCTGAATGTACGTGCCAGAGTGTGGCAGAGGAAAGAGCCAAAATACTGAATGACAGAGGGCCTTGACACTGTTTTGGCTGATGGACTTGCATTTACATCCAAATCTTCTGTAAAACACTCAGCTCTGACACAGATTAAATTTCACCATCACGTTGACTGAGAGAGGATTCAGCGTATCAAACAAACTGACCAGATACAGTCACAGCACTTAAATATTCACAAATTTCTTATTTCACAAATGCACTCACACGCACAAATCTGAATCAAACCCTAACAGCCGTGAAATGAACAGAAAACGAAGTTCATAAGGAGCTTTCGTTTTGCCTCTCCCATTGGCCCTATCCCATTTTTATCCAATAAAATCTTTAATGAGGTGAGTCACTGAGTCACTCCCTCTACATCACCTTTTGACAGCAGACATAAATCCGATCCGTCACACCATGTTTTCAGACAAACTGCATGAATCAGGGTGAATGAGCCACGTCAGGGAAGCAAAGGTTTTGATTTTCTTTATCAGAGTTACAATTAAAGGGTCAAATTAGCCTGTTTAAAATGTAATAAGACATTGTGAAATGCTAAATTAAAAAGCAGCACGTCTGTGACCAGTGATGTTACAGCAAACAATCACAGGGATAAGCTGTTACATCTTTTTATCATAAGGTAAATAAGAGCCAATGACAAACGTCTATATTTTTTCCAGCTAAAACCCATTTGCCATTAAATCAAAATGAATTATATTATTCAACGCATAATTGAATTACATATGAGCTGCTGGTTGTGCTTATGGCAATCCACTCCAGGTCAGTGCTTGTGAAAGTTCACACTTTACAAGAACTAGCTATTCTTTTCATTATTGCCTGCATTTCCCTGTTTACTAGTATAGATTTCATCAGTTGCACACTGAATCTGAATCAAACCCTAACAGCCATGAAATGAACAGAAAACAAAGTTCATAAGGGGCTTTTGTTTTGCCTCTCCCATTGGCCTTATCCCCTTTTTATCCAATAAAATCTTTAATGAGGTGAGTCATTGAGTGGTTCAGGCTGCACCAGTAACTTCATTACAGTCGCTTGCTGAAAGTCGTTCTATGATTTTTAGTGTGCATGCTGGATGTCGTAACTCCTCGGGTGCCACAATAAGAGACTGTCCTTGTTTCTCTAATTTTTTTGGTATATTAACTACTGTGCATATTCTTTGATAACATACAAACAAATATACAAAAACACTATCTCAATATTCACATCTTTTGTTTGCTACTATTTTGGAATTAAAGCAAAAAAATTTATATTGTTTGATATTATATGCATAAAAACTTTAAGGTGCTAACATTTATTATGCTAACAAATTAGCCATTAAAGGATAAATATGGTTTACTATTTTCATACGCCAAAGTCCAATGCAGTAAGAGTCAGTCAGTCAGAGGAGTTATAAACCAGCTAACAGTCTCGCTGGTTTATCAAATCCTCTTTAGTTAATGGTAAACAAGAAAAAGGGAGTTAGTGTCATTAATGTCAGTATTAATACACTAATTATGAGAACTGTGTGCAGACGTAAAGCTACTGCTCATGTTTCTTTCCATATTGAACCTCTTTTAGTGATGCTGCAAGTCCAAAACCTCAGTCATTGATTTGATGAGTCTATAATGTAGAAGTGATGGCTAAACCTTGGTAAATAAAAAATGAGCTGTGCTAAACTGGAATTATTCTTTAATATACTTAATTATAAGAGAACAAACAATAGACTCTCTCTGTGCCATACTGCACAAAATAATATACAACAGAGCTCAGCTTGTTTTACTCTCCACCTCTTTTTTATTTCATGGGGTGTTGGTTCATAAACCTGACATACAGGAAGGACACACACGCACATTTGGAAGGTAGATGGGTACTTGCATTTAGCAAATAACAATGACATGAAAATACTTTATGAAACGCTGGCAGGAAGCCACACACTGATCAAATCACCACGCCGTGCAGTATCATTTCAAATGTTCACTCACTCATCCCCAGCGTCCCTTGTATTCCACGCTAATCCCCCCCACAGCTGAGCTAGCAACAGAATGTTTTCGTCTCAGCAGTGAATCAAATACCTTGTCCAGGATTTGAGCCAACAGCCTTTTGCAGACGTGAAACCTCTCTCATATCGTCACTTATCACTCCTCAGCAGTCTCGGCAGCTCACAGGGTTTCTCTACACACCACCATGGGAAATCTGGTGTGAAAATGAGACACTGCCACTGTCACTATGTTGTCTTTCTTTTTGTCCCTGCAGTGACACGGACTAAACAAACCCCTTTAATCATTTTATCTATTTTCTTCAAATGCAAAAGTTGCTTGTGTACAATTACCATCTGTTTCCATTGGTGCACTACAATGGTTGACCCTAAATGTCTTCTCACTCTCATCAGTCTCTCTGCCACTGAACCATTCTCTTTGTGCCCTCTCCTTTTCATCCCCACCAAAAGGATGGTGAAGTTACTCTGTCAGCAGCAGGGGGTGGAGAGCTAGCAGAAAATAGAAAAATAAAAAGGCAGAGTGGCTTGGCTAGAAGGAAAGTGGGTTAAGAGGGGCGTGATAGATGAGACTGGAAGCTTTCCTGACTCATGGCCTGCTTTATGTGGTGACTAATGTGGTCAGTGACATCTCTCTCACTACCCCTCAGCCACCCCATCCCATTTCTCCATCCCACCTGGGACGCTGGTAGCCAGCCCAGGGCGGAGTAGCACACAGGATCTCACCCTACTTACCATGTCCAGATCACTATGTCCCAGCTTAGACGTATGTGTAGTGTTGTGCTATGGGGAGTGGGGGCTACAACAAGCCTGGAAGGACATGGCCGGGGTCAACTAAAGCATGCCTTTCTGTCTTATTTACTTCTAAACCGCTAAAGGGGATGTGCACATTAGAACAGTCAGATCCTGCGGGAGGGCAAGATAAGAGCTGTGTATTTATCTCTCTGCCCACTTATTGTTTTTTGGACTTCTATCATCGGCTTTTATATGTGCCCTCATTTTTGCTTGCATGTTTGAGTGGCTGATTAGTGGTTTATGGGTTACAATATGACTGTGAGTCAGTTAGAATTGTTGCCAATGTGTGATATTATAATTTGTGAATCACAACATGCAATTATGCTGTCTAAATTAAAAATACAAAGTAATTACTAAGCCAGATTTCCTCTAGAATGACTTGTTTCAATTATCATGTAGTCCACTGTGAAGACTATAAACTAGACCAAGTCACTGCAATTACCTCAACATAGCAACACATATTTTGATCTATAATAAGAGTCAAAGGTCTTCCAATTATTCTTCTCTTATACAGCATTTCAATCCCAATAGACAGTTTGATTACACTGGTACTGGTAAAACCGGTTTTACCGGTAAAAGATTATCAGAAATGCACACAAAGTCCTAAGAGACCAGTCACACAGTCTCTCACTTTGAAGATGAACTACTACCTTTGGGAGGATGTTACAGAGACAACAAATGCATAAACAACCATTTCAAACTTTACTTCCTCCTAACTTCTTTTACACTATTCAACAAACACCAACAAACAACACCTCACTCAGGACCTGCATAGTTCTCCTCTTTAATTTAGATTTTATGATTTTATGATTTCATGACTTCATACTTCATTTTTATAATGTGCATTTATTAGAATATTTACATTTCTTGTGTATGAATGTGAATTCTTTATTCTATTCTATCAGTCTGTGTTTTAAGGGTTTCCGTATGTTTTGCACCATTGCCCAAGGCAAATTTCCCCCTGGGGACAATCAAGTATATGCTCTCTTATCTTATCATGTAGTGTTGTCTTGGAACAAAGGCTTTTTTTTTGCCTTACTAAATGGTCAAATCTAAAGCCATACTGTCAGGCAAGACATGATGCCCAGTGATATGCATTACAAAAATTGATTAGAGAAAAGATTAGACAGATTAGAGAAAAAGCATGATTCACGTTTTTGGCAAATTTAATGTTTTTTAAATATAGTAATTGTGGATAAATAAATAATTAAACACATTTTTCATGTTGATATATTCATATTAGACAATTCTTTTAGTATCAAGCTAAATACACTTTGTCTCCTTGAAGTATTTGGTTCACATGCAAGTAACTCGCATGCATATAATGGAGGTCACCTTGACTCCTGTCGCAGCCCTATACATATATCAGGTGTTGAGTAGAATTGATTTTCTGAGGACTGTTGAGAGGTAGAGAGGTATCACTTAGAATAAGTATACTGGCAACTAGTTGGATGATCAGCTGATCTTGTGCACTAAAAAATACAAACTTTAGAGATATAGGTCAAAACTGGGTGCAACTCCGGGGGTGTGAAAAAAAAATCTTATACAAGACTATAGTGTCTCATTATCAGGTTCCAGCTTTAAGTGGGACATGCGGAGCAATATCAAACGATATTCACTTGCAACCACTCACAGCCGCTCTCTTTGATGATAAACAGCAGTTGGGCAGTTAATTGTGCTTTAGAGATAGTTGTTCAGAAGTGCAAACAGCCACATAAGGTGCAACAACACACAGATATAAAGATGCACCCAGACGCACATCTTGAAGCCTGTTCATCACCATGATGAAGTGTTTGCTCTGCCGCTTTGTTTTTTTTTACTTCAAAGGACCAGATATAGTGTGGTCAGATGTGTCACTGCATATGTGTGTGTGCTGCACTGCACTTTGCCTTTGCCCTTTCCAGCTGTCAATTTTGAGGCATGTTTGAGTGTGTTTGAATGTGTGTGTGTGTGTGTGTGTGTGTGTGTGCGTGCGTGTGTGCATGTGAGCAGAAGCTCTTTGATGGAAGATGATACAGTGCATAACAGTCAGGCTGGCCTTTTGAGCAGCCAGCTTATCTGATACTATCTGACGCATCTCTCTCTACCACTCGGACTACAACGCATATACTCACCAGGGCATGCACATATATTTCAACCTGATGAATATATCATAAGAGCATGGATCTGTCCACCCTCTGAATTTGGGTGCCACATATTTAAAACTGCTTGGTAGCCACACCCATCCAAATGTGGACTGAATGTGAACTAAACTGTGACACAAAAGCAAGAGCAGTGAGCTGTGCGATCTGCTTGAGGATTTAAAATGGGGTGACATTTTTCTCTCTCCATTTTTTCAACTAGTTTAATATGCAGAATTTGTGGGAAATGGCTTTGGCGCTCAGTGTTGAGTCTCTTTTACAGCTTTTAATGTCTCAATTCTGTCTCAATGGATTATTCAGAGGATCAAGTGTGAGTCAGGCAAGGATTTCAAGAGTTAAGCACATGGATAATTGCTCTCTTTCTCCTTAAAAAGGGCCAAAGAGAGCCCACTGCTTTAGTGTCGGTTAGTGTACTAATTCTACTTCAGACGCTGTGCTTAACACTAACAATTACATGTGTCAAAAATATCAAACAGCTTTAAGATTGCCAGATTTTCTTGGAAAGATTCAGAGAAATCACAAGAGCCTGTAGATACAGAAGCCCTGAAGGCCTGTCACTGGTTTCTGTCCCACATCCACAGGTGGGAAACGCAGTTTGAGCCGAGATCCGGACACATTGGGTTTGTTTCTGCGGTCGCGTGTTTGAGTGTGTGCATACATGTGCGTGCAACCATCTGATACAATCTCACACCTCAGCATGCACTTGGCTTGACCTGAGTGCTGGCAGAGGACAGGCATTTCAAAAATATGCTTATTCTCTCCCCCACAGTCCCTCACTTCCTTCCCCTCCCTTTCACTGTCACCCTCACTCACATGCATTCACACAAACAAACACAATCAAAAAGAGGCAGCCGCCCATAGGCGACTTATCCTGAGGCACCTTTTAACGCCTTTGACCCCTACCCAGCCTCCTACAGATAAACAGCTTTAGTCCACAGCTGACCTCTGACCTGGCTGAGTTTTCTCTGTACTTGGCTAAATCAATAGACAATTAGTTGCTTCTAAAGTAACATTGCTTAAAAAAAAATCCCTTTAGATCACATTTAAATGTAAAAAATGGAAAAATTAAACCAAACAAAAGAAAGAAAAAATATTTCTAGATGTATTTAGGTCACATTACAATCACTCCATGCAGCTTCAATGTGCATTATCTTATACAACCTCATATGACCATGTGAATCCCCTGGCAGTTAATAAGATTGTGAGCTAATGCAAAGCTGATATGGCTGTAAAGGTGAGAGTATAAAAGGAGAAACCGAGTCTTCCCAGTTGATAGTAATAATCTAATCTGGTGACCATTACCTCTGAGACTGGCCTGTGCGTTGTAACAATAAAGACTAATTCAGATGACTGCACCCAGTTTAACCCTGCTCCTCCTATCACTGACAATCTGCTCTGCTATTAATTGCATTATTCGCCATATCGGTCCAGTGGCGCTATCGCTCTCCCTGTGCGGAAATTGAGCACTTCGAGCCCCGCAATTAAAAAGGAATCAGAGTACTTACCACTTACAGCGAGGAGCGGCGACGGCAAGGTGTGGAGGAGAGAGAGGGAGGGGGGCGGGGGGCGGAAGTTGTCAAATAATTGCTTGCTTCTGTCGTATCTGTAAGAATGTCATCGTTTGGGTTTTATTTTTGCTGGGCTGGTGTGAGGACGGCGGCTCGCTGGACGGTTTCTCCGCTCGGCGCTGCTGGTCACACTGCATCCGAGGCGCGGTGAGAGACGCGCTGCTGTGGAGGGGAGAGGGAGAGATGGAGAGATGGAGGGGGAGAGGGAGGGAAGGTGAGGAGAGGGAGAGGGAGAGACGCGATTACTATTGAGTGCTTTTTCAGTGGCATGGCAAACAGCGACAATGTGTGGCCGGGTTGAGAAAAGGCGGATGGATCAAGATGCATAATCTTATCTTCCACAGCAATCAGGCTACTTACACATGCGCGACAGCCCGACAGTAACAGCTGTTGTTCGGCAGCATCACAACCTGAGTAGGGCAGAGGTGCGTGGCCGGGATCAATCCGCCATAAAGCCCTGGGGGCACATAAAAAAGAAAAGAAAAGTAGATCCTTGCAGCAGGGAAACTATGTGAAAAGTGAAAGATATTTTTGGAAATATACCTGCCTTCTTTCTTTCAGTTAATTAGTTATATTTTGCATGTAAAACTATAATAAAAATCAGCAGTTAATTATCTTAGCTTAGCATAAACAAGAAGTCACAGTAATGGCACACTCCCCCTTTTATTTTAATAACATAAATAAAAAACTAAGCTAAAACTCTGGTCTTATTTAGCTTCAGGCAGATCCATCTCTTTACAGTTAGCCAAGCTAACCAGCTGGATGTAGCTTCAAATTTGGGACCAAAGGAGCTATTTGATCATTTTGCTATAGCTACATATTATTAATATTGCCAATATTGGTATTAATGGCTGTAATCAGTTGAGAAGAAATGTTGCAAGTTCAACATCAAACTCTTTCTGTCACTTTTTTTCTCCAGCTAAAGTTAGCCTGCTAACCAGCTAGCTCCAGCCCTTATGGACTGTCTCTTTAGTGTCTGATACCAAATCACAGTTGTGTCCTGAAGAAGTAGCACTGCACAGAAGGTGTTTTTTTTGACACTGTGTACTGTAAACACAATGTCAAGTTATTTGTTTCTTCACGTTTCCCTGACACACTACTGACTCACAATAAAGAGGGTCTGCGGCTGCCATGGCACAAGTGTTAAATCCACATTTGCAGAGGAAAAGAATACTTGATGCAGAAAACACACATGCAGCCTATATAGTATCTGCTGATTGTCAGTATAGTTGTACAATTTCTTTTAATCAGCAGAACTAAATCAATTTCATCTGAACATCTCATCGCACTCAAGTTTTGAAAACTGAGAGAAAACTGGATCATTTCACAGCAGAGTGTAGATAAAACAGCTGCTTTTCTTCTGCAACCAACAATGATTCACAAAACACATTACTACACCAAATGGGATTTTAAAGAATGGAAAAAGAGTGAGAGTGGAAATTTGTGGTTGTTATAGCCCATTTCAAGAGTGAGAAGTTTGCTTGTTCTAACCAAGATAGCTGTTAAGCAATCATGGGCTCGGGTGGTTCCAGTATTAAGGTTCACAGCTTTACTGAAGTGATGTGCTATTTTTGAAAGTGTTTTAACTTGTACATTTGAAAAGATTATCCCTCTCATTCTTGCCGTCAAAGTTACATCGTTGTTGCTCGCTCACTACACCAAAGTAATGTCAGTTAGAAAAAGTAAAAAATATTAAATACACAAGAAACTCAAACCACAGTCGTTTGCAGTTTGACACAGTTCACAGATGCACATGCACAAACACAGTGCTTCTTTCACACAGCATGGTCTGCACATACGAATAAAATTTAATGTACTGGATATAATGTAATGTAATTTTCTCCCAAGCCTCTCAGTGCCACTTTAATTCAAATGACCCAGGCCTCACCCAAACTGGTCTTAAACACAGTACATATATTCTGTGTCTGACAGTTTACACTCACGACAGCGTGTTATTACTGTCAGTGTGTCAGGAGAACGCAGTGTCCTAATTCTAACATGAACCCGTTAACATGCACAGCACAGAAACCAAGGTCCAGACCCTTGCAGGTGAAATATGTGCCACTCAGTCACCCATGCGGAAAGCCACTCAAATAGGCATAAATCAGAGGCCTTGGATCAATGGCCTGTTTCCCATAGGCGAACTGCTGTGGCACAACACAATCAATTCTATCCCAGGATTCATTGTTCCAATTACTAAGCCTCATTCTCTGCTGCAACAGTAAGAAGTGTCGACTAGAATCAGCCCCCATCAAACATTAATACCAGCGCTGAATCCGAATCAGCTCATTGGCATTCTGTAGAGAGAGGGGATTCAAGCGGTGGTTGGAGCATCTGTTGCTGTCATCAGCTGATGTAGTGACCACAATGGCTGTGTAATAGCATTGAACATGATGTGCATTTAAGTACTGTATGTTTAAAAAAAATAAATAAAAATACTGATCTGGAGAAGCCAGCAAGGGAGGAGGAATTTCAATAGCTGCAGGGAGATGTTATAAATCAAAGAATTGATTGGTTTAGCACTCCGACATACATACACAGCCACAGCACATGGACTAAATGGGAAATGTGTGTGCGTGTTTCAACTCAAATGTCATGTCACTAAATCCAGGCTTCCTTATGGGAATACTGAACAAATCACCAGGAGGTGGCGGGAGAGAAGGAAGTGCATGCATTCAAAAATCTTAATCATTACTATTAAACGCAGTAGGTCAGGTGAGTGAGTGAAAAAAAATAACTTCCTTTATATAATTTACACAGGTTGCAATGTGCACCACAGAGATTGAATGCTCCTGGTAAAACATTGTGTTTGGTTGTGTGCACAAAGGCAGCCAAAGGCTCATCCCTCATCTTTAATATTGCCCAGACACTCTCTGTGCAGCCAATGCACACATTACATAAACACAGGCAGACTTACACTTTGATGCTGCAGCAGCTAGTGATTACATCTTCTTATTTACTGTAGGGGAAACAAGGATTATCGAATGCCCATATTTCCCAGTTAGATGTATTTAAGAGTCACCAGATGGCAATTTAATCAAGTTTCACTGAAATGAGCATGCAAGTGCCATTTCATGAAATAGTCTCTATTTTAATCGTTCATTAATCTGTTGAAATATTTATATATTATCTGCAAGCAGGGGGTGGGTGGGAGGTTACTGCTGCTAGACTGAGAAGTCGGAGAGAAAATTACTATATTGCGCACTGTGTTACCATTTATAGGTTAGCATAAAATTATATTAGCTGTTTGTACAGTGCTTCTGACCTGGCCATGGACTTGGGATGATTTGACAAACAAAAACACACTACAGCCCAGTTGCACATCTCATGGATATCACAATCCCTCTGTCAGCTGAAAATATGCTCCAGTCAGCAGAGCAGTAGCCCCTATAGCAGCAGAATAGCTTATTGGTGTCTCACTGTCACTGTATTCTTCCCCATGTGGTCCCTCAGGGTTCTCAACACCTAATGAATACGTATTGAATAGCTTACTCACTCGTCATCTTCGCTCTACCACACTCTCCTCCCTTTTACTGTATGACAGCCCACAAGCTGACTTGGATGGGTGGTTTTGGTGGGTGGATGGACCTAAGTTTAGTTGTTTCAATATTGTGCCATATTACTGCATAAAAACAAACAGAGGGAGAAGAGTGCCCAAGGAAACAAATTACCTCTAGCTTTCAAGTTGGTCCTGAGGTATAGTCATTTACATGTGTCTAGTATCTCTAGTAAATGTGAAGTATTTTGGGGCTTTTATTCTGACACCATCTACTGGTTGAGTTGTGCAATTACAACCTCCGCATGTCTGTTAAAGGACTTTTATTCGCTCATGAAACATTCAGTGTAATACGTTTTTTGGTAAAAGGAAATGTCTGAATTGCTACAAGGGTGATGTGCAAGTAAAACTTTCCAACCAAGTTCACAGCTTTCCTCAGCAATTTTTCAACAGATAAAACTCCAGACCCTGCCTCACAGCATCCAAACTGTGTTTTCTTGAAACATTCAATAACCCCAAAATAGTGTTCTATGACGAAACATGATTCAAAAATATACACCACAGCTGTTCAAAATATATACTTATCAGTTTTCCCAGCTCAAATTGGTTGTATTTTAGGTATTGAACTGATTTAACTGCATCTTACAAACACCAATTATGAAATTTGGAGACCTATGCAGAAAAAAATGTTTGTATAAATTAAAACACTTTATTTCAGAAATTTTTGTCACCTTTCCCAACATATCATACTATCAGCATGTCAGCTGGAGGAGGTTTTAAAGGAATCTGACCGAGTGTGAACCTTTTAGCTTTGAACTGATTCAGTTCCTCTGGAGTCAGTTTGCTCTCAGGTGAAAACAGACCGTCCAATGCCCCGCCAGCAGATCCGGGTCCTGCTGCAGGTGGGGCGGCAAACCCTGTCCCAAACCCTCCACTCATCTGTCCAAAAGTGCTGCTGCTTCCTGCTGTAGTAGCCGCTTCAGCCCCAAAACCACTCCCAAATCCTCCTCCGGTATTTGCTGTTGAGGAGAAGCTGAACCCGGAAGCAGAGCCAAATCCTGAGCCGGCTGCTGGTTTATTAGCAGCCGGGGCAGCGAAGGAGAAAGTTGAAGCTGTCGCCGCAGTGGACGAACCAAATCCTGAGGGGGGTTGCGTAGGAGCTGTACCGAAGCCTGTTGAAGATGATGCTGGAGCTGAGGAACCAAATCCACCACTTGGATCAGCAAAGCTGAAACTGCTGGCCGGCGCTGGTGCTGGAGCCCCAAAGCCTACATGGTTAGACAGGCATTACAGATAACAGTAGTATTTGATTATCTCATCGGTGAATTCAGACAATAAAAGATGGTTATATGCATTTTGTTCAACGAAGCCCAAAACTCAATTTAGAGACATTTGTAAACTTGGCTCAATACAAATCAGCCACTTTATTATCTTGCAGATAATGAAATGACACCTTTCTTACATCTGTCTGCTAAATAGGAAACTACAGCTAGCAGCTGGCTATCTTAGTGTAGCACAAAGACCGGAATTGAGGAAAAAGGTAACAGAACTTAATTACCATCACCTCTAAAGCTCAGTAACACTTTATGTCTCCTTTTTCAATTGTTTTTTTATGAGGGGACCAGGAGCTGTCTATCCTTTCATTACTTTGCAAGAAAGCAAATTAAAGTATTTCCTGCTGAACTAATACTGTAACAATTAGGCAATGCTTAATGTTCACCTTTGCTTCCAAAGTCAGATGTCGAGGATCCAAATCCAGTCGTTGTCACTGACCCAAAGTCACCTGAGGATGCCTGAGGTGCTGGGTTATTTAACTCTGCGAGCTACAAGGAAAGCAAATATAATGAATATCCAAACATGTTCAGAGTATTTAAAAAACAAGTAGAGTACTTTTACAGCAATTGTGTGTCTGTGTCTTACCAAAGCTGCACGTGTGGCTGGATTCATAACCTTCAGTTCTTGAACTCTGCTTCTCCACTGGTTGACCAACTGATTGACACCATTAATCTAAATACACGCAAAAGGTTTTTCTTAGACTTTTGCACATTTAGAAATTCCAGCAATTCCATTATTGGTTATTTGATCAAACATTCAATTAATTCAAGATCTTGTGACAAACATACTAAAATACATTATCCCTATTAAAATGAATATTTGTATCCACACAGAAGATAAAAAAAATTCAGAGAAGATAGTATCCTGTTGACTTTCTTGCTGCCCTGAAGACAAATGTTAGGAGAAACATAGCATTTTGCACATAGTAGCATTTTGCTTACATAGCCCTGCAGATCTCCTGAAGCTCTTGTGGAATAATACTCCAACCTGAGCTCTTCTGGAGAGAGATCTGTGAAACCTGAAGAAACAGAAAATCAAATTTCTTGGTGATTAACATATTAAAGCCATCATTTACAATTATTTTTATGTCTACAAATGACAATAGAAATCGTGTAATTAAATGTATATTTAATACAGACCAGTTAAAGGTGTCTTGGCGTTAGAATAACATGAGAAGCACCATTGACGTGAACTCTCCCAAATCTCCATGTCTGCCTGAATGACCTCCCTAGGTGATCATGACACGGACATCACACATGAGTAAACTCAAGACAGATAAACATCCAATTTGATTATGCACATTTTAAAAAACAAGCAGACTCACAGTTTTTTGTCATCATCTTCATCACCAGCTGTTCCTCCTCCTCTTCCTCCCCTGTCAAAGTTGCTGGGAGTGCTCAGCGCTGAAAATCTGTTAAAGCTGAACTCTGAGCTTTTCACATTATCTCTTCTCCCTCCACCTCCTCCCCCTCCTTGGCCCCAGTCACTCCCTCCTCCACGACCCCAGTCATTCCCTCTTCTTCCACCTCCTCTGCCCCAGTCAGCTCCTCCTCCTCCACCACCACCTCCTCTGCCCCAGTCAGCTCCCCCACCTCCACCTCCTCTACCCCAGTCACCACCTCCTCCGCCTCGGCCCCAGTCTTCACCTCCATGAGATGAGAAGGATGACGGCTGGATATAGCCTCCTTTTTGCTGGTTAGGATTCACCCACACTCTGTTCCCAAACCCTGAAACACACATGAAAAGCAATATGAGTCAATGTCAAAAGTAAAAAGTAGTTTTTTTCCTCCACATTGTAATGTCCACCTCCACTTTTGTCAACTCTGTATTTACAATAACCACAGCATGGCTGTCCATCCTGTTCCTCCTTTTAAACAGCCCAATAAAAGTGACTTTGAGTGTGTGTGTGTGTGTGTGTGTGTGTATGATCTGTGGTGCCTAATCATCATACCTGTAATATTTTTGTGATTTTCACATTCATTAATATAATCACAACATTATATTTGTGAGCAGAACAACATGAATGGTCACAACACTAATATGACTCAACACAAAGTCTATTCACACCCAGCTACACAATATCTTGTGTAGCTTAACTAATGAAGTGTCATACAACTACCTGCAAAATGATATCCTCACTGTACCTTCATGTCATTATAATGTTCAGTTTGTTTGTGTTGAAACTCTTTTAACCTGCTGTACTTGGTGGTGCTGTTTCTAACATCCACTCTAAGCTTATTATTAGTTAAGTTCAAGGTAAAATAATATGCTTGAGTCGAGTTGGACAAAAGTAATCCATAACGGCCTGGAAACGAAAGTTAACAAACCAGCTTGAACGAACAAAAAAGAACTCAACTTCCGCCTTCCCTTTATGTGTATTTCTCGTTAACCTTACCTCCACCTCCTCCACCTCTGGACTGTTGTTGACCAGAGGAGCGACTGTAGTTGTTGTTGTTGTATCCTCCTCCTCCTCCTCCTCCTCTGTTTTCTCCCCTCGGATGCTCATTCCAACATTTTTCACCGTAACGACAACGGCCCTGAAGAAAAAAGCTACACACAGTCATTTTTCACTTTACCGAGTCCAAATAAGTGTTTTTTCCTTTTCGTGCGACTTGCGACGAGGCGGCGCCACACGCTCTTGTCGCAGCAATGTGACGTCAGCGCTGACCATCGCGAAGTACCAGCGACAACAGCGACCCCACGTGGCAGTTTAGCTAAAAAAAATCTTTCAGTAACCCGAGATGGTGAGATCACAGCTGGTTTGCTTTAAAAAAACAAAAAACAAAACAAAAAGAGCAACAGGCCCGTGATTCATTCAGTAGCTCCTCCATATGCGAGTGTTTTCAGGAGCAGGAGTTCCATCGTGCGCTGTTAGATGATTCAAAGTAGAAGATATGAAATGATCTGCTTCATATCCTGGTACCATAGACTTTGTAATTATTTTGTTTCCCATTTGTGGTCATTTTACGTATGTAATTGGTGTCTGTGATCTCTTTGTATCTACTGGCATCTATGATCTCTTTTGAAGAAATATTACCTGTCACTGCATACAGAGGTTCTTACCCAGGGGCCCTGTGCCCAATAGGCCCATCCATGGTTAGACCTCGTTTTCAAAGCCTATTGAAGGTCTAGTACCAAAATTCCATATTCCATACCAAAACATAGACCGTGTGCAGGTTATTTTTGAGTTCCTCCGAAGTAAAACAGCTAGCTAGGTTAAGTGTACCTAATAAACTGGCACCTGAGAATACACACTAATAATAACAGGCAGGGGTGTAAATTGTCCCACCTTAACAGGCGCAGCAAATACTTTATAATATATAATCATTCACAGTCTGTGAACACATACACACACTGACAAAGGTTCTAATCAGCCATAAGTGAAAACAAGTATGTACTGTATGAGCATCAAACACATACACACACAGTTGTACTGACAGGTGTACAAAGGTCTGGTATGTAGTTAAAAATGATAATAAACTACACTGTTTATCAAGATTTAAATGCCTTGTCATGATGAATTATTCACACATTTCATGTAACTTCAGGTAGTCTAGATAATAATTGTGTTGATACTGACAGACTGGTCTTAGGGATCTTAGTAATAAAATAGACGAGGCCACTGGAAAAACAGCTTAATAAAACTATTGTTCATGAATAAACACATAATTTTCATTATTCATCATTTTCATTTTCAACTTTCTTAATCTTAACACAGTACAACATTTTTGGTATCAAATTGGCAAATATATAAAGTTTCTGTTAAATACAAATAGTTTAATGATTATAAGTAGGAGCAGCAGTAAAATATAGCCTCATTTAAAAACCAGGCATAGTCATTGATTTTGTTGGCAAGCATCAAATTTTACATTTAGCTCAAATCAAAACAGTTTTCAGCTTGATCACTTTTTTTTCAACGTATTGATGAACAAGACATATTTCAGACACTAAAAGTTAATAAATAAAAATGATATAAACAAAAATAACTATAATAACTTGCCCGACACATTTATCTTTAGTGCATGATCAAAATTCCCACGTGACCAAACCAAGTGAGTCAGGGATGCAATATAGTCTAATTTCAATATAAAAAAAATTAAGTGCTTGCTTTAATAAAAATATATGTAGGTAAATTAATATAACACATTTCTCTGTATAATAATATATCAAATATAGAACAATATTGCAATATAAAAAATACTAGTAAGTACAATACTAGTAATGATATAAAGATGTTATGCAAAAAAACTATATAACTATTACACTTAGACTCAATAGACTACAATAAAGAAATAAATGGACAGAGAATAGTCCATGAAAAGAAAAAAAAAGTGTGAAACTCCAGCTACTTCTTCCCATTGCACAGCAAAGATAATCCGTGTGTTATGAGGCGGAGAAGCAAAAAGAGAACTTTATTTCCTGTCTCCATCCACAGCCAGTCAGCATCTCTCTTCAGCGTCACATTGGTGGAGCTGAGGAGCTGTTCTGCCAATTGTAAAGCCTGGTTGTCCTGCAGCGAGACGGGAAGACACTGGATGGACAGAGGCCCACTGTTCTCCTTCACTGTGCACATCTGGTGAGACACATAGGTGGATAAACAGACAAATATCTATTTGTTGCAAACTTTTGGTTTCAAGGTTTAAATCTTTTTTTGCCTTAGTAGATAAAGACTGGACCATGGTGGAAACAGTTAGCTTGGCTGGAGTTGCAAACTCCAGGAAATTACTAATTATTTTTTTAACGCACATTAAACACATGAGAGACAATGTGTTGACTGGTGAGGTTTAGAGGTGCAGCTAGGTTTTGTTGCTTTAAACAGAGCGAGGTGAGCTGTTTTTCCCTTTATGTTATGCTAAACTAACTAGCTGCTGGCATATTTACGACACAGATGTATGAGTCATATCAATCTTCTCATCTATTAGCAAGAAAACCGATAATCATATTCCCCAATACACTTCACTTTGCCGAAAACAAATAATAATTCAAATTCAGCTCTTTAAAGACAACATAACTAACCAGTGTGTCGAAGGCCTTCAGAAATTCAGCATGACTCTCACACAGGATACTCAGTGTTTCATCAGGCAACTCTAAAAAAAATGCAGAATAACATTATAATGTAGGAAATGGTGTGTAGAGCAAAAGTCCTGTGTCACTCAGAGCAGTGTGGGGAAAATGTTCAAAGCCGTCAGAGTTTCCTCTCACCTGCCATAGCACTGACCAACAGGTGAGCTGCGTTCAGGTGAGCACTGCTGGTAGACTGGCTGCACTCAGTGTCTGAGCTGACTTGATTTGTATCTGTATCAAGTGCTTCACCACTACACGACTCCTCCAGCTGACAGAGAGGCAGAGAGACAAGAGAATTAAAGAAAATAGTTATAGAAATAGTTAGCATTGACTCAGATTTTTGCCTCACTGTCCAGGTTAACAGCGGTTTTGGGAGAGTGTGTCTCTTTGGGTCCATTTACTTGTCACACAGTTACCCAGTAGAGTTCAGGGTAATGCCATTGTGTCACTCACAACATACTGCAGGTAAGACAGAACAGTTCTGTCCCTCATTGTCTCTTGCAGCTTCTTGAATAAAGCATGTCTGGTTGACTCGCAAAGCTCTGCCAGTGGACACAAGTCCATCTCCTGTGATCCTGTCAGAGAGCAGGAGATACTGCATCAGATGCGAAGCTGTAGCTACTTTGACACAACATTTGATGAGAACTATCCACATTTTCCTTCAAAATGATTGATGCACCACACTTGATTGTTTAGAGGACAGACTCCTTTTATTAATCATGCAGCATTATAAAACAATTTATGCATTTGTGAATAAGAAACTGTGAGATAAATAGTGCTCAACATATCTATCCATGTAGAACATGTCTAGTTTGGTCTTCATATAATGTATATACATACACCATTTTCAATATAACCATTTGATTTTTGATATTCCTTGTTCTCTTATCCACAAATAATTAACAGTGTAATAGTTATCTTGTAAACTAAAAAACTTATTTATCAACTTTGACAAGTCCTACAAAGTTTTATGTTATTGTAGATGGTACTACAGCAACATTAAATGCGTGCACGCATGTAATGACTTTCAATGCAGATCCAAATCCAAATGCTGGTTGACCAATGATGAATAATTTCACAGTCATGTGTATTAAAGTTAGTTTTAGTCCCAGTGTTTACTACTGAAGCAAGTAGTAAACCAAACTAACATTTGGAACAATTCATTCATGCAAGTGTTGATAAAACAACTGAGAAATTCGCATTGTGCATGGGAGAAAAAGGAACCAAACTATTGTTTCACTTCCTTGGAAATAAAATTTGAATAACTGTAATTTCTTTGTCATTAACAGGTTACTAGTTAAAGGTTTGAATGAATGGATACAAACCATTTTGCAGAGGACTTAAGGGTGTTTTCTCATGGCCATTCTTCCCATTGCACTTGCCATCCACTGTATTCAAGGACTCACGGGATGGCCAGGAGTCAGACTCAAAACCTCCTGTCATGCCAGGTTGAAGGCATATATCTGAAAAGTATGCACAACATCACAGGTAAAATCAGTGAGGAGGAAACATGGGTGTGGCACAATGGATGCATACATTTAAAGCAGGTACACAAGCATATTAGCAGAGACACAATGCGTCATTGAACATTAGCCTGCTGCACAACCCATAATATGAGGAATGATCTTCTGATTCACTCTGTCTCCCCGCGCTCTCTCTCTCTCTCTCTCACACACACACTTACCATAGTGTCCATCCTTTTTAATCTCCAGTTCCAGGATGCTGTATGCAATGACGGTATCAGAGGGGATCTCCAAGGAAACATCACTGTCCATCTCAATGTTGTTGCTGTCCCTCACACACACCTGAGGACACACACATAAACAAACACACATACAGGTGTGATTTATAGAGTTTGATATCGACTGCACTGTTTTGGGGCAGATACTCTGATGATTGTATATCTTAAATACACTTAAAAATTTTACAAAAACAAATAAATAAAAATATCCAGTGTTTCTCTCAGTAAATGAGATTATAAAGTGAATCCACTAAACATACATATACTGTATAAAATTATCATGTTTGTAATTTGTAATTGTAAGTCTTAAACAAAAAAAAAAAGGGTTTCTTGAAAAATAGACATTAAGTCCCATCCACACCCACTTTTACAGAACTCCCCAGGATGTCCAGCAGCCCGATCATCCCCTGAAAGATGCACTGCTCCTTCTTTGTCTGGGTGATGGCGCAAGAGTTAGTGGTGACGATCCTCTCCTTGACTATTGCGAGCACATCAGCCTGCTTCTCCAGCTGCTGCACCAGCACATGCTGCATGTCCACCAGCCTGGAATTCAAAGCTTATGACACTACTGGTCTCTGTAGTTGTGATTAAGTCTTTGCATGACACTGGTCTCAGGAGTCATATGCCTGATGTCTAACTACATTTTTAGATTGTTCACCTATCCATCAATAATAAAGTCATCATCCTGTCACCTTCTTCTGACTACTGCAATCAGTACAAAAGGGAATCATTTATCACCTGCTTCTGGAGTCACATAACAGCTTCTTCACATTTAGTTCCTCTTTTTTCAACTTGTTAAAACATGATTGGAGCTTGGAAGTGCCCCGCCCCTCCAGCGCGACACTGACAGAGCCAGCCTTGGTGTCCAGCTTCCCGGAGAGTTTATCTCCAAATGTCCCCTTGTAGGTCAGGAATTCTGTCTCACGCAGTCCTGACAAGACATGTGGTGTTAGACATGTTTAAGAAAGCTCCTCCTTCTACTTTTTATATATATATATATA
>CM076663.1:14387086-14446137 GCA_038496675.1 Rachycentron canadum | reverse complement strand
ATATATATATATATATATATATATATATATATATATATATATATATAAAGAGAGAGAGAGAGAGAGAGAGAGAGAGTTTAGTTTTTCTACATACCAGGACTGAGCACTTTGTCGCCCAGCAACAAGTCACTGAGGATAAAATGAGTTGGTTGGTACTTGGGCCTTTGCCAGAACCAGAAGCGGTTGCGTTTGACAACGAGTGCCATGGGAACCAGTTTTTGTGAGTCATTTAATCGTGACACGTGGATGAGGCTTCCCTCTGGGTCAATCTGATGGACGAAGTTGGCAGTGGCCTTGGAAAACATGGCTTCACAGACGAGAGCTGCAAACAGCTGGAAGAGAAAGACATTTAAGGCTTCAATTTGAGCTCATTATGTCCACTGGAAGGTACTGAGGGCAAAGACAAGAGCTCTGATGTGCATTCACAGAAGTAGTAAAGCACCAAGGGTGATTTCCCCTCAGTATTCTCCCCAAATTTTCCCCTTGATAGAGTTTATGTTTGTTTCCCAATACAGCCAATCAGAGTCTGTATGGGTGTGTCCGTGTCCAGCAAACAACTGTAGGCAGTGACTTAAAAGAGCTAAAGGAGGTTTTCCTATGTGTTGTTAAGATATTAGTGTGATCGTATCACACACAACTCCAACAGCTAATTCGGCTTGCTCAGTTTTCATATTGTAAATATTTAAAGTAATCGGGCGTTATTTGTAATAAGTAATCGGGGATTTGTGCTGTGAGGGAAGAGACACACAACAGATTTAAGCTTGAGTTTGAGGAAGCTTAGAGTTAAACAAAAGAATGTAACGTTGGCTGAGGGAATAAGAAAAGAGCCTGTTCTGGAAAATAAATTTGAAACAGAAGATAGTTCAGGCCTTTGAATAAACAACCCCACTTTCTCATCATCACAATGTCACAAACTTCCCGTGACCTCATTCGGTTTCAGTTTTGAGTCATTTGGTTTGTATAATTAAATCATCCTTACATCAGTGGGGACCTTACTATAAGAGACCGACTGCTTAGAACTTCAGCAAGGAAACAAGATGGCACAAAAAGAGATAAAAGAATAACCATTCAACATGTGAGCAACATTTTTGACTAAACATGACTTATATGACATCAAGGTGGTGTATAAACACCTCACCAACAACATGCATTGGTAAATATAATGGTTGTTGAAGAATGATCACTATTAAAAAAAATACCTTTTTGGAAAAGTATGTTTTTCAATAATAGATACATAATCAGGCTACTTAATATATGATCATACAAATGAATTCCAACGTTTAAGGCTAGTAGGGCCTCAAACATCGTTCAGTTTACAGATGGTAAAATATAGAACAGTGCAACAAAACACACACACACACACGTGCCATATTTCCCGGTAACCCACTTCGTTCATATCTGGGTAATAGCGCGTTCCTGCGCAATGAAATCACCTCAAGAACACATGACTCCGATTATGTGTATTAAATAAACAAGTGAAGAATATGGTGTTTTGACCACAAAATAACAAGAAACCGGCCGTGTTGGTCAGCTCAACTAAACTAGATTGATCCTCGTCGATCCGCTACAAACCCAGACTGTCTCCGTTAAAATGGATGGAGATGTTTCTTACCCTATTCAAAACAGTTCGGTGAAGATGGTTTGGAGTCGTACGATCTGAGATGCTGTCCGTCCAGTTCTCACTCCTGGTTTTCAGACCCAGGCTGCCATGCGTTAAACTAGACTGAAGCTGCCCCTTCTCTCCCGGCGTGAATTACAGCACTCGGTGTCGGCAGCAGAGATCAGTGAGGTTGGTGGTTCTCGGTGCGAGTTGTGTCTGGGTGGACTGCAGCCACCCACATGTGCCTCCTCCCAGCCTCACTGGAGACTTAATTAGAATCATACCAGCTCTGTGCACCCATGCACATGCGCGTGGGTTGCAGGACAAGAGCAGACTTGCCTCGTTGATTTTTTTTTTTTTTTTTTTTTTATCATTATCATTAATTCATGGATGGAAATGTTTGCAGGACATCCCAAAACACGAGTAAGTGCTTGAACTTCAAAAGGTCAGTTATCTAAATCACACAAGTATCTCATGAGGCACTTAAACCAGTGTTCACTCACTGACCTTGGTCGGTGCCGTAGGTCAACAACTGATGGTGCACACGATGACCTTAGTGACAAAAGCCTCATATGTGAGTTGTTGTGTTGAATTCCCTTATTTAAAATCTAGACATTCAGATGAGAGCTGCCAGGAAGGAAGAACTCACAGGTTTTAGTGATAAATTATTGTTAACATGTAGCCTATTATCAGTATTATGATGCTGCAATTTTAACTCCTTGACATACAGTTATTGTTAAATACATAGTCTACCTATGCATTTTATAATGGCATCAGCTGCTGACAATTATTTGTCATAGGTGGGTCAAATCGTAATCTACCAGGAAGTGGAGCATTACTTGCTGAACTGAAGAGAAATAAAACTGCACTAAATACAACTACCCAAGTAAAGTACAAGCATCTTTAAACTGTAAGCTTAGTATTTGAGTAAATGTAAACTGTTATCTTTAGCATGAGACAAAGATCTGGGTCTCAACCTGTTGAGTCACAGTTGCCCCCATATGTGTTGCCTATGTTTTTTTTTCTTTTTTTTCGTCTTGACTTGGCAATTACCAAAAATTTGTTGAGTCATGAAAAAAATTACCCAACATTCAAAAAGATTTAATTCCCACAACCATACATTTCTTGTTAATTCAAGAACTGCAGGTCAAACCAAAGTTACTGCAGACAGCTTCACAGGCTTCACAGTGCACTTCCTGGTGACACCTGCACCAAGGGAAAGCTCCAGTTATATTGAGATCACATATATTATGTGATATTATATTATCATATTATGAAACTATTATTTAATGCAGGTCAGCAGGTCTTGTAGTCAGTGAAGCTGGCGCTAACTTTTAAGTCTTCTATACACTCCACAGTAGTTTAATCCAAACATGCACTACATGTATAAACTCATTAAATGTTTTCTTTGTTGTGTCTTAATTCAGTAACTTTAGCTGTGGAGTAAAAAGTGGTATGAAATAGCCCAGGCCGATTCAACTGTCTCTCCCTCTCTCTCTCTCTCTGACCCTGTGTGTCACCCACTAGAGCTCAGATCTAGTGGGATCTAGAGATCTAAATGTTCAAAAGTTGGGTAAGTGTTATGCATTTAAGAGCAGAAACACAAGCACACTCATTCATCCAGTGAAAGTCTGTCACATACAAGTGGAAACTTTTCAAATGACTTGCTCCTGGTTTATTCCTCTTTACTGCAAGTACGTTTTCAGCAAATAGGTATGTTTTCAGAGGTTACACAAGTATAACTCTCCAAAGATGTTCCTGGGCCTTTTGCTAAAGGATGCAAAAATGTAATCTTCATAGATCCTCAACAGAAAATTTACTGTGCTAGTAGCCAGGAGCCCACACAGAGTTAAGCTAAATGATATTAAATAGTGTTAATGATGAAGCGTAACCATTAACCAGCTTATTGTCATAGGTGTGTTCTTAAATTCAGTCTGAACTGGACAGAGCACAGGGTGGATTTAGTGATGTGGGGGCTGCTGGTGAACTACTGCACAGTTAAAACACTGGCAAAGAAAAAGTCCTACACAAAATTTTTGTGTATTACATTTAATTTACATTTTTAATTTCCAGCATTACAAAATCAGTCTTAGGTTTTTTTCTCGAATCTCGAACTGAGTACATATGAGGAAATGTTAGTTTTGTTTTTTGTTTTAATTTTTCTCTTACAAAATAATAAAAAAGTTACAACTAATATTGTGCTTATACTCTTATACTAAATTCCTAAATGACAAATGTATTTCTGCATGGGAACCAAGGGCAAGATGCTCCACAGACTTACCCATCAGGAGTTTATGTGCCTGTTAAACAAGAGGATCCCACCAAGAGACAGATGACCTCAAGAATTTGGAAACACATAATGACATCTGGAAAACATCAGATTGAGGCTAGCATGGTTGTGTAGTGATTGTCACTGTGATCTCATAGGAGGGTGGTTTTGGTAAGATCCTGCCAACCAGCCTGTGCCAGTGTGGGTTTGCTCTGATTTCCCCCAGATAGTCCCAAAGACATACAGGTTCTGTTAATTGGCTGGCGGTGTGTGTGTGCGTGTGTGTGTGTGTGTGTGTGTGCATACCAACATATATACATATACACACAACCAAATACAAGGTATTATCAAGCTAATATAATCATTTTGTATGAATTTATTTGAAGGTGAAGCATAGCTATTGCTTTAGATGGTTGCTTTCTGTGTTGCTTCTTAATATTATTAATCCTAACACCAAAGTTAATTCAGTTATCTTTCACTTATTCTTATATCAAAGGACAAACACTACTCATGTCTAGTAGTAAGAAAAACAACAACTTTTCTTAAAAACATGTGACACACCATACCTTGTCCATCCATTGAACATTTTATTGTCCTCTTTTAACATGGAGTATTATTGCTTTTTTCCCCCCTCAGTAAAAAACTGTCCACAGTCCAATGACAGTCATGACTGATAAGAAGGCAGCACACTGAAACAAAACTCAGCCCCCCTTTTAGAATTTGAAACTTTGATGAGCTACTGGCTACAGCAATTAGAATATCCTGGAGTCATGATGGAGGAATACTTCCAACTTTTGACCTTTTGAACAAGTTCACTTCCAATTCTGATCCTAGCTCCTCCAGTAAAGTCCACAAGGGGTTTTTAAAGTCTCTTAATAAAAGTGTTTTTGCATAACTGCTAAAGCAGCTGATTGAATGCAGCACTGCAATAAAAGGCACTTTGGTAAATGCTGAGATGCAAATGAATGTAATGATATGAATATTTAATTTACACTGACAGTGTAAATTACAGTACACAGTTAAATTACAGTGTAAATTACAGTTATAGTAAGGAGAGGAGAACGTATACCCTTTAGATGAAACATAATAAACCACAGAAACTACAACAGAGGGTCGACACGTTCTGCTCTGACCCCAAACTAGAGGCAGGAAGTCCTTATTGGTTTCGGTTACCATGACATGGAGTGATTCATGCTAACACTTGGCGGCTGGTCTCAGTTCTGTTTTACACTTCCCTCTTTATAATAAGGTGTAGTGAAGAGGTTTCGTTAAATCCAGAGGTCACCATAACACAGGGAAGTCCATTTTGCTGAAGCCAGGGTCTCCTCGCAGCTCCCAGTATGTATCATTGCTAACCCAGGTGTCATCCTTGGACTTCCTGTCGACACAAGAATAAAATCTGGTTTTATTCTTGAAACATCTGGAAGGATACATCGTTCATATTTAAGTTGAACCAAACCTGTCAAATGTGTAGTATATTAGATGACTATCAATTTCTAGAATAATACTAGATACTTTAAAATTATTTTGCTTAAAACTAAACAATATCAAATATCTACATCAACTTCAACCATCAACCAAAAAAATTATAATTAAATAATCTGCTTTATTTTACTTTTTTTTTTACACTAAATATGTCTGATTTAAAAGTAATGTAATATATGCCTGGGTGTAACATGGAGTTAATTATGAGAATTTGAATGTGTAATTTTACTTGGAAGTGATGTAATGGCCAATCTTCTATCTCCCTCTTTTTTTTTTTTTTTTTTTTTTTTTTATACACGAGACACTAGGGTGGCTACCAGTTAAACACAAATAGTATGCAGAGAATGCACAAACGAGTAATGAGCTACATACTTGAAGAAGCGTGGCTGATGCGTCATGCTGTTGTCCTGCAGCACTTTCCTCCTCTCCCTCTGGAGCTGCTCTATCCTCTGTTTCTGCTCCTCAGCTGCCTCTGTGTTTCCCTCCTCCAGCAGCCTGGACAAAGACACCAGAGACAGTGAGTCAGTATGAAGAATAGTTTAAACATTGGTCTCATTAGTGTCACCACCATTCATCCAACCTTTTCTCACACGGATAAAGGATAAACTTAGATTTTTCCTTCTTATGGATAATAGCAATAGTGGTAGTTGTAGCTGACTTCATGTCCCTGTTCCAGTATGGCTCCTAAATGATCCCTCTTAATTTTTATTGTCCAAAGCGTTCAGCCTTACACGCCATAGTAAATGCAATTATCTTTGCACTTAAATTGGAAAAGGTAATTTTCTAGTGACACCATAACAAGAAAAACGTTGAAGAATTACCTAATATTTTTTTTATTCACATGCTTGTGTGGACTAATTGAGTCTTATTGGTATTAAAAAATAGGAGATAAATATATTATTGTGTTATTTATGCAAACTAAATTATTTAGTAAACCTTACTATCAAATCTCTCTCTGTACAAGTGGACATCAATATTTTTGTGACTTCATTCTCTTAGATCTAAACTCCCATAGACTGTTGCTATGGTTATGGTCATATTTCTGATTTGTTGGACTTTGCACCAAATGGACTCAGTTAAATTTATGTGTATAAAAAAAATGTTTGAGGCCAAATGGTCAGTTTTGGAAGCTTTAAATCCTTTTACACAACACAGTCATCTGTACAAGTTATTAAAATAAAAATAAATATATGGTTTTGTTAAACCACAACAATAGTAATAAATTATAGTTAAGTTTTTACAAAGGGTAGTGGTGATGTCTGTAGCAACACTAACAGAAATCAACATTACAGACAGATAAAGAGTGCCAACCTCTGGTCCGGCCTGAAGCGTGTGTCTGTTGGGGGCAGCAGAGGTCTAAGGGTGGAGTCAAGCTCATTCAACTCCACCGCAAACTGTGTGAAGCCATAGTACTGTTCTTGGTCCTCTGGCATGGGATCTACACATAGACACATAAAAGTTAACAGCTGTCATGTGAAGTATAGTTATAGTTTAGATATTGTTTTTTTTTTTTATTGATTGAGCAGCTGTAGTGTTAAAGATGTTTAACTCACTTGCTCTCCAGATGCACGTGGCAGAAGGTGGGTCTCCTTGAAACACAGACTCATGCCATTTTCCAAAAATGGAGTGCACAACTTTCCCATTTGAATCTGTAACCACACCCTCTATCTCATTCACTGTAGAGCTCCATGATTTTGCCTGAAGGAGCAAAAGGCAGAGGTAAAATATTAATTGAGTCCGTGAAGTCCCAGAGAATTATCACTGAAAATCTGGAGGCAGTAACACTTGCTCTGCAGAAAAATAAGAATTTAGCAAGAGAAACAAACATGATCCTCACTGCTGTGATGACCCTCCTTTGTGAATCTGACAGAAAGAAACCAAGGACAGACTAAGAGTCTGGGGTTTTCCTGCTATAAGACCTCAACAGCTGGAGACTGCTGCCTTGTTAACCTGCACTACAAATCTCGTCATCAACTGACTAATGTAAAAGTGTCGTTCACTACAAGCAAAGTGTTCAGAACCATGAATAAAGTACTTAATATAAGAAGACATGCTGATACCTGCAGCTAAATTCAGTTGCAGCCACATAGTAATGCGATAATTCCTACAGCTGTTGAAATGAAACTGTATATTAATGACATCATTATTTCTTACAACTGTTAATAAAACCATACGTAGAGAGTAGAGACAAACAAATAAAGCTATGCGAATGAAAGACAAGATTGTTCAGTCTTGATGGAGGTGTGAACACTACTGCCATTCTAGTTTCTTTTATTTTTTAAAATTCCGTATGTTTTGTATGTATGTCAGTGTTACAACAGAAAGGGAGTGCATCTGTTTGAGAGGGAAGCGCTGCATGAGAAATGCTGTGCTGTCCTTTCTGTCTGCTCTCGGACAACGACAAAGCTAAAAGTCAAGTGCTAACCAAGTATCTTCCAACAGAGACTGAAGTTTTTCTGTATCATTATGACATAAAATGAAGACAACAATTTAAATGTTTCTGTTTCCTGACCTTGACAAATGTGACTTTACACTGGCAGACATCACTGTTGATATTTTTGATGGCCATCTCTCCATAGTGTTCAATCCAGCGTTGCCCACTCAGGATGTTATGGATGCAAGATGTCACTTTGTTCCATTCGTAGTGGTCCCCAAAGCTGGAGAAATCACAGACACACGTCGTACTTAATAAGTAAAAAAAAATTTATGTTTCTGGTACTTACACCTGCAGCCTATACAATGCATGGTCACGTAAACTCTTGTGTTAAACATGGAAGAATACAACCATGTATGCACATAAACACACACCCACAAACAGTATGTAAAGGAGTGGAGGACTTACGCAGGTAGTGTGACATGTGTGGTTCCCATGGGAACAATTTCCATGGATTTGCCCCAGAATTTATTTTTCCACCGAACATCTAAAGGAGAATGGATGACATAATAATAGGTATGTGCTTGTGACACCTGCTCTTCAAGGTTATAATAACATCTTTTTCTTATAAATCAATTTCTTTCTTCATGTGCACATGGAGAAATGCAAACAAGCCAGCAGTCTATAGTTTATATTCTCTCACTACCATTGGCTGTTTAGTTGTTTCTGAATTAAATAGCATAGTCAAAATTAGGTTACATTAGTATAAGCTATGCAGTATTTTTTTATATTGTGTAAATATTAGGTACATAATTATCACATTATGGAAAGTTATACAGATATCGCCAAGGCCACACAAAGTTCAACAAGATTTGTAACCACAACAACAGCTTTGACCTTAAACCTAACTTTCATCATGTAACAAACTCTCAGACACAAGGGTGTGGCAGCACCAAGGAACTGGATTTATATTCCAGACATGCCCTCTCTCCTGCTCACCTTGCCAAAAGGTGAAGTTCCTTGAATCAGAGTGACATGCTGACACAGGTGGGTGGTGACTCACCTGGGAAATGGTGAGAAGAAATACAATGAAACAAAAGTCACTTTACCAAAACAACACACACTGAAGATCTTGAGGGTGTATTCATCAATCAGTCAAACACAAAAGGAGAGAAAGGTTGCCAGCTACAAACCAGACTGGATTTTGGGAATTTTGTAAACTGCTTTAAGGCATACATTAGGAAGAAGCTGCTATTCCTGCAGCCCACAAGGTCCTAATTGATCATTCTGCCATGAAACAACCAAGACTAACCAAGACAGTGTTTCAAATGACTAAATGTAGCAACTATAACTACATTATACATAGCCATTACAGTACCTTTAAAATCAGCCTGATCTCAATCACTTGCAATCAAATGCATATTTTTTTTATGATAAGGGTTGTAAAAAGTGGTAAAGTAAACCCAAAGTAGGCCTTCCCGTGGAGGTGGGTGAATACCCATGTGGTGAATTGTGTGCGTACTGTAAACTGTGTGTCCTCTACCTGTTCAGCTATAAACCTGAAGCCCTTATCAGGTCTGTCACACTCATACGTTTCTCCAAGGACAGGGTTAAAGGGTTTGCTTCCTGCTCGATGGAAGGTGGATGCATAGGCAGATATTGCAAATGTAGCAACATACACCTGTGTAGAAAATCAGAGAAGACAGATGAACATCTGCCAGGTGATAATTGTATAATTGATCTCATTACTCACAGTACTTAAATATGTATCTTTGTAAATAAAAATCTTTGTGAACAACATAATATACATGTTTTCACTCATATTTGTTTGTTTGTCAGCAGGATTATGCAAAAGTACTCAACCAATTTGCACCAAATTTAGTAGAAGGATGGTGTAACGTTAAATTTTGGCACTGAACCACTCACAAGATTTTTTTTCCCCCACTTTCCTTCACATTGCCATATGGGCCACTTTTCAATTTTTTTGTCAAATTCTCAGTAACTAACACATTTATAATGTTGACATCTGTGAGTTTGTACAATTTGATCTAGATCCAGAAAATAATCCAGGTTAGGACTGGCAGCTGTGTTTAATAAACTAATGTATGGACAAATAAACTGTTGCTAACTGCTAATACATGACATTCCTATGTGCCCTTAAACTAAATATAATTAATACTGTATCTGTACTATGTGTTCTCTCTTCTCACCATGCGTTGGTAAGGGTCTTGGGTCTGGTTGGCAGTGTCCAGCAGTTCACTGTACTCCAGCTCCTCACAGAGCCTCTGCAGCGTGTTGAGTGGCTCATTGAGCTGTACTGGCATGGCCACCTTGGACAGGTCCTTTCCAATGTTGTTCCTAAGGATGTTCCACAGGCTCACGCTGCTGGTGGGAGAGGGACATGGCAGTGTGGAGCGCCGACGAGATAGGGTCACCACGCTGCTGACTGAGGGAGAGAAATATGGAGAGAGGAGCGGCGATACAAGAGAGCCGTTGGCACAAGCATTCAAAAACACATTTAATGAACAGTAACACAAACAAGAAGAGATTAAATAAATTCAAATGCAAGTTAATTTACAAGATATATGTGCAACTTTTCAGTATTAAAATGCTGACTAGATCCATGCCATACATTTGTTTAATGTGTGCATTTGAATTATCCTAAATCCTTAAATTCTAAAGTTATCAAGTTATTTAAAGTGTCAGCACTGAAACATCCTCCATATGCAGAACAGTGTTGAAAGAAACTGCTCTATTGAGTGTTTTTAGTTTTGATCATCTGGTCTGTTTGTTTTGGAGTTTTGGAACAACTCCCATAATATAAAGCTGGTTCACAATGACACCAAACTCTGTCTTTTGTTGTTTTGATTTTCTTCTTTTTTGTGGTAACTAAAGGGGAAGTTTTATGTAGTGAAAACATAAAACAAACACCATCTGCATCGGTGAATTAATGCTGCCTGGTCACAGATGCTTTCCCACATTTTGTATGATGAACAATTCCCTCAAGTTTGTAAACATTTTATGGAAATTGGTGGTGGTCATGTTCAACATGTATTCTGAGCAAGTGAGTAACATCTCTGATTCCTGACATTAATTATAATAATTCATGTGATGCAGAGGCTTATTGCACAGAGACAGACAAGCCCTGCCTCTCTTTAACAGAATAAGGTCTCTTTACAGTCTCATGCACACATACAAAGACACACAATTTGTTACTGTATGATGTACCAGAGTCGTGTCTCTGACTGCCTCCCTCATTGCTGCAGGTATCCATGGAGACACTGTCACTGACATCACTGATGTACGAGTCATCATCGGACACCTGGAGACAGAAGATCGATGATGAAAGGTCAGCAAGCATCCAAACATAGAATCAAAAATCAAAAACTGATAAGTTCTCAGTCATCAGAAGAGAACTGTATATGTGTTAGCTGCAGGTTTTTATTACAACTAGCTGTGTTGGGGCTACACTCATTTCTAGCACTAATAAATCACACATTTCTTTTCCTGCACATCTAGCTCTGCTTAGATTTGACTAACTGACTTGCAGCCCTGAAAAAAATAATGTAAAATAAGTCATTTATAAAAAAAAAAAAAAAAAAAAAAAAGGGCCAAACACACAAAAGACCACCTGCAGCTTGTCACATATGAGGATTTGCTGCTTTCTCCTGTTTTATATGATTAATGATTAAGATATTTAGATATCTGTGTGTTTCTTGGACAAAACTAAACATGTTGTCACTTTGTCTGGGAGATTGTGATGGTAATTATTATGATTTTTCCAAATTTTTTGCATTTTATAAACTCACTCTCAATCAGTCTATTAAAATGTCACAGCATTTATCTTTAAACATGAAAGGAAGAGGGTGAGGTGTAGATGGTGTCTGACCTCATTCTCAGAGGAAGAAGAGGAGAGAAGGTACTCCTGAGCATCAAAGAACTCAGATATTGACTCTGGGATGGATGCTCTGCTCTCATTAGACACCTGGTGGACCAAGGAGTGGGAGCCACCTGAACAGTCCTGTTTAAATGATAAGAAGCCAGTTGAGAAAAATATGACTCGTGGTATAACGTTATTGTGGTGTAATCGTGCATAATTATGAGTTCACTCACTGAAGCATAGGCTGTCTTTAAGCCTGTGACCTGCACTGGCTGGGGGGCCTGCTTGTCGATGGTGTGCCTCAGTCTGTCTCTTTCTGCTACCAGGGAGCTAAAGGCTGACTTCAGTGTGGTGTGAACTGGAGAGAAGCAAATGCCAGAGACAGAAACAAAGAGGGCAATGACAGAGTTGTCATGGAAACTATCTCACCATACAGAAGCAAAGAAAAGCATATTTTTCTGTTTAAACTAAATAGATTTCCTGACAAATCTTGTGCCAAATTAGGCAGGGACTCACTGTTGTTGGCCAGCCTGCAGAAATCCTCCTGAAGACGGTTCACATCTGTCGGTGAGTCTGGGGATTCAGGACAGACCTCCTGGGTGTTGGATTCAGTGGTGGAGAGGTTGGGGTTGGAGGCATGAAGGCGGGGGGACTTGGAGGAGATACAGCTTGGGACCTGGGGGACAAATACAGAGAAAGATGAAGAAATGTAAGCCATTAATTTCCCTTCATTCTCACTGTTGAATGATAATGTTCAATAATCATGAGCGTCATGTACATGTACCTGTAGTGTGGCTTTGGTTTCTTTGCCACTGTTTTTGGATCGCCACCTCCTTGGCCTCTTCTCCTTTTTGGGGATGTCATAAGTAGATGCCTGTGGCACGACAAAAAGAAATGACTACGGGGGTTGTGAAATATTGACTGGGGCACCTAAAAACATAAGTAAGATGACTATTTTGCCTCTTACTGCATGGGAACATCATACAGAGGGCAAATGGATTTTCATTAGGCAACAGCTCTAAGGCAGTGTATGTGTGACAGCTTAAGCTGTGTGCTTTTGTTTACTTGTAGTGCAGTAATGGCTGGAGCTGAGTATGTGCGGTGGAGAACCTCCATGCTCTTCAGCAGGAGGTTGAGTTCAAGCAGATATGATTCGCACTCCTCCAAGTCTAAGTGAAAGATGGATTATTATTAGATGAAAGTTGGGTGCATACAGAGAAAGTGATAAGACATAAAATAGAACATGAGAGATTCACTGCAGTCAGACATACTTCAGGAAAAAAACTGCTAAAGAAGGATGACAGACAAACAAGGAGACAACTAGTAAAATCGTGACAAACAGACAAATAGACAAAACAACAAAGAGTGACCAACCTTTGCAGCACTTGTCCATATCTTCTGAGGAATGGAGCCAAGAACTAACCTTAACCTGGTGGACTGACGCTTGTTTGGTAAGAGTAGCCCTCTGACAGATGAGGAGAGGTGATATCACATAACCACATCCGTACTACATCAAGTTTATGAGCAACAAAAATATGTTGTATGTATGATGTATGAACAACCTACTTTTCTCAGAGAGTCATTGAGGGAAGGGGAGGATGAAGCATGGGGATGGAAAAGGTGCCTCTCGTG
This sequence comes from Rachycentron canadum, assembly GCA_038496675.1. Classification (NCBI taxonomy): domain Eukaryota; kingdom Metazoa; phylum Chordata; class Actinopteri; order Carangiformes; family Rachycentridae; genus Rachycentron; species Rachycentron canadum. Next base: position 14,432,897 of record CM076663.1, on the reverse strand, counting down.
GGGATACATGGCAATTTCATTCTGCCGAAACACGCGATGATGACGCAGCTTTGACACCCACTCCTCAAACAGCTCTGGAGACTTCACCTGGGTGTCATAAAGTCAAATTAGGTAGCTGTTAGTGTCTGAGCATGAAACAGACACAAGGAAAGGAAAAAAACTGTAGGTGTGGAGTCACCATGTGTACATCACTGAGAGAGAGATGGCACAGAATCAGACTGAATTCAACTAAACTTGGCCTAAATACAAACTGAGAGTATCAAGAATTACCTTTAGGTGATAGATGTTATCTTCTGTGTCCAAGTCAATGCACATGGCTTTCTTCTTGATTGACATGACAGAGAGACCAACATCTATGCAGCCATGAAGCTTTCCCTTCTTCAGCTGTGCAGAAACACTTTGTTAGGATGTCCTTGTACACATATGACAGACAGATGGTGCTCTTGAGGAGATACTTACATCAGTTCCACGCTTTGCATACTTCAAGATACCTTTCTCCAACAGAAAGTATCTCTAGGTGGGAAGAAATCAAACTTAATCAGCATTTAGTCATAAGAACAACTTGCATATATATTTCACTCTTTGGTTATACAATAGTTAAAAACGCTAATAAAAAAAAAGGATTTGCATACACTGTTGTTTTGCACCAATAACATTACTTTGCCTTGACCTTGGCATGTAAAACAGCAGCAGTGAAATGAATGATTGGCAGCACGGATGATGACCATGCATAGAAGTAGTCATAGTTTTTAAGCACACTTTAGTTTTTACAATAAAAAAATAATAAAATACTGACAAGGCTCCTTGTGATTTAAAATGTTTTATTTTAAAGTGGAAATTTCTTCAAGTTTGAGAGTACACTCAGAGAGAACAGGAGGAAGATGAGTCAGGGTTACAGTATAATCAGCAGGGAATAAAAAAAAGAATGGAAAGGAGCATAGACAGAAGACTGTAATGGTGAAGAGGAGGAAATGCAGAAATAGCTTGAGGTCTCAAAGGAGAGCAGGTCAGAACTCTAGTGAAACATTAAGGAAGGACTAAAATATTGCTGGTTTGATCTTGATACTACCAGGGAAGAAAGTACAACTAAAGCCCATACTCTTTACTCATTGCTCTTAAAATGTATAATTGCAGTATCTCTTTATAGAAATGGAGGCCTTTTATATTCCTCCTTCCTTTTAAGAAGCATGGCTACTGCTGTTGAACATGGTGCAGAAAAGTCTGCTTTGCTTTTGATACAAGGGGTAGCCTCTGTGGCTTGTTATCTGAGACCCCTTGTAGTAAAAGCAATGATGTTCAGAGTGAAAAACAAGTGTTCAATAAGAGACAGAGACTGTAATAACTAGTGTAGCCTCAGTGCATACCTTATGCCATCCCTTCATGGGCCACTTCCTCCTCTTGAGCAAGAAACCATCTTGTCTGTCAGGCTCCTGCATGCTGGCAGGGACCCCTCTGAGCCCCTCTACAATCTCCCAGCTGTCCTGGAGCGAGACACACGAGCAATACTGTATGAGTTAGACACACGTGATATTTCTTCCCTTGAAATAAGGTATAATTCAATCTAACACTGTAAGGATATCATATATCTTCTTTGCAGACTGCATTTAACTATGGTACTACTGCAACTGAAATCGCCTGTATTGTATAGACATCATTATGGTGCTTTAAGCATTTTTCAGTATTTAATTGTCGTTTGCCTTTCTAGGTAGACTTATGTTTAGTCACAGAGAATAACCCTTGATAATTTAATCAATTTCAACCGTTTGATCTAAACAACAAACACACATTAATATTATCTGACCTGCTTCATAGCTTTAGGGAAAGTGTGGTACATGAGGTCAGCTGCTAATAACAGAGGAAAAACAAAAGCTGAAATGCTAACAGTGGCTGCAAGCAATCGTGATTTACACAGCTCGCACACATAGATAGATACACAGTTACGCACACACCTGGTTGCTGTCATGTTTAGAGGAGCCGCTGCTGTCACTGTGAGTGGGCGACGGCGTCGTCATCTTTTTGCGACTTGACTGCTTTCTGACCACCGCTGTCTTGTTTCTGTGGAAACCGCAGTAACACCGATCACAGCGGAGCCGCCAGGAGCATCACTCTGACCTTTGAAGGCCACGCCACAACAGTCTGCACTGCGGAGGAAAGGTTAAAACAAACTGATGTCAGAGCAGCACAAAGGTTACGCTCAATTTAAAGAGAACAGTAGCAGCGCAGAGGGGCAGACAGATAAAAGCAGGGAGGGATTACTTACTCACTGCGTCTGACTAACTGAACAGCCTAACTGTGGATGTGAAATTCCCAAAGTCCAAAGCAGCTTTGTTTTCAGGAAGCTAGACACAAATATCCCAAATAACACTATTATCATGTGCTAACATACAAATACATACATGCGCACACACACACAATGTGTGGGAATAATGTAATATTTTAAACAAGCATGTGAGCATCTAGAATTGAGCGAAAAAACTCCAACTGGAACATGCAGAGCATCAAAAAACATGACTATTTGTGAAAAATAATATTCAAAAGTTATGACTTCAGTGGCTACTTCAGTTAACATGTGCCAGGTGCAGCTACCACATGTGAAATACAATGTGAAACTAGTGCAACCACCACGCAAAATTAGGGTGGGTGATAAATTGAGCTCTTAAGGTGGGTGCAGATGTTTTCTATTCACATGTTCCCTATATGTTCCAATCATATATGTTCAACACCTTTTTGTAACACAAGGCAGTTCACATTCACCACTGACTTCATCTGAGTAATATAAAACTAAGGACTGAATCCTTACCCAACTTTAATAACTGACTGCTTTCAGCAAATTTAACTTCCTCCACCTCCATAGCCTCGTCCACCTCCTGTACCAGCATTTCAGATTCGAATAGGAAATTTGAATGTTTCTTTTCTTTTGAATGTGTCCTCTTTAAGATTTCTCCTATGCCTCTACAAAATTACAGAGATGTACTGTAAACACGTGTTCATGGTTTTGTGGGCTGAGCAGGGAACACCACATTCTCAATGTGATGGAACATTGATTCCTCTGCTTTGACTTGCTCCAACCTGCCTATATGCATGTGTATGTTATACCCCTATGTGTGTTTTTTAGCCACTCCCTATGTAAACTGTTGCTGCAAGTGTAGTTACAGGGGTGTGTACTATACACATGAACAGGGCTCATCCCTGTCTGCTTGACTAACACACACACACACCGAGGGAATGTCTGTGAAAGTTTTGCATGTGCTTGCAGGCATGCAAATTTGTGTAAACCTCCGGCTTTTAAATATACTGATAACTACATCCCCTGCAAACAGTGTGGTGGTTTGTGTGTGTGTGTGTGTGTGTGTGTGTGTGTGTGTGTGTGTGTGTGTGTGTGTGTGTGTGTGTGTGTGTGTGTTCTGAATCTGAAGTGTTCCCTAAGGTCTTGCTTACAGTCAGTTCCATGCCCAGGACATGAGTCATCAACAGGAAAGAATGTGCTCGGTGCTTCGATACCCCCAACACACCATAACACACGTCTAGCTACAGTCAACACTCAGCTAAAAGCAGACTGAAACACATGGATGGCTCTACTTTCTTCGCAGCTCCGGAGCAGAACAGACTAAAAAGGACAGACAACATTTTTGAGTAGGCTTCAGATGATAAACTCAGGGAGCTTGAATTAGCTCATCAAGCTGTTGTTTTTTTTGCACTTATCAGGCTGCGACATGCCTGGTGTATTCAGCTGCATCTGAAGCTTTATGGAATTCATCACACATAACTCCTGCTTGGCTATGTCTGTGTACATACAACTGTACTGGACTTTAAAAAAATAAAAGGTGCATCCACCCATAACACATTTGGTACTGGCATGTTATATATCAGGGCCTCGGTGGCAAATTTCCAGCTCAAACTGATTTCTTTGAAGAATACAACTATTATTCTACACACAATAAGTGGTGAGTGAGGGCAGTGGCTTTACATAACATTCAGCCCTGCTTTCTATTCCTTAGCCTTCTCCCTTTGATACAGCTCAGCAGCAAAGTTTGCAACAACACACTTCCTCAGAGTAAAACCTCAAAAATTATCCGAGCACATTTGCAAAAAATTCAGTTTGAAGTGTCACTGCCCTATGACACTTCCTCACCTCACATGTTTAAAAACTTGTTCAAAAGCTGTGTATTAGTCTGTAAAGCTCTCTGCCACAGGTGCATTGCTAAAATCTGTAAATGAAACTGGGAGATGCCAGTCCCCGGACATCCCACCGAGTGCCCTACTTACCTCGGCTGAGTGATTACTGTAGTATATTGTACACCACTGAGTCTCTTGCACTGTAAGACTAGAAGTGCTGGGGTTTTGCCTTCAGTCTTACGTAATAGGAGTCAATCATTAATGGTACAACACCTTGTAAATGATCTGTTGTGATGGAAAGGGGTCATTCTCACAGCTAGGGCCAATGTCAAAGAGTCACAAGACCTAAATGAGGGAATAAAAGGTTTAAAGGTGATGGAAATGTGACTACTTTGTGTGTATGTTTTTTTGTTATGCATGTCAGCATGCATGAAATCAGCTGATGGGAGGGAGGAAGAGATAAAACAGATGCAAATGGGAGAGGGGTTAGTTGTATCTGGAAGTATGACAGTGTGACAACAGTGGGTCTTTCATGGGAGACCAAAGATAACATTTTGCCTTACATAGGTGTACATAGAGTGGTCTACCAACCAACCAGTGCAAAGTAAATGAATCTAACCTAGGTATGCTCTGCTTTCTTTTCCCCTAGAATATTTTCCTTTTCACTGCACCGAAGAGATTGGGAAACACTTTTTCTTCCACTCGCCCCATTCCTAGCAACCACTGAAGTGCAAAGCCTCCTGAAAAGGCCTAACCACTTGCACTCTCCCAAAGCTCTGCTGTAACAAGCTGTGCACAGTCATACTGCAAATACACCAAATTGTTCAGAATTTCTGCTTTTAAAAAGGCACAATTCAAGTAAAACAACACTCACAAGCCATTAAGGCCACCTTTACATGCTTTTTCAGTTGAGCATGACTACAGGCAACACATACTGTTCATATTTACTCAAAGCCCTGTGGCTTTCAAAAAGCAAAGCCCCGTCTGTTGTTCACCAGTTTCCATGACAGGATCTCAAAGCAACGAGGCTAAGGCCTGAGGAATAGTCAGGCTGGAGTTTACAGTCCTGGCATGACAAGCACACAGACGTTGACTTAGCAGCCAGTCCATCTGCTTTCTGCCTATACACATTCTTGCAGCAGCAGGACTGCCATCAACCTGATTGTCCACATAGCTGTATATCCTCCCCATTACTGGCTGACTGGGACTGCAGAAAGGTCCCACAGATGGCCCATCTGTGGCTCTACCTCCAATAAAGTACCTTCCGGTAATGCTCCTTCACAGATTTATGGAGTTAAAGCTGTACATGATCCACTGATTATCAAACGGAGAGCCAACATAAGCTACTTTAAATAGAACCACATCCGGCAATATCATCTGGCTACTTCATACATCAACCCTGAAATTTCATAACAAAATAGAGTAAGGGATGTGTGGCAGCATATGGTTTTGAATTGGTTGGTGGCAGTAGCACTTAGTTTATCTGACCTCTGACATCATCTCTGGCTGAGTGTACAGGCTGATAGCTGCGGCGATATTTTTAACAATGTTTTTCATCTGAAAGCAATACAGAGCCTGTGCTATCTGCATGCAGGCAGAGGAAAACTAATGCTGATATCAGCAAGTGATTAAAAAGGTAACAAGTAGCCCAAATGTGCCATTCAGCTGTTGCTATCACATACACTCAGAGAGAAGAGGCTTGAGAACCAGCATGTCGACAGATTCCTGACAAATGCATGAAAAAAAAAAAAAAAAAAAGCTGCATCAAAAAGACAAAAGATGTCTTTCTGTCTCTTCCCGGCTGAGACAAGGGACACTTTGTATTATCTCTCAATCATGGGTTGCTATGGATGCAAAAAAAAACAAAAAAAACAAAGACAAGAATATATTCACTTTGATTATTCTTTATAGAAAATCTGAGGGCATAAAAAATGGATCCATTTATAGAACCTGCACTGTTACCAGCAGAAACATGATTTCACATGAGTCTCAGTGCCGACCAGCGAGCTTGGTTGGAAGTAGGGCACAAGATCCTATAACCTTAAAAAAGCATTAGAGATCACACACTGTTCTCACTGTGGCCACTTGGAGTATTAGTCAAGGCAGGAGTGCTCTGTATTTACCAGCTTTTTAGTGGGTGTTGTGTAAAGGAGACAGTGACATAGAGATAACTCAGTGAGTCATGTTGGCCACACTGGATGTTTATGCCCAGAACTGTTACAGCAGGGAGAAACATTCTGGTTTGATAGTCATCAGCTGGTGGAGAGACTTCAAATTGATGCCTCAGGTGCAATTCTCTTTTTCTCTGGATCACTACAGTGGAAGTGGAGCAGATTTGAACAGTGCCCCCTGGAGCTTATATTGAGTTCTCTCAATGTCTCACTAAAGGTCACTTCAACTTGGAAGATGAATGCCAGTACATGGGTTTGAACCCAGAGTTTTAAGATCGCTGGATATTTAGGATTAGGATTGATCTGCCAATTGTTTTCCTGATTAGTTGATTAAGAGTTTGGGCTGTGAAATATCTCAAATTCTTGGAGCCCAAGATTTTCTGACGAACTGTCAAAACACCAAATCCTCTAACTGAAGAAGCTAGACTCAAACAACTCTTTTTCATTCAGAGTTCATAAACAATTCATTGTTGTGCCTATTGTATAAGTTGCAGATCAATTTTCTCCGCCATCATAGACAGTAAATGTGAAATTGTTTCAGCATTAACTCTGCCACTGATCATAGAAAGGCTTTTTGTTACTTTTTGGGTACAGGACTTGTATCCTTATCCTCTATTATTTCCACTGATATAAAAAGCATATGCATATCCTTTAACTTCCCTACAGACCTCTGAACTAGCCTCAACCTCAGTTTACAAAAATTCACAAATTCAGTGTTATTTACATGTACACTGAGTACTAACTCAGGCTAGTGACTGGCAATGTGTGCCCACAGGCAATCATGTGAATGTGAATGGCACAGTGATAGTACTGCCATTACCACTCATGCATAAAGCAAACTGATCCTATCTGGACCAAGGGTTATACAGCCAAGTATTGATTTACAGTATCATAAACACAAAGTCACTCAAGAACTACAAAAGTGAGGTGGAATAAAACACTGACCAACTCATTATATTTCATGAATGAATAGTGTCATGGGCCGGCAACCAACTATTACTTTCATTATTGATTACTCTGCCAGCTATTTACTTAATTTGTTTATTGCCTGACTATTAGGTGTGAATAATGTCCATCACAAGTTTACAGATTAGCAAGACTACATCCTCACTATCATGTGTACATGTATTAAAACACACTGAATAAAGGGGGGAATAGTAGTTTCACTGTGCTGGGCATGATGTCACCACATTGGTTACTGATTGGCTAAACCAAATAGTCATTAATGGAGTCAAACTTCAAGGCGAGAAAACACAGGTGTCCCGTTAAAATGCACAGCCCAGTTCAGTTCCTGTTGCCAACACAGCAATCAAAACTTGTCTGCGCAGACAAAATGTTCAGTAAAAACCATGTGGTCGTAACTCGGCGTTTACACAGTCTCGATAAGAAAATAAATAATAATCACATGAACCCTGTACATGGAGACTCACACACTAGTTCAACACTAAATGTCATGAGGAAGCCCATTAGTCATTCTATCGAAAGCGATATCTCACTTCAACGTCCAGCTCCAGACACGACAGCGGCGCTGTCAACTCTGCCGCTTAATTCAAACGGAAGCGAGACGCCAACAGCGAAAACACAGACGTAAATTCACAGTAAATTCACAGTAATGTAAAGAAATACCTACGGTTTTGTGGCGAAAGCTACAGCATCCTAGCCCAGAAGTAAGGACATACAGTGACCTGGCTTCAGGCTTCACCTCCTCGCTTCAATGCCTGAGCGCTGTGGACGGGGAGGGGCTTCCTCAGTGGGCAGGAGTGACAGGCGGTCTCCATAGCCAATCACAAATCGAGGATATCGCAACGAATAGGGCGGGGCCGGTTTTGAACGGACCACAGGGTGACGTCGACAAAAATTTTGAGAGGGGAAAATAAAAGGACAAGGTGAGAGTTAGCGTCAGACAATGGAGCGTCAGGTAAGTGCCAGACGTCAGCCGACGTTTACTGTCGTAGTATCTGTTCAGGTGTGATTGGTGTTTCACGAATGTGTCTTTCAAACATGAAGTTACAGCCCACTTGTTTGCAAATCTCTAACCATGACACAACACTTCCAACTTCAGAGCCAGTAAGTAGCAATTAGAAAACAAATTAGGCAGCTTCGGAGGTCAGAGAAAGTCAGACACCGTCAATCATCATGGGACAACTCTGAAACTAAAAAATTGGGCCTGCAACAAATTAGGGGTGCAACTACTTTATATTCATTATTGAGTTGTCTGGTATTTGTTTTATCGATGTATCTTGACGAAAACCAAGAGAAGAGAAAGGTGGCGTGTTTTATTTGAACACTCCAAAACTTAATCATCAGTAGTTTACTATCAATAAAGACAAAAAAGCGGCTAATTTGGAAGTTGAAACCAATGAATGTTTCTTTGCTGGGAAAAAATATGAATCAGCTGACAATATGGTTGCCAACAAATAATTGATGAATACGTGCTAATAATAATAATAATTCATATATGTATAGAATGCAGTACGGTTGGAGATGCAGTAACCTATATCTTAATAATCTGCGTGGTCACATTGCCTCATAACATGATGCACAATCCAATGACAGGTTGTTTTGTGCTTTTCCGCAGAAATTCTGGTTGCAAAAGATGGCTTAATCAGAAGTGCTGACTGTTTTCTGAAATGATGAGTAAGTGAGAGAAGTTGTGTGATTGCACCCAGGCGATCAGGCGTGTGGGTGAAACATGAGCATGTGTTTGGATGTTTCTACTTAATGTCCATCTTTCTGTCATGAAATTACCCTCACAATGTTGTCTTTGGAGAGAGCCCTGCTCATTCTGTCCACCCCTATTGTCCTTGTAGCGCCCCAAACCACCTTCATGCTTTGGATTTGTTTACCCAACAAAACAAATTTCTTCCTTTGCATGGGCACGAGGTTGTTACTTCCTGCCTGAGCTTATTTCTATGGCAACAGAAGGAAGGGAAAACATAAAAAGGGTGAAAAAATATCTTTGAAAGGGAGAGTCAGAGCGGGGTGTGCCCAGAAACAGAGAACTGGCAAAACTAATGGCAGTGTTTAGACTGTAAAGGAATGTAAGACCAGACTGTGTCAGGGATTGACTGATTGCTGGCATGAGGTGGTGTGATGTTGGGCGTAGAGCAAACAGGAAAGATTGTTGTTATCGGTGTTCATTTCACAGACCTTTTTATTGTCCAACCCAGGTGGATTCCCCTGCACTTACCTAAACAGTGCAAAACTCTAGCCATAAGTGAACACACCCTTGCATACTTGACAACAGAGACACAGACTCTGAGACACGCCTGTCTACAGATTCAGTGAGTTTGTGAAAACACACCAAGTTTTTTCTACTAAAAGCACAGTTTAAATCTTGTTTTAGACAGGGAATTATGGAGAAGACACAGTGAGACAGTCAGGGCAATGCACTTAAGTCTGAGAATGCCAGTGTAGCTATTTATATCACCTATCACCTTTCTGTCACTGACAGTGACAGCAAACTGACACAAACACACATCGTGAGTGAGCAGATTGTGTTTGACAGTGTCATCTATAGGTTAAATATGGTTACTGCACACAGAGCAGCTTTTCATTGAGGCTGGAAATTGAAAAAGCCTCACTGTTGGTTGTAAGCCAGATGATGTGGACCTTTGTTTTACAGAGGCAGAGAACGTGAACAGCAGTGAGGGTGTTTATGTTGTTTTGCACTACAGCATAAGGTCTTTATTTTACTTAGCTACATGTACTGTGCAATTTGACTTTTAACTGTAAGCAGGGTATAATGAAGAGACATGACCTGTCTACTAGAGGACCTCTTAGTCTGACTAGGTCTCAGAAGTGGCCTTGAGCAAGACACTGACAGAGTCTCTGTCCTATATTTTAACCTGATTAACTCACATGGGTCAGTTGTGGTCAAAGGTCTATTATGTATGTATTAGTTAGGCATAAGTAAAATATATGGGGTCATTTGAGTGGTTTACATTTATTTAATTTCATTTAGAGGAATACACTATGTAAGCAAAATATTTGCTGAAATAACAAAGACCTTAAAACTATATTTAAACTTTGGGCCCCTCAACTAAGATGGGGCCTCAAGATTAGGTAATGACAATAATGTAATTTAATGGTACATGTATTAGTAAACAATTCTCCAGCCATGCTAGCAACTCAGTGTGGCTGTACTTAGGCACAGGCACTTTGAGCTAGATGTGAATATCTTGGCAGGTACAGTATAATGTTTGTCAGGATGCTAACAGTCGCTAATGAGTTTGACACAATGCAGTCATTTCACTTCTAATTGGAAGAGGAAAAGTCCTCTGGTCATCATGAATGGACTCGCCTTCAGTAAAACCATTTGCAACATCAATTATATTACCACAAACTAATAAACACTCTGTGAAGAATAAGACTTCATAAGACTAAAAAATAAAATTTAATGGAAGGTTTTAGCACTCACTTACAGTATCACTGTACTGATGCCTCCATTTGCTGTAATGTTCCTTGTCTGCAGAGGGCGACGTTGCACAGAAGCAAAGCAGTGTGGGGACTGAGTTGACAGCTGCAGATCAGATGTCTCAGCTCTCTAAATTACTGAGTGACGACTTTGTTTTAATGACTTATAAAGCCTGCATTTTTTTTGTCCTCTTGTTTGTGACTTTTTTTGCGTTGTGTTAGACTGAGAGATGCTAATCCAGAGTCCATGTGCATATGTGCTTTCTTGTGCTTGCTTTCATGTTTTTGCATGTGCCTGTATAGCCCTGCACAGCCTATCACATTTTGCAGGGTGTTTGAGTTCCTGAGTACAAGTGTTATCTTATGTGCAGCTCAGTGATCTTAACATCTTAAGGCATTATGCTCTCTCAGTGTCATTATGTGATTGAGGCTGATTATGTGCATGCAGACAGTTTCTATCAGACTTTGTAGATCAAAGGGTTTCCCTCCCAGTGCACACATACACACACACACACACACACACACACACACACTATCCCTTTACACTACCCTCCTTATTCCTCTATCTCCCCCTTCAGTCTCTCCACCCTTTCAACAGGGCAATAGCATACTCTGTAATTTTTTCCAGATGTCGAGTTCCTCCCTTCCTCTTTTCCTTGCTCTATTCCCCTCATTCCTAACTCTCACAGGGTTGACTGAAACCCAGAAAGTTCTCCTTTCCTCCCTCACCCCTCTCTCTCTTCTCCTCCTCTGGCACCCCCCAGCTCTTTCGACATATTGGTCCCAAAGACAAAATGTGACCCCTGGAGGTCAGGCAACAGAGGCTGCAGCTCTCCCAAAGCAGAAAGGAATGCTGCACAAATGCATTTCCCACATTGCACGATGGGCTGTTGCAAATCAGCCACTTTGGTCCATTTTGGATTTCCAGGGTTCCAGCTGTTTCTGACAAACCCTTCTACTCTTATGATGTGATTGTTATTGTTTTCCTGGCACAGTGATGATATGTAAAGAACTGTCTTTCAATAGCTGCAACTGGACTCTGTTCCCTCCACTCTTTCCCTCCATCTTGCCCTTCCTCCTGAGATGGGAACCAGCTGGGGGGAGTTGAGCAGGAGAGCATTGGGAATGTGGCGGGTTGTGGGCATGGGGCCCAGGTGTTCCCTCTACTCTTTTCCTCTAAGTGATATACATTTAGGTCCAGCTAAAAAATGGCTGCATCTTATGTATAATAAAGAGTCCCCAGTCTCTGCTTATAGTGGCATGCCAGTGCAGTTGGAGACACGTGTTGCACAGAGGGGATGGAGTCTCTTTCACCATCTCCCTCTAATTGCATAAACACTCACTCATCCACTCACAAACATACAGGCACACACACCATCACTGTCTGTAAGCATGGACTAGATCTATGATTCTCAACTCAAGCTGAAGCACTTAATGACCCCAGCAGCTGTTGCTCATGTAAACCCCCCTCATGTACTCACATACACATGCACACACATCCCACCACCTCTTTGTTTCCCTTATCCATGCATACTGATTAATTAAAGGATTCTAAGAACACATCAAGTTATAGTTCATACATATACACAAATACAGTACCCATACACATGGTCATAAACACATACGCGCAAATGGACTCACACATGTATCTAACCCTGCCGCACACAGGGGCAATGTGTTATTTGTCTGAACTATTTCCTATTGATTAGAGAACTGCAGGAGGGTTAGTCTGAACAAAGCTGCTGTTTATCTTCATTCATTGGCAGCCATCCATTATGCTGATTACTATGATAAGCCCCTGATATGTGCTAGTTTCATGCAGTGTTATGTTACCAGGACATGTCCCATATGGATTGTCTCTCTGATGCATGTTAGGCCTGCAGGGAATAAGTGAGCTGCACAGATCTTTGCATTCTGAGCTACGATAGGACACACATGTTTCCACTAGCACAACTTCCTGCAAGTTTGTGACTTTGTGTGTAAGGCTCATTAGTCCGTACACTGAGTCCTGCTTTGTTAGCCTATATTGGTGGATGTTTCTTCAGTATGTGTGGTATACATGATAAATGATCCCCTCAAGTGTTTCACCCCCTGTGTCTTCTGTGGTTTTGTTGTCCCATGTGTAATTGTGTGTATGTTTGTGTATGTACTAAACCTGTGTTTGTGTTCACAAGCTGCTATGCCATGCTAAATCACAGCATTTCAGCTTTGCTTTTTATTTATTTATTTATGTGATTAAAGCTCTGGATTAAAGAATATTTAACAGAAGAGCAGATGTGGGAAAGTGCTGACATCCATCAAAGAAGTATTTTGACATTCTGATAAATTCACTTACAACTTAGTTGAGAGTTCAATTACCACCCTCAGATCTTTATAATAAATTAAGATACCGCAAGCAGGCAGTTATCTTAATGTAGATTAAAATCTGGACACGGGGGGAAACAGCTAGCCTGGCCATGTGTAGAGGGAATAAAGTGGAGCTCACTAATTAACATGTCACAGTTTGCGTATTTAAAATGTGCAAAATTGAAAATATGGGAAACAAAATGTTGTGGTTTGCTGCTGGTCTGTTTTTTGGCTTGTTTGGCCAGGTTACAAGGCCAAACAAGCCTTAAATAAGTGGGTTACATCCCAGATGTCAAACCATTTCTATAAGAGGCAGTGTCATAAAATACATATAGTTCAGTGTAGAAAAGGCTCTCATTCATTCAAATAATATCTAATTATTTAGCACTAATTGAAGCAGGATTTGTACATCGTGATCATGGTCATATGTATTTAACCTGCTCCAAGCTTGTTTCAGTCCAATACTTCATCAGTATGACTGCTCTTTAAATCATCAAATAAATAAATCAATCAGTCATTCATCCATTCAATTATTATCCAATTATCCATCTACAAGTCACTCACTTGATCTGGAGCTTTTGGAGACTAATGTCTGCTGAGAGCCCCACAATACAATGCAATACAATACAATACATTTTATACCTGCAAAAAATATAGTTGCAAACAGTAAAAAGCGCAATATCTTCTTTTGGATGAAAGGGGGGTTAAAACTGACTCCATAGCCTCACCATCAGGAAAGCTGTTTCAAAGCCTGAAGACTGTGCAAGAGAAATATAATACTCAGACAACCTGCATACACTGCAGCATTAGCTCATTTACATGCACACACACACACACACACACACACACACACACACAGACTTTGATATTTGTTATTTCATGTAGACATACTTATGAGCACACAAACAGACATTTGTCAGTCCCAAGAAGCAGGCACACTCAGGTGCAGACAGATATACAAGCCCTGCTCTGTCTCTCTCTCTCTGCCCCTGATGGAATTAGGTTTCCCACATGCACACTCTCTCTCTCCCTCTACTGAGAGGCTGAAATGTCATATGGCCGGCTGATTGGACAGTGAGAGGCCTGCTGTGAGGAGAGAGAGGTGATGAAAGGATGGGCTGGTGAGACCAGTCTGCACCCTTTGTAGTGTGCAGGCACAGTGGCAGACAGCTCTTTGCAGGGTCCTCAATGTAGCCTATTGTGCCAGTGTCTTTGTGAATCTGGGTCAAGTCCAGATCACTTTTCCTGCACAACAATCTCTCAACATCAGTTTAACATTGCACTCTCTCCCCCAGCTCCTCTGATCCTTGGCTCTCACTTTTCTCACACTGTTTTCTCTTTTCTTACCCTGTTTTCCACATTTCATTCTATCTGTCCATCTCATTTTCCCACTGGATTCTCCAGGGGTTGGCTCCCTCACTCTTACCCTGCTCTAAATGTTAGTACATTAAAGTTATTTGTGATGCTACAGTGAAAGCGAATCCATGCTGATGAAATCTTTTGTGTATTCTTTTCAACTCTGACGCAGACCAGGCGACTGCAATAAAACAACTGGATTTGTCCCGCTGTGTCTGAGGCCAGATCTCTGAGCGTTTTCTCAGTGTGTGTGTTCCTCAGAGAAAAGGAAAGAGAGGGACAAGAAAGATTGGGGGGGGGCAAAGACTCGATAGAGAAATGGCCAGACAGGAAATGACCTCCCAGAGAGAGGGGGCTTCCCCAAGGGCTGTTATTCCTCTCTGTCTTTCTTTCTCTCACACAGACACTCGCTCACACACCACCAGAACTATAATGGCTGACTATGATGTCTACCAGCAGTTATGCATGCGAATGAGGCCAATGAGGGAGTGCTTCTTTCTGCTCTGTGCTGGAAATGCAATGAGCTACATCAGTTGTGCTTAAGCTCAGCTCTGGAAAGCATTGAATCACCTGAATCTCAAAGGTGGTTGAAAAGGCGTGTGTGTGTGTGTGTGTGTGTGTGTGTGTGTGTGCTTATGCTTGTGTTTGTGCTAACTCTAACCCTCGCTAAAATGAACTGGTTGAATAATCCAATGTTTTTGTGAAACATGATGATTAAAGCCTGTGGTGATCCATGTGACTGAAAAGGTTAGGAGCCACTGATGTAGGCTGTGTGCATGCTATGTCAGTGGCTAAGCGCTCTACCTCATGTGCTGCAAATGTGCAGATGTCTTGGCAGTAACATTGGATGCGTTTTAGACTGCACAGAAACAGGAACCTTCATGTACACCGCAGAGCATTGTTCTTCAGTCTTCACTGAGTCTCCACACGCTCCACTCGCTGTGCGTTTATTTCTCCTCTTTTAAGTTGGAGATCTTTAACTCAGATTTTGGCACCTCTCCTCCTCAGTCTTAACACACACTTGACGACCTGAATTCCTCATCTGCAAATGTGAACCATCTGTGCTCCTGGCAACATGTTTGTGTTAATGAGAGAATGGTGAATTACAGTCAGGCTGCATAATGATGGTGTTCCTACTGTACAGACTAGATGTCGGTGTGTTGATTGTTGCTTTACCTGCTCACTGTGTATATACACACTCTGCATTGGGCAGACTGACTGTCCTCACGGTCATAGTTGCTCACTACACCTCTTTTTTTACGAATCATTTTTCATCCATGATCAAAACCATTGACAACATGACTGTACGTGTTTTGATGAGCTTGTTCTATGAGTGGCTGGTTTGCTGCGCCAGGGAACCCAAGACTTTGGGCTTCTCTTGAGATTCCGTGGGAAGGAAATCTTCCTGTCTGCTTTGTCCATACCAGGGATCCGATCCAGATCTCAGACCCCCGGTGGCTGCGGGGGCGCGCAGAAAACTCGGTCAAAGGGTTTCTCAATATCTCTCTCCCTCCCTCTCTCGCCCGCGTGTGTGCGTTTGATTACCTGCGTGCACGCGCAAAACTCTGGATTTCGTGCATCAAGACTTGTGCACATCTGGTTTTGGCAGGGTCGCGGAGTTGCGGAGGAGGGACTATTTCACCCTCTCTCTCTGTGTGTGTGTGTGTGTGTGTGTGTGTGTGTGTGTGTGTGTGTGTGTGTGTGTGTGAGCACGCTCTGCGCCTGAACTCTTTTTTGCAGAGCTCCGTAATTCGCAGCAGATGACCACTTGGGGGGATGGAGACTTTACTGGGGAGGTGAACGTTTCCTCAGACAGCATCAGAGCGCGCTGTACAAATTCATTTGCTCTATACATGATGCCCCTCAGTGATGGAGCCGTGTGCTTGATCAATTCAGCATTTACCTCTCCACCTTTCAGAGCAACAAGTGGACTATGGTCTCCAGCGTGAGGGAGGAGAGGGGCGACTGCACCTGAACAGCACAAAGCGAATGCAGCGTCAGTCTCTGGCTGTGCCAGACGCGCTGTGGGAATGGATACCGGCAATTTCTTGGCAGGGATTTGTTTTTTCCTGCTGTCGCTCAGTGGGTTCATCTCTCCCTCACCGGCGACAGGCTTTTGTCCCGACCGCTGCGACTGTCAGCACCCGCAGCACCTAATGTGCACCAACCGCGGGTTGCGCACTGTGCCCAAACCCGCCGTGCGGGTGCCCGAGGAGGTGCTGATCTTCAGCCTCGGGGGTAATTTCATCAGTAACATCTCTGCCTTCGACTTCACGCGGTACAATGACCTTGTAAGGTTAAATTTACAGTACAATCAGATACAAACGATTCACCCCAAGGCATTTGAGAAACTTTCCAAGCTAGAAGAGCTCTACATGGGACACAATCTTTTATCAAATGTACCTGCTGGGACTTTACAACCACTGAAGAAATTAACTATTCTCTATGGAAATAATAATAACATTAAGAAAATAACACCGGAGCTCTTTGCCAACTTGGATAATCTTGTTAAATTGCGCCTTGATAGCAACTCAATAGAAGTCCTGCAGGACTCAGTTTTTAAAAGTTTGACCCGTCTACATTATCTCCACCTGGAGTCCAACAAGCTGCAGCATATTCACAGAAACGCTTTCTCAAAACTCGCCAATCTGCGCTTCCTAAATCTGGCCAACAACAAGCAGTCAGCCGTGCGCAATGTCCTCACTTTTTCCCAACTCAGGGCTTTGACAACTTTGCTGCTCTCTGAAAATGAAATTCAATACATTGGGAACCACGTATTCCAAAATTTGAAGAAGCTGTCCAAACTGTCCCTGAGCAACAACAGGATCTCCCGTCTTGACAGCGGGGCTCTGAAGGGGCTGTCGAGCCTCAGAGAGCTTCTGATTGACGGCAACGCTCTGGAGGAAATCCCTGCAGGTCTCCTCGACCCTCTGGAGCACATCGAGGAGCTCGACTTCAGCGGCAACCGGATTTCCAATGTGGACTCTTTGGCTTTTTCACAACTTAGACATCTAAAGGTGCTGAGGCTGAAGAACAACTTTCTCACCAGTCTGTCAGGAGACATTTTTGCCCTTAACAACCTGCTTTACGACCTGGATCTTCATGGTAACAACTGGACCTGCGACTGTCGCCTGGAGGAGCTGAAGAGATGGATGACTGTTGCACATTCACAGGGCAAGTTGCTGACTGTTTTTGTGCAATGTCATTACCCTGCAACACTGAGGGGGAAATATCTGGACTATGTGAACAGCTCTCAGCTGCAGCCCCTCGGGAACTGGACCCACTTGTGTAGGAGCCAAACTGAGCCCGAGGAGAGCCGGGGAGGGGCTGTACTAGTAAAAGTGGAGGGAAAAGATATAACAGATCCAATAAAGCCAGAGCAAAAAGGTGGAGATGGCCAGGTGGAAGACACACAAGGTGTAGATTTAAGGCAGGGAAACAA
Source organism: Rachycentron canadum (assembly GCA_038496675.1). NCBI lineage: Eukaryota > Metazoa > Chordata > Actinopteri > Carangiformes > Rachycentridae > Rachycentron > Rachycentron canadum. Next base: position 14,415,050 of record CM076663.1, on the reverse strand, counting down.
AGATGAGGTAAAGGTGAGGAAAGAGACAGAAAAGTGGAAAAGAGAGGGACAGGACGAGGTGGGAGTCCAGGGAGACCAGGGGGGTCCAGAGGTGGCAGAACCATCTTTGTCGTTGGAAGGAAAGAAACCGAAGAAGGAGTCGCTCAGTCCAAGGTCACGACCTGCCACAGAGGCATCTGGGAAACGTGCCAAAGGGAGACGAAGGTCAAATGTAATTTCCAGAACAGTTCCACCAGCCATTCCCACACAAAGTTACAGAAACACCACTGATTTAAACACAGAGCTCACTACAACGTCTCCTGTGCAGCCAGGAGAAAAGTTTGACCTTCTGAGGTCAGATCAGGCGGAGGCTCTGCCTGTAATCACAGATCCATGTGTGTTCAACCGCCATTTCATCACTAATGTTTCAGTGGCTCAAGTGACATCTAGCACTGTCACCGTCCATTGGACCACAAGGGATCATCACCACTACACACCAGGACCTGGGCCAGGCCTGGATGAAGTCCACTACCGGATTCTGTTTGACCGGTTTGGGGCTGCAGATCGTTTCCCACGTTACGTTTATGCCCGTGGCACAGCTCGCTCTGTAACCCTCCGAGAGCTCAGCTCAGATTTAACCTACATTGTCTGTGTGGAAGGAGTAGTTGGAGGATCTGTCTGCCAAGTCGCCCCTCGTGACCACTGTGCAGGACTGGTCACTCTCCCTGAGGTGTTTAGTCATGGGGGCACGCTAACCTCTGACCTCCAGCTGGTGACAGTGGCGACACTGGCTGGAAATGCTGTACTGTTGCTTGTCATTGGTGGAGTCTGGCTGGGGCGGAGCTTGAAGAGGCGACTGCAGAGGAGGAAGTCCGCTGTGCACGTGCGCCACATGTACTCCACCCGGCGACCATTTCGTCCCACAGTGGCAACTGCCTCCGTGTCCACTGACTTCACCAGCTACCAGAGCAGTCGTCCAGTGCGACTTGCACCACTTGAGGAGGGGGATCTCATCGAGTTCCCTTGTGACCGCTTTCTGGACAACAGCAGTGCTCGCAGAGACAGTGACATGCAGAGATTCTCTGACTAGGACAATACAATCTCTGACAATGTTGCAACAGAACAGTGTGTGTGTATTGGTTTGTACTGCAATCTTAGTCTAGCCTTTAGAGTAGAGAAAGACCTCTCAGTTGACACAGTGCATTGTTGCATCAAAAACATTGGCGTGTTTATGGTTATGAACAAACCACGAGAGCATTTCCACTATTTTAAGTTTGGTTTTTCATTTGAACCACAAGAAAGCTGTTTAAGTGACAACAGAACAGCTGAGCTCATCAGGCCCTTCTCAGACACCAGAGGAAGCCCAATCCCTCTGACTTCCTCTTCCTGCTTCGTGCCTTTCCTTCTTTCATTTCCTTGCACCTGTGAGTGTTACTGAATGTGTGATTTGTTGTGTGTATGTGTGACTGACAGACCACTGATTTCAACTATGGTGCTAATATTGAGTTCACAGACATCATATTGTCTCATATTTGTACAGTATGTAATGATGGCTGCTGGTTGGCAGGAAAAAATCATTTGTTTTGTATCACATCTACCCTGTTTTCTACTTTTTTATGGAACTTTGTATCATTTTACATTACACGAAGAAGTAAAATCCCCAACAATGTGATAAATTTTTCTTTTGTGTGTGTATATAAATATATCTATGTGTGGCTTTCAAATATCTATTACGTAATCCACTGATTATGAAAAGCACCAGGGGATTATGTTTCAAGGAATTGGGGAATATATATAGTACTCTATATACATCTCCACATATAAAAATAGGGCATTCATACACAAGGATTATTTATATGAATCTCTTGAAACCCACATTGTGTTTTGCTCCCTTTAATTTTGCTCTGATGATATTGTCATTATATTCCTCAGCCAGGCAGACAAGATGTTTGTATTTTCATTAGCATTAATGCTGGTTTGAGTATTTCTGTAGTATCTTGTTCCCCAGCAACTCACATTTAGTGCTTTACAGGGAAAAATCTAAACTTTGTGTGAAGGTGGGCAATAATGTTAAAGAAAAAAGTGTGTGTGCGCGTGTGTGTGCGCATCCATGCTTTTGTATGCGTGTCAAGATGAGATCTGGCAATAGTTAAGCAGTCCCTTTGTTTGGGTAGACAGGGTGGAGTGCCTCCCACACTTAGTTCAAATCACATAACACACTCACACAAGCATGCACACATGCAGCAAAGTATTTTTATATCATCAGAGAATCAAGATCTTCTAAAGCAGTCTGAACAAAAAAGTATTCAAAATGATATTCTGAACCAAAGAGATGGTTATTTCCAAAAATGACTGTCAGAGGTTTTGGGCACTTTGTTGTTCTGATGATGACAAAGTAAAAATTTAAATAAATGAGGAAAAGTACATTCTCAGCTGCCTCTTTGCATCTCATATATAGAGAAATAGTAAAATATCAAGTAGGACATCATCTACTTTGCTGACCACTCCAGTTATCAAGGTCAGTCACTAGATGGCAGACTAGACCATACTGTATATACAGAATCACTTTGATTTCTTTACCTTCACAACTGCAGGTTTACTGTGTTCACACAGTTTCTGAGACATTTTATATCATAAAGAGTTTTTAAAGAGATCACAAGAAAATACCAGAATAAGCGTTTTTATTTTAGCATTAGATTTACAGCGATTGTCAGCATCTTTACAGTACAAAAGTGTAAATTAAATTAATCTGACAGGGACTGAGACATGAGGTGCAGTTGATAGTTATTTAGTGTTTTGGTTTGTTTTTTGTTTTTGTTTTTTGTTTGTTTGTTTTTTTGTTTTGTTTTTTTTATTAAAGTGCCTGAAAGGAAAACTTGTACAATCTTGTTTTTCAATGGTTTTTCAAGACAGATGTGGGATTGATTTCAAATCTTAAAATAAACATTTTTTGTCTTCAATTATATGTAGAAAAATACCTAGTTTTGTGAAGCTGCCTCTGCTTTGAAGAGAAGGCATAAGGTGTGCACTTGCTGCTGCTCAGTTAAAAATATAAAGCAATATATAGGCTGTTTTTTTTTTTTTTTTTTTAATTAGTGCAAGATAAAAGAACAAGAGAATACTGAAATATTGAGTTATGAGGGTGTGTGTGCATAGTCAGTGGGTAGCAGGCAATGCTCAGATTGCTGTGAACAGAAACAGACATTTTCTGAACAAACAGAATCCAGTTGCCATTTGATGTCACAGTTTTTAACAAGGCTTTTGGAAAAGGACATTTTTTGCACCTGTTATGGAAATGACACTATGACTGTTCTCTTCAACCAGAAAAGATGAGAATACCTCCACTTTCACATGGATTTATAAAGTCGCCTTTCCAGTTTAGTATTTCATCTACATGTAAAGAAACATGGATCCACAGTTTGGTGAGAGTCTTAGTGTAGTTATGACAGAAAGATATTTCAGTCTGGTTGGATTCAGCCATTCGGTCCCAGCCCCTCCTCTATGTGAAGAGGGTTAGCGTCCAGGCTGGGCGTTATGGCTTGTGTCGCCTGCAGCTGTTGAGGAGGTGGAGATGCTGTTGTGTTGGATGGCCTGCAGATGAGACCCAGGACCTACAGGGGTGGGACTTCCTCCTGGGCTCACCCCTGCAGCTGGACACAGAGACAGCTGTCAATCAAAGTCATTGATCCCACATGGATTGACCGTTCTGTGAGTGGGCTTTGTGTGCAGGTGCTTTTATATGAGCAGCAAATGAATGAAAACCCGTTACAGTTGAGATTAAAGGAAAATATCTCTTTTATTTTAACAAATTAATACTGTACATACAGGTAAAAAGACAACAATAGAAATATATGAACATAACACATGCCAATATTGCATCCGGTTTTGTTCTCCAAGCTCAACACTTAAAACATAGTGGCTATTTTCCACTTGAGCCACAAGGTGCAGTCTTTTTTTCAGTATCTTTTATTTTCTATCAGTTACAGGTTCAGTTATTGTTGGACATCAACTTCAGCCTGACTGGAGTGCAAGATGGGCATGGTCTGCATTTTGTTCCATGCTAGCTTCATGCAAGGCAAAGCAGCCAGTGCAAGAACAGCACTGCACTCCAGGGTATTTCCAATACTATCAAGGTCTGGTTCATTAAAAGGGTATGAAAATGAAAAATATATTCTTTTGAATGGAGAGTTAAGAGTGCAGTGCTTCCCCCTGATTGGTTTTCCATAAAAGTGCATTTACGAAGAGACTATGGGGATAAAAAGTTTGACTCTTAAGTGCTGTTTAGTTGCATGTGGTAAAATACAGTTTAAGGTCCCTGTGTGTGGGTGTAGAGGGGTAGTTTGTTATAACAAGACAACGCATGGGGTACTCCCCTATGTGTACAAATAAGGTATAATGTATCTGAATTGTACCCTCAGTGGTGGATGGAGATGACTGGTGTCAGGCGTCTGGAAAAGCTGGTGATATTTCTAGTGAGGGGTACAGGGTATGGGGGTGTTACTCACTGGGGTACCCCTGTGCCTCTCTCTGCCGGGCGGTGACAGGACAGTCCTTGTGAGTGAGCAGAATCTGTTTCAGCTGTCCCACCTCTGACCTCAATGATGTCACCTCGTTCTGGGAACACATACAGAAATGCTGAGTATCTTTGATGTGTGGATTGTGTTTGTGTGTGTGTGTGTAGTTGTCTGTGTACAGTGTGTGTCCCACCTGCAGCTGTAGGTTTGTGTGGGTCAGCTCTTCAGCTTTCTTCTCAAGCGACGACACCCACAGCTTTCTCTTCTGTCGGCAGCGGGTGGCTGCAGCTCGATTACGTTCCAGAAACTTCTGCCTGCGCTCGTCAGGGTCCTGCTCCGCTGTCCTCCTTCGACGGTTACTGCCTCCTCCTCCTCCTCCTGCCCCACCACCACTGCAGCTACCACCTGCCTGCACTGCATGCTGGGAATGGGAGGGTTGTGAGGGCTGCATCTGCTGTGAAACTGGTGATAACTGCAAACAAATAAATAAAAACATTATCAAATTAATCTCAATTAGCCTGAAAGCAGAAATAGGAGGTCAGGTGTTGCCAACCTCAGTGCAACCTCCAGTGCTGACAAATCAAGCCAACATGGAAGTGTTAAAAAACTGCAGTTCCTTTAATGGCTGAAAAATCTATTCAATCTCCATAGATTTTCCTTTTTAAAATCATGTTTTTCTCTCTAGAGCTAATTTCACGACAACTGAACAGGGGTGAATTTTCATATCAATCAAAAACATTATGTATAATTGAGGGGTGTTTGTCACAGCTAGTTGAGGGGTGTTTGTCACAGCTAGTTGCTAGAGGCTTGCAGCCTCAGCTAATTCAAGTGAATGACCTCTTGGCCATTTTTAGGTTGGTGCCTTTTGGAGGATTCTTCATGCATATACTTGCTGTGCAGATAACCAACTACCACGATGTGAGGAAGTCTGTGCTCCAGTTTTTTAAATGAAATTCTACTATTATTTTATTCATATGTAAGGACTATTGCAATGTAGAGCAAGACTCCCAGCTGTGCTAATGATGCTAAAGGGAGCATATGCTTGCCATAGTCATTAAATCAGTGTGCAAAGTAGTCTCGGCTTTACATACGCCTTTGACATTTTTGGATGTAGGCGGGAGTTAGGCAGGCACTGTCACAGATAGCAATGGCATAGCAGCCCAGTCTGAGTTTGAAAATTGATCCTCTGAAGCCTGTAGGTGAGGCTATAGCAGCTACATCCATCTTTATATACAGTCTGTGACTATGATTAAAATTATGCTTTATGAATTTAAAAGCACTGCACCTGTGCTGAAACAGGCAGTGGAGGTGCAGGGGGAGATGCCTGGTGCAGATGTGAAGGCGGTGATTGGTGAGCCTGAGTGTGCGGTGCATTCCCTGACTGGTGAAGCTGGTGGCTGTGCGAGCTTCCCAGGTGCTGTGGAGGAGGGGCATGGCATCGCTGTTGGTAGGGGAGGGGTGGAGCTGGAAGCTGTGGAAGATGAGGATGGTGATGAGGATGATGGTGGTGTTGTAGTGGAGGTGCCTGGTGGCGCTGTGACATCATCTCCATCATATGACCCATGGAGGAAACAGGGTTGTTGATGGCGGCCATTCCTGGGTGGTGATGTTGGAAATGATGTTTCGATCTCTGAGTGGAGATAATAAGATAGAAAATTTTATGTGAATTTCAACATTTGCAGCCATCAGGACAATCACTAAAATCAATCTACAACAAACATTTAAACAGTTTTTATATAATATTCTTTTTATCAGTTTTTAAGCCATGAATTCACAGAGACAAAGAGTTGTGCATGTCATTTCTTCAAGAAAGATAAACACAGTGGTAACTGGAGCTTCAGAGATTGGCGTTCTCATTATGACTTGTATATTTTCATATCTCACCTGAAACAGCACATTCCTTTTTGAGTTTATTGTGGCCCCACCCAAATTCCACTCTGAGATATATAGGAAATTGGTATGAGGAATAAAGAAAGACTCTAGTCATTCCTTTTCTCACAGTGTGAATCTACTATATTTCTTTTTTTCTTTTACCGTTCAAAGTCTCTGCCGTTTTATATATATATATATATATATATATTTCGCTATATTTTTTGTAGGAGTGTTTATTATTCCGTGAAGAAAATATGTGTGTTTTAATTTCTGGCTGAATAAAAATGTATTTGATTTCCAAATTGTCCAGTGCATGCTGGGATAATTGGGGACAAGCCTCTGGAAACAGTGAATAGGAGCTGGGTGTCATAAATAATTCCTAGACTATTCTTTATGGCAAGAGAAGTTTGGATGGAAAACATAACATGAAGTGTTTTATGTCTTAATGATTTGAAGACTACTTTGGTATTTTTTGGTTTGGTTTGGTTGATACAATTAATCGTCTTAATACGTAGAATTTGGTCTGGTAAATAATGGAAATGAAACTGAAGCCACACACTGTATCCAGACGTATATTGGTGTGAAGTCCATGTTGAGGAAATCACAAAACACATGATAGTTTTGAATGAAGCACTATCTATAAAAAGCTTGTGATTCTACAGAAACATTTTTCACCTCCAGGTCATCATGGGTGGGGTGTGTTGACCTCCAGGAACCAGCTAAATTTGTAACACAAGATAAGCTCCCAAGTTAAAAGGCACCTCAGGTCAAACAAACCCAAGTGGCCCATCCTCACATTTAGATCCCACAGTATCCTAGCAAAATGCCTCACAATTAATAAGAAAAACATTAAGTGAGTGCTCAGTCAAAATCTCTCACTTACTCCATCATCACAATTTCTCTTAACTGCCCACAACACAACCGTGAGGACAACTGTAGACGAGATGGATAATGTGTTCCATTAAATGTAGCCGTCTGCAGCTTGATACCTTCACACTTTATCGTTCCCATGTATCATCTGACTAAACAGACTGTAAGTGCTAAATTAAACCTCATCTCACCTTTCTCTTACACTCAGCAGAGGAGAGGGAGAGAGGGAGAGGTCATGTTTGGAGCATGACATCACCCCCCCTCCTCTCTGGCAATATTGCTATCTGCTGCCTGTTACACAATATTTCTTTAAGAGAAGAGGCTGCTGACTTTTTTCCCCCCTCTCTCTCTCTCTCAACCATTCAGTATTGAAAAAAGGGAGCACATTTAGTGGCTGCCAAGGATGAGGTCAGTGAGCTGTCTGTGCCAGCTTTACCAGCCAGCCAGCCAGCCAGGCCGCCAGTCAAACACACATGTGCGCGCGCACACACACACACACTAAACAGTATGGGACACAAGTATTTCTTCTCTGTTTACTACATAGAAACACCCTGACACTGGGTGATTACATCATGGATCGCCTTGGCCTGGATGACACACCGCATTGATATTTCTGTCAGGAGGGATCAGTGAATGAAGACATGAAACTGTACGTGATACTCTGATCCGCTTGTCAAATGTTTACTTTTCAACTTGAGCTGAGTGTGGAGTTACTGTACAGCAGAAGTTAATACGCCTACTGTGGTTTTATAGAAGCTGAGACCTGTTTCACACCTTGAAAATGCAAAACATCTGATGAGATTGAATTACTCTTATACATTGGTCTAGAGAGAGATAGTCCGTGTGGTGTGTGCGTTTGTAAGGTGTGTGTGTGTGAACAAGAGATGAAAAGAGGTTCAGATTTGAACCTGCGACCTGACTGGCTCTGACACCTGAAACCACTTTTCATTTGCTCTATATACAAGTTCTCCACATGGAGTCATAACCTGTGAGAGTGTGTTTATGTATGTGTGTGTGCGTGTGTGTGATGGAGTGAGTGAGTGAGAGAAAGCATGCTTGTGTGGACCCAGGGCAAATTCACAGTTTTCCCTCTGAAGTTGCTTTTGATAGCACATATGTATTTAACAATTAATATTACATGCACCTAGAAAGAGGAAATGTAAAATTTACAAGGAAAGAGATTGAGGGCATGTTGACAAAAGGTAAATAAAACAACCAAGCAGGTCAGGGAGAGCATGTAGATTGTGTGTGTGTGTGTGTGTGTGTGTGTGTGTGTGTGTGTGTGTGTGTGTGTGTGTGTGTGTGTGTGTGTGTGTGTGTGTGTGTGTGTGTTAAAAGTGTAGAAATACACTTTGTTTCTTGTCGGTCCTGATTAGAAAGAATAATCCAAAAGCAGAATGTGTGTTTAATTTTATACTACTAATCAAAACTAAATCTGTTAGTAAATAGGACTTTTATTGAAAAATCACACCACAGCCTCTTCCACCTCCTGTAACTAGTGAATGTTTTTTATAATTATTTTTAATCATTATTCATTAATTTTTATCATATATCATTGGATATATAACAGTGGGATGTGTGTAAACTACTTTGTGGATTTAAGTTTTGAGTAGAGATGAGAGGAGTAAAATTATTAAAAAATAGTTAGACATTTCAATAAATATGTTCATTTACTTTCTGGCAGAGAAGCTGCAGCCAGTTAGCTTAGCATAAAAACAAGAAACAGGGGAAATAACTAGCTTATTGATTCACTGATTTTTAGTCTGTACAAAAACCAAAATGTGTAAACAATAATATGCCATTTTATGACGTTTTATGTGCCAGACTGTGCCTCGGCATCTTCTACAATAGTTTTATATAGATTAAATCAACAAAATGTAAATGAACACTAGTTTGAGTTGAGTTTTATAGGACCATGTAGGCTGGTGTTAGCACTAGACACTGGCTGAGTTCCCTTCTTGTTATCTAACTTTGCTGTTCATACAGGCTCTATAATATGTTATTACCAGAGGAAAAAGGAATAGTAATAAAATAAGAGGTTGGAAGAAAATATCTGTGCTGGTCAGTACCTGAGGCGAGGAACAGGAGGGGTTGTTTACAGGACCTGGTATACCCATTAGACAAGACATCTGCTTCTCTATCTGAAGAAGAAAAAAAAATTGTCATAAAAATAACCTTTCAACTGTGACAAGAAAAAGCATCAGTGCCGACATAACCTCGAGTATAAAGAGCTCCTCACAAGGTCACATCCACCTGGAGTTTGACACTTTTGATTAATTCATCCACAAGAGTGAAGTGAATTTTTCTGTCAGCCATGAATATTTCTTAAACTTGGGTACCTTGACCACTCTGGCCACTATACCTGCATCTATAAATCATTATGCATATCTACCCTATGACAACACAACTCAATCCATAAAATACCTCGACAAACACAAATGATATATTTAAACGCACGAACTGTCCAGGGTGTACCTTGCCTTTGCCCAATGTCAGCCGGGATTGACTCCAGCCCCCCCCACCCCCACCCCCCGCAACCCTGACGGATAAGCAGTATAGATAAGAGATGGATGGATGGAATTTTTTACCATTACTGCAAAGCTTCAAAGAAACCCTAGATAAGTGGCACAAACTCCAACTCTCTTTAATTAGCCATAGTTCAACTTTAAAATGAAGATTCTCCTGAAAATTAACGATCCATTTGACACAACTGCCATTAATCCTCCCCTGGGCTGGTCATCCTCTCCAAATTCAACGGTCAATACGTTTCACTGGGAAGGCAAAATGCAGGCTTTATGCTCAAAAATTTTAACCGCTACTTGCTCTCCCGCCAGCTTCAGTACTGGGCAAACAACTCCAGTTCTGCAGCTGCTCCAAATGACATATCCCTCAAACTATCACCTTGTACTCTCACTCCTATCCAGCATTACCTTATGATGAAAGTCAAGAAGGAACTCATCAACTTCCCTGTATGGAGAAACCTTCCCACTGGCCAGTCTCTCGTGACCTTTGACCTTCTCAAATAAATGTATAACTCACCCCACCACAGTCGGTACCAGTACACGCCAATGAAATAAACCATAAAAAAGAAAATTGCTACCCATGGCTTCTCTAACTCCACTCCTCTACTTACTACTAAAACTATGCTCACTGAGAGAAATTCAGAGATGCTTTTCACACCATTGCAATACTATTGTAGCACTAGTATTGGTCATTCAGTGGTCATCCAACATACATACAACATACACATACAACTAGCAAATTATATGCAACAATATATTCTCATGTACTATGTACTATACTATATGGCTCACAGACAGAAACACCCGCACACACTGTCCCACTGCAACAGACAACTATTTCCAAGAGTTATGTCTCTACTCAACAGTCTTTAAGTGATTTCCCCTCACTTAAATATCTCTAAAGTAGAACTGACCACAATAATCAATAAGACACAATAAATAAGACACAATACCTAAAGTACAATCTGACCCCATTCCACAACACTTGGTCCTGTCCTGTCCTCACTCAGGCCTCTTCAACCCCCATATGACAATTCAAAATAACAACGCAAACCACAATATGTTGGCTCTTTTTATATATATTTTTTGTGTTCTGTTTTGTTGTTGTTTATGTCCGAAAGTCTGTGTGCTTCTGTTAAGATAAGATTAAAAGGAATGCAGGCGAGTGTGAATGCTGTGCCTGAGTGTGAGTAACCAGTCTCATATACTTACAGTCATGTGCTGAGCAGATGCCCCTTGCATGGCGGGGTCTGGCAGGGTGCCAGGTAAGGAGGCTGGCAGCGGTTGTCTGTGTCTGTTCCGCATGTGGAGGAGGGAGGACAGTGGCCCAGGAACTGGGCTGTGGTCAGCCACAATGAGAGAGAGAGAGAGAGAGAGAGAGAGAGAAAGAGACAGGTCATGCCATGCCAGGGAGCTAGTCACAGCTAAAGTTTCACTAATCCAGGTTCAGAGAGAGGTGCAAATTGAAACATTTATAGCTGGGTCTTATTAACAGATCAGACTGAGATAGATATTAAAAAAATGTGGGAGCTAAGGATGGATGAATTGAGACGGAGGGATTTGGTTTATGTCCAGTAGAATAATTTGGCTCAATCTCTGTCTTTAAATGCTTTGTTTAACAAAATTGTTAACAACCATAACAATATTTTAACCTCACACTTCCTCTAGAGGTAACCAGCCATGAATATAGTTTTATGCTTTCATTTTTTTTTAAATTTCTGTCCCTGAGATTTCTGCCTTCACCCCAATACAAGGAGAGGGATAGCGTAGATTTGTTTTTTGGTGCTGAAAGTAATGGAAAAAAAAACTCACATTTTATATGTTTTTAGAAACAATCTTGTGTTTTTTGTGGATAATCCACAGACCTCAATGTGAACAGTTTTCATTGGAATTACTTTTTACCACAAAATTTGGCCTCAAGAAATCTATTGAATTGAATTACCAAGTGTGTTTTATGGTAACTGAATGTCATCACACCGCACAAGAGATAAAAACAGTTTAGGTCAATTATCATGCTGTATCGTGCTGTCAGATTGAGAAAAAAAGTCTGCTTTCATATGTGAGGCTCTGAATGAGCAGTTTAATGTTAAATATCTCATAAATATGGGCATATAACACTAAAACTACATAGCTGCAAACCAGCAGAAGTAGGTGAGAAAATATACAGTTTTGTAATCTGGATGAAGCAACACTTCTGGACAATCTGGTCAGAAAAATGTAAATGTTTTTGTACGTGAGTAAAAAGGCGCAAACAGAGGTTTGAAATGAAGCAATGACAATGGAAACTATGATGAGGTGAAAATTGTGAAAGAAAACAGAGAGAAGGAAAAAAAGTGACAGCTTGAGAGGGAGGAGAGAAACTAAGGGATCACAGCGGGGGATGCAGAGACCCAGGGTGCCATGTGCTGACCTAACCGCTCTGGCCTGTGGCCAATCGGGCAGCGTGGGCCTCCGTGGCCGCACTGAGGTCATCGGTAATGATGTCATAACTGAATCTGGGGTATGCGGCCCCGTTTAGCATACAACAAAGTACAGACAAACCAAAACAACATTTCCTAATGTAACCACAACAGTTTTTACCGGGCCTACAGCCAGACAGTCAGAGACCAGGTTGCTATGGAAACCAGTGGTAAACACAAGGGGAAACAGTCAGACAGCCGATCCATGGTACATTTAGTAACACTTAGCTGGTTTCACTGAGTAACATGCTGTCTGGATACAGCTGGCACTGATTTACTGTAGCATGATCGACTGTCAGATCTCTTACTGTCCTGTCACGTCCTGTCCAGTCCCGGACAGATGTTTGGACGTTATTATGTCATTGACTTACTTTGGTACCTTGACTCATCTAATCAACTACAGAGATGTGACAGGCTTAGTTTGCCTGCACAATGGGTTTCAAGCAGAAATCAGTTGTAGGTTTGTTGGTGGGAGATAAGAAGGCTTTTATTTTTGTCACACTGAGATTTGGGAAGCATTCAAAATGCCTTCTTAGCCTTTAAGAATTAAGAACAGTCTAATAGACGTGAAGGATCCTGGGGGGATTTAAAGTGCTGCCATGTAATCGCAACATCCCCAGTTTGAATTTGCCTGGAGACCTTTGTCACATGACATCCCATCTCATACCCCATCTCTTCCTCCTGTCATTTCCCGTCTGTCACTACTTTATACTGTCCAATTCAACATTTGTTTTCAAAAATTAAATAAAAAAATGTCGAAACAGTTCCTTTGAAACACTGTAATTGAATTTATTATTATACTGATGACTGGATGCAACAATACAAAAACTACAAAAAGTAAACTGAAGATTTAAAATCATTCTAAGGCTGAAAGAAGGTGAAGGTGAATTAGCAAAAGAAGTTGAAATAGCAATGGAAATACACATGCATGACACCGCAATTGAAGCCACTGAAAAAAGCTAATGTTTTGATTTAAAATTTTGAGAAACATTACATTTGTTTCATGCAGTGTTTTTGTTTGTTTTATTTTATTTTGTAGTGTCATTTTACGAAATTGGACATTTATGCATATGTAGTTAAAATTGGAAAATCCAGCCATGGACAGTCCATGATTAAATTGCAGCCCCAATTTTCAATTACAACATTCCCACCTATCTTTACTGCCTGAAGGTATACAGAATTTTATTACATTTTATTAACTGAATACATTTAAATTTGACATGGGCAATGTCTAACAAAACTTTTTTCTGATTGAATAGCAGGCCATGATTAAAATTGCTGTGAGAGTTTACACTAAACCCACAGTATATGTATGTATAATCTAATATTCAGATGATTGAGTGTCTACTGCAGTTCACAAATCCACAAAATTGAACTGTCAGGAAGAGTGGGAGCAGCTGCTGGGAGCTGGTCAGATGAAAGACAGGAACTCCTCTAATCTGTCTCTTGAACCGGGTGATAACCAGGGAGCCTGGAAGCTGCCCAGACACTAAGGGGGGAAAAAGTCTCTGAGTTTAGAGACATAAGACATTCACTTATGTCAAGACATAACAGAGGTTGAGTGGTAGGGTGGGTAGCGTCTGTGGGTTTGAGGGTGATTCGCAACGGCTCTCCATCGCTTTTGCTATTACTTGTTCTCTCAGTAAATTGATGTTTGATCCCCCCCCCACTCAGTTCATTAGTGCAGTGATAAATTATGCAGGGGGGGAAATGCCAGTCTGTACCAGACAGAATGAGTTATAATATGTCCAAAACAGGATGGGCGAGACAGGGTGCAGGAGGGGAAGAAAGAGTGAAGGCAACATTTAAAGGAAATATCTGTGTATGGAATCTGTTGCTGCATGAATGGATAGGTGAAGTAAGAGCTCTGTGTGCGTGTGTGTGTGTCTGTGTTTGTGTTTGTGTGTGTGTGTGTGTGTGTGTGTGTGTGTGTGTGTGTGTGTGTGTGTGTGTGTGTGTGTGTGAGAACCTATACCTTGACTTACCCTGAGTGTGTGAGCGTGGAAGGAGCCTGGTTGATGACTGATCCGGACTGGGAGGAGGACAGAGTTTGCTGGGCAGCCAGGCTGCAGCTAGGGCCCACCATGGGGCCATGGGACTGGGGATGCTGCAGGGGATGGGTCTGGGGATGGTGCAGCGGTGGCTGGGGATGTGGGTGCTGAGGCTGGGGAGGGTGCTGGAGCTGAAGCTGTGGTTTGAGCTGGTGCTGGTTCATACAGGGCGGCCCATTATGGGTAAGCGTCTGTGGGGAGAAGCGGAAGCGACAAACAGCTGGGACCAGTCTTTTCTTCCATTCTTCCATTCTGTGTGTGTTTTTGTGATCTGAAGTGATCTTGACATGTGTCTGCATGCATGCCTACATTTCTTAAGGTGTGTGTGTCTGCATGTGTTTGTATGCTTGATGTGTCTTGCTGTTTGATTCGCAGAGGAGAATGTGATCGCCTGGTGTGTCTTTCCTTGCAGCAGGTCAGATATCTGCAGTTGCCTAATTGGGTCTGACTGCTTTCATCTCCCTCATGCTCAAGTGTCACTCAAAACACAAACCTGACAGACACGACAAACAACTAGCAGTAATAAGGTACAAGCCTGTGTACGTCTAACCTCAGCAACATATACCCAAAGAAATTCTGCTTAATTTTGCTTCTTATTTTCTTGCAAATTTACCTGTTTGCTCTTTTCCTCTTCTTGTGCCTGAAGAAACTCTTCCTCTATCTCCTTGAACAGACCAACCTCTTCACAGTTCTGCAAAAATCGGGTTGGCGTCGGTGTCTGGTCTGGAACCATTACATGCAAACGCACACACACAAAAAGGTTTAAAAAAACAATAGTCACTTGTTTTATCTTATTTACTTCCTAAATCAACTATCGCCTAGGTTGTTAGGCCAAGCGGAGAAACAAGTCTGCTCTGAGCCACCCTTGCTCTCTCTCTCTCTCGCTCTCTGTCTGTGTCTGTGATAACATCAGTCTGTCTCTCTGCGCGTCTAAACATGCAGGGGTCAAAGGTCGGCTGGGCTCTTTGTTTTGACATAAGATTTCCTGCAGGAGGTGTGACCGGCTGCAGGACAGAGACAAAGAGAGAAAGACGCAGAATGAGGGTCTGCGGGGGTCATGCTGATGTTTATGTCCAGGCAGACAGACAGCTGTTTCTATGGTTACAGACAGCATTCTGACCATGAGACACTGTAGAATGACGATCGTGGTGATACAATACAGAAATACTTGGATGGTTACTATTGTACACTCTTCATGACCATTGTAGATGTTTATATATATGACTTAATTAGTATAGTGAAGCAAAATGCAGCTCAAATAACTGGCTACCTGTAAATAACTTCAATTCTGTTTTATTTAATGTCTGGGTGGAGAAACAACCACAACATTATCAATAATTAATTGTTATATTCAGTATCCACTAGGGTTTGTCTGTGGTTTTTTTTTGAGTTTTTGAAAGCCATTTTTCCCAAATTCGTATTTTTTTCAATCACAGAAAGCATCTTAAGTAGCACTTAGACAATCATGGGACATAAAATCTCTCCCCTAAATCTCATAATCAAATTCTTATTGAGATAGCAGCTCTATAAAACAAAAAGACAACCCCTCTGTTCACATGTTGGAAAACTTAAGCCTTGAAAGGAGAATGAAGAAGATTAAGATTTTACAAATCTCTTACAGAAGAGTTTTTTAATATTTGTATAGTTTTACAGTATTTATGCAATTGTGGTAGATTAATCAGTAAGTTGATCAACAAAAATTAATTGTTTATTATAATTTTTCAAGTAGTTCTCCTGTTTTCCCTTGTGCTGTATATGACAGTAATTTGAATATCTTTTTTGGGGGGCTATTGACTGAGTAAAAATATCTGAGCTTGTCACTTTGATTTGGTTGTTGGTTCCTATTTTTTTTGTAATTTCTGACATTCTATGGACTGATTTTATATATAGTCATCGTACCAAGCAAATGTCTGTTTTGTACTACTTGGTCAAGTCTCTCTGTACAGAAATACATGGGTACATCCATGCTATTCTTCAAGTAGATTGTTTATTGTTATTGTTTTTGCCAAACATCCAA
This sequence comes from Rachycentron canadum, assembly GCA_038496675.1. Classification (NCBI taxonomy): domain Eukaryota; kingdom Metazoa; phylum Chordata; class Actinopteri; order Carangiformes; family Rachycentridae; genus Rachycentron; species Rachycentron canadum. Next base: position 14,398,766 of record CM076663.1, on the reverse strand, counting down.
ACAAAGAGTAAAATGTTTAAGATGGCTTGTACTGACACATACACATCCCATCTTCCCACATTTTAAAATCACAGTGGGTCTTCCCTGATGATGTTATCAGTATGTTTGTCTTATCTGATGGAGTATTCTATACATGTTGCAACATGAGCAGCTCTGTTTCACAGCACAGACTATCTGAGCCAAGGAAGCTCGTATTGAGCTTATCTGATTTCATACTGTATAATGTAGCATCATCATTTTTTCATCAAGCAGTGATCCTGAACGGAGGTCACCACAAACACATGCAGCCAGACAACAGCTGAACTGAATGACATATGACATATAGCGGTGAAAATAAAGACCAAGATTATTTGTGGTTATGGGAAGATGAGGGGGCAAGGTGGTGATTAAAAGCAAAATATCCCCAGAGGATCAGAGAAACCACACACACAATATCCATAAAATAAAATCCATGTTGAACGAGGCATAGGGGGAAAAGCTCAGTGCTCGTCTCACCTGTAAAAGCTGTGTCCGTTTTGATGGAGGGGAACTTGAGGGTCATCTCATGCTTGTGTCTGTGGATGATCAGGTGCTCCTCTAACTGGAAGCGCTGCAGCACACCGACAGAGTGAGAAAGATATGAAGAGATGCGTGCAGCTGGATGACATGACACATGGGAGGGGATGCTCAGTTAAATTAGCTGATGCCTCTTTGCTGGCTCATTAGTCATATATATACATTTTTATTCCTATTATAGTAATATAACTCTTTATCCCTCACTATCCATTTTAATACATGTATTTAATTCTTATATGACAAATAAAATCTTTAATCTTAAATCATGTAAATACATTTTGTCGACTCTCTTTCTCTCTCACGGTACAGAGACCAAGACTGCAGCCTATTGTTCAGTTATGGTTTCCATAATTAATAAGAATATGATAACATCACCTCTACAATGATTTATTTAACTTTTGTTTGTTTTTTTATTATTCTGTCACTATCAATAATCACGTTGTATAATCATCATCATCATATATATCGTAATACTTTAATTGTATTAATAGTATTTAATAGTATAGTGCATCCAACTGACCTGAGAGCAACCTGGGGCGCCACACACATAAGGCCTGTCCTGTTTGTCATTCATGTCATCCACAAGACTATAAAACAGATCAAGCAAGAACAATGTTATACCCTGCAGCATCATCATATAGCTAATATATGATGGTTTCATTCAGCAGGCAGCCTGCAGATGTCAATTTTATGAATCTATTTACACGGAGACAGTTCCCTCAGATAAATCACACAATAAGCTTGAACAATACAGTTTTCCACCTATTATGACATCTTGTAGTGGAAGCATTGTGGAAGCAATGTGTAATGAGGTAGATGCCAGAGATGATTTGTGTTTCACCCTGAGACACACCATTATCTCAAGAAAATGATCCCTTTGGTGCCAGCTGTATACTGAAGGTAGTCATTTTTATTAGACAAGTACATACAAATTGTTTGCGTCCTTACAAACTATTCATTATTCATTACTAATAATATGTAAGCACCAAAGGGTATCAAAGTCTTACAGCAGAAGAGCTAAGTGCAGTACAATTGTTTCAGCCTACAATTAAGCTTTCATCGGGGGCATCAGTTAATAATACCAGTGTGATGAGAGGCTACATACTCGCGGTGCATAACATAAAAATCAAGTCACCATAGGATAAAAATATCAGCACAAATGCAGAACAGAACACATCAATGAACCCGTTTGCAACACACTAACCCAGGCTTGACCCAGCCATCTCTTCAGTTGGGATATTAGGCCAGTGATGGACGGTAATTATGACTTATTTGAAGTGCTACTGCTGCTGGCCCTTCATTTTCCACTGAGTGCAAAGGGAGAAGTTTCCAACTCCCTGACCTCAGGCATTCCTCTGAGCTGCGTGTCACCAACCAAGATTCACACACTTTTAGAGAAGATTGAGAGGTCATGGGGTCATCATCAACTTTTCACCCTCTTAGCTAAGGTAAAGAGGAAGCAGTGTCTTTTGGGGTGGAGATGACAGTTCTAAGAAAGGTGCTGGATACTTATTCACAGGTACACATACGCTCTAAAACTTTGGGTTTGCGTGAGCAGAGAGAGCGCTGAGAAGACAGCAAAGTGGGTCCTGATGTTATGGGAAAGAGTGAGAGCTAAAGAGAGGAGCGAGGAGAGAGGGGGCAAAAGTACATGCTTCCATAAGAAATGGAAAGTGTGTGTGTGTGTGTGTGTGTGTGTGTGTGTGTGTGTGTGTGTGTGTGTGTGTGTGTGTGTGCATGTGTGCGAGGGTGGGGGGTGACATTAGGGTGATGGAGAGGGGAATGGAAAGGGCAAGTGGCAGTGAGATAGAGACAGAGAAAGAGAGCAACAGAGAGAGAGAGAGAGAGAAGGAGGAGGACACAATGAATGGAAGAGAGAAGGAATGAGGGTGGGAGGTGGCAGAGGGAGGACTGCACTGGGCCTACTCCTGACAGGTTTGAACCTGCCTCAGCCCCCATTTTCCAACCGTAGGCAAGGTGACTTCATAAGTGTGTGAGTGTGTGTGTGGGGGTGTGGGGTTGTGGGGGTGTGGGCATGTATGTTTGTGTATTACAAGACAGAATGAGCAAGCAAGTACTCACAATACCACAATTATATTTAAGTAACTGACAAATTCAGACAGATTTCATTGTTTTATAGTTTTTAAATAGCTACAATTTATCTGTCTTTTTTTTTTTTTGCAATGATATTATATAATCATCTTTTATAGTCAAATAAAAACTTACAATTTAAAGAGAGTTATCACTACCTTGAACATTTTTTACCACTCTATGTCTTCCTTTCAAAAGCAATTGTACAAGAAGAGCAGACTCAGCACATTTCCAGCAAAACCTTCTGTCAGAGTGGTTACATCAATCACAATGACGTCATCCTTAATACATAAATCCAACAACAGACCAGACAACATGTTGCCAATTTAAGACGGATTAATGTCTGCACTGAAATAAAAAAGAGGTTTTTGTGTCAACGAAATTCTAAGGCTTTTTCCCGCCTTCCTCTGTTATTGCCCTATAGACTTATGATCACCTCAGCAATGATGGTGAATGACATAACACACACAAACACACACACACACACACACAACTTTAAAAATCAGCCTGTGCTTGTGTGAATCGCATAATGTCCAGACAGTTACTTACTACTTCTCTCAAGTCCCCATGTTTGGTGGATGAATGTCAACAACATCGGACCGGCTTGGAGCTCGTTCAGCTCAAATTAAGCGGTGGTTCTGACCAGCAAGTCGTCCGACAGGCGGGCGGTCACAGCCAGAACATGACCCGGTGTGTTTCCTTAACCACAGCTCCAAACCAAAGCAACCTGTTCAACTCATAAACAAGCCCGGCACAGCTGTATGGAGAGTGCTGTCACACCCCCCAAATAGACACTCGCGCTCAACGAGACGTCCGCCTGGTGATGAGACTTCACCGGGACAGTTCAGCCAAAAACTTGCCCGGTTAACTTTCCGGCACCGTAAGAATAAAAATAATTAAATTAATTAAAATAATAATAAAAAAAGAAACTGTTGGGGGTAAAATCAACTTCAGCAGACTGTGGATTAGAGTCAGGACAGCGGTGGCTGCGGAGTTTAAAGTTTTGTGAATGAAAGTAGATGAGGCTTACCTACAAGTAGAGCGGGACAAGCGGCGCTCCAGAGAGGAACCACGTTGGACTGGAGCGAGATTACAATACGATCTATTTACAGAAGCATTACATCACCCTCCCGGTGACGTCACGTGGGATTCCTGAACTTCTAAATCATTGCGGTCCCGTACGGAGAGAGGGATTGAGGGGGGCGGGGTTACGACACCGGCCAGTAGGGGGACGGGACGGGACGGGACAGCAGAATGGTGTTGGACCGACACAAAAACCAAGTCAGACACACCAGCGGCAACGTGACGGGACACGGGGCAGACCGGGAGGGCGGATGAGACCCGTTTTTTTTTTTTTTTTGCCCCCCACCCCCCACCCCAACTAGCAGTGTCTGTGCGAACGGGACGTCCCAGCGACTGTATCGAGTTTATGCAATAGCCTCCAGAGTTTTCTCAAAACTCTTCTGAGGGGGATGATGTCGTTGTATTTATCTTAAAGGATAATTCTTATGATGATTTTTTGATGTGATCTCGACAATAGAAATTGAGACTTTATGAAAGATATGACAATACCAGCGCTAATGCGAGGCTAATGTTAGAGTAACAACAATTAATAATTAGCTAATTTATGATTAGAATAATCACCATCATCGTCACGATAATACATTTTTGCAAGTGTTTCCTGTTTTAAGCTCTGATGACTCAAAATAACGTGCTACCACCTCCCTGCACCACAACTCTTCATTTAATAAGTTACTTCCTTCTTTAGGCAAATGTCTATAACCATGCAACCAACAATAAATCAACAAACAGGACTGATAGTTAAAAGTCATACAGTATTTTATTTCAATGATCATAAAACATATTCAGGGTTATCCAGCAGCTTTAAAACCTCTAAGGGATGTGACAGAATGCCATTGATAAAGTGCAACACACTGTGATAGACTGGCTTTATTGTTACCATCAGTAGATCCACAGTTACACACTGGTGGCCATTGTGTGTTTAATATGATGTCATAAGTCACGATCAGGGCAAAGAGTTGCAAGTTTATGTAGAGGACACAGATCTGACACAGAATCACTCACAGTTAAAAAAATCATTTGCTGAAATTTGTATTGAAAGAACTCATTTTATAATGGGATGTAGAGGTTTGTCAGTTTTAAAGAGTGACTCAGAGCTTTTAATGGTTTTGTCAAATTGCACTGATTTCACTTACAGTTTCCAAAAACAAATAAATGCCCACTGTTGGGAGATTTGTTATGATATGCCATGAAATCCCATTGGCCATAGAAAACCAAGACTTGAGTCATTCACATCTCCAGTGAGCTAAACCATGGAGTAATATCGCTGCCATGTTTGGTCAGGGTTTCCGGTGCTCCAGTCGGGCTGGATCTGAACAGAGGGATATGGTTTTGTTGTGGTTGAAGTCTGACATGGGACCGAACCCTTCTGACTCATCATCCACCAATCGTCTAAAGTATGCAAATTCTGGTAGCTGTGGCAACAGGAAGAAACAGGAAGTTGTGATGATGTCACTCTGTGTTTTGAGCTCTTCCCCCGTGTGGATGTGAATCACTGAGTTTTGTTTTCAGTGCAGATAGGGGATGTTTTACAGCTGGTGTGTGTGCGGGTGCAGAGAGTGCACAGTCACACTAAAAAGTGTATGACGGCAGCCAGGAAGTCTCCTGCTGGTGCCCTAGAGCAGACAATGCCACTGAGATTACAACTACCACCATAACTCAGTGGCAATACCAGCCATTACCATCTGGCATCTTCACCTCAGCGTGGCTTTTAACAGTCAGACTGGGAGCTTTTAGAGAGCTGCCTGCTCAGAGCTTGATGTCACCTTGTCTGTAAAAATATGGTGTTTTAGGTCAAAGGTCAAACAAACTTACTGACCTCAATGTCTTTGTCGCATTATGCTCACTGTGGCTACATCATTTATCTTTTTTACCTCAGCTGTTGACATAGTACATTGTGCTTTCTGACTATTTCTATCCTTGAATTGCAGAGTAATGTGCAACTTAAAAAGTAAATGGAAACGGATACTTTAAACAGCAACCAAGTATACAAGTTACAGTCATCTGATTATGTAATGGTTAGAGTTAAATTTACATCCAACTCTGCCCTTGCATGCAGATCCACTCAAGAGCAGACCACTGAGCTTGGTGCACACCATACAACATATGTAAGTTGGAGTTGTGCGTTGGCCTGGTAGGACTGTTTGTTTTTGACGTAAAGAGCCTGATAACCAGAAGATCCATGTTAGTTTTGAAATCTATCCCAAACTGCCGCATTCGGCGCCACCCACAGTCCTCAGATCAGATGATGTCATGCACCATAAACTCTCTCTGTGTCTCTCCTTTTCTCTCTTGCATTTCACAACATATGCTAGTACTTCTCATTTACGTAATGTTGATGGGAACTGCGTCACTGTCACAGGTCTGACACACCATGTGTGTGTAATGAGTGTGTTTATGCTGAGTGTGTCTACATGTTTGTGTGCAAGAAAGAACATCTGTGTTGGGCTGATGAAGTCACTGAATCTCTTTACTGTACGTGTGTGAGAGACTGTGGCTGTTGGTGATGTCATGTTGTTTGTGTGGCACTTATTGGTAGCAGTGAATTGTGTGTGTTTAATATTTTGTGTGTGTGTTGCTGTGTTTTATATGGCTGTGTAAACAGAGGGCAGTTAGAAAAAGAGTGAGTATGTTCCCAGGTCTTAAGGTTGTTTGCTAAAGTCTCTGGCCAGTGGTTTATGACAGGCCATTTTAACGCTCGATTAACAGGTCCAACACAGGCCAGACGGCCCTGGTTAGCCAACTCCAGTGATTTAAGGACATTCTCCTCTCTCTGGGAGCCACACACCACGAGTTCTCTCCTCACCACTGAGCCATTATTGAGTAACATTAATCAGTAAACTTTATAGATGTAATAGGTTCTGTTGTCAATGAGTTATGCAAAACTTATTATTTATATATTGATACACACACCTAGATATATGCACAGTTGTCATATAAGACACCCTCCTTTTTACTCTAGTGCGAAATTAACTCTGGGGGATTTTGCTAATGAAAAAATAAACAATCATTGAAAATGTCGAAACAAGATAATGGTTTTCATACATCTAAAATTTCATACAGGTCTCTTTCAAAGTAATTGTTTGGCATATTTTATAAACAACTCCAGCCCAGACGGGCACAAAAGGCAAGTATTTATATAGCACATTTCATACACATAAGCAATTCAAAGCCATAGAAGACTAAATGAAATTCAGCATTTATGCTAAGTACGTTACTAAAATCTATATTTGGAAAAATGGTAATTCACAAACTATTTACCACGATGAATATAAAAAGAATGCAGATTGTCAGCATCTGTCCTGCTCACAACCAGTTGTTATTCTGGGACTATGATGCAGCTAGCTCCGTTTACCAGAGTGTGGTCACCAAGAGCCAGGTTCCCTCTTCAGACTTCTATCCACAGAGGCGACACAGAGGAAAACTGCTCAAGCCTATTAATTGGAAAGCTCTTAAGTTGTAATGGGACACTTATATAGTCTTTATTACAGGCTGGAGCACAAATTAAAAATCTGTCGAAAAAATATACAGTTTAACTTGCTACAAGCGATCTACAGTTGATTATTTTGAGTTAAAATATGTTACAGACATTTATGATTTCCTTATTCTTATTCCTTACAATACATTTACTCATTTGGCAGACACTTGTCCAAAGTAACTTACAAGTGAGGGACATCCTTATACTTGCATATTTAAATGCAACTTACAGTTGGTTGTATCCATCAGATCAATTTATAATGAATTTTATTTACTCTTCCATACAATATTTGGACAAACACTTAATTTTTCATTGTATAGCATTCACCCAATTGTCCAAATCTTTTTACATTTGCAGGCCTAATGGGCTACCGGTGGTGCTTTATTAAACACTAACAGAACAGATAGTGTAATACAGAACATACAGCACATTACCTGCAGTAGGTAATCAACATTTATGTTGCTGTCAAATTTCCATTAAACGAAATATTACACATTTCTGAATTCACTAGCAAACCATCTGTCCCTCGCATATGAATTTAGAATTATATAGTTAGATATAACCAAATGAATACATGATTTATATTAGCCTATGTATAAACTGCCCTAACTCTGTGTGATGGTATGAGTAAAAAAGATAATAACTGAAAAACTGTAAAGGTTAATATAGTCTGTGATTTGCATCCCTGGGGGATGTTGCTTTGGTCTGCATTAAGATTTATCTTTGATTTTTTTGTGTTTGATGTCATCAGTCAGGTCAGATCCCAACAGGTAGGCAGGTCGTGACGTAGGCTCCCACCAGCCAGCCCTCCTCCTCCTCCCATCCCCACCCCCACTGTCCCGCCTGCCTCCCAGCTGCGTCCGCCGCTGTCCTGTCTGTCCTGCCGGTGTCTGCTCCGCCGCTCGGCGCTCTGCCCCGCTCCCACCCCGGACCTGAAGCCTCTGCCTCCTCGTTCACCACCCCCGGCTCCCCGAACCCCCACCCCCCCCCACCCCCCATCCCTCTGCCCTCTCCACCCGGTGAATGCACCAGCGCCGAAAACATGACGGGCATCGCCGCCGCTTCTTTCTTCTCCAATTCCTGCAGGTTCGGGGGCTGCGGTCTCCAGTTCGAGTCTCTCGCCGAGCTCATCGCCCACATCGAGGACAATCACATCGGTGAGTCGGGCCGGAGGGGGGGGGAGACGGAGCTAGGCAGCTAGCTGGTGTTAGCTAGCTGCCTAGCTAGTTAGCTACACGCAGACGGGCTCGTCTTTGCATTCCGCTATTCCTGCTGCTCGGTGCCCGTCGAGGCTCGGCGGCGCGGAGAGTTATTCAGCACCGTGGGACTTTATTTCTCCGGAGAAACACTGTCTCTGTGCAGTGACTGGCTGACTTTTTGTTTTATTTTGCCGTGGCGGCGGTAGTTACCTTTTGCAGCGGTAACTCGACTACGAGGGCCGCGTAGGTCTCGCATAGGTGTAACTAGCATCCCGACCAGGCAGCGGTTTCACAGCTAACAGTGCAGAGGAGCGTGTTTACGTCTGCAGGCCTGATGCGGTGCAGCCGGGGCTCCTCTCTCACTGCTTGTGTATTGCGTCGCCGAAAAGTCTGTCGCTTTTGCCACCTCCGATGTCTGGACTTGTCGAGTCATCACCTTTTGCAATGCTTTTCGACTATGTTAGTGCCACATAATTACCAGTGACACCGTATCAGATTTCACCAGGTTGTGGCAAACTTGCAGCGACATTATTGGGTTTTTTTCCACATGCGCAAGCCTCAACTTGTTGCTTATTAGATTTCTATCTGACAGTCAGGCCTCTGATAACCGTCACCTGCCACCTCAAGACTGTCTCAATTAGTTTTTCCCACCATTTAACGGAGGACTAAAACAGTTACAGGGTAAAAACAATAGTTTGCAAGTTTGCATTGTTAATGCAAATGATTCAACTCGTGGTAAGGAAATGAGATCATGAGTAGGACCGTGATTTGATTCATGCATTTCATTTGTTTATCTGCTTGAATTCATGTTGAATTAGTGTTGTATTGATTAGCATCATTCATTGTGACAAATCATTTTGCATATCAAGAAAAACAGTTGTTTCAAACTTGTAATCGCAATGTTATAAGCAGTAGATATGGCTGTTCGGATCAGAGCTTGGTGAATACATTATTAGCAGTGTGTATGACTTGAAGTCATTAGCATTCAGTTTTTAATGAGGGAGTGCTCCTTTGCTATGGCCTAGATATGGCAGTGAAAAGGCATTCAGGTGTTGTCCAATTACTACTCAGCAATGTCATGCTTGTTGTTGAATATATAACAATATTTAAAGCACCAGTCAAACTTCCCTCAGCTGAAATAATTCACCAACCTGCAGCAAACTTCACTTTAAAGGGGTTATATCCTATGACTGATGTGCTGGGAACCTTTAAATCCCTCATAAAATCTGTAACAAAGTTGATGTGGGCTCATCATTATTTGTGGTGTGTATCTATCATCAGGGGGCTATTTGAAGGGGATGAGGCAGTGGGGGTGAGGGGGGTAAAATGGATGCTTCATTGAGCCTGTCGCCATGGCAACTGGCAGTCTCTAAAGGGGTTGGGGGCAGTATATTGGCTGAGCCATTGCACACCTGCTATCTCACTAACAAAGAGCACTAACCAAGCAGCCAGCTGTGGTGAGGACAGTGAGCGTGTGATGTCACAATACATGTGGGACATAACTGATGTTCTGATGTGTTTTTTCTTTGAAAAGGGTGTGAAGTTTTGAGTGTTTGAAGGAGAAAGTAGAGCAGAGTGGGTGGGTGGTTGCTTTGTACACCATGCTACATCCTACCATGTGCTCCAGGGATCTTTCCCAAATAAATCAAAGAGGGGAAAAATCAAGTTGGCTGTTTTTGTTTTTTTTTTATACCCCATCTACCCTGACAAACACCTGTAGACCACAATGTTTCCCATGACCTGCCAGTAAACTGATTTTAAAGGATCTAAACTGACAGAAAGCCAGATAGATATTGTCTCAGTCACACAACCTAAACTGCACATCTACTGATATATGCCCCATCTGGCTCTTAGCTTGACCTTTGACCCCAGCCGTCAGCTCAGCAGAATGGCGGTTTACCAGTCAGATCCCTTGATTTAATGAGTTGCCCTTCTGCTCGCTTTATAGAGCGGCTAGTCGTCAGCGGTGTCAAGATCACACGCAGTCTGATCAATACTGCTCGCAGATCAGTTACCACAGGGATAAGTGTGACAGATGGAAGGGATTGAGGTGAGAGTGTAGGAGGGGAGGGGGAGGGGGCAGTGGCATTTTGCTTTAACTCCCCTTTGGTTTTGAAGTGGTGCAGTGGGTTGTGATCAATAATCAATCAAAATATAAGCTAATTTGATCCTCCCAACACCTTCACATAAGATGTTGGATAAGCTGTTTGAGGATTTGAAGATAACAGATTGCCTTGATTTGTTGTCTGTTCTGCAGTGAGCAAACAGATTACAAGAAAGATGGTGCTATCCATAAATCAGATAATCTAGAGGTGATAACAGGCCTATGATAGCAGACATAAATAGTGGTAAAAGTGAGTCAGGGGGTCTGAGGTCAGGGTGCAGATTTCAGTGTATGCCTGAATGCTAGAAACATTCAGTCATTACCATAGACTGTGCTGCCCTCTTCTGGTAGGACATCTGATGTGCTGCGTAGCCGAAACAGTCTGATTTTGGTTCAAACTCTGGTTTGGCACCATCTGAATCTCAATTATCTCACCTTGTTACTTATTTGCACTTGTGCCTCCTCTGACACAGCACATAATGGCTGGCAGTAAACAGAACAGATGATCCTGTTGTGATCCTTTCCGTGAGAAAATTGGGTAATGCGAGTGCTGACCTCATCCCAGACGAAAGGATAGCAGCCCTCCAATAACATACCCACACTGTTTAGATCACTGCTGAATGTAAGAGGAAATGGGTTAGGTGGACTGTGTTTAGCGTGGTGTTTGGTTGTTGTCAAAGGCTTTGTGCTGTGACTCTAGGTAAGGTCTGAGGAATGCAATGATGTCAGGCTTGTTTGCCTGCATGTGCTCTAGCAGTGTGTTGTGTTCTCACCTGCACAAGCACATACCTGCCTTTGACCTTAACAAAGAGGTACAGAGAGGGAAGGAAGGAGGGCGGGAAGGAAGGAGGGAGGGACAAATGGGATGCAGATAGAGATTAGTGGGTTAGAGATTTAACTGAGATGGTTACATATGGGGGCGAGAACAAGGAAATCTGAAATGTCTCAGTTTTGTTTGGACAGAACGTTTTTTTTCATCTGGATTTGATTCTACAGCTGGAATCTGAGCTGTGACTTGAGTTAGACCAACATTGTGTTGTAATGATGTGTAATAATGTAGGGTCTGCCTAAGCATGCTGATAATGAACCTGCAGTAATTTTTAAAGACGTAATCATTCTGCCCACAGGGTAAAGTTGGCTGTAGGATTTTATCGGCCTTGGCTCAAAGAAAAG